>CM062283.1:21775431-22495431 GCA_031216635.1 Dissostichus eleginoides | reverse complement strand
TAAATAAAAACTTGTAAATACTGTGATTACCTTGTAACTGGCAGCAATTGACAAGTTACTCACTGTAATTAATTTTACAGTAAGTTGTGGGAGGGGGCAGCAGCAAAATGTGTTTTATCCACCTAAAACACATCTAGTTTTTTCCTTGCTTTAACTTGATGTGAGACAGCTCTTCCCAACAGAGAACTGAATTGAATGATATGAATATGAATTGCTGGTCAAACAATAATGCAACAAACTAACTGATCAAGGCCAAGGTTGGTAAGGATGTAAGATAGAAGTTTTCAAATTCATTGGAATTGGGGGCTTTGTTCACTGTTTACATTTTTGTACATTTTTTTGCTGGGTAGTGGTACTCCGCACACGCCTACTGCTCTAGCTGGATGCTAGCAAGCAACGTCATCATTCGCAGTACTAAATGACGGCTTCATTTTAACAAAAGTTTGCAGGTACATTTATTAAATTGGTAAAATAAAGAACAAGTGTATAACTTGTGCGACGTGCTGTGTTCCCCGGGTCAACTGCAACTGTGGCTGGTCCCTCAATCACTGCTCAGTAGCTCAGATGGTGATCTGAGGGTGAGAAGATTCCAGCCTCAACACTTAACTCTTTGATCGTTATGAGCACCATGCAGGTACTCACAGTGCAAGAACAAGAACAGAAATATGCAAACTGAGACACAGCGCAAGCGCCTGATTGCTAAGTAGCTCTGAGCACATCATGTAATTTGTTCTCGTGGTATTTAGTCATAAACCAAAGTATTGGACAAAAAATACCTGATAGAAAAACTGTGAGGGATCACTATTGGGATTTCATGCTGAGGGCAACATGATGTCTGAACCAAACTTCATACCCTAACTAGTTATCAAGAGATTTCAGTAAACATATAAATACAAATCAATCTCATCGTGTCATTAAAGGGGGGACCTTTAAAGTCCTGAGGATACATTTTCTGGGGACCATAAATATCTGTGCAAAATGGAATTTAAATCCATCAGATAGAAGTAAAGATATATGAATATAAACCAAACTGGCTAACTGATCAATGGTGTTATTGATCTTTTGAGATTGTACCTACATTTGCTGACCACAGCAACACCAGAAATATTTCAGAAAGTCAACAAAACCTTCTACTGACATGAGCCAAATACAGATCTGACTCACCTCCCTCACACTGGGCTTTTGCCACTAACGTTCTTCCATCTGCTGGAACAAGACGCTTATGACTCATACATAAACACCTCAAACACCAGGAGGGGCCCACACAAACCAAGGGGAACGAGTCATATTTAATTAATAAGCTCTTGCAATACAGGGAAACCAGATTTTGAGATATGTGGAGGCATGGAAGCTCCTTGCAGCTGGCATGTGTTCGGTCTACCGACAAACAGGGCAAGACACAGACAGGATGTAGGCTGTTAATGTCAGTGCTTATTTACTGTCACTGGGAGGGCTGTTGCTTCCTGGGAGCCACAGCCGCATTTAGACAGCTGCATCTTAATGGGCAGCGTACACATAATAAAGAAGGGTTTGGCAGAGGAATGGATGCAGTGGAGACGGACACATCCATTTTCCCCCTGGGAATTGTCTTGAACTCTACTGTACCCAGAAAGCAGTTTCTTTGTAGAGAAAAAGGCGATATGTTTTAAACAAAAAGGGAATGGAGCTGTTGGTTGCAGCTGAAAAACAAACAGCTCAAAGATGCTAAAATGCTACACTAGAGCTGAGCTGCACACTACACATACATCTAACTGTTACCATAAGAAACACCTGCCACACAACCATAGACTGTATATATAAAGCACCTGACCTGTGGTCATGTGATCTATTGATAATATACATAGGGTAATAATAATTTGTTTTCTTTTATACAAATATTTTTCGAATTTTTGTACAAGGTTTAGTGGTCAGGTATTTTGGAAACATTTCTGCAAAAGGAAAAATCTATTCGGGATGTAAACAAATACTGTATACAAATAATGTTCATAGAATAATATTAGTCATTGCAGTCAAGGTTTAACTCTTCAGCTGATTACTTACCCATCTGTGTTTAGTATTAATGAATGCATCCATATGCATTTGGAATGAGATACTGAACACATCTGAAGTATATAGTGAAAGCTCATCTTCAAATGAAACATATTCACATGCAGGAGACAAAACAGGAGGTGCTGTATGTGTGTATGTGTTGCTGGGAGGAGGGGAGGGGAAAGGGGGGTGATTTGCAGGCCTAATGTCACAGGAAGCACCAGCAGCTGTATTGATCATTTTTCCTGCGCTGCCTCATTTCACTAAGAGCCTCAGCCGGCCGCTGGTGGCTTCCATTCACTTATGAGACTGCAGCGCGCACACGCACACGCACACACACACACACACACACACACACACACACACACACACACACACACACACACACACAACACACACACACACACACCACACACACACACACACACACACACACACCACACACACACACACACACACACACACACACACACACACACACACACACACACACACACACACACACACACACTCTGTTGACATAAATATGACGTTTTTTTTTTTATTCAACTCACAAAATCAGCTATGTTTGCAAACAGCAGAGTTTTTGAAAAGTAAAAGCAGTGCAATTGTGAAGTAAGACAAATCACACACAAAACCTACAAGTAGCTACACATTATAAAACTAATTTGCACTGAGTGTAAGAAGCTTTACATTTGATGGCTTATTTTTGAATGCCAATAAAGATGGTGTGGCCCTCTACTGGCTGGGGGCCGTGCAGCAGCCCCCCTGCTGTAATGATGACTACATACAGTATGATATATTGTTCATTATAACAGTCAACGAGAGAAAAGGCTATTGTGATGTATAACGTTTCCTGAGCATTTTTCTGATTCATTTCACATATATTAATGTTGATCATACCTAAATAAGTGCAATGGAAACAGACTTAATGAAACATGACGTACTGTAAGATGCAAATCATAAGCTTGTTTTAAACACAGAAGAAATAGTGGGGAATAATAACAGGAAAATCAAAAAGGCCGTTTAAAATCCAGAAGTTTTTTTCATTTGACGATTGATTTGCTCTGCTATTACGTCATCTTGCCGCCGCCCTCCTTCTATATTGATTTATTGGTACAAAAGCGATGAAACCTACAAGTAGCTACACATAATAAAGAAGGGTTTGGCAGAGGACTGGATGCAGTGGAGACGGACACATCCATTTTCCCCCTGGGAATTGTCTTGAACTCTACTGTACCCAGAAAGCAGTTTCTTTGTAGAGAAAAAGGCGATATGTTTTAAACAAAAAGGGAATGGAGCTGTTGGTTGCAGCTGAAAGACAAACAGCTCAAAGATGCTAAAATGCTACACTAGAGCTGAGCTGCACACTACACATACATCTAACTGTTACCATAAGAAACACCTGCCACACAACCATAGACTGTATATATAAAGCACCTGACCTGTGGTCATGTGATCTATTGATAATATACATAGAGTAATAATAATTTGTAATAATTTCCCTAGCACTTCGGGATTTAAGTGCTTTATAAATGAAACCCATTATTATTATTATTACCTTTTTTTAAGATGCAAAAACATGTTGCCCTTAAGTTTAAGGCAACATTTGTTTACCTTTCTGATGAATCATTTTAGTGTTATTTGTTAGCAATAACTTCTTTAGTGACACTACTGAATGAAAGAGGACTGTGTTTTTGCCACTGACAGTCTCAGATTGTTATCATATTTTGTTATTATCTAAAAAGAATTATCTATTATCTAAAATCCTGTCTGACAACATTATAGAAAGGAGAGGAACAACATTTTATTTTACCTTTGCTTATTGTGTCTCTCTCGGAGAAGTCTTGTTCAGAGGTCGTGAATCAATTGCACATTGTCAATATCAGATTTATATTCCGCCATGACAATAACTCGCTTTAAGATAACAATAAGCAACGCTTCTTTACTCCAATACAATGACTCCAACTATAAAGGTGTCGGACACACATTTAAAACTGAGCATGTCAGTGGCACACAGTGACGGCTTGTTACCTGGCTGCCTTTTAGTTACTAGACCAGTTAAAGACTGATGTACCCATTACTCAGTTAGACAGGAAACATGGGGAAAAGCTGTTTTCCAGGTTCTCTGAAGGGTGCTGTTCGGCTGTCATTAATATATTTAATCTATTCCCCAAATGACTCACAGCACTCTGTACACACTAAGCTCCATATTATCATCATGCCCTCACTTCATCCCTGTCCTTAAGAAATGACGCAGGAATCAGACTTCTTTGGGCTCGGGGTGGGTGGGAGAGATGGAGTAAATCTGGGTGTTCTGTTAACTGGGGTGGGTGGGGGAGATGGACTAAATCTGGGTGTTCTGCTAACTGAGGGGTAGGTTGTGGCGGTGCTGGGTTGGTATGACGGTGTAGTGGGTCGGTATGATGATGTACTGGGTCGGTATGATGATGTACTCGTTTGGTATGTTGATGTGCTAGATTGATAACTTGTGACACTGGGTTTGGGAGCTGGTCTTGGTGCTGGTACTGGTGTCGGTGCTGGTACTGGTGTCGGTGCTGGTGCAGAAGCAGCAACTAAAAGAGACCAGTGGGTGCGTGCTCTTGTACTGCAGCAGGTACTCAGGGTAGATCTGGTTTGAATCGAACACAACAAAGATTGAAGGCTTGATTTCATCGTCGACGCAGCTGTCGTACAGGTTGATGACCCCCCCGTCTTTGGAAGGAGGTTTGCGGTAGCTGGAGCTCCCTCTGGTGTAGTCCCCCACCAGCAGCCGCGACACGAACATGGATTTGACATGAGAGTCCTCGGTGTAGCTGTGGGAGTATTTTGCGTCCCGGGCAAAGTAACTGCCTACGATTGGACAGAGGAAAATAATCAAAATGTTAGTATCTTTATTGACTTTTTCTCAGAATTAAAAAGAAAATGTTATTCACGCGTGACCCTAATCCTCTTGCGTATACCTGTCTATATAATGATATTAAATGTACTACCAAACCAATGACAAAAACAAACACTCTTTAATAAAACCAATGGACAGCTATAACAAGGGATATGGGGTAAAAAATAGTCTGTGCCTTTAAATGTTTCTGCATGTTGACTGTGATGGTAAGATGTTAGGATAACCTACTGTAAGTTACACTCCCATCCTCTTAAGAGCAAACACTTTTTTATTTAATATAACTGCACGTTATGTTGTCAAGTCAGGAATGATTACTTCTTCATCTCACCTTGGCCAAAAGCAGTTCCATTAACTCCACACACTCTCCAGTCAAAGTTTTTGTGGCAGATGACGGCTACATATTCAGATTTCGTGCCATGAAAAAGCTTCTTTTCTGTCACATTATGCCCGTTGTTGTTGTCCTTCATCTGTTTGTTCTTCCTTTATTAAAAAAACAAAAAACAAGTTAGACTTTGAATTTAAATCTAGTTGATACATTGAGGAATGCATGCCAACGTAAAAAGCGAGACTGAGTAACGTTGGGGGTGTGGAAAGAATGTGCTATATGTGGACACAGGTCGTTACTCTTTGTACCACTACACACAGAGGTTGCGGTTGAATAGTCCATTTAGCTTAGGAACCTTCCTAACGGAGTGAAATGACCCGGAAGTCTCTCAGTGGCAGCCATGATAAGAGCCGTTCGAATTCTCTAGATCAGGGGTTCCCAACCTTTTTCACACAGAGCCCCCCCAAATGACGCACCCCCCCCCCCTGGAATTTGTGCACCCCCCCCCCAAACTTTGAAACTTTAATTGCCGCTGTTGCCAAGGCAAGGCAACAGCGGCAATTTGAGTTTCAAAGTCTCAAAAATGCTACGTCACAAACTGGATGAATGTAAAGTATTTCGTTAAAGGAGGATGAAAGCGTAATTAAGAAGCACTATTGGAGTGACTTTGATGGGTATTGGACTCGAGATTAATTAATTTGGATGCCCGCTGTATGAATAAATTAAAGGACGGCGCAAGTGGAAACAATTCGCAAAGAGATTAAACTGTTTAAAACACATGCTCAAAGTAAGCCGGATTTTGCCGATGTGTTTATGTGGATTCAAAAGTCGTAAATAATCTACAAAATGGAGGATACCGATCTGATCGGAGCAACTGTGACAAATAATCCAACTGAAACCGACACCTTACGCGCAGAAGAAACATTTCTATTAAAGAAAAAATTGATACATTTCTGTCTTTTTATGCCTTTATTAGCTACTAACTTGCAATTGTATGCATCATATTTATTTCAAATTTCGAAGAACAGGACACTTCAAAATAATAGACTATGCCTAATAAAAAAATGGTAATATGGTGGCATAGGCCTGTATAAAACAAAATAAAAAACTGGCATATTAAGCAGTTAAATCAAATGCTTGTCTGCCATGGAACAGGTAGCAGAGAGAAGACGAGGTTCAAGTGGTTCATTAATGTGAACCTTGGGCTTGCATGCCCGCAGCCAGGGATGGAATGTCCGGTGTAATGTGAGTGACAGCCAGTCTAAAGTCGTTGTGAACGTCCAGTGTGTTGCGTGCTTTTGTTTTGATGGCAACAAGTGCGCTGAAGGCTGTTTCTGAGAGATATGTCGTACTGAATGGGAGTATAATCCTGGTGGTGGCATGCAGTGTGAGCTTTGGAGCGAGGCTTGGTCCTTTGACAATCCAAAACTTTTTAAATCCTTTTTCCTGGAAGTATTTCTTTGACAGAGAGTCAGCTTGGATGTCGGTGAGCTCATCTTCGCAATCCAGGTATTCCACATCCTCAACTTTGGCAATAAAGGGATCTAAAACCCACAATTCCTTGGAGACGTACTCGTCTATGTCAGCGAACCGTGATTTCATTTCCTTTTGCAGTGCGTTCATATGGCGGATGAACTCGCGACGTACAGACACAGGCACAGTTTCAGGATTGTTTCGGGATTGTTTCAGCAGTAGTGGAAACTGTTGCAGCTCCCCCCTCTCCATTTTCCCGACCCTGTACTCCAGTTTGCGCACAAATGCATCGAGCGCCTCTTTACATTGGATTATGTTGGACTCCACGCCTTGCAGACGCTTGTTCGTTTCATTGTAGAGACTGAAGATGTCGGCCAGGTATGCTGTTTTAATCCAGAATGACTCAGTCACTTGCTCTGACAGTGCGCGGTTACGAGTTTGTAGAAACTCTTCTATTTTTTCTTTCAGTTCTACAAAGCGTGCCAGCACTCGGCCGCGTGAGAGCCAGCGCACCTCGGTGTGCAGGAGGAGGGTTTGGTGCGCTTCATCCTCGCACAAGTCTGCGAATAGACGCTTGTTGGTGGGGCGACCTTTGATGAAATTGACTATTTTAACAACAGTTGAGAGTGTTTCGCTGAGGTCTTCTGACAGGTTCTTGCTGGCCAGCGCCTGGCGATGTATCACACAGTGAAATATTGTGCAGTGTGGGGCCTTTTCTTTCAAGCGACTGTTAAATCCCTTGTTTTTCCCCATCATTGAGGCAGCTCCGTCTGTACAACTTGCAACTAAATTCTCATAGGAAAGATTGTGGGATGAGAGGTAAGAATCCACTGCAGTAAAAATGTCCTCACCCCGGGTGGTAGTGGTAAGGTTGACTGACATAAGAATGTCCTGCTTCAAATCTTCCCCATTGATATATTGCACATAAACGATGAGCACAGCCTCGTCTGCTACAGTTGTAGTTTCATCAAGTTGTATGGCAAATGGCCCCTTTCCAAGCTTTTCGAGCAGCTGCAGCTCGCAGTTACTTGCCATCTTGTCAATTCTGTCTTTCACCGTATTGTTTGACAGTGATACAGTTTTTAGCTTCTCCGCCACCTGCGGGCCGCACAGTTTCTCAATCATTTTAATGCAAGCTGGCTTAATGAGCTGCTCGCCAATGTTGTGCGGTTTCTTTGCCTTTGCTATTAAAAGTGCACATTCAAAAGAGGCCTCGGTGGCCTTCTGTACATCGCTGCCAGCCCTAACAAATGCTGTTCTGATATCCATTGGCTTGTTTGCCTTTGCAAGCTGTCGTTTCTTTATGAAAAAGTCCCGATCACGCCCGACCGTTTCTGGGTGCATGGTCTGTTGGTGTCTCTTCATTTTGCAGGGTTTCATGCTGTCGTTGGCTAGCTTCTCTCTGCATATCACACACTCTGGGCGGGTTTTGTCCGTTCCCTCCGTGAAACCTAAGTTAAGATAGCTCTCTAGGTAGGTCCTCATTTTCTTTTTGATTGCAGATGAGCTGTCATCTCCTTTAAGTTTTTCAGACATTTTTAGACAAAATATTCACCTTATGAAGTTGGTCGCTAGCTAGCAAGCACAGCAAACTGTTACTACTACGGAAGCTGACACAGTAACGTCAATGTTGGCGCGAATCGGAGGAGTATCAGATTAATTTGTAGAATTTTTATTAAAATTAATTAATCAATTCATTTCTGTATTTTATTGTAATGTAGAGACAAGGCTTTTAGCGACAATCATGTATTGCGTTACAATTATATGTAAAAAAAATAAATAAAAAATATATGTACATTTTTTTTTTTTTTTAAAAGTCTAAATATGATATTAGGCCTCAAATCATCTGAGGCCTGGCGCCCCCCCTGCGATCTTTGGCGCCCCCCCAAGGGGGGTTTGGCGCCCCCCAGGTTGGGAACCACTGCTCTAGATGATAGGAAAGGAGGTTTCAAACTTCCTTTATAACCTCCTTTAGCTTAGGAACCACTGGACCTTCCTTTACGAAAGGAGAGGAGAAAATGCTGCCCCACAATGCCTTGCGGCCGCAGCATTTGCCGTCACACAACAGTCGGCCGCTCACGGAAACAACCGATTATGACCGAGAAATGATATCATGAAAGTTGCGGTGCTTATTAAGCTTTTTAAAACGTATGTGGTAACTTGCCAAAGTGCTTTGTTTTGAACGATCATCAGTATTATAATCAAAAAGAGAAATATGAACGTGTTTTTACTGAAATGATCAAATAAAGTCAACATTTCAGTCTTTAATGAGCTGTGTGGGGTTTGTTAAACTGTTAAAATATGTTTGAATGGTGATATACACAGTGATAGATGTTAAGGACTAAGGTTTATAATAAATACATTTGTATTGATTTTAAGATCTTTTCATACAATCATACGTATTGGGATCATTTGTATTAATGTGGACCGGAGGGAGAGGGTGACGAGCATAAGTTTCACTTTCCTTTTTTATTTCAATTCCAACTTTGGTCATGAAGAATATGTTTCTCTGTTGTCCACGTTCATAAAGCCTAAAGCAACAGCATCAGAGCACGGTGCAGAGTCTCGAGATGAGTTTACAGTAGTCCCTCGTTCTTATTCTACATCCATGTTGTAGTCGGCTGTATAGAAAACTGTAGCAGACGCACATTTATGACGTCCGCTGGCGCATCATAAACACGTTGGATATTGAAAGTGCATTCGGATTCTCTAAAGCACCGCAGTCTCTTCTCCCAAGTCCTTTTGAATTCTCCTATCCACTATCCCTTAACCCTGTGACGTTTCACACAGAGGTCAAGGGATAGACGATAGGGATAGGCGATAGGAGCTGATTTTTGGACTATTCGACTGCAACCAGAAAATCTGTTGTGGCAGCGGGGTGTGGTTGGAGCGCCGGATGCTGGAGTGATGGGAGTGGCTCAGCCGGAGACCAGACAGCTGATCAGAATCAGGTAATTAGGCTCTCAGTAAAAAGCATGCTGGTAACCTGGTTCTGGGCTCTTGCAGTAGACTGGGTCCTGAGAGGAGGACCGTCACTCTCCAAGCCACGTCCGGAAATAGAGGAGCAGACCGGTGTTCATGTGAACCCCGTTTGTGTTGACGCCCTCAGTTTGAAATAAACGTTGCTTGTTTTCCAAACCGACCTTTTTCATCCGTAATTTGTATCCCTATCGTGAACGCTCACATCTGTCTTTATTTCTTTATAATGTCTGGCTTTATCAACCAGAGAGCACATACAATGATAAACCCAGCTATCACACACACAATCACACAGCTGGATAATAAGTTCAGATGCCAAACACAAATCATCTCAAATCATATACGTACAACTGAAAGGCTTCCCAAAGAGCTTTGTTCTGAATCCTCTCTATTTTCACGATGTCAAAGCCTCTCATGGTGTTACAGAAGAGGGTTTCAATCTCCATATATTCGTCTGAGGTGCGATGGAGGGAGACTGTCTGTAAACACAAAGGGAAAATAAATGATTATTAAAATGTGCATAGACCAGTATAGACCAGTATTGTAGGAGCTATCTTGATGGGCAATACAAAAATGTAAATGTGAAATGTACTCCGGATCCTAATAAATAGCTAAGCCTATCAGTCTCTCAACCCTTTTTGTTCTCTTTCTTGCCTTGTCATTTTTATGGGTCTTCTCGTTTATAACATCCAAAATGAGGGTCCTACCTTTGCTTGCACGTTTCAGTATTTTACCGTGAAATGTTTTGTTACCACCTGTGTATATCTTAAGAGGCTCTATCATGCTTTTTGGGGTTTTCTTTTCCGTGTAGTGTGTAGCGCTCCAACACATTAGGTTCATCCCAATTGATTATTTCGCCTCCTCCTTTCCCTCACTCGTGTCCCTTCCTCGCGTCTTAGCTCCGCCCCCCGTAAGACGCGAGCGAGAGACACGAGGAAGAGACGCGAGGACAGAGTAGTCCTCAGGTATGAGTTGGGATATCCTCGTTCACTCCAGCGTCATCATAAACAACGCCCTTTACTTCTGGTGCGCGCAGTTGTATCACCTGTCACTGGACTTCACTTCACATAAATCCCTTCAAACCTGGGATTTAGTTTCACATTGAAATGATTTCGTCCATCTCTTCTATCCATCTCTTTTATTATAGTTTTCTAGGTATTATTTTCGGTCTTTGTTTTTCCAGGTATAAAATGTCATTTAAAGTTATAAAAGCAATCATAACAATAATAATAATTGATGGATTCATTTCATTTGTATTTGTTCCGTTCATGGTATGCAAAACTTAATGTATAATAATTGTTAACAAAACATGTCTCTGTAAACACACCATTGAGCGAAAAGGAGCAGGGATAATGATGGTAATAGAGCTTGTTTCAGATGAACTTTTGTATTGGATGTTGTTATTTAATTTCTCCTACAGAAGAGAGACACAAATCACTAATAGGATTAGGTAGGTATGCCACCCGTATTTTTATATATCCTTAATGTTTGACGTTCTGTTGGTTTTTATCCACACCTGCATCAAAAACCGCAAGTAAGAACTGTTAGTTATTCTTTTATAATCAAAACATTATTATTGAATTTGTAAGTATATTTCACACACTTTAATGTTTTTATAGAGTATGATCTCCTCATTCGTTTAACAGATTTATATATTTTACTCTTATTGAAGCACTTTAAACATTTAATGACTGATCCTCGTTTAACAGTCAGAACAGCTGCAGTGAGCAGAGGCTGTGCAGCTGGGGGCGGAGCTTTGATGCGTGAGTAGTGAAAACACTTCCGCGTAGTCTACACTCATGTATCCTCCCTCTCGTCTCCTCTGGAAGCCTCCTCCCTCCTCTCTCCTCGACTCCTCTGTGTGCATTTCAGCGATTGGGACGTCCTTCAACATGGCGTGTCCTGATTGATTTCCGGGTCAAGCCACCAAGGAGAGAGGAGAGAGGAGTCGAGGAGGGACATTGGGATGAACCTATTGTATGTGGTAGGCTAAGGGGCGGGACATCTCTAAGCGGACCAATCACAACAGAGCCGGCCAGCTAACCAATCAGAGCAGACTGGGCTCTGGTTTCAGACAGAGGGTGAAAAGAGGTGCTGCAGCACAGGCAGTATGAGAAAAATAAAGAGCTTTTTGAACATTAAAGCATGGAGACATGTCCCAGTAGAGACACTACGTACTGATATACACCTGAACATCAGCAGGAGAGGACTCTTTAAAGTAGAGACACTACGTACTGATATACACCTGAACATCAGCAGGAGAGGACTCTTTAAAGTAGAGACACTACATACTGATATACACCTGAACATCAGCAGGAGAGGACTCTTTAAAGTAGAGATACTACATACTGATATACACCTGAACATCTGCAGGAGAGGACTCTTTAAAGTAGAGACACTACATACTGATATACACCTGGACATCAGCAGGAGAGGACTCTTTAAAGTAGAGACACTACATACTGATATACACCTGAACATCAGCAGGAGAGGACTCTTTAAAGTAGAGACACTACATACTGATATACACCTGAACATCAGCATTATATGGCCTCTTTAATTCCAACACTAACAGGAAGCAGTTTGTCCACCAGAGGGAGCTGTCTCGGGTGTGGTTCATGTCAGCTGATTTTTCAGGGGGGGCAGGTTGGACGGGACCTGTGGCTCTGCAGGGGGGGGGGAGGGGGGGCTTCACATCAGTCCCACTAGGGCTGCTTGATTATGGAAATAATCACAATCCATTTTATTTTGGTCTTTGTAAAAGGTGATAGTACACCAAAGAAATTACAGCCACAGAGCAAGGTAAACAAGATGGGGGTCTATAAAGGCTTTATCATACAGAACTGTGAAATAATAAGTGATTGGCCAGGACGCATCCCTTGGGCATGCAGCATGAAACTTACCAAAATACGATTTCATCTGAGTAACCAGACTGGCTTTTTCTGACTTCTGTTTTGTTGCTGTCTTGGAAGCTTGCTATTTCTAGTGTGATTCGAATTAAACAAGGTGTAACCTGGGGATCTATGTGTATGAAAGTATTCTTTATGGCCAGTCACAATTGCCTGTAGTACCTGTAGTATTAGATATAAATGTGTAAGTAACTAGAAATAAACTTGTTGGTGTTTTTGTGTGCTTGCATCTCAGATCCTTACCCTTCAAAGACCTGTGACCTACAAGGAGAACTTTTCAATTGTTTTAATATAGTCCAATATGATTGATGTTGCTGAACATTATGAATACCTTGTATCCTGTTTGAGAAATCTGTGTCTTGTCCCAGTGATCCGGTACAGTGCCTGGTTGAGCGAGAGGCCTTCTGTTGTTATAAAGCAAAGAAGAATAAGGGTTAGTTTCATCTTATGGTGGTTTGAATAACAATGTTCCATAAGTTGGTCCAACATATTTTACTTTGGATATCGCACCTTGTGTTCTTTGCCCTAACATCAGCTGCAGAGACGAACCGGGGCCGTCTTTTCACAACCTTCTTTGTGCCGTACTGCTTGTTTGTTTGGATCAAGTCTGAGAAACAGTAAAAGGATTATTGTACCTTTAATGTTTGAAAATTAAAAGAACCCCATTGCGCAATATTTGTTTACCCTGGAAACTGAGGGAGTATGCCTGTGAGCCAGCGCTGAACTCCACCACATCTTTGGCGTTGTCCAGAAACTTCTGCTCCAGCTCAGCGCTGCCAGTGTCTGCTGCGCTGTGCCCACCAGACTGAAACACAGAACAGTCCATTCCTCAAACTCTGCTGAAGGGGTAGGTGACCAATCAGGAGCCAGATGGTATGGTATGCAAAGAGACTACTGCCTAATCGCCAACAACAATTGATCAATTATATACTGTCAATGTGAATGTCAGTCAAATTACATTATGAGGTGCAATGGGGGAGGGAGATAGGGCAGTTTATAAAGAACAGTGTGGGAACATCACTTGTTTTCATTTTCTCTAAGAATTAAATGACACCAATCTCATGGTTGCTTGCCAACTATAAAAGGTAGTACCAGCAGCCAGTTAGCTTAGCTTAGCATGAGAAGTAGAAACCTTTGATGTATTACAAGCAAGGGCCAACCTCAGGGTGTAAAAGTGAAGCAAATGTTGAAATCTGCGTTCATTCCAACAGCCAGCAGGGGGCGACTCCATTGCTAACAAAAATAAGTCTATTATATCAACCCTAATTCTGACTGGATCATTACCTCTCTGTAAACATTGCAAACATGAGATCATGGTCTCAATCGGAGGGATTCAAGTCTGCTGGTTTTGAGTTAATTGTAGCATTTTGCTACAATCTATGCTATGCTAACCTCTTTCCTCAGAGATGCTGCATGTGGAGCCATAAAACAAGAGATTACAATTAATTAATGTGAAGGGTAGCATTTCAAGCTAAGCTATTCAAGAGAAAAAAGGAACGTCTTCTATAAACCAAAAACAGGACAAAGAAGGTAGTTAACACATGAAGAGACCATGAGTGGGAAGTACAATATTAAGAAGGCTAATAAGTTATAAATTGAACCTTCAGAAACCTCAAATCCCTGTCTCCCTCAGCACTCTCAGCTTGCATTACCTGCAAGATGTCTGCCTGGAATGAACTCCACCTGCACTCTGGACCCCATACCAATACAATTTGTCAGGGAATGCCTCCCTCCCATCTCCCTCATCTCAACTCATAACCACAATCATTAACTCCTCCCTCTGCTCTGGATCAATCCCCCCTCACTCAAACTGGCTGCTGTTACACCCATACTGAAAATACCTGAACTCACACCTGGCATCATGTCCAACTTCCGGCCCATCTCGAATCTCCCCCAAAACTACTCTAACGTGTTGAAGCCTCCCAACTAAAATCCCACCTCAGCTCCAATAACCCATGAACCCTTTCAATCAGGATTCCGCAAAAAACATAGCACAGAAACAGCCCTCCTCAGAATCACTAACGACCTCCTCCTCTCCTCCGGCAACCTCAACATCTCATCCTCCTCGACACCATCCTGCTGTCCCGCCTGGAATCATCACTCAACATCACCGACACTGCACTCTCCTGGCGGAAATCTACCTCACCAACAGACACAAGTTCATCCATATCAATAACTGCACTTCCTCCACTGCTCCTCTGTCCCAAGGCGTCCCCCAGGGTTCGGTGCTTGGTCCCCTCCTCTATATGCTCCCCCTTGTAAAAATCATCCGCCGCCACAACCTTCAGTATCACTGCTACGCGGATGACATCCAACTCTACATCTCCACAAAAACCATCACTGCCACAACTCACTCCACACTCACCAACTGTCTCTCAGAAATTAAATCCTGGATGCAAACAAACTACCTTCAACTGAACAACGACAAATCAGATATTATCATAATCGGACCCACATCCCGCACCAACACCACCCAGAACTTCAACCTCACCAACGCCACTCCAACCCCCTCTCCTCACATTCGCAACCTTGGAATAATTTTTGACAGCCAGCTCAAATTCAATAAACACATAAACCATATAACCAGGACCGCCTTCTTCCACCTAAAAAACATTGCCCGCCTCCGCCCCTCACTCTCCTTCCCGGCTGCTGAAACTCTCATCCACGCATTCATCACATCATGACTGGACTACTGTCACAGCATCCTGTATGGCTCATCATCCAACATTCTAAATAAACTGCAATATATCCAGAACTGCGCTGGCCGCCTCCTCACCCACACCCGCTCCAGAGACCACATCACCGCCGTCCTTCAAAACCTGCACTGGCTCCCTGTCCGTCAACGAATACACTTCAAAATCCTTCTGCTAACACACAAAGTTCTCAACAACCAGGCCCCCCCTACCTCACCGACCTGATCCACCACCACACCCCTTCCCGCAGCCTTCGCTCCTCAGAAGTGAACCTCCTTTCTATCCCCACACGAACCAAGCACCGAACCTGGGGGGACAGAACCTTCTCCATCGCTGCCCCCACCCTCTGGAACTCCCTTCCACAAAACATCAGAGACTGCACCGACCCCCCCCCACCTTCAAAACACTGACCAAAATACACCTCTTCAGACTGGCTTTTAATTTGTGAATTATGTTGTGTTGCTGTTTTAATATTTTTATTGGAAAAGGTTGTTGTACGCTTGCAAAATGTCACTGAAATAGAGGTAAAGTGGCCATTTTTGCCCACATCAGCTTTACTAGCTTAGCTTTCAGAGGCATGTTGTCAGTATGCATATCCTCAGTTAACCATTGACTTCCTTTTTCCTCTGTTTGCTAACTCACTGTTATCTATGAGGAACTGTTCCTATGTTCACAGGGTTCTTATGACAGGTACTGACTTTAACCTTTGATCTGCCTTATAATGATCACATCATTTACTCCTCGATTGGCTGCTATCTAATGTAGGGCTGGGGAGACTGAACATCCTTATTGCAGAATATTTTCCATATGGAAAAACAAAACAGGCAGAATTTCTGTAAACATACTGATAAGAGGATCTTTAACAGAAATAAGAAATGTAAAGCTCATCACTTCGCGTCAATCGACAGGTGCAATGTGTTCTGATGTCACAGTATTTCAATTCCTGTCATAAACGTATGTCTGAATTATAACCTCTATGTCAAACTAAAAAGGACTCCAGTTACTCACACGTGAAGCATACATGGTCCAGGATGAATGCTCATCCTCCCAGTACCAAACCCACTCGGTGGTGTGGAGGAAGCTGACATCCACCAGAGAGTTTGAGGTGGAGAGTCGGCGTACTTTGTTCGCTCCTTGGGTCATCGTGTCGAAGTGCACAGGCGGGTTGCTGCTACTGGAAACAGCAAAATAATCATTTAATTTCTACGATTTCATTCATTTACACCACGGAATAACATCTCCTAAAACTACAGAAACCATTGATGTCAGTGGAGAGTACCTGTACGTGTTCTTTGGGTCACAGTACTCCTTCTCAATGGTCTCATTATTAGGCAGGGCAGTCCACTGATCATCCAGCAGCACCTGCCAGCTGTACGGCATCTTGTTGTGGGCTTTATAACATCGCTCGTCTGAGAAGACATGGTCAAGGGTTGGGCAATATGGCCAAAATAATGTTTAACTCCTTGATTTTTTCGTATCATGGTAACAGTATACATCAAGATAGAGTAATTGTTCAGTAACCATAACTGTACTTCCTCACATTTGTGTTATTTTCTTCTTTTATTTTCCTCACACAAGACGCCACAACTTAAAAGCTAAAGGCTCAAACCAGTTAAACCAAATCTCTTTCAAAATGAAGGTTTTAACATCTCTGGGAACAATGTTTTTGAGTGTTGCAGGTTTAAAAGTTAACATATAAATAATAGCCTTACTTTAGTCAGTGCAATATAAAGTAATACAAAAATATATAATCACAATATCTGCTTCAGTACAACAAAAGAAAAAAAATACATGCATTTCCAGCAGGATTTGCTCATGTTTATTTCATAGCTGACAAAACACTGTCAGAATAGGTAGTCATGTTACAGAGTTAGTCTAGTTGCCAGCTCAGAGTCCTATGGTGAATCTGGAAATGTTGAGTACCCCAAAGTTTTGTGTTAGAAATGTATAGTACGGGTCTCAGCACATAGAAACTGCTGAATGCTAACCTGCATATGTTGGGCAATTTGCACAATTAACATAAGTTGCATTAATTAGCATGAATTAACATTATAGCCTATGTAAGTAATAGTTAAAAAATGTGGTTTTGTGGGTAATTGAGGATGCTGACTCAATTTCTGAAATGTTCGTAATAATCAGTATAATTATGACTGTTTCTGATAATGCTCTAAGATGTATCAATGATTACTCACCCTCATGTTTACAGTGTCCTTTGATGAAGAACATGCATATCTCAGTTTTATCTAAAGGAAACAGACAGAGGTGCGTTATAAAGCCGTTCCATTTCACACAGCTCTTTCAAAAACACTCAATGAAAGCGGGCGTAGTTTACCTCTGACAGGCCTCGGTCTTCTTTTGGCTCCATCCTCACTGTTTGCGTCGTCGCTGACTGACTCAGGGTCAGCAGTTGCCCGGCTCCTGTTCAGCGGTTGATGGTTGCCCCTGTCGCCGCCTCTCCCTCGGACAGCGGCTGAGGTTTTATTCAGATTTGGCTGTCTGCTCTTTCCATCGTCGCTGCTGGCATCGGTGTCGTTGGCAGCAGCAAAGACGTTGCTGTACGGGGTGGTAGGTCTCCGATCTTCGCTCAGGCCATCTTCGGTGTACAGATCTAAGATTTCAAACTCAGCAAAGATGTCATCAGTGGAACGGGTTGGCTGGTTGCCTTGATTTCCTCTGTTGCCCCGGTTGCCTCTGTTCCCCCTGAAGCCCCTGTTGCCACGGTTGCCCATGTTTGCTCTGTTGCCTCGGTTGCCTCGGTTGCCTGGGTTGCCCCGGAAACCAGCTCTCCCTCTCCCTGCCTCTCTCTCTGTGGTGGAATCAGACCATCGGCGCCGCTGGCATCAGGGTCGCCCTGTCTGTCGGCGTACTTCAGAGCCAGCAGGTTGGCATAGACAGACATCAACGAGGGAAAGAGTTGGTCCGGCACGCCTCTGTCAGACAGGCTCTTTTGTGGCTGTGGAGCGTTAAAATCATGGTTCTTGATGCAGCTGCAGACGCTGTTCAGGTACTTCTCGCAGATGTGCAATCTTGTGCAATTATCGCCCTCTTGACACAGGCCCAGCCGCCCACCACCATTGTTGTAATTATGACATATCTGGTGTAACGAGGAAAGGTTGCATGATTACAAACATGGTTACAAACATGCAAAGAAAAAAATTCAAGGACAAATGCTGTAAAACAATAACAATACATTTAATTATTTTAATATAAGGATCAAATGTAAGTCTATGATTGTCCCTGGCCATTGCATTTCCTAATGCAGCGGCCTCGCTGCGGGGAAACTGTGGACCTCTTTCGCCTGTCAGTGCAACTCAAATGATGACGTTTAAAAAACAAAAAGGGCCGTGCCGGCCGCCAGCGAGCCGTTTGCGGCCCGCTCACAGCCGGCCGTTCTGTGATTGTCCAGAACTCACAGATGGCCAGTCCGCCCCTGGACGTACCTGAGGCAGGAGCCTGGTGTCGCTCTGCAGCAGCAGGGTGCACAGCTCACTCCGGCTCAGGCTCTCCAGACCATGCTCAGTCAGCTTCGCTGCATTGTGGAAAGAGTCCAGGCAATGGGAGAATCTGCATCCAGTCCTGTCATCAAAAAACACAATACACCTTTCAGTTCAATTTTTTGTTTAAATATTAAATATAGATTTGTTATGGAAAATAATAAAAATGTAACAACAATGCATTTAATAAGACCAAAAGGACATATTATTGTTGCATTGTCTGACTAGTGCAGAAGGGTCAGAGTTCACATTAAATTGACATTATATCCACCATCTGACAAAATATCACCTGTTTTTCTACAGCCATTTTTGCCTGCGTATTTTTCTTTATGGTTCTACCTGTGATAGTCGGACATAACAACCTGTGCAGCCCATGTATTGATTCCATCCGATGCTATAATACAAAACAACAGGAAAACGTCTGCCTGCTCTTCCCAATGATCAATAACAGCAAACGGATGGTTGGTGGTGGCGCAGTCCATAGGGACTTGGCTTGGGAACCGAGCCAAGGTTCAAGTCCCCGAAAGACCAAGTGTTACAAGTGCTACAAGAGGTGTCCCTGAGCAAGGCACTGTTCCCTACACTGCTCCCTTGGCGCCGTACATAATGGCAGCCCACTACAACTACCACTAGGATGGGTAAAATTTAGAATGTAAATTTCCCCTCTGTGGGACGATTAAGGGTATATCAAATAAAAAGTAAAAAAATGATCATTAAAGTAAGGTAAAAATAAACAGAATCACAAGACCTGGTTAGTGTTTCCTTACTTTATAAAGTGTGTTTTTTTTATAAGTGTGTCGTCGCGTTCTAGTTAATTTGCCGTACTCGCCATTAGCTGTTATTGCTCAGGTTAATCTCGCCCCCCTCCGACGTAAGCGTGAAGTATTGGTTCTTGCCAGGCAGCCAAGTGGGGCCAGCTAAGAACCGGTTTTCGGTGCTTAGAGCCGGCTCCGCTGCAGTGGAAACAGGAAAAATCAGACCTAAATCGGGCTCTAGCCCGGAACCGGCCCTGGAACAGTCTCTCCTATGACCAACGAACAGAACAAAAAAAGGACCATGGGATTTCGTTTTATTCTTTTAAACTAGCAGCAAGAGATGCTGAATGTGTTGATGATGTCAGCCGTCTGCTGAACTACTGTAACAAAAACCACTACTCTGGGAAAGGATTTATAACAGGAAATATCAGGGGGGAGGGCCCTTGAAAGGCATGGAATTAGAAGGGTTTTTTTGCAATTTTTTTTTAGTAGATAGTCATAACTAAAATTAAACTAGCTCAATCAAATCGGTTGACTGACTGAATTTTGTATCCAAAAACAAATGGTGAAAGCTGTGAAGGGCCCCTCTCACCCCTCACAAAAGGAGGAAAATGTTTATTCTTCCCCCGCACTACGATTCGTCTCGTTGTCATTAAGCCCCGCTTCCCAGCCGCTGCGTCTCAGCGGCTCTGTCACATGAGCTCAGGAGGGAAAACAACACTCTGGTTTCGACTTTTAGCACACTTTACAACTTTTAGGATTTAATTATATAAATAAGGGCTATTCAAGTGTCCGTACTGGAAAGTTGATTTACCTCAAAAAACATAAGATTTACGGACGTCTCTTTCCCAATGTTCAATGAGAAAAAGTATTTTTGGGCCCCATGGCATGTAATTCCACCGTTTGGCCACTACGAACATTTGCTTCAGCGACTGGCACACTTCCTGAGGGGCTTGCTCTGATAATTCAAAGAAGAAGCTTGTCAGCTAATGATTTTGCAAACAAGAAGACCCGTCCCTGGGCATTTACTGGGGAATGAACTACAATATCATGACTGTCAGCATCAGTTCCATAACATACATTCAAGTTTGAAGTAAGACATTCTTCATATTTGTTCAATAACCTCAAGATCAATCATATTATCCAAAGCATAACTTGTAAAGTTTTTTCAGCTTTCTAAAGTTTTAATTATTGCTTTTTTGCCTAAATGCTTTCTGATTTTTTGTGTGTTATTGTTTATGCAAATAAACATGACTAGTGAAGTCTTGTTGAGTTGTCTTTTATTATGCAGTCTAGTAAGCACTTTCTCAATGTAGTGGTTAGAAAACTAAGATGGGAAATACTTAAATAAACATGGATAATGTTCCCTTAAGCATGATACTCCAAGCAAACCTAATTTAACCATAGTAAAGTAATTGTAAGCTACAGTATGTTGAGGAAAGAGGGTCAACATGTGCACAGATTATTATTACTTCTATTATTACTACTTATACTTTAGTTCTACTTTAGTTCATTAGTGACTACCCTAATAACCGCTTCAGATCAATGTGTATAGTTGTTGGCTCAATCATTTGTAAATACATTTCATAAGATGCATGAGAGACATGGATCAAGAGAGGAAGGGGGCCCACAGAGACAATTTACGTATACAGTAGGGCCCGGAGTTTTGTGCTACGCCCCTGCCCAGAATGCACGGCGCTTCCCATTCCCTACAGACTCCAATACATCTAAACACTTGATCTTTAATTTTACTTTATTAAAGTATAGATAAACTGCAATTATTGCTCTTTAGAAGTGCTGGAACATGGATTTGGTTGCCTCAGAGAATAGCTAGCTAGCTTATTCCCCCCTGAAAAAACTTGAGCTAAACTAAACTGCAGAAGGAATTAGATACGCACCATATTTAGCTTGTAGACATATCATTAACCTTATTTAGCTATTTTCACAAAATCTCAGATAAGACTTAAATTTCAGTATTCTAACTTGATATCAATTGACTATTCTTGAATAAAGGGAAGGGGGGAAAAAAGCGAAGAGTGCCTGAACGCACCACGTGCCTCCAGGCCTTTAAAAACAGGTAATTAAATCATGCGAACACATCACATTAATAATAACCCTGAACAACCCTGTGGTCGTTTCTCTGTTAGTTGAATCGCTTTAACAACACTGGAAAATAATGTTATTTAGGAAATCAACAATTAAAAACACTGAGACATGTCTGTGGGGGTGCAGGGCAGGCCTCTCCAAGTGTCTGCCCAGCAGTCATATGACACACCCGGGCGACTGTGTTTACCTCGTGCGGGTGAACGGACAGGATCCAGTAAGGAGGAACTTTTTACACAGGTGCAATCCAGTGCACGCGCCCGGACAGTCCTTCACGAGGCACAGCCTCAGCCAGGTCCGCGCCACCACCTTCGGCTGACCGAAAGGACAACAGAAGGCGAACTTCTCTCGGTTACTGATGATGTCAGCCGTAGCGTCGCCTGAGCCGAGGTTACACAGCAGCTCCTCAGTGTTCACTGATCCCTGACTAGCGCAGATAAACTTTAATATTTCTGACTCTAGCTCCATTATTGTTCACCCTCTTCCTGTTGTCCTGCTCCCAGCTGAACGAGACCAACCAGACAGCAACTGCAGCTCTGAGCAGCTGCTGCGTTCACTGCAGTAGGAAGGCTCGGTATCATTTCTGATGATTGGAAACCGAAACTTAACTATTTTCAGCCAGCAGGAATGAATGATGTAATGCTGCCCTCCTCCTCTGGAGGGCGTTGAAGGGTTAAATGACCACATGGCGTCCTGTATTCATATCAGTCAGATTCATATGATACAGGACATTTCCCTCTGCTTCATGGTGGATCTGTCCTATATTAAACTTGTTGGACATAGCCTATGTATATTCATCTTGATCTCCTAGCCTTAACAGTAAAGATGTTGATACGAATAAAGCATTAACAAATATATTTAATGTTTTGTCAAGGACTAGCAATCCTATCAAATTAAAATAAGAAATGAAATAAGAATGAAACTGAAATGACACTGCAAAATCATAGTGCCTAACCAAATGATTGTGCTGCAGTAGCCTATTTAAAAAAAAAAAAACATCTGACATCTGTATCTAGGCCATAACCTAAAGTATTAATCTGTTTGCATCTTACAATTTATTTATCAAAATGAGTTATCACTACAATAAACAGTATTTAATTTTATTCTGTATATCTTATTATATTTACATGTATATAGACTCTTGCATTTACTTGGTCACTTACAACATTCTCTGCATTATTTGGCTTATTGTCATTATTGATTTTTCTGATGTATATAGAAATTAATTCATCAATAATTCATCTGCATTACTTGCACATTGGTCTGCAACATAATCTGCACTATTTTATTCTACTGTTTCTTCTTTCACTTGTTTTATGTCTTATATAACTATGTTGCATTGTTGGAGGAGCTTGGGACTTAAGATTTTCATTGCCATTTCTTCAATGTAGCTGCTGTGCATATGACCAGTGGCGACTGGTCATTAGGGGCAGGTGGGGCACAGCCCCACCTAGTGTCAGCAGAAAGTATTACAAATAATGATTACAAAAAAATGCAAAGAAATGCATTAAAAAAAATATAAAATATATTTTAAGATCATGTTTAATCATCTGATTCGTCTGTACATTGCTGTTTTAGTCTGTGTTCTTCTAATTAGTGTTACAGTGTGTGCCTATTGAGACGTTTTGAGCCATGTGGGACAAAACCCGATCATGCCCCTCCCTCTCACTGTCTAAGTGAATGGTTACTGTAAAAACTACACTGCGCATGCTCAGAGTATTTTCCTATTTAATGTGTGTGGCAAAAAAAGAATGACCATAGGGGCACTGAGCTGCCATCCCCACCATACGTCATCTCACATAATTCAGAGCTGGCTGTAAGTATGTGTGCCGCGAAAAGTGTGGTGTGTGAAGAGGAGACGAGAGAGGTGAAGTGACGCGTCCTAAAACCCGAAAGTAAGCTGCGCATGGGTTCCCTCGACAAAAAGCAATGAGATTTCTCCATAGGATTTTAGAAAATAGCTCGAAATAAGATCTGTGGGAAACGTACCTGTTAGATAAATGCACGTTTTGTTCAGCCGGATAATATCCACATCACTACCCTACTTTTATCATTTTCCAATCATAAATCTATCGATTAGATAGATTTATGATTCGACTTTTGAAACTACAAGAAGATAAGGAGGACAGGACTTTATAAAAAAGTAATAGAGATTTTTGTCCAGAAGGATAGCATGGACTTCATCTTCAAGTCAAGGTAAGACCACCATTTTATTGAAAAAGGGATCTTATTAAGAGAGAACAATCCAATGTTTAATAAAATTACATGTTCTGTTTAAAATTAATCGAAGCATCAGACTAAAAAAGCTTTTGAAAATAATAGAATATTTTGATTTAGGTCCAAATATAATATTTGTAAACCTGAAGAGTCAGTGCCAGTGCCTCAGCAGTCATGAACCTCACTGCACGTCACTGCAGAAGCTTATATAAACATCTACGTTGTTTGTGCCCCACCACTTTTGTACATGTAAAAACGCCACTGCATATGACATCAGAAGAGTAGTATTAAACATGGTTTAATACTACTCTTCTGATCTGAATACCCTACTCTTTCCATTGTTTGTTCTTCACCAACCGAAATTCATTTTTTCTCTTGCTTTTCCTTAATATATATTCAGGGAAGGCTAAAAGAGGAGGCTCACCCCGCCTGTATCTGCTTGCTAATTTGTGGCAGAGTATGAGAAGTCACCAAATGGTTTAATGTGTCGAAAAATATAATGTAGGATCATTTCACCATAACTCAACAAAGTCCAACACCTGTGGAAGATTTTAAAAAAAATATCTTTTGGAAGAATAGAGGTCATTCCTCCTGGAGAAATGTAAGAACCTTGGAGAATCTGAAGTAGAAGCACTGAAGCTGTGCTAAAGGCTTGTGGTGGACCATGTGGTGGCCATGATCATTATTATCTGTTAATTTGTCAATCATCATAGGTAGTTGGTTTAGCGCTGTGCACCATCTAAATTGTTCCAGTTGTTTGAGTGGAAATGACTTATTGTGCAGCAGTTGATTCCATTTAAAGCAGTGTTAATATACTTCTGGCCACTGGAGGGCAGCGAAACATGCTCTCAATACAACGGTGGAAATTCATCAACCAGACCTACTAAAATTTTATAACTGTAAGAAATAATAAATATATTGTGCCGGAACTTTAAGGGACATCATTTACTGTTGCAGTGTTTTCCCACGGACCGGATGGTGGGCGGCACCTTGGAGCTCCGGTTTCAGGTTTTTATTGTTTTTAGCCTCCCAGTAGCATGTGGCTAATAGTATATCGTGTATGTGAATATGCGGAGAATGACGCGTGGAGTTACATACTGAACACACCGTCTCCAACTCTCACTCATCGACGCTGCATTACTACTATTATTATGTGTTTACTGTTTAATGACCAACAAACATCAGAAGAATTGTATAATAAAATATCATAAGAGATGCGCCACGGCTACTTCATCAAAGGGCAACAGAAGAAGATGTAAAATACGATGTTAGAGAGAGAAACATTCTCTTTTATTCATGCAACTGTAGACAGCTAACCGCTTAAGTGGACTGTGGACCAGTGAATTGAATATAGGGACCACAGCTGTGTTCCCTTGTAAACCTTGTCAGAGTTGGGAGGCCTGTTAACTTATTCCGGCAAATTATTCAGACCTACTAATTGACCTAACAAAAGCTATTGAGTAAGTCTACTGCTTGGCTCAGATCCACCAACGTCAGCAAGATTTCACCTCTACTAACTCCTGAAGAACCAGGTTCAATTAATTTTAATTGATTTTTGATATCAGTAATGAGATGTGGCTCTACCTAAGTGTGAGTGTGGCAGATTTGAATTTCTTACCTTTCAAGCAGGAGAGGATAGCGCAGATTTATTTTAAGTTGTCCCAATCCAAAGGGTGGGATCAGTTTATTTGAAGAAAAATTGGTCCACACTTGAACAGGGTTTTACCTTCTCTCGTTACAACATGACAATCATACAGAATATTTCATGCTGTGGTCAATTACTAATATGAAACCTCAATTCACAGTCTTACATTTATTACACTAAATTGTAACTTCAACTGCCCAATTCAGTTGTGATATTAAAATCTCCCGACAGAATTTAGAGGCATCACCTCATAAAAGGTCTGTGATAAAAACCACATTCAAACTTTCATTCAACAAATCAATTCACATACACACCTAGTCCAGCATGAATACGGAGGAATTTCCTCACAGGTGGCTGGGTGCTAAACATTCAACGAATCAATTCGCTCAGCATTCAACTAAGAAATTCGAGAGATATTTACCAAGTTTGAGGGAACCTTACCGAGGAAAAACCCAGCTCTCGGGAGAGAGCTTTACCGGGGAAAAACCCCCCTCTCTCTCTCGTTTGCTCCCTCTCAGCTAGTGTTTTTATGCTCAAAACAGGACAGAAAAACCTAAAGACACCTCCTCCATACCCATATTTGTGGAAACTGGGCAGGGCCTCGGATGTGCAGGACGGGGACATGTCCAGACCCTATTCTATGGCTATGGCATAAACACATTTTTGGGGCCTTAGTATTTCTCCAACAAGTCAGGAGCCCCCCCCCCCCTCTGCACCGCTGTAAGGGAAGAAACTGTCTCCCCTCTCTTATCAGTGACACCCATTAACTAAAATAGGCCTTAAACTCAACTTAACAAACCCCTTGTGTTTTGAATATACTGTGATTATAGAAAAACATAAAATATAATGCATTTTCATTGTGGGTTATACAAGAATATATTTGATTATATTTGATTATAATTAACTTTCGTTTTAATTACTCAACCTAATATGGAGACCTCAACAACCTACTATACTATTGCATTAATAAATACTGTTAAACTTTTCGAGAAGCTTCCTGGTCTACTTTAGACCAACTCTTGTGCCCCTTTTCCACCAAACCGGTTCCAGAGCCGGTTCCGGGCTAAAGCCTGATTAAGCTCTGGTTCTTCCTGTTTCCAACGCAGTGGAGCCGGCTCTAAGCACCGAAAACGGGTTCTTAGCTGACCCCACTCGGCTGCCCGGCAAGAACCAAGAACCAATACTTCACGCTTACGTCGGAGGGGGTGAGATTAACCTGAGCAATAACAGTTAACTTGAGTTAAGTAAGACGGTTTGAAATTATTCCAATGTACGTGAGATGCGCCGGTGAAGATGGCTGCATTGTCTTTTGGCTCCCCTCCAACTTTGCCTTTTTTCCTGTTTTTTCAGTGTTTATTTACTTTTTGCCGTGTGCTTTTAACCTGGTTCGCAACATGCGAGCCGACCGCACCAACTCTGCTATACAATATAGCAGAGAGGAACTATGACAGATCAGATACTTTGTAGACAACAGCCCACCGTCAGACAATGGAGATTCGCCATGTTTGCCTGTTGCTGTCCTACCTGAGAGACGCAGGAGGAAGACTAAGCGGGGGTAACGGGCCGGGCTGCTAGTCAGACTGAGGAAACGAGAAAACCGACCCCCTCTTCCGAGTATTCTTCTGGCTAATGTTCAATCAATTGAAAATAAGCTAGATGAACTCAGAAGTTGGATTGCTTTTCAACGGGACATTAAGAACTGTAACGTGTTAATTCTCACTGAGACTTGGCTCAACCCCGCTATCCCGGACTCCGCCATTGTTCCAGACGGATTCACTATTTTTCACCAGGACCGGACAGTTAATTCTGGGAAAAGTAAGGGAGGTGGTGTGTGTATCATCATAAACAATAACTGGTGCACAGATGTGGGGATTATTTCTTCGGGCTGTTCCCCTCATTTAGAGCACCTCATGATCAAATGGGCCTTTTCATCTGCTAAGAGAATTTACATCGGTTGTGATTACAGCTGTGTACATTCCGCCACATGCTGACAAGAACACAGCATTGGATCAGCTGTTTGGATTGATTGACAGGATGGAGACTTCACAGCCAGAGGCGGCGTTTGTTGTGGCTGGGGATTTTAACACCGCCAATATCAAGAAAGTCCTGCCGAGATACTTTCAGCACATCAGCTGCCTGACGCGCGGCGGAAACATACTGGACCATGTTTACTCCCCTTTCCAACATGGATATAAGGCTCTCCCTCGCCCTCCCTTCGGCAAATCAGACCACATCTCACTGCTGCTGCTGCCTGCTTACAAGCAGAAACTTAAAAGGGACAGACCGGTAACAAAGACAGTACAGCGATGGAGTGAGAAGTCATGCTCAGCTCTGCAGCCCTGCTTTGAATCTACGGAATGGTGTGTGTTTGAGGATAACAATATCAACACACACACGGACATGGTCATCTGCTACATTGGGAAATGCATTGATGACGTGGTACCGAAGGTTTCTGTACGAACATTCCCGAATCAAAAGCCCTGGATAAACAGCGAGGTGCGTAACAAGCTGAAAGCGCGCACTATCGCGCACAGAGGTGGAAATTCAGATGAGTACAAGAAATCGAGGTATGAACTCCGGAGAGCAATTAGCAGTGCAAAGAGACAATATAGAGACAAAGTGGAGTCTGACTTCAAAGGCTGTAACACCCGGAACATGTGGGCGGGACTAAGAACAATGACAGCCTACAAAGGAGCAGCGGGGGGTGCTGGGGGAGTGTCTGCGTGCACATCTCTCCCAGATGAGCTGAACAGTTTTTTTGCACGATTTGAGAGCAGCCAGGCTGTGGAGGCACAGAAGGACCAGGAGCCCTGCCCGTTTGTTTTAAACAGGGCAGATGTGTGCAAATCCTTTAAAAAGGTTCATCCACACAAGGCTCCTGGACCTGATGGCATCCCTGGCCGTGTTCTCAGGGTGTGTGCAGTTCAGCTGGCAGAGGTGTTCACAGACATCTTCAACAGGTCCCTGCTGCAGTCTGTAGTCCCCACATGCTTCAAACACTCCACCATCGTTCCTGTCCCCAAAAAGTCAAAAATCACCAACGACCAGTAGCACTCATCTCCATCATCATGAAGTGCTTTGAGCGGTTAGTCAAAACACTCATCACCTCCTCCCTCCCTGACTCTCTGGAGCCCCTGCAGTTTGCCTACAGAGCAAACAGGTCCACAGACGACGCCATAGCCCTCACCATCCACACTGCCCCCTCACACCTGGACCAGAGGAACACATATGTGAGAATGCTGTTCATTGATTACAGTTCAGCTTTCAACACCATTGTGCCCTCCAAGCTGGTCATCAAGGTCATCAAGCTTCTTATACTAATTTGCACTTAGTGTAAGAAGCTTTAAGTTGTATGGCTTATTTCTGAATGCCAATAAAGATGGTGTGGCCCTCTACTGGCTGGGGGCCGTGCAGCAGCCCCCCTGCTGTAATGATGACTACATATGATATATTGTTCATTATAACAGTCGACATGAAAAAAGGCTATTGTGATGAATAAAGTTTCCTGAGCAAATTTCTGATTAATTTCACATATAGTAATGTTGATCATACCTAAATAAGTGCAATGGAAACAGACTTATGAATAAAACATGACATAAGATTCAAATCATTAGCTTGTTTTAAAGGCAGAAATAATAGTTGGGAATAAAAACAGGAACAATCAGAAAGGCCGTGTTTAAATCTCGCTGAAGATTGATTTGCTCCGCAATTACATCATCTTGCCACAGCCCTCCTTCGACATTGATTTATTGTTACAAACTCAAAGAAAAAACTCCTAATATTGGCTCTTCAGTTGAGGTTGAAAACGCACCATCATTGACCTTAAGATGCATAAACATGTTGCCCTTAAAGGTCACCCATCATGCTATTTTTAGGCAATAGCATAGGTCTCAGATATATAAACATATATAAAAAACATGTTTATGAATTGTTTTGCTCAAAATACCAAACAGATCACCCAGTACAGGTTAGCTCTGAGTGTTAGCAATGCTTGCTAATGTAAACAAAGACCATATTACGACCAAAACACGTTGGGCATTGTTTCTGATAGCGACGTTTCGGATAGGGCTGTGGGTCCACCATCCGATATGACTTAGCAAATCTGCATCAGCTCTGTTGTACCCCCGTTTTTAGAGATTTGCGCACGGAGGAAGAGAGAAGTGTTTTATTTTCTGACACATTGTCAGTTCCCTGACACACCGGGGACACATATTTATGTATAAAAGACATCAAAAAGTGCATTTTGCATGATAGGTCCCCTTTAAGTTTAAGGCAACATTATTTTACCTTTCTGATGAATCATTTTAGTGTTATTTGTTAGCAATACGCTTCTTTAGTGACACTACTGAATTAAAGAGGACTGTGTTTCAGTACTGAGAGCTAAAGGGTTGCAATGTTTTTTCTTGTGGAACTAAAAGTGCGTGTTTTTGCCACTGACAATATCAGATTGTTATCATATTTTGTATATCTATTGTTATTATCTAAACCTGTCTGAAACATTATAGAAAGGTGAGGAACAACATTTTTTTTGTACCTTTGCTTATTGTGTCTCTCTCGGAGAAGTCTTGTTCAGAGGTCGTGAATCAATTGCACATTGTCAATATCAGATTTATATTCTGCCATGACAATAACTCGCTTTAAAGGTCCCATGTCATGGCCATTTCTACTGATCATAATTCCATTGTTGAGGTCTACTAGAATAGATTTACATTGTTCAATGTTCCAAAATCACATTGGTTTCTCATACAGCATCTCTGTATAGTATGTGTATTCACTCTCTGTCCTAAACGGCTTGTTGGAGCTCCTCCCCCCCCCTTCCTATGAGCACAGTGTGCTCTGATTGGTCAGCTTGCCCACTCTGTTCTGATGAGTCCACCACCGTTACAGCAGAACATCAGTGATTATGTGTTACAATGGCGTTAGCAACCAGAAAATGACACCAGTAATGACAAACAGATGAGAATGCTGCGTGGGGTCTGGGTGCCGTGTTGGCGGGACGTTGCGGGGCTTGCTGCCTGAGCGGACAGTGTGAGCTGGATTACTGGGGTCGTTTCCTGGTTGCTGCGTGGGGTCTGCGAGACAGCGAGACAACGCGAAACTCAGCCTGAACTCAGCCTGAGCACACACACGCACTCGTAGCCTGGCTGTGAGTTTGTGTGTGTGCTCAGGCTGAGTTCAGGCTGAGTTTCGCTGTGTCTCGCTGTCTCAGGCTGAGAAATCCGCGGAGCTGCGGCTGAGAAAAGATAAGGCTGAGTGAGTGTGTGTGTGTGAGGAAGTCCGCGTAGCCGTTACGTCACTTAGCCCCTTACGTCACTACGACCCAGGAAGAAAAAAATGGAAAAAGAAAAATCTCCAACGAGGCGTTCTGGGCCAGTTCTTTTCTGTGTTAGAGTTTTACTCGCTACAGGGTGTACTTTGAGGGTTTGTGACTTTGCAGACCGTTTACATGCATAAAAAGCTACATAACACACAAGGGGACGGGTAATAACCGGAAAAGCATGACATGGGACCTTTAAGATAACAATAAGCAACGCTTCTTTACTCCAATACAATGACTCCAACTATAAAGGTGTCGGACACACATTTAAAACCTGAGCATGTCAGTGGCACACAGTGACGGCTTGTTACCTGGCTGCCTTTCAGTTACTAGACCAGTTAAAGACTGATGTACCCATTACTCAGTTAACAGGAAACATGGGGAAAAGCTGTTTTCCAGGTTCTCTGAAGGGTGCTGTTCGGCTGTCATTACTATATTTAATCTATTCCCCAAATGACTCACAGCACTCTGTACACACTAAGCTCCATATTATCATCATGCCCTCACTTCATCCCTGTCCTTAAGAAATTAACTGAGGGGTAGTTTGTGGAGGTGCTGGGTTGGTATGACGATGTGCTGGGTCGCTATGACGATGTACTGGGTTGGTATGACGATGTATTAGTTTTGTATGTTGATGTGCTAGATTGATAACCTGTTACACTGCAATGAAAAAATGTTTTCAAGCTCTACTCCCTCCAATTTATATTTGTCCTTCCATTCAATTTAACATTTATTTTCGGTGCTGGTACTGGTGTTGGTGTTGGTGTCGGTGCTGGTGTCTGTGATGGGAATGGTGCTGGTACTGGTGTCGGTGCTGGTGTCTGTGATGGGAATGGTGTCGGTGCTGGTACTCGTCTTGGTGCTGGTACTGGTGTCTGTGCTGGTACTCGTCTTGGTGCTGGTACTGGTGTCGGTGCTGGTACTGGTGTCGGTGCTGGTGCAGAAGCAGCAACTAAAGAGACCAGTGGGTGCGTGCTCTTGTACTGCAGCAGGTACTCAGGGTAGATCTGGTTTGAATCGAACACAACAAAGATTGAAGGCTTGATTTCATCGTCGACGCAGCTGTCGTACAGGTTGATGACCCCCCCGTCTTTGGAAGGAGGTTTGCGGTAGCTGGAGCTCCCTCTGGTGTAGTCCCCCACCAGCAGCCGCGACACGAACATGGATTTGACATGAGAGTCCTCGGTGTAGCTGTGGGAGTATTTTGCGTCCCGGGCAAAGTAACTGCCTACGATTGGACAGAGGAAGAGAATCAAAATGTTAGTATCTTTATTGACTTTTTCTCAGAATTAAAAAGAAAATGTTATTCACGCGTGACCCTAATCCTCTTGCGTATACCTGTTTGTCTATATAATGATATTAAATGTACTACCAAACCAATGACAAAAACAAACACTCTTTAATAAAACTAATGGACAGCTATAACAAGGGATATGGGGTAAAAAATAGTCTGTGCCTTTAAATGTGTCTGCATGTTGACTGTGATGGTAAGATGTTAGGATAACCTACTGTAAGTTACACTCCCATCCTCTTAAGAGCAAACACTTTTTTATTTAATATAACTGCACGTTATGTTATCAAGTCAGGAATGATTACTTCATCTCACCTTGGCCAAAAGCAGTTCCATTAACTCCACACACGCTCCAGTCAAAGTTTTTGTGGCAGATGACGGCTACATATTCAGATTTAGTGCCATGAAAAAGCTTCTTTTCTGTCACATTATGCCCGTTGTTGTTGTCCTTCATCTGTTTGTTCTTCCTTTATTAAAAAAAAACAAGTTAGACTTTGAATTTAAATCTAGTTGATACATTGAGGAATGCATGCCAACGTAAAAAGCGAGACTGAGTAACGTTGGGGGTGTGGAAAGAATGTGCTATATGTGGACACAGGTCGTTACTCTTTGTACCACTACACACAGAAAATCTGTCTTCATTTCTTTATAATGTAATAGCCTGGCTTTATCAACCAGAGAGCACATACAATGATAAACCCAGCTATCACACACACAATCACACAGCTGGATAATAAGTTCAGATGCCAAACACAAATCATCTCAAATCATATACGTACAACTGAAAGGCTTCCCAAAGAGCTTTGTTCTGAATCCTCTCTATTTTCACGATGTCAAAGCCTCTCATGGTGTTACAGAAGAGGGTTTCAATCTCCATATATTCGTCTGAGGTGCGATGGAGGGAGACTAACTGTAAACACAAATAAATGATTATTACCTACGGCAAAAATGTGCATAGACAAGTATAGACCAGTATTGTAGGAGCTATCTTGATGGGCAATATAAAAATGTAAATGTCAAATTTACTCCGGATCCTAATAAATAGCTAAGCCTATCAGTGTTTGAACCCTTTTTGTTCTCTTTCTTGCCTTGTCATTTTTATGGGTCTTTTCGTTTATAACATCCAAAATGAGGGTCCTACCTTTGCTTGCATGTTTTAAGTATTTTACCGTGAATGTATTGTTACCATCTGTTATATCTTAAGAGGCTCTATCATGCTTTTTCGGGTTTTCCTTTTCCTGTAGTGTGTGCTCCAACACATTGTATGTGGTAGGCTAAGGGGCGGGACATCTCTAATTGCGCATTTCCACCATGGCGCGGAGCGCGGTTTAAGCGTGCCGTGTCGTGCCGGGCCTGTTTTTGGTTGCATTTCCACTAGGCCTAGTTCCGGCCCGGGGCTACTTTTTCACCTTTTTTCTGGCCCCACAAAATCGTGGTTCTATCGGGGCCAACAAGCGGGCTGAATATGCTAAACTAGTGAGAGAATTGCTGGCAAGGGGGCTACAACTACAACAAGATGAACATATTTGACCGTGATTTAATGGTAATACACGTTTCAAAATGATGCCGAAGTAACAACATACTGATACCGGTTAGTAAAAACCATGAATTAATGCTTTGACAAGTCTGCAGACAGACGGCAGGCAAAAAACCTTTTAAAATGCGTGTTTTCTAAATGGAGATCGGCTAAGCTAACGCAGTATATGCTCCGACTGTCCACACTCACAACAACGGCCTATACAGACATACATAAACCAGCGACTGTATTCGCCATGACACAGACAGTCTGTGGTTTACTTGTTTAACTTTTGTCTAGTTTCTGAACAGATATGAGGAGCTGTGAGCTTGAGTGCTAACAGCTAACGGCTGATGTTGTTTTTCTGAAGATGACGTCACGGCTCCGCCTACACTGCGTTACTATAGATACTACCCCAGTTCCTAAACTGTAATGGAAGCGCAGCATTATAGTGAGCCAGTCCTAACAAGGCCTAACAAGGCCTAACAAAACCGTACTAAGTCGAGTGAGGCCTGCGGTGGAAATGAGCCATAAGCGGTTGACCATTCAAAACAGAGCCAGCCCAGCTAACCAATCAGAGCAGACTGAGCTCTGGTTTCAGACAGAGGGTGAAAAGAGGTGCTGCAGCACAGGCAGTAGGAGAGAAAAATAAAGAGCTTTTTGAACATTAAAAGGTCCCATGTCATGCTTTTCTGGTTATTACCCGTCCCCTTGTGTGTTATGTAGCTTTTTCTGCATGTAAACGGTCTGCAGAGTCACAAACCCTCAAAGTACACCCTGTAGCGAGTAAAACTCTAACACAGAAAAGACCTGTCTATGCTGCCCCAGAACGCCTCGTTGGAGATTTCTCTTTTTCCATTGTTTTCTTCTTATAGTGTAAGTACAGTGACGTATTGGGTATAGTGACGTAACGTCTCCGCACACACACACTCAATCTTTTCTCAGCTGCAGCTGCGTGTGTGCTCGTTCTGAGCACACACACAGACTCACAGCCAGGCTGCAGGTGTGTGTGTGTGCTCGGGCTGGGTTCAGGCTGGGTTTCGCTGTGTCTCGCTGTCTCGCAGATCCCCCGCAGCAAGCTAGCTCACACTGTCCGCTCCAGCAGCGAGCCCCGCAACGTCCCGCCAACACGGCACCCAGACCCCACGCAGCATTCTCATCTGTTTGTCATTGCTGGTGTCATTTTCTGGTTGCTAACGCCATTGTAACACATAAACACTGATGTTCCACTGTAACGGTGGTGGACTCATCAGAACAGAGTGGGCGAGCTGACCAATCAGAGCACACTGGGCTCATAGGGAGGGGGGGCGCAGGAGGAGCTCCAACAAGCCGTTTAGGACAGAGAGTGAATACACATACTATACAGAGATGCTGTATGAGAAACAATGTGAGTTTGGAAAATTGCACAATATAAATCTATTTTAGTAGACCTCAACAATGGAATTATGATCAGTAGAAATGGCCATGACATGGGACCTTTAAAGCATGGAGACATTTCACAGGAGAGACACTAAATACTGATATACACCTGAACATCAGCAGGAGAGGACTCTTTAAAGTAGAGACACTACATACTGATATACACCTGAACATCAGCAGGTGAGGACTCTTTAAAGTAGAGACACTACATACTGATATACACCTGAACATCAGCAGGAGAGTGTTGTGTCTCGTCAAATGTGTTAGTTATGTTTATGTATTATGTCTGTCATTTTCATGTTTTTTCACGTCTGGTCATGTCTGTTTATTTAGGTTCTTCATCTCTAGTCAGTCTCTGTGTTTATTTGCATGTCTCGTTTTCCATTTCCTGTTTTATTTTGTACTTACCTCTTGTCTTTCATTTCAGGCCCTGTTTCTTCCTCCCCTTGTGTGTTTTTCCCGCCATCATCAGTGTCTGCCCCGCCCCTGATTGTTTCCACCTGTTCCCACTCACCTCATGTTTAAATAGTCCTGTCTCTCCCCTGTCCTGTGTCAGTTCGTCTTGTTTGTTTCTCCGAATGGTCGTGCCAAGCCTCAGCTCAGAAAGGATCACTTTCACTCATGTCAGGTTTTGTTTCTTTTGTTCATTTTGTAGGCTTAAGTTTTTCTTAAGTTCTCTTTTTGTTATGCCTAGTTTTTTCCTCCTTGTGAGCGCCTTTTGTTATTTCCAGTACCTACTCTGTTAAGAGGGATTACCTGATCTGTGGAATTAAAATTACTTTTTTTTACATTCAAGACTTTGTCTCTGGGTCGTGCGTTTGGGTTCATCAGTTTGTGTCGAGATCCTGACAGAGAGGACTCTTTAAAGTAGAGACCAGTGTTGGGTGTAACCCGTTACAAAAGTAACGGAGTTACAGTAATATATTACTTTTTGCTGTAACGAAGTAATGTAACGCATTACTAATGAAATGTAGGTAATATATTACCCGTTACAATGCTCAGTAACGCAGTTACAACACATTTTAACCCGAAATTAAATGGTGTTTTGTTTTTTAAGAATGTACTAACATAGCGAGACATTCCGACACCAGAGAGAAATTGTGCGGGTAGATTATGGCGCGTTTCCACTACAGCGCGGAGCCCGGTTTAAGAGGGCTGTGACGTCAGCGGCCCGACTTTGGTTGCGTTTCCACTTGGCCTAGTACCGGCCGGCGGGTCCTAATTCACAGTTTTTCTGGCCTCATAAAATCGTGGTTCTAGGGCCAGGAACAACCAGGCTGAGTTGTGACGTCAACACTCTCGACTGCTGATTGGTCAGAGAGAATCGGCGCAATCGGCGCGCGAGATAATCCCTAGCGTCGCATATATATATATAGCGAAGCTTGCAGCATTTTTATAAACAGCATTTTTGTCAACAGAGGAGCTAAAATGGCAAAGAAAAGCACGCCGTGGTTGGTCGAGGAAGTGACGACGTTCCTACATTACATTGCAGATGATAAGATCCAGCGGGAGCTCGACGGGACAACTCTCAATATTAAAGTATTTCAGGAGGTCTCTACACAGATGTCCACAAGCGGCTACTCGAGGACTGTCGTGCAGTGTAGGGAAAAACTCAAAAAGATGAAGAGTGAATATCGCTTGGTCAAAGATAATAACAACACGAGTGGTGCCAGTAGGAAAAACTGGAAGTGGTTTGAGCTAATGGACACCATTTACGGCCATAGACCGGCTAGCGTTGGGAGGGATGGAGGCCTGGACTCTGCGACGGCGTTACTGGAGTCTCTGCATGGTACGTTTTTTCTAACGCTCTGTTATTTGCTTGAAAGCGTTGTGTCCCTATCTGTTCTAAAGCTCACTTCTAACAAATAAGTCGTCAAGGCAGTTTTAAGCAGCGTGACTCCGCCCGACAAAAAGCCGATCGCTCCGCCTACACTGCGTTACTATAGTTACTGCCCCAGTTCCTAAACTGTAATGGAAACGCGCCATCAAGTGAGCTGGTCCTAACAAGGCCTAACGAGGCCGAGCGAGGCCGGGCTCCGCGCTGCAGTGGAAACGCGCCATTAGTAAACCTGGTGTTTACCCTTCAGGCTTCGCGTCGGGATCTTCGGGGGTGCATAGGCATGCATTGCACCCCCAGTTGAATGTTATGCACCCTCTATTCAAAAAAGAGAACGGAGCGAAAAATACAAACAACAAATTGTGTCAGGTGCGCGTGACCTGCTCCGCTGTGCGAGCATCATTTCCAAAGTGCTTCCACAGCAGTGACACACATCTGTGGATAATCATTTATACGAAAATGGTTAAAGCAACCATCACTAAACGCCAGCAACACTGCATCTACTGCAGACAATAGCAACAGGTCAGATGGGACATCACGTTTACCCTCTGTGTGGACACTAGCTTACTCCCGCCCTCGCCCCGGAGCAGCAGTCTTCGTCACCCGAAACTACGCCGCCCCTCTGCGGCCCGCAGGTGCCAGGATACCACGGCAAAACAGAGCCTGCCCAGGTATATCTAAACAAGTACCCGCCTGCACAGTGGGGTAAGGCGGTCATTTTGCAGCTCGTGGTATAAAAATAGACAATGGCTAGAATATTCATGTGAAAATAGTGCCATATTCTGCCATGCCTGTAGAAATGTTGGGTCAAAAAATAATGCATACAATAGCACAGATGCCTTCACCACGAATGGCTACAAAAAGATCTCATATCCCAAGCTTATCAACAAGCTAATGTTGCAGCTGAAATGTTCTCCAGGTCACAAAGTCAACCTCACATGATGATGTATACCAGTTTTCAAGCACAGTAAATATTCTCTTCCCAGAGTATATGATGGGACCAAGGTGATGATGTAGTACATGGTTTTAATAATACTTTTGCTTTTCAATGTTTGCCATTTCAAACCATGAGCTGGTTCAAATAATATTTGCCTTGATTTACAATATGTTCTCTTTTGTTTTATCAGTACAGTTTTGAAGCTTTTGTGCTTTTCCTTGCCATAGTCCACTTTGGACTATATGAAATATTTCAGGATTGCACTTTTAACACACTTGAAATGTTCTCACTTGCTTGGTTTCAAAACATAACAAATGCCATAATCTGTTCATTGGGGACCATAACATCAATGCTATTTTTCATTGCTGTTGCCGGCCACTATTGCTCATGTAAACCTACTAGTGCTGCACCCTGTAATCTCAGATGCACCCCAAGTCATTTTGTTCTGGAACCGGGCCTGTACAGTACATGGCCATATACTAAACAAAATACAGAGCCCATTCCGTGTTCCTGTTATTGTTTACTTCCTCTCTGCCTTCTTCTGGTGATTTATCTGACGTCCAGCGCTCCGTCTTTTAACCTCTTTTCCTTTCTCTTTCTTGATCCTCCTTAGCAACCTTCATTATAGTCCTTGACAGTGGTCTGTACTGTATTAACAACGTGTCACATGTTAAGAATTTACAATCAGAATCGAGTATTCAACTAAGCCGTGTAATAAAAGTTGTTAGTAGCCTTAATGGCCTACACAGTTGTTATGCTATACCACATTGCCCTTCACTGGATGTATAATGAGCTGCACTAAACTACATGTTAGCATTTAAAATACCTAGCCATTCTTTTGCGGTTATTTTGGTGAAAGTAACTCAAAAGTAACTAAAAAGTAGTGTAACTCATTACATTTCAGAGACAGTAATATTGTAATGTAACTTATTACTTTAAAAAGACAGTAATAAGTAATATGTAATATATTACATTTTGGAAGTAACTTGCCCAACACTGGTAGAGACACTACATACTGATATACACCTGAACATTAGCAGGATAGGACTCTTTAAAGTAGAGACACTACATACTGATATACACCTGAACATGAGCAGGAGAGGACTCTTTAAAGTAGAGACACTACATACTGATATACACCTGAACATCAGCAGGAGAGGACTCTTTAAAGTAGAGACACTAAATACTGATATACACCTGAACATCAGCAGGAGAGGACTCTTTAAAGTAGAGACACTACATACTGATATAGACCTGAACATCAGCAGGAGAGGACTCTTTAAAGTAGAGACACTAATATAACATACTGATATACACCTGAACATCAGCAGGAGAGGACTCTTTAAAGTAGAGACACTAATATAACCTACTGATATCTATAAATGCTTTATCCCATTTAACTTAGATACAGAGCTGTGAAATAATAAGTGATTGGCAGGACGCATCCCGCATGCAGCATGAAACTTACTAAATAAGATTTCATCTGAGTAACCAGACTGGCTTTTTCTGACTTCTGTTTTGTTGCTGTCTTGGAAGCTTGCTAGTGTGATTCAAATTAAACAAGGTGTAACCTGGGATCTATGTGTATGAAAGTATTCTTTATGGCCAGTCACAATTGCCTGTAGTACCTGTAGTATTAGATATAAATGTGTAATTAACTAGAAATAAACTTGTTGGTGTTTTTGTGTGCTTGCATCTCAGATCCTTACCCTTCAAAGACCTGTGACCTACAAGGAGAATTTTTCAATTTTATTATATAGTCCAATATGATTGATGTTGCTGAACATTATGAATACCTTGTATCCTGTTTGAGAAATCTGTGTCTTGTCCCAGTGATCCGGTACAGTGCCTGGTTGAGCGAGAGGCCTTCTGTTGTTATAAAGCAAAGAAGAATAAGGGCCACATCTTTGGCGTTGTCCAGAAAACTTCTGCTCCAGCTCAGCGCTGCCAGTGTCTGCTGCGCTGTGCCCACCAAACTGAAACACAGAACAGTCCATTCCTCAAACTCTGCTGAAGGGGTAGGTGACCAATCAGGAGCCAGATGGTATGGTATGCAAAGAGACTACTGCCTAATCGCCAACAACAATAGATCAAATATATACTGTCAACGTGAATGTCAGTCAAATTACATTATGAGGTGCAATGGGGGAGGGAGATAGGGCAGTTTATAAAGAACAGTGTGGGAACATCACTTGTTTTCCTTTTCTCTAAGAATTAAATGACACCAATCTCATGGTTGCTTGCCAACTATAAATGTAGTACCAGCAGCCAGTTAGCTTAGCTTAGCATGAGAAGCAGAAACCTTTGATGTATTACAAGCAAGGGCCAACCTCAGGGTGTCAAAAGTGAAGCAAATGCTAAGATCAGCGTTCATTCCAACAGCCAGCAGGGGGCGACTCCATTGCTAACAAAAATAAGTCTATTATATCAAACCCTAATTCTGACTGGATTCATTACCTCTCTGTAAACATTGCAAACATGAGATCATGGTCTCAATCGGAGGGATTCAAGTCTGCTGGTTTTGACTTCATGAAAGTTTGTAAATTGTAGCATTTTGGTCACCTCAAAATATAATATTCAGCGTTTGGTTCGACGCCATCATTTTGTGTCACTTCTGGTCCCGCATTTAACAACTTCGAGACCCTAATGATTTAAAAAAAGGGCTATAAAAGTGTTCATACTGGGTCGTTTTTTTGTTAAAAAAAGAAATTATCCGCTGATTTACAGACATCTCTTTCCCAATGTAAGACAATAGGAAAAAGTATTTCTGGGCCGGGTGACTGATACAGAATTTGTAGTATTTTGGCCACTACGAAAACTCGCTTCAACGTCCGGTGCACTTCCTGTGAGCTTGGTGAGATCACAGTGACTACATCCAGGGGTTAAATTGGGCCGGGGCTGTCCGGGGATCAGCCCCGGCACATAGGACGATGCTCTGATGTCATCACCCTCGCACACTTTTCTCGTTCTTAATATAGACTATATTTAGGGTCGATACGTGTTGACTTTACTTTAAAATAGCAGATCTCTGTGACCGGATATAGTTTTTCGGCTTAGTGAGCGTGTGTCTGCTCCGATCAGGAGCTGCAGCACCGCCCGGACTCAGCTGCTCCTCTGCAGCTCCTCCGTGCAGAGAGTCTGCAGCGGTGTGTGTGTGTGTGTGTGTGTGTGTGTGTGTGTGTGTGTCTACCTCGACCCGTCCTGTAACACAGAGCCCGTTTCCTAAACCATTCTAAATGTATGTGTGTGCATAAAGCTGAGTTATGATCGCTCATAATTAAATAGTTTACAGTGAGATTTAGCATCTAACAAGTAACATGTAATTTACTCACATTGGCCATACTTGCGCAGCCCTACAAATGAACTGAGATTTCCACACAAATGTTCTTTAGCAAGTGTGCAGAGCAATGTTGATTTAAAATAGCAATTTGAGATGTAAATTAATGTATTTGTAGTACTTTCTATTTTTATCGTGTCATTTGGTGGCATCAATGTGTGCATTTGATACAGATAATGGAGCAGTTACTTTAGGGCCTCATATACAGTATAGCCCTTAAGGTCAAATAATGAGATCCTCGACCCTCCAATTTAACCCCTGACTACATCCACTACTTGCAGGGCCGTCCCTCCCTACAGGCCGATCACGCAGACTGCGTGGGGCCTCACCTCGCGGAGGGGGCCTCATCTTGCGGAGGGAGCCTCAACTGAGCTTATGCGGCACTGGAACGAGAAGTGCACACCTAGCGCTATGTCAAAAACCTTTTCTATATGTTTTATTTACTTTGGTACAAATTAAACTCACAAGATAAAACATTTCAGTGTGTGCGTTTTATGTCAGTGTATGTTTTGGTCATTGAATTTCTTTTCAGAAAAGGATATTCAAAAACAAAAAAAGGGTGGATATTTAATTTTCGTTTTGAAATTGGCGTTTTTCTTTATCATGGTCAAAAAGGGATTTCCTAAACTTAAAAAATGGGATGATTTTCATTTTCTACTTCTCAAAACAAAAAATAAAACCATGGTTAAACAGAAACAAAAAAACACCAGTCTTTTCATATTCTGCTACCGGAAGTTGTCTGACAAAATAAGAGCGCAGATGAGGACGGTCCTGTGTCGGCCGTGATTCGGGGTTCCATGGTCAAATCAGCCCGCGACTAAAACATGATATTTAACCTCTGGACATTTTTGTCCAAATGGGTCATTTTTCACGTTTAATTTGGCAATAACTTTGGTTGTGTTTCTGCAAATGGCAGGATTTGTTGTAACACGGCTATTTTCTCGATATATTTTGGAATTTCAATTAAACATTTTCTAATGGGTCTATAATTCACTGTGTAAAAAATTGACCATTCGGGACAAAAATGACCACTTCCAAAAACTGCTATACGGTTTTTAACCTTTGAACTACCAGTTTGAAAACACGATGTCTCGTTTTAAAAAAAAACGTGCACAAAAGGCAGTTATTTTCCATATAGAATCAGATTCTTTTTTTAAATACCCTAATTAGCCATTCACAGACAGAAATGTCCCATGTACCTCCCATTATAACCACATCTTTTAATCTCTCTGTTGAGCACCGACAGAAATGTTAAGAGAGTTTCATTTTCATGCTGTGTTATGGTTGTGTTGTTTTGTCACTCACCATTTACCTCTCATTCCAGGCTTCCTGATTATCCACCTCTTGTGTGTCTCCCATGCTCATCAGCACCAGCCCCGCCCCTGATTGTTTCCACCTCTGTCTTGTTGTCGTGTGTTTCAATTCCCCAGTCTCCCAGTGTTCATTGTCAGTTCGTCTTGTCTCATGCCTAGGTCAGATCTATGCTCCTTGTTATCAAGTTATTTTGTTCCTTACTACGTGAGTGATTTTCTTTTGTCATCTCATCCAGAGATTTGATAGTGATTATTTGTGTTCATCTTTTGAAAATAAAGTATATTACAAATACTTTACCTCTGTCTCCTGGGTCGTGCAATTGGGTCCTATATCCTGAGTTCGTAACACTCTCAGCCATACCGGTATATAATCATGCATTTTGTGTGTGTGTATGTAGGGTTGCCAACTTTGGGTACCTGGCTGGAGTGAGATTTTGATATCATGGGTTTAATTACACATATGCGCACTAAATGACTGCTATCATGTCAATAGCGGGACCTTAGCGCATATATATATATATATATATATATATGTCGGTATATATATATATATATATATATATATATATATATATATATATATATATATATATATATGTCGATATATATATATAATGTCGATATATATATATATATATGTCGGTATATATATATATATATATATATATATATGTCGATATATATATATATATATGTCGGTATATATATATATATGTCGGTATATATATATATATATATATCGATATATATATCGGTATATATATATATATATATATATGTCGGTATATATATATATCGGTATATATATATATATATATATATGTCGGTATATATATATATATATATATATATATATATATACCGACATATATATATATATATATATGTCGGTATATATATATATACACAATATTGGACACAGACTATAAAGGGCACAAAGTTTCATTCACTAATGAAAGTCAAACACATGTTTGTTTCCACTGTTTTATTGTGTGCATAGGCCTGTCGCGATAAGCAATTAATTGACTTATCGTACGATAAATAAAAATGAACTCCATAACTTTTCTGACCTCGATAAATTGCCATTTACATGAGGATGTGACCAGCAGTTTGAAAGGATGTACTTGAATTATTATTATATATTGACTCAGGATCAGCAGTAGCCCGGCTCCTTTTCAGCGGTTGATGGTTGCCCCTGTTGCCGCCTCTCCCTCGGACAGCGGCTGAGGTTTTATTCAGATTTGGCTGTCTGCTCTTTCCATCGTCGCTGCTGGCATCGGTGTCGTTGGCAGCAGCAGAGACGTCGCTGTACGGGGAGGTAGGTCTCCGATCTTCGCTCAGGCCATCTTCGGTGTACAGATCTACGGTGGAACGGGTTGGCTGGTTGCCTTGATTTCTTCTGTTGCCCCGGTTGCCTCTGTTCCCCCTGAAGCCCCTGTTGCCGCAGTTGCCCATGTTTTCTCTGTTGCCCATGTTGCCTCGGTTGCCCCGGAAACCAGCTCTCCCTCTCTGCCTCTCTCTCTGTGGTGGAATCAGACCATCGGGGTTGCCGTCAGCAGCGCAGAGGTCGCTGTGTGTTGGCTGTTGGCGGTTGCCCCCATCGCCCTGTCTGTCGGCGTACTTCAGAGCCAGCAGGTTGGCATAGACAGACATCAACGAGGGAAAAGAGTTGGTCCGGCACGCCGCAGTCAGACAGGCTCTTTTGTGGCTGTGGAGCGTTAAAATCATGGTTCTTGATGCAGCTGCAGACGCTGTTCAGGTACTTCTCGCAGATGTGCAATCTTGTGCAATTATCGCCCTCTTGACACAGGCCCAGCCGCCCACCACCATTGTTGTAATTATGACATATCTGGTGTAAGGACGAAAGGTTGTTACAATCATGCAAAGAAAAAAAAGAATAATTTACAATTTGTTACATTCTTTTTTCAGCTCAGTGGTCAGTCGATGTGGATTCCTCCACGATGCTGGTTGTCCCTGGCCATTTCATTTCCTAATGCAGCGGTGGAAGATGGGTTTGGGAGGGCCGGGTGGGGCGGGTAATAACAGCCTTTATCTGGACTTTGTCACTTCCTGGGACTGTGGACTTATTGCTCGCTGCGCCCTCCCCCCTGTTGGGAGGGACTGGGCTTTTGTTGTGACTGACACAGACCCCGTGGAGGGACTTCTTTCAAAATATAGCTTACAATGTGAATTATTTTAGCAAACACTCCCTCTGCTTGATACTAAACATAAAGTAGTGTATACTGACAGATTATTTTTTGTTAAATGGATGATTCGACTCATGAACCTTTGCGAGGGTGCAGACAGACTAAAGTTAGGGACAGTTTCAATCAGAATACCTTTATTAATCCCACGGAGGGGAAATTTGCGTAGTTACAGCAGGAAAAAGAGCCACAGACAGCTTAGGCTGGAGCCACACGAGGACGATAATGCAAACGGACCGAAATCGATATCAAAAAAGTCTTCTGTCCACACGCAATAGGCACCAGAAACGAGTCCGTTCACACGAGACAGCTCGAAAGTGCTGGAGACGCTGTAGTACATATGCCGGGCCTGTAAGTGGCGCTGTACTCCTGCCACAAAAGCAGCGAAGAAGACTTCCCGCGCATGGTTGCCATGGTTGCCCTTCTGTTTATTCTCCGCTGTGGACGCTCTGGCTCTTTTACTCCCTCCCCGAGGCAAGCGTTTGCTCCTACTCTCCGGTAGTCCACCAGCAGATGAAAAACACCCACCTCTCCGCCTCTTCCAAGGGACGAGGGGACCGTGCAGCAGAGTTTCAGTTGATTTTTTTTCGCCGGTCAACATGTCCGTTAAAGTTAAAATCTTCCGGACAAAATTAGAAAAGTGCCGGTCAAAGGTCTTCTTTGTTATTTATTGAGCTTTAAAACAAATTGATAACGACTCTATATAATAATATAAGAATAAAAAACGGAGCCTCTCTTTTCCTCCCCCTCTTCTGACAGCCCAGCAGCTGATCTCTGAGCAGGAGAGGTGGGGAGAGGCAGGGCTATTGCTTCAACGTTATCAGGAAATGATCGTATAGGCGTAAACACGGAGCCGGGAGGTTTGCCCCCCCACTGGTAAAATAGCAGGGTTTCCCACACATAGACTTTACTTGGGCGGGCCGCCCAGGTATATTAACAGCCGCCAAAGTATAATTCGCGAGCTATTTAGGTTTAATTGTTTTAATCCGTCCACGAGCACGACAGCATCTGCGATCCCTCGCTCTACCCCTCGCTATCGCGTGAAGGGTCTGCTTTATGCGCGCCGAACAGTAACCCTGCTGCATGCTCACTAGCGCACCTCCCCCCCCCCCCCCGTTCATAAAGTCAAGTACCCCTCAAAAGGTCCGGTTTATTTCATTTTAAGGATGCGCACCAAGCAACATCTCCAGGTGCTCCTTTGAGAACCAGGGCAAAAAAGTTATGTGCGCCCCTGTATATATTACACAGTTATTAACGGCATCTATATATATTGCACATTTAGCACATATTGCACATAGGTGGTTGGTATTTAACAGCAGCAAGTTACACAATTTACAAAATACACACCTTGTAACAGTTCTAAGGATTTAGCAGCCAGGTATATATTACACAGTTATTAACGGCATTTATATATGTTGGCACTCAGGGGCGCCGTAAGGGGGTGAAAAGTTAGGACGATTCTAAAAATTTTAGAACATTAAGAAAAAAATGTTTAAGTAACCAATGTGATATCTTTTCATGGGGCCCAAAATCCCTGGCGGTGCCCCTGTTGGCACTACATCTTGGGACCTGTTGATCCGTGTTACAAATAACCTTTTCTTTTCCACACCTGGCTGGGCCAACATTCTGAATCAAACACAATCTGATCTGAGAAACGTCTCTGGATGAATCTTCCGTACCTGAGGCAGGAGCCAGGTGTCGTTCTGCAGCAGCAGGGTGCACAGCTCGCTCCGGGTCAGGCTCTCCAGACCATGCTCAGTCAGTTTCTCTGCATTGTGGGGAGAGTCCAGGAAATGGGAGAATCTGCATCCAGTCCTGTCATAAAAAAACACAATACACAGAGTACAATCATCAGTTTAAATTTGAAATATAGAGTTATTATGGAAAATAATAAAAATGGAACAACAATACATTTAATTAAAGAAAAAATACTATTGAATGATGAATGAATATTATTGTTGCATTGCCTAACTAGTGCAGAAGGGTCAAAGTTCACATTAAATTGACATTATATCCACCATCTGACAAAATATCTCAATTTAGTAAATAATTAGGCATTTTAGAAAATGTATTTGTTTACATTACATGTCACTTGTTAGACGCTTCTACCCAAAGCGACTTACATACTGTACATACTGGGCAATCCCCACAGGAGCAATTTAGGGTGAAGTGCATTGCCCAAGGACAAAGCGGTACTCTGACAGCAGCGGGATTTGAACCAGTGCTCCCCTGATCCGAAGATCAACGCACTGAGCCCCTACTTGGCTCAGCTAACCAATTACTTTCTGATCATAATAAGATGATATTGCTCTCATGTTTGTATGGACAATATGTAGCTCAAACCAGAAGCTGGTAATCATAGTTTAGCATAAACAGAAACAGAACACAATAAAAACTCCACCAAGTCTGGTCCTTAAAGGGGACATACTGTATTCTGCTCATTTCCAGGTTCATATCAGTATGTAGTGTCTCTACTGTGACATGTCTCCATGCTTTAATGTTCAAAAAGCTCTTTATTTTTCTCATACTGCCTGTGCTGCAGCACCTCTTTTCACCATCTGTCTGAATTGATTGGTTAGCTGGCCAGCTCTGTTGTAATCTGTCAACCCCTTAGAGACGTCCCGACCCTTAGCCTATCACGTACAATGTGTTGGAGAGCTAGCCAATAGAAACATGAGCAAGCTCTGGCAGCTGGACTGTGGGCCCTGTGTGTATGAGAGTCTAAGCAGTTTTTGAATTATTTGTGATGTGTTTTTGATGCTAAAAAAAACAGGAACTAACAGAAAAGAAGAAAGTTTTGAAGCTGCAGTTTTTTTTCCTCTCCCCAGCACAAAAGGATTATAAAGGATTATATCTCCAGAAAAAGGACTTGTAATCATTGGATCATCAGAGAAACTACAGACTACCCGGGTGGGATTATTATTATTTTGTTTATTTTCAGAGCTTGAATTATTTGTTTTGTTTATTCATTTTATTCCTTTTTCAACTTTGTGTAGGTTGAAATAGTTGATAGGCATTGGGGTGGGTGAGGGGTTGTTGTTTTTGTTTATAAAATGCCGGCTATGTTAATTTAATATTGTTCCTTCTATTTTTTATTATCTTCTGCTCCTCATTGATAGTAACCTTTTACATAGCAATGTTACACATGTGTAGTAAAGTATTTTGTGATTAGCCCACATCTAGACCAATCGCTATTCAGAACGGACCACGCAATCAAGTTGTTGTGCGTCACACTGCTCTGCCGCCTATTCTGGAGTTGTTTTTACTTTGCATTCTGTAGCCTCCTATTTCTGTTTTAAATGAAAAAATGGACATCAGAAATTGGCTTAAAACCACTAGTAGGTGTTAGGATTCTAACAACAAATCGTGATTAAAAGGCTGCAGCCGATGGAGCTAAAAAATTCGTATCAAACAAAGTAAAAATTCTTCTGATTGGTTTCTTTAGAATCATTTTAGACTCAGAATGTTCTGAAGATATGTGGCATGTAGCAACACGGTGCAATATTTAGATTGACAACTATTGCGCGCAGAAAACTCTGTGTCCACTTTCACGGTTGATTGACTCCTGAAGAGGCGACGGTGCCAGAATTCCCGTGACGGGAATGTGACGTCATCAACTGCAAGTTATCCATCTTTGGAGGATATTAGTGACCACGGCCTGTACAGCAGACTAGCCGTAACTTTTAATTTTGAAACGTTTTAAACATGGCCGGTCAGGTACTGTCACTGGCTGTAACAGTCACTCCCATGACCAACGAACGGAACAAAAAAAGGACCATGGGATTTTATTTTATTCTTTTAAACTAACAGGGACAAGAGCGATACGTAGCAAACATCAGCAAGAGGCGCTGAATGTGTTGATGTCAGCCGTCTGCTGAACTACTGTAAGACAAACCACTACACTGGGAATAGGATTTATAATAGGAAATATCGCGGAACATGTACATATACATGTTTCTGTTCAGAGACTCTCTTTGTAAGGGCATTTATATATCACACATACTTTATTCATTTCGGATGCAAAACAGCTGAGAGGTGACCCGGAAATGCTGATATTGATGGCTGCTCCTGTTGCTAATCCTCCACAGATGGCCAGACGCCCCAGAATGCACGGCGTTTCCCATTCCCTATAGATGCCAATACATCTAAACACTTGATCTTTAATGTTGCTTTATTAAAATATAGATAAGCTGCAATTATTGCTCTTTAGAAGTGCTGGAACATGGATTTGGTTGCCTTGAGCTAAGCCAAGCTGCAGAAGGACCTAGAAAAAGCGTGTGAATGCTTTAAGCTGCGCAGATTTGTTGCTGAATTTAGCTGAAAAAGCTGTTGATTTTAATAGTTGAATGGTGACTGTAGCTCACCTGAGTGCTTTGAAAAGCTTTGAGCAGTTAGTCAAAACCTTCATCACCTCCTCCCTCCCTGACTCTCTGGACCCCCTGCAGTTTGCCTACAGAGCAAACAGGTCCACAGACGACGCCATAGCCCTCACCATCCACACTGCCCTCTCACACCTGGACCAGAGGAACACATATGTGAGAATGCTGTTCATTGATTACAGTTCAGCTTTCAACACCATTGTGCCCTCCAAGCTGGTCATCAAGCTCAGAGACCTCGGGCTCAACAGCGCCCTCTGTGATTGGATCCTGAACTTCCTGACGGGCAGACCCCAGGCAGTGCGGGTGGGAAACATCACATCCTCCACCCTGATCCTCAACACCGGAGCCCCTCAAGGCTGCGTGCTCAGCCCTCTCCTCTACTCCCTGTTCACTCACGACTGCGTGGCCACACACAGCTCCAACACCATCGTGAAGTTTGCTGACGACACGACCGTCATCGGCCAGATCACAGACAGCGACGAGACGGCTTACAGAGAGGAGGTCGAAAACCTGACATCTTGGTGCCAGGATAACAACCTCCATCTCAACGTCAGCAAAACCAAGGAGCTGAATGTGGATTACAGGAAGCAGCAGAGAGAGGGACACGCCCCCATCGCCATCAATGGGACTACGGTGGAGAGAGTCAGCAGCTTCAGGTTCCTCGGGGTCCACATCACTGAGGACCTGACATGGACTCTTCACACCACCACCATCACCATCACGGCCTGGTACGGCAGCTGCACCGCCCTCAATCGTAAGGCTTTACAGAGGGTGGTGAAAACTGCACAACACATCACCAGGACGGAGCTGCCATCCATGGAGGATCTTTACTCCCAGCAGCTCAGGAAGGAAGCCCTCAGGATTATAAGAGACCCCCATCACCCCAGCCACAAACTGTTCTGTCTGCTGCCGTCTGGCAGGCGGTACCGCAGCATTAGGACTAAAACCACCAGACTCAGGGACAGTTTCATCCCACAGGCCATAAGACTATTAAACACCTGAAATTTGAAACAACATCCATAACATTAATCTGGCTGCTACTTAGAAATTATTTATCTAATATATCATATTCCAATAACTCTTATTGCACTATTTCACTTTTTTTTACTATTTTTCTTTTGTATTTACTATTTACTTGCATTATTTTTTTCTGTTTTTCAGTTTTATTGTGTTGCACTGTTGGAGGAGCCTGGGACCTAAGCTTGTCATCGTCATAACTACACTGTAGCTATGTTCGTATAACCAATAAAAGCCTTGAACTTTAACTTTTAGCTAGAAACTGCTGAACTTAGCGTAAAAATGCAGAATAATTAAATGATTTGAATTAAAATAGTTAAAGCTCAAATGCATTGCACTGACTTTGTTGAAAACTTAAAAGTGAAATGTTAAACTGGAAGAGTAGGAAAATAGTGATGAAGCTTAATATTTCAAAGAAAAGTTGAAAAGGTATAAACAACTAAATGTAGAGTCTTAAGTGCCGTAGTGGGTGTCTGTGCTTCTGTGTGTTTGTATGTGTGTGTCTCCCTCCCCCTCTCTTTCTGCAGCTCCCTCAGGTGTAGGCATTCAGCAATCAAGTAGTGATGTGACGTTCGCGAACGATCCGATTCTTTTGAACGGCTCTTTGGTACGAACGAAGAGAACCGAGTCCTAGTTGGTGAGAGCCGTTCTTTTTATCGTTGGTTCACTGCCTGGGTGTTTCTCAATGTCGAGGAAAGCTGCTCCAGAGCCACTATTTCAAGGATACTACGTCATCGAGTCCCGCCGAAGGACTGTTCCAATGTCCAGGATACTTGGAATTCTACCGAGGCCGGCGTACGTCGTTGCGGGAAATTTCGAGGTTGCAAATGTGTATCCTCCGCGCTCTTAAAATCCCCAAAATGCTTTGCGCACGGACCAATTTCCAAATCTTTGGCGGAAATCGCGCTCCATTTAAGGTTGGGCCTCGCATATGACACACACCTGCACACCTGTTAGCCTGTTCCACAATTCTTCGTTTTCCGAGGCTAGGAAGGATTCTTGCCTCGCTTCTGAAGCAACTGACTCGGAGGTACATGTGCTACCAAGCAAGCCTCCTCGACATTGAGAAACACCCCGTTATAAATCCACTCGCCTTTACGGGAACTTGCTTTCCTGAATGCCAATTTGCCACACTGAAAAAAACGGGGAGTAAGATTTACTTAGGAAAATCGAGGTAAGAAATAGTAACAACGTATATTTCAAGTAGCATCTACTTACAGTTAAGAAGTGTTTGTTACTAAAGGCACTCAAGTAAACTTTACTGTCAAATTTCAGTATACTAGATTTTACTTAAGATTACATTTGCATCTTATTACAAATCTCGAGTAAAAACGATTTGGCTTATCAGGTTGTTTTTATTTGCTATTCTTACCTTTTATTTAATAAATATGTAGGTAATATTTAATAATTTTTAATTTTTAAATTTAATATTTAAATTATTAAGTATCATCAAATGCAATTCTTATTCAATAAAACTGTTTTACACTAAGGCTAGTACAAAACATGAAACAGTAGACACTTTTAAACAACACATTTATTTTTGTTCTGTTGTCTGATACATTCCATGATTAATCTACAGTTTACAATGATTTTAACAAATACTGCACATACATCAGTTAAACTAAACAAAGCAGGTCGAAGAAGAATCCGGCCCTTTACTTAAAGAGCAACTTGCAGGTTAGAGACCCCAGTGAATAAATGTGTAGGAAAATTATGTATACACTAGATTTTCAAAAAAATATACATAAATATACACTAGTGACATCTGGCGTCGTTTTTGTAAGACATTTTTACTTCCGCATAAAAAAAGACCACCCGCGTGTGACATCACATGGGGGAGAGCAGCCGGTGTAACGTATTAATAAACATGGATCACAATGCTAGTTTTGACACAGAAGAGGTTGAAAATGTATATTCGTATGCATATGACGGACCACAACCTTATAATTATGAGCCTGCTAGGCGGCCAAGAGACCAGGAGCAGCCAAGGATTAGAAGAAATAACGGCCATCGGAGAGAAATGGAGCTGTGGTGTGAGGAGAATCAGTGGAGAACAGGGCAGCTGTCTTGGTGAGTGACCGGCGTTAGCTACAGTTAATTTTAGCTAACGTCGGGCACATTACAACATTGTAAAGTTAGCTATCATATATCAGGCTATAACTAAAGTAGTATTGATAATATAGTAACGTTACTGGCAGGACTGTTGATACTGATCCATAACAGAAACTAATGCGCAAGTATCAGCCGTATCTCGCGTTACCTAATGCAACTCCACACTACGTCTTACAGTGCTGTGTACCGGAGGGGAGAGAGAGAGGAGCGAAGGGGGGGAGACAGAGCGGAACGAATGGGGGAGAGAGAGAGAGAGCAGAGAAGGGGGGAGAGAGATGTAATACGGTTTCCTGATAAACGTTTTGTTTGATAGGCCTCAGCTGTGGAGAGTATGTGCTGCAGGGAGGTGGATGCACCTCGCACAACGCACCCAGGAACGAAAGCTAGCTCCGGTCCTTTTCCTGTTAGGGAAACTGTGGACTCGATGTCCTGACAGGCACAAACTCGCTCACCATGATTAAAAATGGTGAAATGCAATGTAAAATTACCGAAAAATACCAGCTCACTAAATCACAACGGCTCAAACCAACTACAAACTACTACCGCGGATTGGGCAGAGAAGGAGTCCGAGAAAGTTGCTCCCCGATGTGACGTAATGTGACGGTTGTCAAGTGGTTGGGATTCCAACGTTGGTGCGAGGAAAGGATCTAGAGCCTCTGTCCAGTACGTTGGGCTCTATTCTATCCTATTTACATGCTCTATGCCTTTCCACCGCTGCGTCTCATTCCTCCACTCCTGGAGAGGGTGAGACGAGAACAGTTGTCGGTCATTCTGGTAGCCCCAGGTCGCCGCTCGGCGCCGTGGTACACAGAAGTGACACAAATGATGGTGGGCCAGCCCTGGACTGTTCCTCAGTTCTGGGGGCGCTGTCTCAGGATGCGGGTGCAATAGGGGCGTTACCCACTCTGGGCCAACCTCTCCAGGCTTGGCTCCTGAGAGGGACAGGCTGAGAAGGGGTGGACTGTCTGACAATGTTATACAGACTATCCAGGCTGCAAGAGCGGGATCCACCACAGCCTGTTACAGGATGAAGTGGTTGGGATTCCAACAGTTACTGGAACTGGTGCAGCCGGGCGATTGGTTCACAACCATCTACGTGAAGGATGCTTACTTTCATGTCAAAATTGCTCCAAAAAACAGGAAGTATTTGCGTTTTGCCTCCCAGGGGATAGCCTAGGAGTACAACAGACTACCGTTCGGCTACTCCATGTCCCCACGCACGTTCAGCAAATGTGTGGCCACAGCGCTTGAGCCGCTTCGCGAGAGCGAGGGTACGCCCCCATCGAGAACGAGGTGTACGCCCCCATCGAGAGAGAGGTGTGCGCGCCCATCGGGAAAGGGGGGCAGGCTACGTGCCGCTCTGTCAGAGAACAGACAGATGTCCCTGCTTCAGACAGTTTGCAGACTGAACGTTGGTGTGAGGAAAGGAGTCTAGAGCCTCTGTCCGGTACATTGGGCTCTATTCTATCCTATCTACAGCTACTGGTGGACGAGGGGCTTGTCCTGTCATGAGGGATTTTGCGGCAGACCAGTCTTTAGCCAACCGCATATGAAGCATTTTTTTGCAGGGGATCAGGAGACAGCGCCCAGTGGTGCATGTCTCCACCCCGCAATGAGAACTGCCATTGGTGCTCGAGGCTTTGGTTACAGAACCGTTTGAGCCTCTGGAGCTCTCCTCCATGAAGGCGCTATCATTGAGAGAAAGAGAGAAGCAAAAAGAAACAGCTTTGCTGCTTGCTTTGACTTCTGCCAAGAGAGTATGCGAACTGACCGCTCTATCGGTGCACCCGAGTTGACTTCTGGTTCGTGGTGACCGTAGCCGGGCGACACTCAGACCGAACCCCTCCTCTGTTCCCAAGAACCTAAGGAGTTATTCCAGGTCGAGGGTTATACTGTGGGTCAGTAAGCTGTATCTGACCCCCTTGGACATAATACACTTACGTTTTCCCATGCTCCTTAGGGACCTGGGAAACGTGGTGCGCAGTGTGTAGTCACTTGCGCTGACACCTGCAGGGTTGAGCTATGGGCTTATTCAGACGGATTAGGCTCTATCCAGCCAGGTAAGCTGCGGCCCCGACTCCTCCACGGTCACAAGCGGGTGATAGGAAGTTGGGGTGCGATGGCTGTCAACCAAAGGCCGGTCAGGAGCAGTGTGGTGGGTCAATGTTGCGGGGCAACAGGGCGTTTATTCATCTGGGCTCCACCCACTGTACCCATAGAGTCCAGTAGAAGGCGGAGTCTGTGTGAGATAGAACGGTAGGTTACGTATTGTAACCCTAGTTCTATAAGCACAGGCGGAGCCCTCTACCTAGGGGCCCTGTCTTTCCTATGCTGCTTGCTGAAGAGGGTGTAGGATGACAGTCAGGAGGTGTAGCTGCCTTATATACTGTGAGGCCTGCGCGCGCATTCAGGTAGGCTCGCCCTGATTGGCCGGCTACTTTTATGAAAATTCAGTGTGTGAACGCTTGCGTATCATTGATGAAGAGTAGTACCCATAGAGTCCAGTAGAGGGCTCCGCCTTTGCTTATAGAACTAGGGTTACAATACATAACCTACCGTTTTCCATCGTTGTGTACAAACTGGACAAAACGTGGGCTTTTTGTTGTTGTTCACCACCCCTGGCCCTGCCCCTGCCTCCGACGTAAGCGTGACGTATGCGGTTCTTGCTTCTAGACGGACAATTCTTTCAAGCTTGGTAAGAACCGGTTTTCGGGGAAAAGAGCCGGCTCCGCTGCGGTGTGAACAGGAAAAAACGGTGCTTATCAGGCTCAAGCTCCAGCTTTAAAGTTGTCAGATAACACTCAAGTATCAGTATTCTAACTTTGAATTTACTTAAAAGTCTAAAAGACCCTCATGTCAATGTTTTAAAACTAGCCTGTAAGCTACATAGTCTGGTGCATTTTGATGACAGCGCCGTTGGCAAATGTGAACTTGCAAGCCAAGCCTCAGGGAGTTTCTTCTGGGCTTCACTTTATGCAGAAATCAATTGGAAAGAAATGTGGCTTATGCAAACACATCACATTAATAATAACCCGAACGACCCTGTGGTCGTTTCTCTGTTAGTTGAATCACATTAACAACACTTGGAAATAATGTTATTTAGGAAATCAACAAAATGTATTTAAAAAACACTGAGACATGTCTGTGGGGGTGCAGGCCTCTCCAAGTGTCAGCCCGGCAGTCATATGATATGACGAATTAAGCTTAGCGCAAGTTCAACCAGGAAGACCGTCTTGAGTCATTCCTTCACATATTCCCAGCTTACTACTCTCTCGTCTCAAACCCGTAACACTGACTTTGGACCCCCCTGTGGCCCCCCTGAAAATGAAAAGTTTATGATTAAACGATTTCTTGGCTGACGGAATAGGCGGAACTAACGTTATTTGTCATTCTAGTGTGAGGGCCAGGGCATTCTATCAAGGATATAGAATACCTTGGTTGAAGGATATTCTACCCAGAGACCCAGAAAAATATCTGATTGGTTGCATTTGTTTTCTAACACAAAACCACTCAAATACGAAGTGCATGCAGGGCCGGCCCTAGGCACTGGCGAACTAGCAGGTCGCCTAGGGCGCCAGATCTGGAGGGGCGCTGCGCTGGGAGAAAAAAATAAATAATAAATACAATTAATTAATTTTTAATTTTTATTCTGCCTAATTCTCTGCCCTTGATGTAATACATTTACATTAATAATTGAATAAAGTAAACACCCTTTGCACCCCGGGCCGGCAACATTTTGCATTTGCCCTGTACGATGTGCGCTGTAAGTGATGAAAGTGGGGGATGTTGACTTATCAGGCGCCCGCAGCTCACAGCCAAAGTGCAAGCGAGCCTCCGAGCGAGCAAGAGAGAGAGAGAGAGGGTGTGCATGCATCGGTACCGCGGATTGTTGTTGGATTGAGGCTGATAACTACAGCTCAGTGAGGTAAAGGACTCTGAGTGTTTAGATAGTTCACTTTAGTCTAAATTATCTCAGTGGGTCTCAAACGATTTGGTCACAATTTATGTAAACAAATATTTCCAAGGCACACCTTTATAATTATTAGGATAAATAACAACAGGTTTGAAATCATTCCAATGCATACTATAGGACAGTAACCAAAAATATCGTTTAAAACTGGAGATATTAAAAAACATGAATGAATAAATAAATGTTAACTAGGTAAAATAAGATATGAATGAACAACAAATAATAAAATACGTTACGAAGAGACGAAAACATGTTCATACAATAATGAATACATTTGAAACCTTCTTTATGTATATAACCAACATGTCGATACGTTTCAGTTTTTGTAGTGTATTGGTCTTTTGTAGAGATTTTTCATTTATTCTTTATATATTCTATTGTGTATTGCTTGGAGGGGCGGGGCACCAAATCATAATCTCGCCTAGGGCACCAAAATGGCTAGGGCCGGCCCTGAGTGCATGGACCGAGAAAGACAAACAAATCAACGTAACATTGTAATATTACAGATCAAAAACACAAATACGATTCTCATTTATTCATTTAATTTATATAATTAAATCGATTTTTTGTTTGTTTTATCTGAGTGTTCCAGGGTATTCTCTGAATTCCTTGAAAGCCCTGACGGTTCACCACTGCATTACATGCATCTGTGTATTCCCGGCAATAAATATATATTGTTACATCAAAAGAAAACTTGTCTCTCCTGATTGAACTGTGTTTACCTGGTGCGGGTGAACGGACAGGATCCGGTAAGGAGGACATTTTTACACAGATGCAGCCCAGTGCACGCGCCCGGACAGTCCTTCACGAGGCACAGCCTCAGCCGGGGTCCGCGCCACCACCTTCGGCTGACCGAACGGACAACAGAAGGCGAACTTCTCTCGGTTACTGAAGATGTCATCCGTAGCGTCGGCTGAGCCGAGGTTACACAGCAGCTCCTCAGTGTTCACTGATCCCTGATTAGCGCAGATAAACTTTAATATTTCTGACTCTAGCTCCATTATTGTTCACCCTCTTCCTGTTGTCCTGCTCCCAGCTGAACCAGACCAACCAGACCAACCAGACAGCAACTGCACCTCTGAGCGGCTGTTGCGTTGACTGCAGTAGGAAGGCTCGGTATCATTTCTGATGATTGGAAACGGAAACGAATCTATTTTCAGACAGCAGGAATGAATGATGTAATGCTGCCCTCCTCCTCTGGAGGGCGTTGAAGGGTTATATGACCACATGCCGTGCTGTTTTCATATCAGTCCAACACAGTCTCACTCCCTGAACGTCCAGGAGCGATCCTTGGTCAGGGTCCTATGGCGTGCAGTTGTGACGCGCCGAGTCTCCTTCAGCTTCATAAACGGACGCAAAGAGCTTTCAACTGATTGCAATGTATTCCCATCGGCGGCGGTATTTGACGCTCAGGGAAGCACCGCATCGGTCCATGTCGGCGGCATTTAAAGGCAATGTGAGCGTCCATTCCCATTGGATAACGGAGGATTTTACACCCGGAAGTAAGTATTCTCTTTACTGTCGATTGATTTTACAGTGATATCTGCACTACTCATCAACTCAAAAACACCAGATTATCCTTGTTAATTACACAACATTGATTGGTTTAAATTGTTTACAATGCTTTTGTATTTTTCCCCTTCGATTCGGAGAAACAAATATTTGTTCGGAGTTTAGGATGGCAGAAGACACTACACTACCCAGAATCCTCAGCTTTCGTTTGGGACTACAACATGCTTTGCTTCAAAAAAAAAAAGACCCCGTGATTAGTCCTCAAGCTCTGTGATTGGTTGACCTCCAACTGCATTCCACATGAAAAAAAACGTAGTAGCAGTGCTTGCTTTACTCTTTGAAAGTCATCACATGAATGCATTGTAATAAATGGTTCGGCTGCATTAAATATTACACATCTGTTGTAGTTCTTTATTTATCTACAGAGATCGGGCCTCAGAATAGACCGGAAACTATTCTTTTACCGTTCTGTTTTAATTTCACAATAAAGTTAGTAGTAATATTTAGTTTTGATATTATAGTTTTTTTATTAACTACTAGACCCTGGGTCATGTTAAGACCATCTTTTCTGTGTTGCTGTGGGTTTTTTCCATCGCTTTTGTGTTACAAATATCAAAACAATAACAAATATATCCGTCGTAAACTAAACCGGAAACAGCAGTATATTTTATTTTGTTAACACTGTAAACTTGACAGCTTTTTAACCCAAACCACCTACTGGTTAAAGCACGTTATTACACGTTTAGAGTCATTGCAATGCAGGTAGATTGTGTTGCTTTTTAATGACTGTTTAAAATGCCTTTTTCTTAATGTCTTTCATTTTTGTAAAGCACTTTTGAATGTGTTATATTTTATGAAAACATTTAAATATTAAGAGTACATACAAAATAGGAGGAAAGTAGAAGGTCAATGATAGAAATATAGAATAGAAAATATCAAGAAGATACTGTAAATGATATCTAGAATAAAACAGTTTAGTGCCGGATGTACAAAGATATTAATAGGAGGATGTGCAAAACAGACAAACTAATTAGGCTTTATTTAAACATTAAATAATACTTTAGGTTAAGGTCTTCTTTTAAATACATGTAAGCAAAAAGCTTTGGGGGTATCTGATAAATATTAAGCCTGACAAAGTACTTAACGTTTAATATATTGCATGGTTTGTTTTGGGACTTGACAATCAACATTCCTGCAATGTTAACTATGTTGAAGTACTTATTTTAACCGATATTATACATATTTATTATACTCTTATAAGATGTATGTAGATAGAATAAGAAATGTGCAGAAGATGACAGTTTAAAGGTGGAGGTACACACATATTGATAGATGTCTTGTTGAGGAACCTATGACCCAAGTTTGTCATCATTGCATAACTACACCGTAGTTGTGTATAAAACCACCAGACTCAGGGACAGCTTCATCCCACAGGCCATAAGACTATTAAACACCTGAACTTTGAAACAACATCCATAACATTCATCTGGCTGCTACTTAGAAATTATTTGTCAAATATCATATTCCAATCACTTGTATATAGACTCTTGTTGCGCTATTTCACTTTTTACTATTTTACTATTTTTATTTTTGTATTTACTTGCACTATTTTTTCTGTGTATCTGTTTTATTGTGTTGCACTGTTGGAGGAGCCTGTGACCTAAGGGGGGGGGGGGGTAGGACACGTTCGATTCCTGTTTTGGTTAGTGGGCCGTCGATGGGATTCATTCCATGTCAAAGTGCTGTTTGACGCTCCGTGTGAACTTCGCGCACTGCCACTCCAACATCCAATCACAGAGCTTGAGGACTAATCACGGGGTTTGTGAAGCAAAGCACATGTGTTGTAGTCCCAAACGAAAGCTGAGGATTCTGGGTAGTGTAGTGCAGTGGTTCCCAAACTTTTTGTGCCCAAGGCACACCAAAGGACAAGTAAAAATCTCAAGGCACACCTATTGTGCAAAATAGCCCTTATAACACGTGTTATCACTCATATCATGTAAAATATCTCTAAATGTGCATAATTATTTACTAATGCCAAATAGAATGTGACAAAGACAACTATATTACTTAGTTTTTAGAGAGTACTTGTCCATGGACAAGTGAGTTTGGCAATTTACTTGTCCGAATACATTTTTCACTTGTCCAGAAAAATCGATCGGCATCGTATTTTACATTTTCCCACGGTTTTTACGGTAAGATTTTACTGCATCACACATAGGGTTGGGTATCGTTTGGATTTGAACGATTCCGGTTATGCTTTCGATTCCGGTTCTTTTCAGTTCTCGATTCTGGTTCATTGAGAGGGTAAAAATAAGTCCCATGACAAACTGGGAGAAAAATATATTTATGAAAACATTAAGTCAAATCTTTATTCCTATTTACAAATCACTTCATACTGTTTAATTTTGTTACGGTTATTGAATACAATTATATAAAAATAATTGTTTAGTTAGTTCTAAGTGGTGCAGTTTGAGAATGTACAATTGGCCCAGTGTCCTCTGATGTTACACTGCAACCTGCCTGTGAGACAGAGTCCAACCACACAGTCTGTGTGTCCAACACATGTCCTGCAATACACATGCTGCAGCTGCCCAGCTGCTCACTGTTTGTAAAAGTAAATAAATAGTATTTTCATTTCAATAATGTACTTTCTATAACCTGCTTCATAAACAATACTGACATCCTGCTCCTCCGAGTCTGGGGGTCCGGGGATGTGAGGACCGCGCGAGGACACAGACAGGGAGGCTGATTGAATTCATAAAGGAAATGGCGGTCAATATTAACAATATAGGAGCTAAAACGCTTAATAACCTTCATTACATGTTAGAGAAAGAACATAAGAAAGTTTGACAAATATGAGGCTGTTAAACGGGCAGCGAATCCGCTGTGTGTAGAAAGAGAGAGAGATAGAGAGAGGGACGCTGAGCTGCACCGTGCAGCGATCAGCTGATACGGCAACACGATACGGAGCATAGGGAGAGAGAGCTGCGGTCCGCCGGGCTCGGCCTCCGCCTCCTGTCCTCACAACTCTTATTAATCCCGGTACCGGACAATTGTTATTAACTTATTTGTTCTTACTCGGAACCGAGTTTTGCTTCCCAAGCCTGCCAATGTGCTACGCGTCCCGTCCCGTCCCGCCCCGCCCCGTCTAACAGTACAGAAAGCGGCGAGATGAATTTCCTTAGGAATCGACAAGCAAAACCACAACAATGGCGGACACGGACAATTTACGAATTAGTTCTGCCTTTTGTAAGCTGAATTTATCAATAATTTGTCAATAAATAAGGGCGAAAAACGTCACTTGTCCGTCGGACAAGTCAATTTAAAGATCCACTTGTCCGATATTGTAAATAACACGTCCCGGACGGTGGGACGCGTGCTTTTTCGCACACTGCTGTATTATGAAATGCGTGCATACAAAGTACTGATATAGTAAATTAAAAAATAATTATTTTAGTTATTAGTTGTATATTGCAATAATAACGTATGGTTGTCACAAAATCCCACGGCACACCGGACTTGCCTCACGGCACACCAGTGTGCCGCGGCACACCGTTTGGGAACCACTGGTGTAGTGTCTTCTGCCATCCTAAATTCCGAAAAAATATTTGTTTCTCCGAATCGAAGGGGAAAAATACAAAAGCATTGTGCACAATTTAAACCAATCAATGTTGTGTAATTAACAAGGATAATCTGGTGTTTTTGAGTTGATGAGTAGTGCAGATATCACTGTAAAATCAATCGACAGTAAAGAGAATACTTACTTCCGGGTGTAAAATCCTCCGTTATCCAATGGGAATGGACGCTCACATTGCCTTTAAATTGCCGCCGATGGGAATACATTGCAATCAGTTGAAAGCTCTTTGCGTCCGTTTATGAAGCTGAAGGAGACTCGGCGCGTCACAACTGCACGCCATAGGACCCTGACCAAGAGTCGCTCCTGGACGTTCAGGGGGTGAGACTGTGTTGATCAGTCAGATTCATATGACACAGGGCATTTCCCTCTGCTTCATGGTGGATCTGTCCTATATTAAATTTGTTGGACATATGTATATTCATCTTGATCTCCTAGCCTTAAAAGTAAAAATGTTGATAAGAATGCATTAAAACATATAGTTAATGTTTTGTCAAGGACTCAATCCTATCAAATGTAATTAAAATAAGAAATAAAATAAGAATGAAACTGAAATGACACTGCAAAATCATAGTGCCTTACCAAATTATTGTGCTGCAGTATTTAAAAAAAGAAAAGAAACATCTGACATCTGTATCTAGGCCATAACCTAAAGTATTAATCTGTTTGCATCTCACAATTTATTTATCAAAATTAGTTATCACTACAATAAACAGTATGTAATTTTATTTCACTTTACAATACTTAACTTTACATTCTGTTCTGTATATCTTATTCTATTTACATGTATATAGACTCTTGCATTTACTTGGTCACTGCATTACTTGGCTTATTGTCATTATTTATTCTTATGACATGTATAGTTTACTTCATCTGCATTACTTGCACATTGGTCTGCAACATAATCAGCACTATTTTATTCCACTGTTTCTTCTTGCACTTGTTTTATGTCTTATATAACTATGTTGCATTGTTGGAGGAGCTTGGGACTTAAAGTGGACCTATCATGCTATATTTGAATAATATATTGTAGGGCCATACCTGTATAAAACATGTCTGCGAAGTTTTTTTTTCAAAATACCAAACAGATCATGCATTTTAGCCATGCCTCATTTCGCTCTATTTGCTCTTTCCAGCCCTGTTTTTGCAAGGGGTGATTCTGTGAGAAGTCTTCTTCGCTGCTTTTGTGGCAGACTACAGCGCCACCTACAGGCCTGGCATATGTAAAACAGCGCCTCCAGCGCTTTCGAACGGCAATGGCCGTGGCTGTCTCCTCCTGATAGGTGGAGAGTTGCCCATATAGACGGAGCTCCCCTTTTCTGACGTCAGAAAAATTCAAATCTGTATCAGTCTGTATCAGCTCCGTTGCAGCCCCGTTTTTAGAGATTTGGGTACGGAGGAAAAGAGAGAGGGTTGTGTTTTCTGACACTTGGTGAGTTCCCTGACACACCGGGGACACATATTCATGTATAAAAGACGTACAAAAGTGCATTTTGCATGATAGGTCCCCTTTAAGATTTTCATTGCCATTTCTACACTTTAGCTGCTGTGCATATTACATTAAAGCCTTTGAATCTTTGAATTCCTAGGGTATCGGAAGAGTAGTATTAAACATGATTTAATTATCTGAATACCCTACTCTTTCCATTGCATGTCCTTGACCAACCGAAATAAATGTGCTCTTGCTTTTATTACATATATTACACATCAGGGAAGGCTAAAAAGAAATATACACCATCATTTATTCAGTGTTTTCAATGTGTCCTGCATTTAAAATAGATTCATATCAGTAGATTTGATTCTACGTACGTATAAAACAATTCCGGAGGTGATTTTGGTTTAAAAAATCCATTATTATATTCATTGAGATTACATGACATAATGAGTAACACATATGTGAATAAAATGTCAGTCCTGTTATTGCAGGTCTAAGTCTATAGCAACAGGAGGACCATCATTAAAACATCAGATCAATTGAATGTATTTATATATACTGGGATAAGAGGAAATATCTTTTGGAAGAATAGAGGTCATTCCTCCTGGAGAAATGTAAGAACCTTGGAGAATCTGAAGTACAAGCACTGAAGCTGTGCTAAAGGCTTGTGGTGGACCATGTGGTGGCCATGATCATTATTTTCTGTTAATTTGTCAATCATCATAGGTAGTTGGTTTAGCACGGTCCACCGTCTATGGGGGGGGAATTGTTCCTGTTGTTTGAGTGGAAATGACATATTGTGCAGCAGTTAAATCCATTTAAAGCAGTGTTAATAGATGTTTGGCCACTGGAGGGCAGCGCAACATGCTTTAAATACAACGGTTGAACTTCATCAACCAGACCTACTAAAATGTTATAACTCTTAAACAATCACATGAACTTATTTACAGAAGATAAAGAACAACTTAAAAATATATTTGAAGTTGTATTCCTGGCTAGCCAATGAATGTCATTCTGATTAACCTCTCTGTTTTTTCTTCTTCTGGTGTGTTACGTTAATGCAGTACATGACGGCCTGTAAGGATGGTAAAACAAAGTGGTTTCTTATTTTTCAGTCTCTTTTGCAAACTCTTAACTCAGACGCACTAATTGTGGAGCAGTGAATTGAAACAAAAAATGTTGATACATTTTTATCATTTTCTTTTTGTGAAGATTAAATGTGGTATGCTTTACAGTAAGATAAGATAAGACACAATGATCAGCAAGGTAAAATTACTGTGTCTGACAATGGAGTGTTGTGGCTGTTAGGCGAATAAATATGTGTTTTTGTTTTGTACGTTAATCAAGTATAAGGTACCAATTGTCCTAATCCCTGTTGATTTTATTTATTATATATTTACTTAAATGCATGTGTGTTACAGCGGAAAAGGGCCAAAAATGATGGTGTCCATGTTTCCATCACAGCCAATAAATACGTGTGATTACTGCAGACTAATTTCTTGTTAAAATGAATCCTGACCGCAACCATTCTCAGAAAAGACAAAAGAGAGATATTAATGCTTTGGGTAGGTAATAGGCATGATAGGAGCTCACCCTTTAGCTCTGTTTGAGCGCCTCTATTCACAGTCATTTAATACATCGTTATTATAAAAGTATTTAGTGCAGTTTCCATTCAGATAGTGTATAGGGTGATGCGGTGATGATGTATTTTTGAAGGCCGACACAGAAGTTAGCTCGCAAGGGCTCCCTCTGCAAAAAAGCAATGGGATTTCCTCATTGGATTTCGATATTCTACTCTGTGGCAAACACATGTTAATTATACTTACACGTTCTCTTCAGCATGATAAACTCCAGATATTAACGCCACTTTTGAAGCGTAAATGCATTTGCCAGAAGTAAAAGGCTTAAAGCGAACCAAACCCTGGTGTTATGACGTTTTGTTGTCTCTTTTTTGTCACTTGTTAGCAACTGACGTTTTTATACACATAAAAGCTTTGAACATTTACGCAGTGGCGTTTTTACATGTACAAAAGTGGTGGGGCACGAACAACTTAGATGTGTATATATAAGCTTCTGGTGCTTTTTTAAACACGTAAACAAATAGCTGTAGGATATCCATGGTCCCGATAGAGAAAGAGAGGGGGGGTGGATATAAGGAAAACACAGACACTCATTACTTTACATGTCATTTGTTAGACGCTTTTATCCAAAGCGACTTACATACATTCAGTACTGTGGACAATCCTCACAGGAGCAATTTGGGGTGAAGTGTCTTGCCCAGGGACACAACGTCATGCTGACTGCAGTGGGACTTGAACTTGCTATCCCCTGATTTGAAGTCCAGCACACTATCCACTGAGCCACAGCCCCTCATCACGAGGTCACAATATCAATCGATCCAGCAGAGCAATAGCCTATAGGCAAAACACAGAAGATCAACAAAAGATATGACATAAAATGAACTTACCAAAGCTGAAGTAGATTACATTACATTACATTACATTGCATTTAGCTGACACTTTTATCCAAAGCGACTTACAATAAGTGCATTCGACCAAGAAGATACAAACTAGAAGAAAACAGAATCATATAAGTACATCAGGTTTCATAGAGCCAAAACATTTCAAGTGCTACTCAACTGGCTTTAGATAAGCCAGTCCTTTGTTAGTATATAAGTGCTTTGTTAGTAATTGTATTGCTCAAAGTGGAATCGAAAGAGATGAGTTTTTAGTCTGCGCCGGAAGATGTGTAGGCTTTCTGCTGTCCTGATGTCAATGGGGAGCTCATTCCACCATTTTGGAGCCAGGATAGCAAACCGACGTGTTTTTGCTGATGGGAACTTGGGTCCCCCTCGTAGTGCGGGTGCAGCGAGCCGTTTGGCCGATGCAGAGTGGAGTGCACGTGCTGGGGTGTATGGTTTAACCATGTCTTGGATGTAGGAAGGGCCAGATCCATTCACAGCATGGTACGCAAGTACCAGTGTCTTGAAGTGGATTCTAGCAGTTACTGGAAGCCAGTGAAGCGAGCGGAGGAGCGGTGTGGTGTGGGAGAATTCAGGAAGGTTGAAGACCAGACGAGCCGCTGCATTCTGGATGAGCTGTAGAGGTCGGATGGCACATGCAGGTAGACCAGCCAGGAGGGAGTTGCAGTAGTCTAGGCGTGAGATGACGAGAGCCTGGACCAGAAGTTGCGTCGCTTTCTGGGTCAGGAGGGGACGTATCCTCCTGATGTTGTAAAAAGTGTATCTGCAGCAGCGGGTTGTGGCAGCGATGTTTGCTGTGAAGGACAGGTTGTTATCTACGGGAAAAGACAGAATTAATTGGGTGTCGTCAACGTAGTAATGACCGATCCGAGCAAGTTTGTGTACAGAGAGAAGAGGAGGGGACCAAGGACAGAGCCCTGAGGGACCCCTGTAGTTAATTGACAAGGGTCGGACTCGGACCCTCTCCAAGTTACCCGGTAGGTGCGGTCTTCGAGGTATGAGGTGAGGAGGGAAAGTGCAGAGCCTGAAACTCCAAGTTCTTGGAGAGTGCGAAGGAGGATCTGATGGTTCACTGTGTCGAATGCAGCAGACAGGTCCAAAAGGATGATGACAGAGGATGGTCAAATTCATTCATTTTCTTTCTGTTTTACTGATTTTAATCGCTATACGCTGCTCTCTCTCGTCTCCTCTTCACAAACAACTACTATTTTCGCGGCACACGTACTTACAGCCAATCAGCTCTCTGAATTATGAGATGACGTTTGGTAGGTATGTCAGCACAGTGCCCCTATGGTGATTATTTTTTTGCCGCACACATTGAATAGAAAAATACTCTGAGCATGCACAGTGTAGTTTTTACAGCAACCATTCACTTTGACAGTGAGAGAGAGGGGCTGGATCGGGGCTTGACCCACGTCGCTCAAAACGGCTCAATAGGCACACTGTAGACACTAATTAGAAGAACACAGACTAAAACAGCAATGTACAGACGAATCAGATGATTAAACTTGATCTTAAAATATATTTTAGGATGTATTTTTTTTGCATTTATTTGCATTTTTTTAAATTATTATTTGAATTACTTTCTGCTGACACTAGGTGGGGCTGTGCCTAACCAGGTTAACGCGACCAACAACCAATCACATGAATCTCCCGCCCTGGACACACAAAGAGTGAGTGGACACACTCCCGGTATGTGTAGAGGGACTGGTCGTATAAGACCGGGTGATTGCCTATACTGCAATTATAACTTTCTCCTCCATTTTTTGGAAAATGACGAAATTACCCGTGCTATGGCTCTCCCAGCATATTTAAATAGACGTGGTTTGATTGGCTAGCGCTTACTGGCATATTTGCATAAACGGGATTTGATTGGCTGGCGCTTCCGTCGACGCTTGAAAAGTTGAACTTTTCTCAACTTTCACCGCGAGCAACGCAGGCAAAAGTAAGCAACGGAACCACAATTCAGTTCGTTAAAGCGTGACGTCACCCCATTCAAAGTGAATGGGAAGCGTCTCCGTTGAAGCTTCCAACGGAACCGTGTGTACGGGGCTTAACCCTTCTGGAAAACTGGACCAAGCTGCAGGACCTGAGCCGGTCCCTGGACCTTACTTTGACACTTCATACCTAATACCTTCATTTCATAAACAGGCCTTATTTGTTGCCAAATTCATTTACTATTATTGTAGAACTACAATATAAAATAAGTTATTTAAAATGTCAACACATGACATAGTGTTTTAATTTCTGGAATCAACATGACAACACACTTTGTAATCATAGAATAGGCCTACACAACACGTTACCTAACATTCATTTCTATTTTCATATAAGCGTAGTATTCCTTTACCTTTTGTTTAATATAAATAAAGGCTAGTTTTTCTATTTGCCTGTCTCTTCTTGAGTCAACGATTTACTATATTCTATAAAGGCTATATTGTATATTTAATATGACCATTATAACATTGGCAATATTTCGTAAATGTAACTTGTTTTGCATGGGGATCGTAGGCTACATAATACTCTGTACACTTTAGATGCTGCATGCTATGCAGAGCTGGGAGAAGTACTCAGATGATTTACTTAAGTGAAAGTATCAATACTACAGTGTAACAATACTACTCTGTAAAAAGTAAAAGTACTGCATTCAAATGTGTACTTAAATAAAAAGTATAAGCATCATAATAAGATAAAATGTACTTTATTGATACCAATTTGTTATAAACTGTATGTACCTAAAGTAAAAGTAGTCATTATGCATAAAGACACATTTAAACGCCAGTTTTTTAATGATTGTATTAAAATGATTACACTACAAGTGCATCAATCGGATCATCACTTGAACGTTTATTTGAATGACTTTATACACTACTAGGTAGCTTAGCCTATAACAATGTATGATAATGTGTGTTGATTTATATTTCGTATTAACCTACACCTGCAAAATAACTAGTAAAATATGTAAAATAAATGTAGTTGCGTAAAAAGTATGATTTAGGTCAGGATAATTTGGAAATCTCAAGTAAAGTACAAGTACCTACATTTTGACTTAAGTACAGTTCTTGAGTAAATGTAGGCCTTTTGTATTACATCACTGATGCCACAGTATGTGATTAAAGCATGGCGGGTTAGCGTGTGTGTAACCGCATTTAAAATAAATAGTATAGAAAAGCAGTGTCTCTCTTGTTAGTTGTTGTGTGTGTGTGTGTGTGTGTGTGTTGTGTGTGGGTGTGTTTGTGCGCGTGTTTGTGTGTTTGTGTGTGTGAGTGAGTGCGCGCAACTGCGACCTGCCTCGATTTCCTGCTTCGGGTTTCCCTTTAAATGGGGGCAAGGCTCTATGCTGGGAATTCACGTCATTTCGCCGTTTTACACACATCCAGATCAATGAGAGAGAGAGAGAGAGCGCGAGGGGGGAGAGAGAGACGTGCTCTTCCAGGAAGGGATTATTAACCAGCACGCTGCCGACCCATGAAGGGAAAACACACGCAGACAAAAGAAGTTTTCACACCGACAGCCGCGCTATGGAGCCGGCGTGCAGATAGAGAAGCAGCGGGGTGAATGAGAAGAAGAAGTTCTCCGACAGCACCGAGCCAAGAGCGAGCTGTCGCTTTTTCTGCCCCTGCTGCTGCGTGGGTTTCTGTAGGAGAGGGGAGATAAAGAAGAGGACACAGCGGAAAAGTGGCAGGAGAAGGAGAGAAGTTGACGCGAGATAATGTCTGAATCCTCCTCCTCTGTGAACAAGGTAACAGCGTCCTCTTTGTTTCTCTTCTCCCTGTTAGGTTTTAATCCCTCATATGACTCGCTGTAGGGATTTATATCTCCTTTAAACGCATATCTCACGAGCCGTGGCGCCATTCAGCGGAGGTGCGTTTGTTTTGCTGCTCATCTGTTGCTCGCGGATCCACGCTTTCAGTTCGCCTCCGCTCTGCTCAGGAGAGCAGTCGTGACTGTGTGAGTGTGACACGTTCATACGGTTCATTTACCGCCTCGGATTCGGAAAAGTCAAAAAAGCTAGCGGACGACCATGTTGTTACATGATACATATAACACGTCTATGAACGCGAGCTAAAGCATGAGTAATAACGCGTTTCAGAGGGTCCTCGCGCAGTCACAACAGTAGTGTTTAAGTCACTGTTTGATAGGCCCACACTACAGGAGCATTACCTGTGTTACTCTATCAGAGGTGGGAGAAGTTCTCAGATATTGTACTTAAGTGAGAGTTCAAATACCACAGTCTAAGAATACTCTGTCCTGCATTGCAAATGTTATTCAAGTAACAATACAAAAGTATTAGCATTTAAAATATAGTTAAAGAACCAAAAGTAAAAGTAGTCATTGTGCAGATATTGTTATGTTTTATAATAATTGATCATTAAAGTGTTCTCAAAGCTGGTAAAGGTGCAGCTAGTTTGAATAACTTTGTATACTGCAGGGTAGCTTGTGAATTTACTCCAGGTGGAACTAAAGTCTGATTTAACACTTGATTATATTTCACATAATTCATCCACATCTGCAAAGTGCTAAAGCTATTAAATACATGTAGTGGAATAAAAGAACAAAGTGGAAAAAATATATAAATACTCAAGTAAAGTACTAGTATCTCAAAATTGTACTTGAGTAACTTAGTTACTTTACACCACTGACTTCCTTTGAAAAACTCTTTCTTATAAAAACTAAAGAAACAAATGAAAGGGTTCCTCTGGTTTAGAGTAGGGACCAACAGATGGACAGCAAAATACTTTTTGATCGATTCATTATAATCTATTGAGCAAAAATGCTAAACAATTGCTAAAATCCAGATAACCAATGTAACTGTTTGCTGCTTTTCTTTCTTTAATATTATGCAAACCTTTAGAATTGTTTCTATTTTGGGGCTGTGGAAAATAGTGGTTGGGCATTCTTTGTAGATTAACTGACTTTTTGTCAGAAAATCAAAAACCCAAACATATTGAAAAGGAAAATAAACCTTTGCAGCCTTGCTTTGAAATGAATGTGAATAAAGGATAGTTTGGCTTTTGGGGCTGCTGGTCAGACTGTGTAAACACGTTGAAGACACTTTGTGCTTGTGATGTGTCAGACTGTTTGACATGTTCTAATCTCAAGGATCATTGATGAATCATTATTGAAAACGATCTATAGTTGCATCCTAGAAAGAGGAAGATTGTTGTCAAATATCCTCTGGATTTGGCTTGTCAAATGTGGGGAGTTGTTCTTTTTTATTGAATATATTTGTTTTATGTACTGTGGGTCTGAAAACAGAGAGTTGGCACCTTGGTCCTTTAGAGATGTTTTTGTTAATCAAAACATCAATTCTTAATATAATCGTAAGTTGCTGCATGAATGGAACCATTATGGAATTATTATTTGAGAAGTCATGGTCAGCTTAAATGCAAGCTGTTCAATAACCCATTATTAATATGGGATGTCTTCTCATTGCGGAGTCTGATGTAACTGCACAGTCTCCTGCTGGAGGATCAGCACTCCGCTCCGAGGAGGTTCCCAGCCGGTGGACAGGACTCCCTCTTCCTTTACTGCAGCCTCCATCTGTCACATCACACTCCTGCAGGCCCTATCACTGGCTTTGTCCTAACTGCCCATTCCCACTAACCTGACCTTTTTCAAGACAACTGAATTTTCACAAAGTGTGCTGGAGAGAAGCGTTTGCCTCTCAGAGGAGGAAATAGAAGACTGAGAGATTATTGCCGGGCTTCCACAGGAAATTCCTGCTGCATACAGTTGGTGTGCAGGTCTTAGCGTGGCTGGGTGGTGACAGCAGTCTGAAAGTGGAGGCAGAAACAGTCAGCTTCATTTCCTCAAGAAACTAACATGGCTTCATGCTCTGCCCTCATTTAAAGGAAGGGAAACCAGTCAACAGATAATGTCACAAACTAGGAAAGCTCAAATACCTCCATACATGAAGTGTACACTAACAGAGCTAGAAAATCCTGGAAATAGATGCAACTAACAACTGTCGTCATTATGGAAAAGTGTGCTGATTGTTTTCTGAATAATTGATTATTTGTTTAGCCTTGTACAGTGGTCTTAATGAAGGAGTAATGCCTGTCACAACATCTCAGAGGCCAACCCTAACCCATTTATTTAGAAACATGTGAAATAGAGATGTAGCAAATGTTCACATTTGGGAAGCTGAAACCAGATTGAATTTATGATGTTTTTTTGATTGGGATAAATGCATTAATTATTTAATAATCCAATCTTTCATATACAGAAACACTTTTCAGTTATCCTCTGTTCAAACATGGATGGCTGTTCATGCCTGTGTCTGGAGATGTAACAGGTGTTTCTGTGGCAAAGGAAATTGGGAAAACTGTCAGTGACTCATTAAGAGTTGATTCATTTGCACTCCTAAAATGAATCATCTGGATGAAGAATTTGAAATGAAATCAGAAATCCATGTGGGTCACTCATTGACTCTCACCTTAAGAAGTTAAAACAAGCTATTGCTTGAATAATTTAATGTCAATCAACGAAACAATAAAAAGCCTTAGCGTTTTATATGAGTACTTTCATCAACAAAAAATAGAATATAAATAATGATGGCATTGTGGATTACTAAGCAAATATAAAAAATGAAACAAGACATTGTCCTATTGTTGTAGTTGTAATCTAATATCGACAGAGTTTGGACTGTTGGTCATACCAAACAAACCGCCCGCAATCATTAACAATAGCTCCTGGAAGTTCTGGGGCGTTATTTCAAACTCTGCTGACATTTTAATAGATTTTTATTCAAACAATAATTAAGATAAAGTAAATCATTGCAACTCTTGTTGTAGATAGCCTTGTGTTTTGAGTGGCTACATTGCAAAGATAGTGCTGAAATGAGTACAACAATTAAGCAAAAATCGGATTTTAATTCAAATGTTTAATTTGATCAAACAAGTATTTTACTTATCAAACGACTGTTGATGAAGATACATGTGTGTTGTTTGTTGACACTGAGATTGGCATCTTCACTGGTTTACGAGTCCCCTTCATGTGCTAAAGCATGCGTGGCCTCTGGATCTGTGCATCAGCAGAAAGTGTGTACACAGCATGACAGTGTGTATGAATGTGTATGTGCACGGTGCTGTGGGTGCACGGCGAGGTGAGGCGAGGTTGGCGTGGAGCTGTTTGGGTTCAGGGCCGGTGCGTCGCTGAGCTTTGTGAGCCATGCTTTGTGTCTCTGTGTCTATTCATAGCAGGAGAGGAGCTCTTTCAGTCCTTCCGCGAACACGCTGCCAAACTCCACTTCCTCCCCCGTCCATGCTCCCGCCGCCAGGCCAGCCAGCCGAATGGAGGACGAGCCTGCCAGGCTGCCTGCGCACCTGCGTGAGTCACACACACACACACACACACACACACACACACACACACACACACACACACACACACACACACACACATTATGAGTGCACAGCCGGGAGGCGTTGAAGCAGATCCAGGGTCAGACACCTGAACCCTTCAGTGGAGCAGAACTGACAGAGCAACGGCAGGTCCAGCAGGCAGGGACACATTATGTGGAGCTGGACACCATAGAAGAAGAATGGAGGACAGACTGATAGGGAAGAGAAGGGTTGAAGAAGTGGAGGGCTGGGGTCAAGGAAACAAGACCCCTGGAAAGAATAAGGACATTAAGGACCCAAAACATTTAGAACAACTTCAGACAACCCCCCCCCCCCCCCCAGAACTGGAGTGCATGACAGCTCGTCATAGTTAGAAAAGGCAATCAGAAAAACCTAACATCAAACCATCATTATATTCATCTATTTCTGCAGGATCTCTACTTTAGGGTTAGTTTTTCTTTAAACCCTATCAATACAGTGTATTTAAGGAAACTGCAATACTAATAATTGAATAAGGAAGGAAACAGGCATTGACTTGTGTCACCATTAATGAACACGTGTTTTTATTGCTTCCAACATCTCAGAAAGTATTATTTATACATAAAGGTCTGCTGATGAAGTTGTCATACAGAAATAACAACTGCTAAATCAAGAATAACGTACTCCTTTAAGAAGAAATGATATGTCCTCTTGCAAAGTGACATTCCTAACAAATCCACTTGTTGTGGTGTGGTATTGCATATAGCATAAGAAAATACAATATCAGCTTTTTACTTTTTTTTCTCTATCTTTGTTCCACTTGTTGTGTTTCAGCATTTCGTTTTTCTCATAATCACCAACAGAATATTTGGCTGAATGATTATTTAATATTCATATTTGTATTAATGATATATGCTGCAGTGAATTACTCTCACTAAGACCCTTCCCCGGTGTACACAGCCTGTACACTGATTGCAAACAAAACAAAAGCACTGCACAGATTCCTGTTTGTTATCAGGTGTGCTTGAGTTAAACCTGTATGAAAAGCATGATAAGCTGCAGTGGTAGAATCCGATTTGTTTTTGAGATCATTTAATAATAGCTGATTGTGAGCCCATGTGACTGATGTTCAGAGATTGCTTCAGACCATGATAAACCAGTTGTGGGTGTTACAGAACATCTGCCTGAACTAGTCAGTTTCACACTTTCCAGTCTGCAAGTGATTTAGTAAAGATTTTAATATTCCAATGAAGCAACACAGTGACACATGGGTTTGGTCGACCAATCCCAGAGCAGGCGGGGCTGGAGCTGTGTCAACAGATAGGCTCCATGTTCAAAGAGTAACCCAGCTTTGTCCATGCACCCGTCAATATTTAACCAGTTTATTCATTTTCTTTTTAAGCTAGTGTGAAGTTCAGTGCTGATGGCTGAGGGGGGGGGGGGGGGGGCTTGGCTGGATGAGATGCACAGGAAACTCCCTCAGCCCACTTCCTCTTTTGCATTGTTGCAGAAAAAGGAAGAAAGCTCAACAGGTCCGCGTTGAGTTTCCTGTCGAGCTAACCGATGGGTCACTTCACATCCGCAGACATGTGGAAGTCCTACGTGTGTTACAGGGGTTTGAACGCCTCACACAGACAGAGCAGGAACATGTCACCTCCAGCTCTTCTGTTTAGTTTGCGGCTGCTGCTGCTGCTCCACGCTCACACACATGTCTTTGTCTCTGAGCTCACTAAAACTCCTCTCATCATCCTTTCTCCTCCTGCCTATCTAAACACACAAGCCGTCCATTAACCCCCACACTCAGAGGGAGTTCTGTCCTGAGGGGGTAGAGGGAGGAAGAGAACAGGAGGGAGGAGGAGAGGGGGGGAAAAAAGACAGAAAGAAAAAGAATGAGGGAGGAAATTGCAGTGTGGGCAGAAATCCGCCTTCTCCATTTCCTGGGGAGGAAGTGGATTAGATCGGGGAGCTGCAGCCTGCTCCTCACTGAAGAATGCTACCAGGCTACATTTAACCCTTTCAGCTATCACACAAACCCTCTTTCTTCTATTTCCACTGCTCCCATTAGGGGTCAGCTCGAAAACACATTTAGAATATATCATCTTTTTTTGATTAAAGATATTCTTATAATATTCTTCTTTTCACCTTCATGTTTGTTTTTGTAATTCTTTGGCATTTGAGCAGGTGTTTCTTGTTAATCTCTCTATATGATCCCATTCTTTAAAACACTTTTTTATCTTTTATTACTTATTCTTAATTTTGATCAGAGCAGACCTTTTCAATATTTACACATTGATCGCTGTCCAAAGATCCACCTAGCAGCAACTCTGTATCTTGTTTGTTTTAGGAACTTCCTGGAGTCTTGCGTGGGTTGCGAGGCAACCAGCGCAGACTCCAGGAAGTCACTACACACAACCAAGAAATGGTGAAGAACTTTACCCCCCCTTCCAAATGAAACCAATGGTGATAAAGTGTTAATGTGGTCTTTAGGGTTGCTGCTAGGCAGATTTGAACTTCCAGCGTGAGTAACTGTGCTAACCGCTGCTGGCTGCAGGGTTATATTAATGAATAAAGCGAGTCACACAGAAGTATTAGTCAACAAAAAGTACCGCTTTAAACAGTAAGTGGAGCCCCCCAAATGTTTTGTTTGTTAGTCTGCGTCAAAGTGAGATCAATACCATTAAAGGGAGGGGTTTCATCTGCGCTCGCACAAAGCGTGATGGTGATGCCGACCAACTGGAGTCCTCGGGTTTCATTTCAATTCAGGCAACACACCTGAGCGCCTGTCACTGAGCCAACTGCCGATTATTCACAAGTCTAAAACACAACATATTCCACTATTTTCATACAATAAACACAAAATACTAAGAAGAGGGGCTGCAAGGGTAGAAACAAATATATGTGTGTGTGTGTGTGTGTGTGTGTGTGTGTGTGTGTACGCGCTAACAGCGGGGTTTTCTCTGTGCGTGTTTGTGAGAGTGGGTGGAAGAGTGTGAGGGAATCTTGTGTCTTTTATGCAATGCTTGCCAGAGGTAGTGTAGGTGTATAATGCATGTATCTGACTGTATATGAGTATGTGTGTGTGTGTGTGTGTGTGTGTGTGTGTGTGTGCCGGTGTGTGTGTGTGTGTGTGTGTGTTACCACCACCAGCTTCCTTTTTCCCTCTCCCTCTCTGTGGTATATTACCCATGTTACTGTTTGGGGGCTTGGTGTAATAAAGAATGTGTGTGTGCGTGTTGGTGGTTCGGAGGGGAAATTTCCTGCCCCTGGAAGCAGCTCTTGTCCTCAGGAATTTCCTGAGTGGGCAGACGGTGCTTCCTGAATAAATGTTGTTGTTGTTGTTGTGTGTGTGTGTGTGTGTGTGTGTGTGTGTGTGTGTGTGTGTGTTGAACTCACACTCTTTTCTCTTCTGAAAGGGAAACTGTTCTCACATGCCAGCAACTGAGCTCAGCAGCCCCCCCCCCTCTTCCTGTTCGCGACACACTCCACATGCCGTTTGGAAGGGGGGGGGGTGTGCTTTACTCTTTAACGTCATAATGAACACACACTCGTATAACGGAATGTTGATTTCAGCCTTTGTCAGGATGTCCTCTTAATAAATAAATGTAATTTTTTTTCTACTTACGATGGAGACACTTGCTGTGGTAGTGTGCAGTGACTAGGGGTGTAACGGTATTCGTATTCGTCCCGTCACGGTTCGGACGTCACGGTTCGGACGTCACGGTTCGGTGCATGCAGTCACACGACGAATACGCCTTTTTTTTACGAGTGGGAAAAAAGTCTGTCACTCAGGGCAGTATCCACTACACTATATATAATCCAGGGGCGGTATTGCACCTAAAAGCTGTTTGCCCGCCGCCCTTAAAAAACAAATGAAGAAGAAAGAAACACCAAACGAACAAAATACAAAGAAGAAAAGTTTGTATTGCGAGTTCAGATAACACACAGGAGCTAGAAGACCCACCTGCTTCGTTTAAATCAGCTGTGTGGGAACATTTTGGGTTCCCTGTGGACTACAACAACGATGGAGTGCGAGTGGTGGATCGGGAGGACTATGGAATGCCGTTTAAGCAAAAATTAAATAAATACATAAATAATTAAATAAATACATATATATATATAAATATGCCTATGAAATAAATAAATAAGGTTATGAAATACATTCTGAAATAAATAAATAAGGCAATAAATATATATAAATGTACATTTAAATACACATTTATTTATTTCATGGGACTTTTATTTCATAATCCCACATTTATTTATTTCAGGGGACTTGTATTTCATAATGCCACATTACATTTCCATTCCTTATATGCAAATGAACGGGGCGTGGTTAGCTCACAGATCCAGACCAAAGCAGCAGCACCACAACACTGACTCAATAGCTCTTGTTTCACACTCCAGTACTCTTAAGTAGTTTGCCAACCGCCAATATACCAAACCGGTTCCGGTTCAAGAACCGTTCTTGTGCTTTTCTGGTGCTTAACTGGTTCTTCTCTGGTTCTGCCCCTTTTCCACCAAACCGGTTCCAGAGCCAGTTCCGGGCTACAGCCTGATTTAGCTCTGGTTCTTCCTGTTTCAGCCGCAGCGGAGCCGGCTGAAACACCGAAAACCGGTTCTTAGCTGACCCACTTGGCTGCCCGGCAAGAACCAAGAACCACGCTCACGTCGGAGGGGGGCGAGATTAACCTGAGTCATAATAACAGTTTATGGCGAGTACGGAAAATGAAAGTTGTAACAAGCAGTAGCGCTGAGCAAAGTGACTAGAACGCAACCACACACTTATACAAAAATAACACACTTTATAAAGTCAGGCAACACTAACCAGGCTTCGTGTGATTCTGTTTATTTGTGCCTTACTTTGACCATCCGTTCGCTGTTATTGATCATTGTGGAGAGCAGGCAAAAAAACTACTGGATCATACACTTCCCATAATGCAACACCCTTGTCTTCTAAACCAAATGTCCACTAAGTGTAATTATATACAGTATGCACCACCATCTAATATTTCTAGGATGTATTTTGAAAAATGTATATTCTCATGTTTTATAAAGCTGAAAATAATACAATATATTTAATATTAAACAGAACATTTTCATTTTTAACCTTTATTGCTAGGAATAGTGGCAGACAGACCGCTGCACTGACTAGTGGCGCATTTCCATTGCAGGGCCTCGCTCGGCTTAGTACGGTATAGTTAGGCCTTGTTAGGCCTTGTTAGGCCAGGCTCACTTTATGTTGCGTTTCCATTACAGTTTAGTAGCTGGGGCAGTAACTATAGTAATGCAGTGTAGGCGGAGCCGTGACGTCATCTTCAATGCGAACCACAGAAAAGCTGTGAAAAAGGCTGTGAGCTTGAGTTAGCACTCAAGCTCACAGCTCCTCATATCTGTTCAGAAACTAGACAAAAGTTAAACAAGAACAAACCACAGACTGTCTGTGTCATGGCGAATACAGTCGCTGCTTTATTCATGTCTGTATAGGCCGTTGTTGTGAGTGTGGACGGTCGGAGCATATTCTGCGTTAGCTTAGCCGATCTCCATTCAGAAAACACGCATTTTAAAAGGTTTTCGCCTGCAGTCTGTCTGCAGACTTGTCAAAGCATTAATTCATGGTTTTTACTAACCGGTATCAGTATGTTGTTAACATTCAGGTATCTCAAGGAACCCTAAGGAATATGGCCGAGATCTAGGCTTGTCACGATAATGAATTTTGTTGGACGATACATTTTTCCGGAAATTGTTGCGATAAACGATAATATTGTCGGCACCGTTGTAAGACCATTTTAGACCACTGACATAATGATAATATATAATAATAATTCAAGTACATCCTTTCAAACAGAACTTTTTTATTGAACATTCAACATTGCAAATTAAATGTGAAATAATATTCAAATATATAAATTATATATAATAAATAAACAAATAAATTAAATGATAACATATTAATTAAATCACACACAACCGTAGGTTCGCCTCGTTGATTTGGCTTGAATCCAAAAATATTCCCACACCGGAGATGGAGTTAGGTTTTGCAACCAATTCCATTTAACTTAAAATTCCCCTCGAGTAAGTCACATGTTGTCTCCTGCTTGTCTCTATATTATTCATTTGGCTCCTACGCTGTAGAGATGGGTGAGTCCTGATTCATCCGGATCATTAACCCGGATCCTAGTAATGAGCTGGTCGTGACGAGTCTCCCCTCTCCATGAACCCGAGTCCTTTGAGTCCTACACTTGGTGACGTACAAATTAAAACTATAAATTGCATCACTCGCTACTCTCCTTATAACATGTAAACTCACATTACAACGTACCCCAGTCCATCTGCCTAGCCTTTAGCAAGTAGGATAGCTGCCAGAAGTTATCGTTTGGCTCAGGGGACGCGGATCAGTGAAACTTCCTGCAGACTCGTGCGGACTCAGAGCCGTAACCGTAGCAGATCCAGAGATCCAGAGATCCAGGCAGACTCATCATGCACGAGTCAACAGCAGACTCAGATTCGCAAATCCTGACTCACGGAATCAAGGGAACTTCCTTCACTTCCTGCAGACTCATGAGTCGTGGGGACTCAGAGCCGTAACCGTATAGCAGATCCAGACCATACATCCATGATCCAGACTCGTCATGCACGAGCATAGCCGCGGAAACTGGGAAGTCATTTTACTTAGGGGGTGCGGACAAAAGTGTGGAGAGATTTCAACAACAGTAACATGACGTTTTTCAAATGTACACCATTCGCAGCCCCGCCTCCAGCACCCCTACTTCCCGCGGCTATTGTGCACGAGTCAACAGCAGACTCAGAGATCGCAAATCCTGACTCACATAGCAGACTCTGCGGACTCAGAGCCGTAACCGTATAGCAGCAGATCCAGAGATCCAGCAGACTCGTCGTCATGCACGAGTCAACAGCAGACTCAGATTCGCCAAATCACAAAATAACCCTTTTTTTTTGTGATCAACATTTTTTATTAAAGCAAAAGACACTGTGTAGCGGAGGTTGATGTAACGTTAGTTTAATATGCTCGTGAAATGCAACAACTTTTCGGTTTCACCGGTAGGATTTCTACGCTCTTGGTGATGCTGACTCATATGACTCAAATGACTCGTATGATCCGGATCTCTTCAATGACTGACTCAGAAGACTCAGAGTCCGTAAAAGGATCCGGATTTGCCATCTCTACTTCGCTGTTGCACACGGAGTGTCCTGACCTGGCTGTGTGTGAGCCCCGCCCCTCACGGCGCGCCGGGCCGGCAGCCACAGCGCGCCTGGCTAAAATGCTGGTCACATCCTTATGTAAACAAACATGCATGTAAACGGCAATCTATTGAGGTCAGAAAAGTTATCGAGTTCATTTTTATTTATCGTACGATAAGTCAATTAATTGCTTATCGCGACAGGCCTACCTAGATCAGTGGTTTTCAGAAAAACGAGAGAGGGCGACAATATTCAGATATCAGGATATAGAGTCGTTTCCATTCCTCATTTAAACTCCTTAAGATTTTCAACAATCAGCTTCCCTTTTTCTGGAGAGGAAAGCTAAAAGAAAACAGATTTTCTCCATGTCTATGTTTTGTTATGAAAATGATTTGATCTGAAAGTGGTTTTGTTAAAATCCTCTCAGGTTCCATGCACACGTCCACAAGCAGACTTTGTTAGTTGTGAAACTCTGCCATGGAAGCTTTGCAGTAAAAACGATCACCGAAGTGTTACACTGCACAAAATGCTGACTTCACTTTCTCCACATGGAAAGAACAAAAAAGAATATAGTATAAGGGTGTGTGGCTTTCAGACAAGCAGGGGCCTTTTGATTTACTGAACAAATGTCTTTGAAGCTTCTGCATTTCAAATAAAAAAAAAAGGGAGAAAAAAAATTGGCTCCTGAACAAAAGGAAGAGTGGCAGTTGACGGTGGAGTCAGGAACTAACCTACAAGAGCCGGCTTGCTTCTGCTCTCAACAACAAGCTATCAAAAACAGGTCGCGCTACTTCCTGCCCATAAACGCTCCTGTGATTGATGATCTGTTTTATGTTTGTTTTGACTGGCTGAAGTCCAGATTTGCTGGACGGGGATAGGCACGTGCATGCTGGTGGAGGAAGTGGAGGATAAATATGAGAGGGGGGGGGGGTTTCTCTTGACTGAAAAGTAAAAGTGTGTGCGGAGGTGGATTTTCCCCTGCCGCACCCACATGACAGGGAATGAAGACACAAAGCGAGAGCAGATGAATAGTGTGTGAGCATTGGAAATGTGAAGCTCTCCTACACACATGTCTCTGAGTCAGGGGGTCAGAAGGTCATGGTCAGCCCTCCTCCTTCCTCCTTCCTCCTTCCTCCTTCCTCCTTCCTCCTTCTACCTCCTCCTCCGTCGGTAGAAATAAAAAACCCAATTTCCGACTACTTCTGCTTCGAGAAAAAAACGTCCCAGCCTTACTTTCAGCTCTGTGTTTTTGTTCAGTTTATTCAGTTATAGGTTGTTAAGGTCAGGCTAGGCTGAAATCCTTGGTCTCAGATTTGTGTGTGCATAAGTTGTGGTATTTGTTGATTGTTGAAGGAAAAAATACTTTCAGATTCCAGTATGAATCAAAATACAGCTTTGTTCCCGTTTTAAAATAAATACTTAGAAATGTGTGACGCACAAGAAAAGCTGAACTCAACAAACCTTAGTTGTTACAAAATAGTTTTTTGAAGTACAATGAATCTTACGTCCTTTTAGTACATTTGAACTTATGTTTTAGATGCCCGTGATACATTTTCTTATTGGAAATATACCTGCTCTTAGCACTCACACAGTGTCTTTTGTAAAGTCATTTATCAACCAGTGCTGCTGAAAACTTATAGGCTAAATATCTACCAAGCAGAGAAGTAGACTGAGATCAACATACAAAGTACACCTTCAGATTACCTAGCAACAACATGCTAGCTTCTCTAAAGTTGTCTCAATTCACACACTGATGGTTTTACATTGTTATGATAGCTTTTTCTAAAACCACCTACTCATGCTATTAAGCTAACTGTACCTAGTAAAATGTACCTGCCAGCTTTATACACATTTAAAGGGGCCCTATTCTGCTCCTTTTCAGGTTCATATTAGTATTTACTCTACTGGACATGTCTCCATGCTTTAATGTTCAAAACGCTCTTTATTGTTCTCATACTGCCTGTGCTGCAGCACCTCTTTTCACCCTCTGTCTGAAACCAGAGCCCAGTCTGCTCTGATTGGTTAGCTGGCAGGCTCTTTTCTGATTGGTCAACCAGCTTAGAGATGTCCCGCCCCTTAGCCTATCACATGTTGGAGCTCTAGTCAATAGAAGCGCAAGTTGTACATGGGCCCTTTCTCATTTCACTAATTCCCCTCCTCGACTCCCCTCCTCGACTCCTATCCTCGACTCCTATCCTCGACTCCTATCCTCGTGTCTTAGTCCCGCCCACAGGAGATGCGAGCGGAGGAGTTGAGGAGGGGAACCGAGGAGAGAGGAGGGGAATCAGCAGGCGGTTAGAGAAATGAGAAATCCTCTCCTCTGAGCGGTCATTTTAAAGAGACGTCCATTAATGATGACAGGAGGCACAGCAGCCCTCTGTCTGATGGACAGATGTGTTCATGACAACTTATATATTTACTTTTAATTCATTCACAGTGTGGTATAATGAGACAATAACAGGCTACAGATGCGGACATATATACACACACACACACACACACACACACACACACATATATAGGTATATATATAGGGGAACACAGAGATTTTAGCCTTTGGAGACCATTTACATGCACAAACACCTATATAACACACTACTATTAATTAGCCATTTTTCCTTAGTGAAAGTATTATATATTTAAAACATGGTAAAAATGTAACATATATGTAGTCAGAGCCCAGTGATACATTACATACTGTGCTTGTCAGAACACTTGGATAAGTAGATATTAGAGGTAGCTTGCTAACTATGAAAACATATCATTTTGTTCTTTGGTGTGTTATCTTCTCTGTACCTTTTTTAATGTACCTTTTTAACGCCGTAAATTTCCCAACACATACATTTCTGATTCATAAACAAAAGCCTGGCCTAAAAGCTAGGTTTTAACTTAGGTTTTAACATTTAGGAACAATGGCTAAAAGCTGAGTCACCAACATGATATTAATTCAATCTTTCTGGGCATAAACACAGCATAATGTTTACCCAAAAAACACGAGCATTTTAAAATGGGACCTGGTGTGGTTACAGTGGAGGGGCAGTTGTTAGAGTGGAGTGGCAGTTGTTACAGTGGAGGGGCAGTACAGTGGAGGTGCAGTTGTTACAGTGGAGGGGCAGTACAGTGGAGGTGCAGTTGTTACAGTGAAGGTGCAGTTGTTACAGTGGAGTTGCAGTTATTACAGTGGAGGGGCAGTTGTTACAGTGGAGGGGCAGTTGTTACAGTGGAGGTGCAGTACAGTGGAGGTGGAGGGGCAGTTGCGACAGTGGAGGTGCAGTACAGTGGAGGTGCAGTTGTTACAGTGGAGGGGCAGTTGTTACAGTGGAGGTGCAGTTGTTACAGTGGAGGGGCAGTTGTTACAGTGGAGGTGCAGTACAGTGGAGGGGCAGTTGTTACAGTGGAGGTGCAGTTGTTACAGTGGAGGTGCAGTTGTTACAGTGGAGGTGCAGTTGTTACAGTGGGGGTGCAGTACAGTGGAGGTGCAGTTGTTACAGTGGGGGTGCAGTACAGTGGAGTTGCAGTTGTTACAGTGGGGACGCAGTACAGTGGAGGTGCAGTTGTTACAGTGGAGGGGCAGTTGTTACAGTGGAGTTGCAGCTGTTACAGTGGGGGTGCAGTACAGTGGAGGTGCAGTTGTTACAGTGGAGGTGCAGTTGTTACAGTGGGGGTGCAGTACAGTGGAGGTGCAGTTGTTACAGTGGAGGTGCAGTACAGTGGAGGTGCAATTGTTACAGTGGAGGTGCAGTTGTAACAGAGGAGGGGCAGTTGTTACAGTGGAGGGGCAGTTGTTACAGTGGAGGTGCAGTTGTTACAGTGGAGGTGCAGTTGTTACAGTGGGGGTGCAGTACAGTGGAGGTGCAGTTGTTACAGTGGGGGTGCAGTACAGTGGAGCTGCAGTTGTTACAGTGGAGGTGCAGTTGTTACAGTGGAGGGGCAGTTGTTACAGTGGAGGTGCAGTTGTTACAGTGGGGGTGCAGTACAGTGGAGCTGCAGTTGTTACAGTGGAGGGGCAGTTGTTACAGTGGGGGTGCAGTACAGTGGAGCTGCAGTTGTTACAGTGGAGGGGCAGTTGTTACAGTGGAGGGGAAGTTGTTACAGTGGAGGGGCAGTTGTTACAGTGGAGGGGCAGTTGTTACAGTGGGGGCGCAGTTGTTACAGTGGAGGTGCAGTTGTTACAGTGGGGGTGCAGTACAGTGGAGCTGCAGTTGTTACAGTGGAGGGGCAGTTGTTACAGTGGAGGTGCAATTGTTACAGTGGAGGGGCAGTTGTTACAGAGGAAGGGCAGTTGTTACAGTGGAGGGGCAGTTGTTACAGTGGAGGCGCAGTTGTTACAGAGGAGGGGCAGTTGTTACAGAGGAGGGGCAGTTGTGCAGCAGTGAGTGTTAGCGGGACGTCCACAGCAGGACGGACCTCATTAACTCGTCTGGCTTCTGTACCGCAACAACGAAACAAGATACCAGTGATCTCATCCTCCTCCTCCTTCCATTCATCCCAAGCGCTCATGAGTTGCCTTGGCAACTTGTGCGCTCTGTATGTGCATGAGCGGGGGCCTGAGAAACCCACAAAGTGAAAATTATGTGTCATCAGAGAGGATTAGGAGCCCACGGTTTAGTCAAGGGCTCAGGATCCCGCTGCTGTCGTGCTGGAGGGTTTTATTCATTATAAAGCACACACACACACACACACACACACACACACACACACACACACACACACACACACACACACACACACACCCATATAAATGTGCTTTCATGATCAAATCGATGCCTTCAATACAGGCAGAGACTGACAAGGGACAGACTGAAATTGACTTTCTTCCTGTAACCTGTAACACATCTGTAACAAGATTCTTTGACAGAAACCAGAACCAGAAAGAACACATTGATCAGCTCACAGAGGTGTGTGTGAGTGTGTGTGAGTGTGTGTCAAGGTCTGCTGTTCTCCTCTCAGTGCCTGACCAGGCCATCCATATTTTCTCCACCTCTAAGGAGGCACATAATGTCTGTTCCCCCTGGCTGCAGTGCTTCAGAGAGTTTTCCTTCTTCCGATCAGATCTGTTATAGATCGCATTCATGTAAGATACGAAATAAGATCCAGAAACTCATATAACGTGAATGTGACTCAGGTTTAACAGCTGAAATCAGATCGGCTCCGACAATAGAGCTTTGTGATTCACAAACACAACTGTCATAGTCCTGGCAGGCTGAAGAGCAACGTTGGCATGGAGGAGGAAAGAAACCCGTCAATACAGAGAGAAATACTTTTTGTTGCTCACTGTCAATTTAGCTTTGTATGATGCGAGCACATGGAAAACACATTCAGATTGAAACACCTGAACGGCTGTAGCAACATACCTTTTAGATTTACAAAGCTTCTACTAGGAGTTTCCAATGTCTGTTGGAATATTTTATGACTTCATCATCTTAAATAAAATAAGAAATCTTCACACAACATCTTTTATAAATAGGTGTAACAGTCAGGAGAGAGGGGCTGAAGTCTCTGTGTGTTCTGGCTGAGTATCTGTTTCCCTTCCTGTTTGACTTTCCTTCCTCTTTTTGCATCTTTCTTTAGTCCTTTAGCAATAGTTTTTTTCCTCTGGTCCTCCCACACTCTGCTCTCCTCACTCTTTCCTTTCTGTTTCTACTCTTCCTCTCCTCTTCTCCGTCCTGCTGTCTGATAATAAACCTCCCGGCGTCGCTCTCTAACCTTCCCGACAGGAAGTTTCCTGTGCTGAAACAGAGCCCACGCTGGATTGCTTCCTGCCAAAGTGCGTTGTGGGACATGTTTGTTTGGGCCCCCTTCCTCCTCCTCCTCCTCCTCCTCCTCCTCCTCCTCCTCCTCCTCCCTTCTGCTCCCCTTGGTGTTTCCTCCTCTGGGCTCTGTGCAGATGGCTGGGGCCGGCAGACCGGATCTCGGAGGGGTTTTGGCAGAGCAGCACCTCTCTGGCTCTGGAGAGAGCATACCGCAGCCCTGACCCTCCGACCCCGGCTGCACTGCTGCCCCCCCCCCCCCTGGCCTCAACACTCTCAGTCAGCCACGAGAGAGCAACGTACAGCTGTTGATTCTAAACTGAAAGAAAGCCAGTCATGTAGTCGGTCAGGAGGATTCCTGTGCATATATTCCTGTTAGAAGTCCAGTTATTACGAGAGGTATTTCAATGTGTTCTCTAACTACTGATAAATTGAAAATTTGAAATTGGTAAGGTGCAGACCTTTATTTTGACCGAAGGAATTCATGACGATAACAATCAGGGCAGTTTACATTCCCCCACAAGCTCAGGTTAATTAGCATTGGAAAAACTACATGACAACGTCAATAAACCACACCCCCGCCTCTCAAAGACTGGAACCACATATTGTCTATGGTTGCTTTTAGCATCTATTCATGACCACACAGATATATTCAAACTTTTGTCGCTTTGCATAATCACATTTGCATTGATATTTAATTGAACTGCTTTTATTTATTGGTGTCTATATCTATTACTGCAGTGAGAGAGGTCAGTGAATGTTGTTATACCAATGTATGATGACAATAAAGATATTCTGACCTGCTTCAATCATCAATCATACATTTATAAATAGGGATTAGAAAGAGATGTACATACAGCATAGTAAACAGACTATATAGGTATGATTCCTGCTGTGGTGAACAAGCCAATCATTTGAAAGAAGTAGAAACCTAGCAACAGATAACCCAAGCTTTCCCGCCTTATCGGCAGCACCCCGGCCACTATCTGAGCACAGAGCAGGAGAAGGGAAGAGGAGAAATGGGAATCTAGACAGGGTTTCATTTTATATCGATTGCACTCTGTGAAACTTCCTCTGTTTGACGGTTGTGTGGGGGGGGGGTGGGGGGGGGGGGGGTTGGGGAGAGAAGAGGCCTGAAAGCCAGCACAAGGTTCCTATTACTTCTGTAACAGTGACATTGGCGGCCAGAGATAACAGCTGTCAGACTCCCAGAGGAAGTGTTTGAGGCTGTGATAAGTGAGAAGTAAGGAATGAGTGCTTCTGCTGCGTGTGGGTGTCATGGATTCTGAGCGCAGACACACACTGCTGCGAGTCTGCGTGTGTGTTTATGTGTGTGAAAGAGAGAGGGGGGCGGGTCTTAGTCAGGCTGTAAATCTTTACACTAAGAGTGCTAAATGATTCCATGAGTCAGCAGTTTCTTTGATATGCCTAATGAGATAAATAAGGGTAGGAAAAGATATTTAATGTGATGCTTAAAAATATACTTCCTGTTAGGTCAGACGATATCAATAACATCCCAGTCTCAGTAGTTGTGAATTAACCTCTAGGATCAAAGGTATCAAACCAGGTGAGCTTTTGTTTGACTCAGCCTAGCATTCCAATTAGCATCATCCTGGACCTATCCCAAAAGCAATGAGATGTTTCCACAGGATTTTGGATCATTGCAGAACATGTGCTCTGTGGCAAACAGCAGTTCATGATATTAATACGTCCTGTTCAGCAAGATGATTTTAACAAATAATCCCGACTTCCTTTTCTCGATGAGTAGGTCCAAAAGTGTCCCCGACAGCATTTGTAGTCACATTCTTCCGCTTTTTAAAAAAAACAAAAGCTTCAAAATTCCCACGTGGGTTATTTACTGACATACTTCATATCATAGAATATTGAGCTCATGGATTGAGCTTGTGTTCATCACAGACCTGACCAAAACCCAAGACACATTGATATTGAGAGGAACTAGAAGTGCAAACTGCTGACTCACCCTCTGTTGTTTGCTACTCCTTCCTTCACTGTTTGCCTTCTGTTCTGTTTGCTGATAGGGTGAAGTAAGCCGTATCACTACACTTGCTTTTCTGATAAGATTATTCCTTAGTCCTGAAACCTCTTAGATTAATAGCACACAGTTTCATTTGACATAGAGTTGAGTTTTTTGGATGAATGCACTAACACACAGACATGAGTTTAAAGGATTTCAATTCATTCAAAAACATAATTAAAGTAGAAACATGATGTGCAGGTAATGTAACACGGACCACTGCAGTACAGCTTACTAGAATCATTGGATCAACAAATACAATCCTTTCATTTAAATGTAGCTGAAATGCTTGTTGGTCAGTAGTATACCCAGTTCCCACGGTGACAAAGGGAAATAAGAGCTTTGTGTTTCCTCTCTCCCTCCACGTGTCTTCACCCCTTTATGCTCAGACTAATAAAGAGTGTGTCCTCTGGAGTTCAGAGAGAGCAGCACAGTTCAGGATGGATCAAATAAAATCACAGTCTTTCTTCTTTTTTTATCCTGCTGATTTATTCTGTATTCTTCCCTTAACCTATCATCTCCTCATCTTTTATTCTCCCCTCCTCTCCCGCTCTGACTCTGTCTCCTCCTTCATCTTTTTCCCTCCCTTTATCTCTGCTTATACGTTCCCGTAATCACTCACTCCTTTTGGCTTTTATCTCCACTTCCTCAATATCCTTTTTACTGCCTCTGCCTCCTTCCTTCCTCCCCCGCGCTTCCCCTCCTCCTTCCCTCCCTCCCTTTCGCCCTCCCCTCCTTCCTGCCTTTGCTTATTTTTTTCCTTCCTTCCTCAACTCAACCCCCCCCATCCTTCTGCGTCTCTCCTCTGAGCTCATCCTTTTTTTTCTTCCTTCCTTCCTTCCCCCTCCTTCCTTCCTTCCCCCGTCACCTCCACTTTGTCGCTCCTTATTAAAACCTTCACTCGAAGACATGCTGCTCCAAAAACAAGTTAAAAAACAAATTTAAAAAAGGTGATTTTGCTTGTTATAAGTAAAAGAATCTGCCCATTGAACAATGGAGAATTAGCTTGGTAAGACTTCTTGAAATAAGATGGGATATTTAGATAAATCAGATCTTGTAATCAGCTGGGAAAACTTATTTTGACCTATATTTGACCAGGATCAGGAGATGTTACAAAATAAGCCACACATGCTCAAAAGCTTTCTGTTTTCTGATGTTTTTCAAAAATCAAGTAAGATTATTTTCTTAAAACAAGATGTTTTCAAGAGTCTTTGACCCCCCCCTCTATCGATTAGATTTATGATTCGAAAATTATAAAAGTAGGGTAGACATGTGGATATTATCCGGCTGAACAAAACGTGCATTTATCTAACAGGTTCGTTTTCCACAGACCTTATTCCAGCTGTTTTCCAAAACCCTCTGGAGAAATCCCGTTGCTTTGTTGTCGAGGGAACCAGCAGCTTACTTCCGGGTTTTAGGACGCGTCACTGCACCACTTGCATAGACTTCACAGCGGGCGGAACTTGTCATAAAGTCCGCGAAAATAAAGCCCACCCATTTAGAGGGAAGATATGATTGGTCAATTGTACTGTCATTTGACATTACTCTCTCGTTCAGTTACTATAGCGGCCCTCTGTGAATTTACAGAGGGACAGTAACTTGCAGAGAGGGCCAGACGAGCTTCTTTCATTTAACCCTTCACATTCCAACAGAAACTGAACAGGCAGATTCGAAGGATTTATTTCTTTGGAAATGTTATTTTAAATACAATTAAATCAAATTATTTTTGGTAAAACGAATGAAAAATATAACTAAAAAAATATTTTTTTGTTGTTGAATATCTTAGGCCCTCAGAGAGGGCCTAGAGGGCCCAGACGGCTCGCCACTGCTTAAGATGCATTGTCTAAAAACAAGAACCTATTTCTCACTACATTGTTACGCCCCAAGTTATTATGTCTTATATCAAGTATAGGGACATATTCTGACTAGAAGTTAGACAAATATACTTGTCAAGATTTGGAGTCTTTGTAGTGTGGTCTCACCCCCCTCCTCTGTGTCTCCAGGCCTGCAGCCGGTGTTCTGGAGCAGGGAGGACGTGGCCCAGTGGCTGCGCTGGGCGGAGAAGGAGTTCGCCCTGCGACCCATCACCAGCGGATCCTTCCAGATGAACGGCAAGGCCCTGCTGCTGCTCACCAAGGAGGACTTTCGCTACCGATCCCCCCACTCCGGTACTGTCCTCTTTCCACCTCCTCTTCAAGAACAGTATGAAGATATGACTCCTGCCTGAAACGCTTTACAAATGAGTCACTCTCATTGGTTGCATTAGATTGTCCAACTGGACCAGGATCCAAACTGGGAAACAGGGTTTACCAACAGAGATAAAGAATCATTATAGATTATAGAGCATTAAGAAATACATTATAACATGGCATTTCAAATTGTAATTAAAAAGCAAAGAGAATAAAAATAAACATAAAACAAGATAATATAGAACAACACAGGTATAAAATACATGAATCAATGTTACAGTGCAGTGTGAGATATATATAGTTCAAAAAGAAAAGTCTTCATCTAATTTACAGAATTTTGTTAAAAAAAGAAACACTTATTCAAGAACACTTGAAAAAACGTGGTGCATTTATACATAGAAGCTTCTCTTTCTGAGGTGAAAAAGGACACTGTTAGGACTAAATCATGTTGGGAAATGATAGCTTGGGTTCCTCGAGGATGAATAAACATCTGACCCCTGATCAGCTTTGCCATATGTAGCTGAGGCCAATATTATAGTTTATTTCTACATAAAGAGCTGTGCCAATGTAGCTTTAAAATCAATGTGTTTACAGCAATACTACACCCTTTTAAATCAATAGAGTGCAGAGCAGGGGGTGGGGGGGGGTGTGTGACAGTAGGGAGGCAGCTGTCACAGCCGGGTGCTGGGGGAGGAAGTAGGGGACGGTTGATCAGGAAGTACAAACCAACCTCAACTGTAGCCATAGCAACGCTAACGGGCTGCAAATAATGCTGAAGTGTTTTCCTTTGCAGAGTTTTAGATTCCCTTTTTTAAAATGAAACGGGATTCAGTGTGTGAGTGTGTGAGTGTGTGAGGGCTGAAGTCAGCGCTGTGAGGCTCAGGGTGATGGGATGTTGATATAGTCATCATAAGAGAAAGTGATCAGCATTGTGATATATCAATTTAGACATTGGATAAACACTACACAGTATGGGATTTACGCATTTGAGGTCATTTACAGTCCAAAAAAGTGAAGGAATGAGGATTAAAAATCAACACATAATTAATGCTTTAAAAAAATGAATTGATGAAATAAAGAATCCACAAACAAAAGCATAATCAATCAATCAATCAAACTTTATTTATATTGCACCTTTTGAGATAATCAAGTACAATTAAGAGTTTTTCACGAATTATTGTTAAAGGTCATAACGATCATCAGTTAAGTGTAAACTAAAAAAAGTGAAATAAATGATAAAAACGCTGATATAATTAGTAGGGATGCTCCGATCGCCAATTTTGGGGCAGATCGCCGATCCGATCGAGTGGGCGGGGCCTATGGGGATCTTCCATTTAAAGTGATGTTTAAAACTCAGTTAATGGGGCTCATTCACTGGCGCTTCCACAAACAACAACCAACATAATTATTACATTCAAATGAAGTACATTATTCAAGTTTACATTAACTTTGGATAATAACACGGGAGAAATGAGCGGAAGCGCTCTCTTCCTCTCTCCCTCCCTCTCCCTCTCTCTCTCTCTCTCTCTCTCTCTCTCTCTCTCTCTCTCTCTCTCTCTCTCTCTCTCTCTCTCTCTCTCTCGACAGCCTGTCAGTATCGTCTCATGCAGCTCACTGATCCAGTAATGAGTGACCCGACAGTGAAGAATAAATATATTTATAACTAGTTTAGCTTGTTCCAGAGGTAGATAAAATAGCTAAGTGTGTTAGGTCTAACTCTTGTATGTTTTGCTCCGCTCACCGGTCCGTCACAGCGGGTGGAGCTGCAGGATTTCTGCTTCACACGTTGCAGACCGCTATTTTATTGTCATTGTCGGACACCTTAAAATACTGCCAGACTGTTGAAGCCATTTTGGCGAGCTTGTTTTGCCGCGCACTGAGAAAAGTGTCATGTATTTTAACTCATGTGATCGGCTCTCCCGATCGGCATTTATAGAGAGCACCGATCGATCGGCAGAGAGTGAATATCGGCGGCCGATCGATCGGAGCATCCCTACTAATTAGTATAAAATAAATAATGAAACCAGAGAAATAAAACACAACATAAAAGGAACACATAACAAAAGTTATGCATACATGATGCATAAATCAATGTTGCTCAATTATCAATATATTAATCATGAATCTTTTTCTATGACTTTATTAATGCAACCGACTTCACTGTGATAGCGGAGCTTTCTGCTGCTCTTCATTTTAGCAAGCTGCAAGATCTTTTATCTAAAGAAATATATAAATAAGACGTTTATTTTGCAGTTTCTTACCAACATCTATTTATTTATTAATTTGATAATGCATTTGTATTTATATATTACAATTAAACTTTTAAGTCATTTTAAATCCTCCCTGAAATGGGAAGTAAACAGGAAGTGAGTTAACATGATGTTGTGAGGATGATGTATCCAGCTGTCAGCTGCTGCTGTTTCCATCCCAGCTCTGTAGTTCACATCCTGCTGCAGCTCTGTGGGGACACACCATCACATCTCTTAGTATCTGTCTTCACTCGTCATGATGTCAGACAGAGCATTTGGTGGTAGAATGCATCAGCACCTGTAGAAGCTCGGACACAGTGATGTCCTGAAGCTGAGGAGAGAGGAAGCTGAACCCACTGAGCAGAGAGGAAGCTGAACACACTGAGGAGAGAGGAAGCTGGACACACTGAGGAGAGAGGAAGCTGAACACACTGAGGAGAGAGGAAGCTGGACACACTGAGGAGAGAGGAAGCTGAACACAGTGAGGAGAGAGGAAGCTGAACACACTGAGGAGAGAGGAAGCTGGACACACTGAGGAGAGAGGAAGCTGAACACACTGAGGAGAGAGGAAGCTGGACACACTGAGGAGAGAGGAAGCTGAACACACTGAGGAGAGAGGAAGCTGACCACAGTGAGGAGAGAGAGGAAGCTGAACACACTGAGGAGAGAGGAAGCTGAACACAGAGAGGAGAGAGGAAGCTGAACACAGTGAGGAGAGAGAGGAAGCTGAACACAGAGAGGAGAGAGGAAGCTGAACACAGTGAGGAGAGAGGAAGCTGAACACAGTGAGGAGAGAGGAAGCTGAACACAGAGAGGAGAGAGGAAGCTGAACACAGTGAGGAGAGAGGAAGCTGAACACACTGAGCAGAGAGGAAGCTGAACACAGAGAGGAGAGGAAGCTGAACACACTGAGGGAGAGGAAGCTGGACACACTGAGGAGAGGAAGCTGGACACAGAGAGAGAGAGGAAGCTGAACACATTGAGGAGAGAGAAGCTGAACACACTGAGGAGAGAGGAAGCTGAACACACTGAGGAGAGAGGAAGCTGAACACACTGAGGAGAGAGGAAGCTGGACACACTGAGGAGAGAGGAAGCTGAACACACTGAGGAGAGAGGAAGCTGGACACACTGAGGAGAGAGGAAGCTGAATACACTGAGGAGAGAGGAAGCTGAACACACTGAGGAGAGAGGAAGCTGGACACACTGAGGAGAGAGGAAGCTGAACACACTGAGGAGAGAGGAAGCTGGACACACTGAGGAGAGAGGAAGCTGAACACAGTGAGGAGAGAGGAAGCTGAACACACTGAGGAGAGAGGAAGCTGAACACACTGAGGAGAGAGGAAGCTGGACACACTGAGGAGAGAGGAAGCTGAACACACTGAGGAGAGAGGAAGCTGGACACACTGAGGAGAGAGGAAGCTGAACACACTGAGGAGAGAGGAAGCTGACCACAGTGAGGAGAGAGAGGAAGCTGAACACACTGAGGAGAGAGGAAGCTGAACACAGAGAGGAGAGAGGAAGCTGAACACAGTGAGGAGAGAGAGGAAGCTGAACACAGAGAGGAGAGAGGAAGCTGAACACAGTGAGGAGAGAGGAAGCTGAACACAGTGAGGAGAGAGGAAGCTGAACACAGAGAGGAGAGAGGAAGCTGAACACAGTGAGGAGAGAGGAAGCTGAACACACTGAGCAGAGAGGAAGCTGAACACAGAGAGGAGAGAGGAAGCTGAACACACTGAGGAGAGAGGAAGCTGGACACACTGAGGAGAGAGGAAGCTGGACACAGAGAGGAGAGAGGAAGCTGAACACATTGAGGAGAGAGGAAGCTGAACACACTGAGGAGAGAGGAAGCTGAACACACTGAGGAGAGAGGAAGCTGAACACACTGAGGAGAGAGGAAGCGACACACTGAGGAGAGAGGAAGCTGAACACATTGAGGAGAGAGGAAGCTGGACACACTGAGGAGAGAGGAAGCTGAACACACTGAGGAGAGAGGAAGCTGAACACACTGAGGAGAGAGGAAGCTGAACACATTGAGGAGAGAGGAAGCTGGACACACTGTGGAGAGAGGAAGCTGAACACACTGAGGAGAGAGGAAGCTGAACACACTGAGGAGAGAGGAAGCTGAACACATTGAGGAGAGAGGAAGCTGGACACACTGAGGAGAGAGGAAGCTGAACACAGTGAGGAGAGAGGAAGCTGAACACACTGAGGAGAGAGGAAGGTGAACACACTGAGGAGAGAGGAAGCTGAACACACTGAGGAGAGAGGAAGCTGGACACAGAGAGGAGAGAGGAAGCTGAACACACTGAGGAGAGAGGAAGCTGTGAGGAGAGAGGAAGCTGAACACACTGAGGAGAGATGAAGCTGAACACAGAGAGGAGAGAGGAAGCTGAACACACTGAGGAGAGAGGAAGCTGAACACAGAGAGGAGAGAGGAAGCTGAACACACTGAGGAGAGAGGAAGCTGTGAGGAGAGAGGAAGCTGAACACACTGAGGGGAGAGGAAGCTGAACACACTGAGGAGAGATGAAGCTGACACAGAGAGAAGAGGAAGCTGAACACATGAGGAGAGAGGAAGCTGAACAACTGAGGGAGAGAGAAGCTGACACACTGAGGAGAGGAGCTGACCACTGAGGAGAGAGGAAGCTGACACACTGAGGAGAGAGGAAGCTGGACACACTGAGGAGAGAGGAACTGAACACACTGAGGAGAGAGAAGCTGAACACACTGAGGAGAGAGAAGCAACATTGAGGAGAGAGGAAGCTGGCACACTGAGGGAGAGGAAGCTGAACACACTGAGGATAGAGAAGCAACACACTGAGGAGAGAGGAACACACTGAGAGAGAAGTGAACACACTGAGGAGAGAGGAAGCTGGACACAGAGAGGAGAGAGGAAGCTGAACACACTGAGGAGAGAGGAAGCTGTGAGGAGAGAGGAAGCTGAACACACTGAGGAGAGATGAAGCTGAACACGAGAGGAGAGAGGAAGCTGAACACACTGAGGAGAAGGAAGCTGACAGAGAGGAGAGAGGAAGCTGACACACTGAGGAGAGAGGAAGCTGTGAGAGAAGGAAGCTGAACACACTGAGGAGAGAGGAAGCTGAAAACACTGAGGAGAAGAGGAAGCTGAAGACACTGAGAGAGAGGACGTGACAAAGTGAGGATAGAGGAAGCTGAACACATGAGGGAGAGGAAGCTGAACAACTGAGGAGAGAGGAAGCTGAACACAGAGAGGAGAGAGGAAGCTGAACACAGTGAGGAGAGAGGAAGCTGAACACAGTGAGGAGAGAGGAAGATGAACACAGTGAGGAGAGAGGAAGCTGACACAGTGAGGAGAGGAGAACTGAACACACTGAGGAGAGAGGAAGCTGACACAGAGAGAGGAGAGAGGAAGCTGAACACAGTGAGAGAGAGGAAGCTGAACACAGTGAGGAGACAGGAAGCTGAACACTGAGGAGAGAGGAAGCTGGACACACTGAGGAGAGAGGAAGCTGTGAGGAGAGATGAAGCTGAACAAACTGAGGAGAGAGGAAGCTGAACACACTGAGGAGAGAGGAAGCTGGACACACTGAGGAGAGAGGAAGCTGGACACACTGAGGAGAGATGAAGCTGTGAGGAGAGAGGAAGCTGAACACACTGAGGAGAGAGGAAGCTGAACACAGTGAGGAGAGAGGAAGCTGAACACAGTGAGGAGAGAGGAAGCTGAACACAGTGAGGAGAGAGGAAGCTGAACACACTGAGGAGAGAGGAAGCTGAACACACTGAGGGGAGAGGAAGCTGAACACACTGAGGGGAGAGGAAGCTGAACACACTGAGGAGAGAGGAAGCTGAACACACTGAGGAGAGACGAAGCTGAACACACTGAGGAGAGAGGAAGCTGAACACACTGAGGAGAGAGGAAGCTGAACACACTGAGGAGAGAAGAAGCTGAACACAGAGAGGAGAGAGGAAGCTGTACACACTGAGGAGAGAGGAAGCTGAACACAGTGAGGAGAGAGGAAGCTGAACACACTGAGGAGAGAGGAAGCTGAACACACTGAGGAGAGAGGAAGCTGAACACAGAGGAGAGAGGAAGCTGAACACAGTGAGGAGAGAGGAAGCTGAACACACTGAGGAGAGAGGAAGCTGAACACAGTGAGGAGAGAGGAAGCTGAACACAGTGAGGAGAGAGGAAGCTGAACACACTGAGGAGAGATGAAGCTGACACACTGAGGAGAGAGGAAGCTGAACACAGTGAGGAGAGAGGAAGCTGAACACAGTGAGGAGAGAGGAAGCTGAACACACTGAGGAGATAGGAAGCTGAACACACTGAGGAGAGAGGAAGCTGAACACAGAGAGGAGAGAGGAAGCTGAACACAGTGAGGAGAGAGGAAGCTGAACACACTGAGGAGAGAGGAAGCTGAACACAGTGAGGAGAGAGGAAGCTGAACACAGTGAGGAGAGAGGAAGCTGAACACACTGAGGGGAGAGGAAGCTGAACACACTGAGGGGAGAGAGGAAGCTGAACACACTGAGGAGAGAGGAAGCTGAACACACTGAGGAGAGAGGAAGCTGAACACACTGAGGAGAGAGGAAGCTGTGAGGCTAGCTGAAGCTGACAGCTGTTTTGACGTTTTCATACTGTTGGCTCTGTTGTCGGTGACATCAGTGAAAGCATCATTTTGCGGAACAGAGCAAAACTTTTGGCGTGTGTTTCCTCCTTTTGGGGAGTGTAAGGGTGCACTTCCCATCAGCCCGTGCTGTGACACATATTTACTTCATAGAAGCTCTGAGAATGAAACGTTTACTTTATGGGATGTTTTAACTTCACTGTGTCGCAGGCTAAATCACAGCAGAAAGTTCACACATGAGAATGTTTAATGTGAGAAATGTAGAGCCTAAAGGGTGTTCCATAGATCAGTCTGACTAACTGTTTCCTCATTTCCTAGCAATTGTGATTCATACTGATAAACATTTCACAAGCCCATTGGACACATGTGAAGATTAACACTAGCATGTTCAATCCAGAATCAAAGCAAACTGTGAATAATAAAGTTAAAACCTTGTCCCACACAAGCAGCATATCAAAATATAATGTAACAATTCAAGGAACACAAGTATGCAAAAAAGTGATGGTAATAACATAAGTACAGTAAAATAAATAATCATCCAAAAGTTCATGACAGTTAACCCTCTCAGTAAAATGAACACATACGACGAAAAGAATAAATACAATAAAATGTAAAAAACTATAAAATAAATATATAATTAAAACAATATAATTTAAAAAAAGAACGATAACAAGACAAAAGAAAAAGGAGGATGTTGCTAATAAAAAAAGCATCAGGAGGTGGAATCTTTCCCAATAATGCAACTCCACAGGACAAGGAAGTGAGAACTGAAAGGTGTGTGTGTGTGTGTGTGTGTGTGTGTGTGTGTGTGTGTGTGTGTGTGTGTGTGTGTGTGTGTGTGTGTGTGTGTGTGTGTGTGTGTGTGTGTGTGTGTGTGTGTGTGTGTGTGTGTGTGTGTGTGTGTGTGTGTGTGTGTGATCACTTTCTTCATGAGATTCATTTCCTTGTTATTGTAAGCTCTGTTAAGATCACGGCCTCTGTACCTGGGCTATGTGTTGACTGTGTAAATGTTTGTGTGTGAGAGGTCACACTTCTGTTAATCATCGGCTCCACTTCCTGCTCTGTGTCTGCGCTCTGCTACTGTCCAACACTTAAAGGACAGCTCATACACAGCCACGGCCCATCTACCTGTGTCAACATCCACTTCCTGTTGGCCACTAAGTGTTGTGCAATGCCTCAGCTCTACAGGTGTTGGATTATCTAAGAAATGTTTTTCTAATATAAAGTGTTGCCATGGCGCCCTGTCCAGTAAAGTCCCTGTAATGTGAGTCGGTCCCTCAGAGGCTCTTCCATTATTGCGCAAGCCCCTGCTGCCTGGAAAGCAGGAGCAGAAGAAGGGGAAGCTGTGGATGACGCTGCTTTCCATTTTCTAGCTACATGCTAGTGATGCTAACCTGTGAGCTTTCCTCTGCAGGGGACGTCCTGTACGAGCTGCTGCAGCACATCCTGAAGCAGAGGAAGCCCCACGTCTTCTACCCCTCCGCATACTTCCCCGGGAACTCCTTCCACTCGCTGCCGGAGGGCGCCACGCAGCACCTCAAGCTGGAAGGTCAGTCCCATAGACGCTGCTCTAATGCATACATTTCATATTTTTATATTAGCCTCTACAATCAATAATTATAAAATATATTCCATTACAACTGTTGTAATCAAATCATCAAATCAAACTTTAACTTAAGGTAACTTTAAGGTAACTCAAAGTTCTTCACAAATCAAACACATAGGCAATTTACAACTCAAAAGAGTACTGTGTCCCCTTACCAGGTAATTCCCAGAGATACACATAGCTTTGTGATTAAAGAGTACACTTGATACCAACGCAGGACTGAACAAAACAGGAAGAACACCAACAAAAATAAAATAATAAGAATACAATTACAAGAAATTAAGAATAAAAAACACTTCAGTTAAAGCCAAATTAAAAAGGTGGGTCTTGAGTTTGCTCTTAAAGTACATACAGTTATGATGCCTCTTGTGTTTTTGCCTCATAGCGCTTTTAATTCCCTGATAGCTCAAAGTTATAGTTTACTCCATGATGTTATTTTAATGTGTTTGTCCTCCCTGTCTATATACACAAGGTAGTCTCAATATGAAAAACTCTTCACTGTTGTAAAGCTCAGTTGGTAGAGCTGGGGCATGGTCTGGTGTTAGGACCCCGACCGGAGGACAGGCTCCAGGCTGCTCTGGGACCAGTTCCTGCGTCTCATTCCCTCCGTCTCCCCGTCAACACTGTCTTGAATAAAAGCACTGAAAAAGTATTTAAAAAAACATTGCATTCCAGCACCCCACCACTGCTAAACATCCCCTCAATAATAAACATATCATTACATTTACACATAACAATATCAACAAAATCTGATTATTATTTGATATAATATATTCCTCAAGGTAGAATTGATGGCAGAGCTGATTAATTGTACAGGTGTACCTCTGAGTGTATATAAAGTAAGCTTCCTTCTTCATAATAGCAGACACTGTTAGATTCATATCAGTTTTATGGAGTTAACTATAGTTTTTAGTTTGGTAAATATGGATTTTCACAAATAGAAAGAGGTTATTTGTCTTTAGTCATCAGCAGTACTTCCCCATCAGCAGTGATGCTGCTCAGAGGTAATATGAGCCAGCTAGGCCAATCTGATCATATAATAGCAGATATTGTCTTACATCATTCCATAGTCATCAGTCACTTGTTCAACATTGTAATTACATGTATATAATGAATCAAATTGTATGTGAGTATTTATAATAATGGCAATTGCAATACCAGATAAGGTTGAATGTTCTGCAGATGTCCATAGGAACTGCATACGGCTTCTTTTTGAACCACTAATGGAAAGTTGGGGATAAGGAACAACAACATTTTGAATGAAGGTAAATGGTAAATGAAACATTACCTTCAAGGAAGTAAAGACAATGCTCAGTGGGTTGTTTTGGCTCTGGTGTGAGGAAACATGACACATCAACCATCTGATGGGTTGGAGCAGTATCTCCACCTGTTGGCAGTAAAACCTGCTCCACAAGGAAGTGCAGCGCTGTTTAAAGGAGCTCCGAACACCACCAACTATTTCTCACTGCCGTCTTCATGCTTTGAGTGCCTCTCTGCAGACGAGTTTTTACAGTGCCTGTGATTCAAGGAATCACTGCCAACTCAACCCGAGAACCCTTCCTGAAACTCTCCACAGATAATGTGATCCGGTTCTCACACTAACCTGCAGAGTATTAGTGACACCCAGGCTGCAGTCGAATTGTCCAAAAATCAGCTCCTATCGTCTTTCCCTATCCACTATTCCTTGACCTCTGTGTGAAACGTCACAGGGTTAAGGAATAGTGGATAGGAGAATTCAAAAGGGCTTAGGAAAAGACGACCGGGCTTCAAGAGAATCTGACTGCACTGACACTGGATGTTCTTAATGTGTGTCTGCTGGGAGGAAACTACAGTTCTCTGTACAGAGGACTACTGGAAGACATCTAGAGACTTTGCACCGTGCTCTGATGGTGTTCATATGCTTTATGAACGTGGACAACAGAGAAACATATATTCTTCATTTGGAGGGAACTGAAATAAAAATAAAGTGAAACGTATTGTTGTCACCATCCCCAAAAGTTTAAGAAACCCCACACAGCTCAGTAAACTCTGTGAAATGTTGACTTTATTTTATCAGTGAAAAAGTAACGTTCATATTTCTCCTTTTAATTATTATAGTGTTGAACGTTCAAAAAGCACTTTGGCATGTTATGGTATATGTTGTAAAATGCTTAATAAGCACCGTGATCCATTTAATCATACATTTGACATTATTTTACTATAGTTATTGACAAATCAATGTCTTCATTACTTCAATGTTGCTCTTGGTTAAAGTAGGGAATATTTGCCTACTAAATGTGGTGGAATAAAAATATAAAGTAGCATAATGTGAAAGTACCTACATTTGTACTTATGCACAGTACTTGAGTAAATGCACTTAGTAACATTCCACCACTGCTGACAGCCAGCATGTGATCACTGTGGGCACACCTGCAGAGCAAACACAGAGAACCCTATACACACACAAATCATCCTTTCCTAGAGCAGAGGTGACGTCCAAAATAAAAAAACGATGGAGTTAATTTCACTGAAAAGAAGACTAGAGACGGTGAAGGTGGGGGGGGGGATGTCTTTTCAGAGGGGGGAGGCAGTGCTACCTGTACTTGGGTTCAAGCGGAGGCAGGTCTGCAGCACTCTGAAGGCCCGGCTCTCTGCTGCCCCCTTCTGCCCTGCCTCTTTCATCACACACTGTCTAATATAATGCCAGGCACAAAACATCATGGCTTTATATATTCCCATAAACTAAAAGGACAAATCAAAAAGCAAACACGAAATTCACATATAAAATGTATAATTAAAAAACAAAGTAAAAGCATCAAAGAGTTAGGGTTTAACTTTTTAACTATTTTAAAATTATATTTTTTGGTGCATTCCTATTTATCACTTACCTATAGGCTGCTCATTGTGAAATACACAACAGTAATGAATCACTTTACCAATCTTGGACTGTGTGTAAAATAAACCAAGAATCCGAATATTGCTCAACAGAAACTGAACCCCTGACTGTCAGTGTGTGAGCTGCTGCTGTATTAACCTCATGTTGGGATGTTCTCCTCAGAAACGGTACGACGGGCGCCTCGTGGCTCAGAGCCCCTCCCCCAGCACCCCCCAACCATCGAGCTGCGCCACCGCGCACGCTCCCCCCACCTTCAGACTGCCAGGCGGTCCCCTCCGGAGCCCCACCCCCCCCGCACAGCCACAGATGACCACCTGCAGACCTTCTCTCAGCTGCCCGACAGCAACCACCACCACCCCCAGGAGGAGATGTACCCCCTGTCAGTGTCCCCCGCTGCCCCCAACGGCCGCTGCGTCACGCCCCGAGACCCCTGCCCAGGCAGCCCCGGGGGCCAGGAGGCGGGCCCTCCTCGCGTCATCCAGCTCATTCCCAGCGCCATCATGAACCCCCTGCTGCTCAGCCCCAGCAGGAGCGGCGGGGGGGCCGCCATGGACTTCAGGCACAGCCGCGGACCCCCGTCTCATGCGGCGCTGGAGAACGGGCGGGAGCTGAAGGGGCACAGCCTCCACCCTCAGATGTCTCTGTCCCAGCAGCAGCTCCTGCAGGAGGAGGCGCTCTACAGGAACCACGTCATCATGCCCGTGTCCCCCCCCGAGGAGCAGCAGATCCCCATTGGACGCATCGCAGGTGAGATTTACCTGTCAAAGGTCAAAGCTGCTTTTTCTTCAGACACATGTGAGGAGACACTTCAGACCTCAGTCACTTATCACTTACCGGAAAGCATGGTGGGTAAAGACGTTGTGTGTCCTCAGACTGCAGGCTGCTGTGGGACTACGTCTACCAGCTCCTGTCAAACAGCCGGTACGAGAACTACATCCGCTGGGAGGACACGGAGAGCAAGGTGTTCCGCATCATGGACCCCAACGGCCTTGCCAGGCTGTGGGGGAACCACAAGGTACACACACACACACACACACACACACACACACACACACACACACACACACACACACACTCACTGTGAGGCTTTTAGCAGGATAGAGGGGGGGTTAGGGTTAGGGTTAGGGTTGGCTTTTATTATCGCCGTCATGATGTAAGTCTTCCTGATAACACCTTGGAAGAAGACTGTGACGTTGCTTTTTAGGGAATTTGTTGAAACTAGTATCGGTAGAACACACTTCAAAATGACTTTAACCGTAATAAAAGGCTGCACTGATCAAACTGTCCTATTTTTAACGGACAGTTCACCCCAAAATAAACAAAAAATAGTTTTCATTTATCTAGGTTGTTTTGGTGTGAGGCGACTCGTGGTGGAGATATTGACTCCTCTCTAATATAATGGAGTCAGATGGCTTCAGAAGCCATGACCCTGTTATTCAAGATATTCCACAGACATGGTTGGGAGCAGTTTATGTACAAACTATTTTCTTTCTACCACATCAATGCGCAGAAAGAAAATATCTTAGGTAACTGGTCTCTGGAAAGAGGTTAAATGTATTTTTATCTAGCACCATCAGCTCCTCAAGCCCAGTGCTATCCTTTCCCATTGTTTTAGAGAGAAGACTGACTGATGCATATCACTGCAGGTGAGAGGCATTTCTGGGTGAGCAGAATTGATCTACCATGTCAAATGAAAGGTCTGCCCCCATGTGACAGCTTTAAATGACAGAAAGCTCATTAAGATGTAGAAAAATTGAATTTTGCATCTCATTATTATTATTATTAATAACACTGCTGTTCTGTTCCCCCTAACAGAACAGGACCAACATGACGTACGAGAAGATGTCGCGAGCACTGAGACACTACTACAAACTGAACATCATCAGGAAAGAGCCCGGACAAAGACTTCTGTTCAGGTAAAGCCTCTTAAAGACAGAACATCATCCTCAGTTTGTCTAGTTTACAGCATCAATGTGGATAAATGAGCCGTCGTTTCTGTGTGGCGTCCCTCAGGTTCATGAAGACCCCCGATGAGATCATGAACGGACAGACGGAGCGGCTGGAGCACCTGGAGTCAGACACAGACGAACAAATCTACATCAAAGAGGAGTGCTGAGGAACTCTGGGAAATGGAGTTTATGAACTTATTACTACTACAGCCGCTGATGCCTTTCAGAAGCAGCGTGAACAATCGCCGCTGAACCTGCAGCGCATGGACGCTCGCTCGCTCTATCAGTCACACTCAGAAAGACTCAACTGTTTCTCATCATTGCCTTAGGAGAATATTTTCCAGAGTTAAAAAATAAAACGGCATCATGTGTTGTGATTTCCTGATGGACAGAGCTGAAAGACTTTCTACGTGTTCCCCTTTATTTCCAAATGAACTGCAAAAGCCAATCACTCTGAGCTTCTGTCACTTTGATGATTTTAATGTCTCCTCACCTGCATTATAAAGGAATTTTTGCTGTTTGTAAAAAGACAATTGGGTGTGTGCGTGTGTGACAGGAATGTTTTCACAATGGAATAAACATTTTTGATTAAACTATGTTCTCTTAGAGTGGAGTATGTTACTGAAGGTTAATGACCACCCTTTTCCAGTGTTTCCTGTTCCTCTGCAGGAAGGTGTCAGGAACAGGCTGGTGTAATACCGGAAGTGTCCACAGGGAGGCAGTACTGCACTGTGTCAGTGAGAGGAGTCTGCTGTCATCATCATGCTGCTGCTCTAAACACTGGAAGACGTAAACAAGTCATTTTGTGAATGACTTGCTTCAGGTAGAATTGTTCATCCTATGTCAAATGATCACTTAATTGCAATTTCAGATAAATAATTCACTGATTGTATCCCAGCAGCTGGACTTTAATACAAAATGTTGCTGTACCACTTCCTGAATGAGGGATTGTGTCTGGTATTATTGTGTTTTGTGATTTATAATTTTTTTCTTAAAACAGAGCCTTAAAGTCTTATGATTATGTAGTTTGTGAACACCATAACATCACTCGTTTTTTTGTATTCTCTTTATCATATCAAATGTCATTATGATTGATCTTCATTAATTTGCAGGGGATAACGGAAACAACGCAAACTTTTTTCAGTGTCAGTCCTTGTGAAAATATGTTATACCCTAACTCACAGGAGTCCTTGACAGTAATCAGATTACTTTAAGGCGGGAGCGACTGCGTAGCGGCGCTGCGCTCCGGAGTCCCATAAAGTTAGCGCATGAGACTTGGAGCGGGCAGACGGAGCGAGGCGGCGGAGCGCGCGCTGCACAGAGAGGAGCCTCTCTGAGACATTAATATTTCATCTCCGGCTGACCACACACTGAAGCTGAGGTACAGAGAGTCAGCAGCTGTCGGGGGACACACCGGTAGACAGGCGCGAGGTGTGGATGCACGAGACCCGCGGACATGTCCGCTGTTTCTCGTGTCTGATTCTGACAGAGCCCTTTGATTTCCTCCTCAAAGAAAGAGGCACCACTCCCGAATTTTCCCACAAATCCAGGACCAAATGTCTCCCGGACCCCCCCGTGGATTGTAGCAGCCCCCCCGATGCTGTGAGAGGCGTTCAGGTGCGGGACAGGAGTGGGACAATTACAGGTAAGAGACATGCACGCGACCCCGGCGCGAGGGTATTCTCTGTTAGGAGTTCCTGAAAGAAACTCATTCCTTGCAGTGCTTTATATCGCAGCGCATCAGTCTCCATCAGGAGGGAAACACCTGACAATTAGAGCAGATTTCCCTCTGTCACTCACATTCACCTGGGTAAAGCACACATATATTTTTCATTTTTGTTGTAACGGATTGTTATTAAAACAGTTGAACTTATTACATATAAATGCACTCTCTTGCACTGACAGACAGCTGCAGTCTCTGATGCTGTGCTGGTCTGCAGGTGATTTCAGACTTTACTTGATATCATTATTTGTAAATGTGCTACGTTTCCCCTCTTAGAAACATTACCATCCATCATCCTGTGTGACACCAAAAGTATTTTAGTTCACTTAAGTTAAGTACAGTTTTTCCAGTAAGACAACCAGTTAAATTGACTTTATTTCACCAAGTCATGCAGTCCTCAGACTGTTTTAATGAAGTCCTTGGAGGCTAACAGTAAGATAAACACCCACTGTGTGTGGTGTTATGTATTCAAATATTTCTCTTTTGATTAAACTCAGCAGAAGTACAGTGAGTAGCAGACTGCTGTCAGGAAGTGTTCTCCGGTCATATTCAGGGATGGATTTGACCTCTGAGAATGAACTCTGAGGACTGGTACTCTTCTTCGTCACATTAGCTTCCTCCTCTTTCCCCTGCCACGCTGACCGGTGGTTCAACTCAAACATTTTGAGAGGAGTTTTTTGCATTTTGAGAATAAAGTTAAAATGTGTACAACAGAGGTCAAAGTGTATATGCGGTGAATATAATATAAACGTTACATTTTTCCATACTGAAAGTTCAACATATCTATATTTCAAATGTATTCTCTTAGGGCCAAAAAAACAAGAGATGTAAAAAGATAAAAACTCCCCCCTTTGATTTATTTTTCCCCTTATGTCTGGCCATAATCGTCTTCCATAGTTTTGCTTTTAAGATTAGCTAAAATGTTACAAAGACTTTCATTATTTTCCCATTATACAGAAAATAAGAAAAATATTTAGTTCCCATTCATGTTGACATCATATTGACCGTGACTCAGGTTTTTACTTATAATGAATAATTGTACATTTGTACTGGATGAATGTGTGTGTGTGTGTGTGTGTGTGTGTGTGTGTGTGTGTGTGTGTTTGTTTAGATGTGTCGGGTGTCTAGTGATTGTTCTGTGTGTTCCTGCCCGCTGCAGATGAAATTGAACTAAATACTGGCATAAATCATGTTTTCTCATTTTAAGATATTGTTGTTGCATGGTCTTGTTTAATAAAGACTAGAAAGCTATACAAAAAAAAGAATCACGTACACAGAGAACGGTGGCCCCTCAGTTAGACAAATCAAAATATAGTTTAGATCTATTTCTAAGTACGTAGTGTTCCATCTCTCGTAATTTTTATTTTTATATCATATCCTGTGTATCCTCTCATGAGCCCTCAGACATATCTTGTGAACCTTTAGAGGACCGGAGTAGGCTACTGTACATAAAAAGCTTAAAACCAAAAAAGCTGGTTGTAATATCAGTCACTCGGGAATTTTTTTCTGCATAATTAGAACCTTTAACTTTTATGATTTAAGATCAGAACTGCTAATAACTTAAATATATTATGAAAGCAATTACGCATGCATGGAAATGATATATTATTGAATTAGGGTGAAGAGCGAGCGACAACCCTGCCAAACACACAAACACATTGGGAAAACGACGGGTGAAAGCACTGAAACACACATTACAACACGCACACACACTGGATTGTAGCAGCCCCCCCGATGCTGTGAGAGGCGTTCAGGTGCGGGACGGGAGTGGGACAATTACAGGTAAGAGACGTGCACGCGACCCCGGCGCGAGGGTATTCTCTGTTAGGAGTTCCTGAAAGAAACTCATTCCTTGCACTTGCATTATTTCGCAGCGCATCAGCAGATTTCCCTCTGTCACTCACATTCACCTGGGTAAAGCACACATATATTGTTCATTTTCAGTCTACCATTTTGTTGTAACGGATTGTTATTAAAACAGTTGAACTTATTATATATAAATGCACTCTCTTCCACTGACAGACAGCTGCAGTCTCTGATGCTGTGCTGGTCTGAAGGTGATTTCAGACTATATATATATATATATATATATATATATATATATATATATATATATATATATATATATGTATGTATGTATGTATGTATGTATGCAGATGTAAAAAAATGAATGTAGAAAAAGAGTATACATAACAAGAAATAAAAAATATAGACATAGAAATATGAATAGGAATGTAGTTAATGTATAAACATAATGAGAAGTAATGAATACAAACTTATATTTATAGAAATATGGTTTCAGTAGCTGAAAGTAGGCTGAATTATACATATTTACGACAAAAAGATGAATAGAAAAAATATTTATGGTTTAAAATCTAATATCATGTTTTTTTAAATAGCCTGTATAAAAAATGTACAGGAAGTCGGTCATTTTGAATTTCGCCCTCCGTACTTCAGAGATCTTCTCCCCGGGATTTTATCTGATCGACTCCAAATTCGGCGGGTAGCGTCTCAAGACATGGGGGATGAAAAGTTATCAAAATCGTAATTTTTCACCACGCGGTGTAGTCGTTATGTGGCGCCCATTTTCACGTTCGCAGGCAATCCCTCGCCATGGAACATGATGATGTCATAACTCCAACTGACATACTCCGAACGCCGCCAAACGTCACATGATGGTTAACACTGCGGCCCTGAACAGCTCTAAGTCAAATCTGAGGTTTCATCATGTGGCGTTACCATGCAAACGCATCCCTCGCCATAAAACATGATATTGTCGCAACTCAAAGGAAAATCTTCCAAACGGCACCAGAGCTCAGATGATGGTTAATGGTCACTTATGAGTTTTCCTCAAAAGCCGTTGCAATGACAACATCCCTCGCCGTTAAACACGATATTGCTATAACTCCTAGGAAAATGGTCATAAACTGGTCAAACTTCACATATTTTCTAACGATGCAGATCTCAAGTAATCTAACCCTATTATGGGGTGTCATCATATGCCGTTGCCGTGGCGACAGATCACTCGCCATCAAACACAATGTTTATGTTACTGCTGTACCTCCCATGTACATTGTCCGATCGGCCTGAAACTTCCCACGTTTGCTAACGGCCGAGTCCGGAAAGCATCTGCGCGACGTCGACATGCGGACAACAGCGAACCTGCGCGGAGCGTCGAAGACCCGCTCATCGCTGCAGATTTAATTATAATTATTATTGCGATAATTTTTATCACTCTAACCTTGCAGCTGGTAAAATAGGAGCTATGATTTCTTTATACCGTATACTGCTGCTAGCTTGTGTTGTTATACATTATTTTAACCTATGACAATACATTATAATTTTTTTGTTGATTATATTTGGTTTTATTAATCAGAATCTTCAAAGTAACTAAAGCTATATAATAAATGTAGTTACGTAATACGTGCCTCTGAATTGTAGTGGAGAAGTACAGCACTTTATTAAAGTACTTTAGTAAATGTACTTAGGGTTTACCATACTAAAACAGAGTAGGCAATTACTAGAGATGGCAAATCCGGATCCTTTTACGGACTCAGGGAAGGGAGGAAACCGGGAGAGGGCAATGAAATCGGGAGTCTCCCGCGAAAATCGGGAGGGTTGGCAAGTATTCCCCACGAGTCTGCAGGAAGTGAAGGAAGTTCCCTTGATTCAGTGAGTCAGGATTTGCGAATCTGAGTCTGATTTTGACTCGTGCATGATGAGTCTGGATCTCTGGATCTGCTACGGTTACGGCTCTGAGTCCGCACGAGTCTGCAGGAAGTTTCACTGATCCGCGTCCCCTGAGCCAAACGATAACTTCTGGCAGCTATCCTACTTGCTAAAGGCTAGGCAGATGGACTGGGGTATGTTGTAATGTGATTTTACATGTTATAAGGAGAGTAGCGAGTGACGCAATTTATTGTTTAAATTTGTACGTCACCAGGTGTAGGACTCAAAGGACTCGGGTTAATCGAGAGGGGAGACTCGTCACGACCAGCTCATTACTAGGATCCGGGTTAATGATCCGGATGAATCAGGACTAGGAGCAGTGGGAGCAATGGGGTCCGGTGCCTTGCTCAAGGGCACCACGGCAGGGCCTCTGTTAGTACACATTTACTGACATAAACATTTATATCATCTGTTGTAGACCCAAATATATTAAATACAATAAGAACTCATCCTCAAAAAAGATAAACGCCATTCTTAAAATGTATAAACGAACAATAGTTTGATTAATATTGATTAGAGTGCACAATATAAATAAAATAATTGAGAGAAGAAAAAGAGATATGTTATCTATCAAAACCCAGTTAGATTAACATTCATTGGACTGCACACTTTGTTTGTTTGTGTGGATATGTAGAAAATGAACATTTTAAATAGAACTTAATGACTGACTGAATGGAATGACAATAAATGAAAATGTAAAACGAAAAAAGCGATCATGAAAATGTTTCCAATAAATGAATAAAATGATTTTTGCCCACTTTGTTGTTCAGATATATCACATATTAGTAACTAAATGATACATTAATTGAAACAAAACACTGTATAAACTGAGGAGTGAGTCCCGTGAGTTTCATGTGTTTTCTTCACTCCGCTGGGAAACTGCTCTCATGTCAAGAAGCAACAGATCAGTGCATGCGCTGCATCGTCCAATCAGTGAGCGATACACAGTAAGGGGGCGGGGCGAGTATCTGAGGATTTCATCGGAGGATGGTCTGGTGGTTCCTCGATTATCGCTCCTCCGTTATCGATCCTCGATCCTCGATCCTCGATCCTCCGACACAAATAAGGCCACTGGGACGCTACTCAAGATGGCGCAGACAAATCAACTTCCGGTGATACCGAGGACCGAGGAGCGAGGAAATGAAAATAACCGACATGAGACGCAGGCCAGGAGGTGAACTGGGACCTCTCCAAGTAGCAGTCCACACTATTCAGGTCTGGTCGGGGACCAGATGGGCCGGTACTGAAGTGGGCCGGTCGGACGATGTGGGCCGGTCGGATAAGTCACTAGCACCCCGTCCGTCCGTCCCGTTCCCGTCTGTCCCCCGTCGACAATTTACTAGCGGTATTTACTTGCAGTACCAAGGTGGGCCAGCGGTACCGAAATGGGCCGGTCGAGAGTCCCGGGCTGATTTGTAGTCCCAGTCCGCCCCTGAGAGTGGTCCAACATGTTCTTAATTCCCCAGATTCCATACCATTCCCAAAAGATAACCCAGGCTAAAATATATTGAATACTTCTTTCACCAATGAGAGGAAACATGGAGTTCTGCTTTCTTAGCAAATGCTTTGGAGGTCTACATTTCTTGCTGTCTCAGAATCCTCCTCTGCAGGGACACCCAAGTCTGTGTAGTACGTGATCACGCTGTACTCCACCCTCATCCACACTTCAGTCAGCTGAGATACTGTTTGAATGCAGAGGGAAGGAAAGGAGAAGAGAGAACAGGAGAGAAACTGCACTGAAAAAAGCATTAATACAAGTTGAAAAAAAAAAAATTAGGTTCAACTTTCAATTAACATTATACAGTTATGTGAAATCTGAAAACAACATACATTTAATTAAAATCACAATTCAGTGTTTTCAGTGTGGATAAAACATTGGGAGAGATTACCCCCGCCCCCCCCATTTTATCTCTCCTGCAGCTTCTTCCTGTGTGTGGTCACGGAGGATAAGTCCAGTCTCCAAAAGCCGCCGAACAAACACACCAACACACACTTCGCAGAAACATCTCTCTTCCCCCCCCCCCCCCCCCCCCCCTCCTCTCACACCCATCCCCTCCCCTCCATCTCATTTCGATGGCTGCCGGTTTGTGCAGAGCTGTGGGCCGTCAGTTCTTTCATGATGTGAACCAAACCCATCTGGGACTCAATATCCCGTTTACCAGCTCTCAGCACTCTGAAAACCACAACAGAACTGAGCCCGGCAAAGTTCACAACTCATTACAGTTTGTTCAGGTCGCGCCAAGGTCGCAGGGTTCTCCGTTACTGCGTCTTCACACAGCACACTGTGCCTCTCACACACACATGAATCATGATGTCGTGTCATGCTTTGTCAGCACAACCCTCAGAAACCAAACCGCCATGCTGCTCCAAAGATCATCCACTGAGCTCAAGAAAAACAAGTGAAAAACAAATGTATTTGATGTGCCGGATTGATTTCAAAATGATAAGGTAAGATAAGATGGAACTTCATTTATCCCTGTGGGGAAATGAAGGCGTTTATAGCAGCAACAGGTCAGAGTGAAAAACAGGATTCAAACAAAAATAGTTATATATGTTTAGTGTGCAAGGAATGGCATATTAAATTAAATATTAATGTAAAACGTACTTTGTGACGAAGAGTCCAGTTATAAATTATTAAATGAGAAACTATGGAGAGAGAGGTCTCTAAATGATACCTACCGATTTCTTCCATTCATTCTTGTTGTTCATTTTACTGAGGCGATTGTCAGCTGCTGTTTTTATAGGATTAAGATCAATCTTTATTAATCCCAGATGGGAAATTCAGTTCTTCACTGTGCTGTAATTCTACACACAGGCCCGACACACACACACTAAACAGCTCCTATAGACATGCACTAATGAAGAGGTGGCAGGGTGAGAGGGCTGCCCGGGAGCAGCTGGGGAACCGGCAGCCCTTCAGTTCCCAAGCCCAGACCCTACAGACTGACTCTCTGTGTGCTGTATTACAGTTCGACAGAATAGAGTTAAAGACGTGTTACTGGGACACAGAGCATCTTAAGAAAAGACTTTGCTAAGTCAACCTAAAACAAGTCATTCTAACTAGCCTTTAGGCTTATGTAGCAACATGATGATAAGAGGGCTAGGCTAGCTTCTAAACACGCTTTTCCTTTCACTGCCTGTGGCACTCAGCACAGAGCTTCTGCTTTTATACTGAAGACAGTATAATAACATTCCCTCTAACAGCTCTGCACTGAGGTTTTTAACAAGCATTATTCACACGGGAGTTAAAAGTCAATGTTTGGCAGAATATTTAGTTGGCTGTTCTGTGAGTATCTCTGGCACCACCCTCTCTGCCCAGCTCATCACAGACTGACACCATGCACACGGTATCTGTTAGACCTTTTGAGATCACATTGGAACATGGTTAACACAACGTAACATTACATCTGTGACATAAGTGTAACAACTCGGTTAGTTTGAGGAAAACAGCAGGGTTAGCAATGTAACAGTATGCAAGAAGTACCTACGTACGTGATGTAGTATGTCATTGATTTTTTATTTGGAGGTAGTGATCTTGCCCAATGACTTTTAGACATGTTGACTGCAGGGGGAGGGATCGAACCACTGACCTTCTGATTGGTAGATCAGGAATCAACCCCTGAGCTATAGCAGCTTTCTTACACTAGTATAGGTTTACGATAAGATCTGGACTAGTTTAAAACAGTATGTTTACTTTTTATTAATTAATTAATTAATTATTATTATTATTATTATTCCGCAGATAGGGATGCAAAATAAGGAGCTTACAAGCCTTACGTCTGTTAAGTAGCTAATGTATGTAAATGAATAAATGTCACATTGCACACAATAAGTTGGGTTCCCCGGGACCCATACTGTGGTCCTAAGAGAGTCCTGGTTCTGTTTGAACCCTGACCTCCTCCCAGTGCAGACCTGCTGTTCTTCACTCTACATCCTCTGATCCTCACTTTACCCCCGTCAGTAGAGGCTGACTAAGGCTGCTCGCGGTGTCCCTGACACACTGACACAGGGAGCGTAGACGTTCAGAGGGCCGCTCACCATGCTGCTGTATTCTGGATGAGTGGTGATTCAGAATCCCAAACAGAATCCCCTTATTTGTCCAGCAACGGGAAATTTACATTATTACAACAGCAGTAAATATAGTGCAGATCAAATATAAAACATACCTTAGTTGCACATGTAATTGATAATAAAAAACCCAATAAAAAAACAAATAGCAGATAAGTACACCATGGTAAAAAAGTAGCAGTATGTATATATTTTTTAAGTGACCATATAAAATTAAAGAGGTAGTGTTGTAATGTGAGGTGCAGGTGATAAAACATCGCAAGGAGTGAGGGTTTTCTTTAAAAAGAAAAACAGGCATTTTATTTCTTAGCCTTCCACAAAAACATTATTTTACAGAAACATAAACTGCTTTCTCAACGACATGCCTGGTGCTGCGTTCACCAGCAAGCGGAACAAATGCCCCTCCTCCCCTGTTCCCAGTCACATTTATAGCGGATTGCCCGCCTTCCCAATTGAACCTGGCCAATCAGGTCATCACTCTGAAAAGGGGAGTGAAGAGTTAAACCGAAAATAGTTTTCTACATCAAAACGATTCCTAAAGGCCTAAGTAAATTCATCATTTTACTAACAAAAATATTGTACATTCCAAAACAACAAGATCTGCTCAAAACTGATAGTTTTTAAGTTAACTGACACACATAACATCACACATTTTCTGACCAATCACATCCAAGACTCCGCCTACTCATACAGCACATATAAGGAGTATTTTGGAGCACTGGCACAAGATGGCTTCCAGGTATGAACAAAGGAAATGGTGATTCATTTCTTGATTGTGTGTTTTAAGACATTTTAAGAAGTTGAATTCATGTAATGTTTATCTTAGTGAATGTGTCACTAAATGCATCAATGTAGCTCTGTTTTTGGTCTATCAGGAACTAGCTATATTAGGCTTTGGCAACACAGGTAACTCTTCCTCAGTAGTATGGTTTCATAGGTGGTTTTTAGTGTTTATTGACAATAAGAAAAATATAAAATATTGAAAGAAAATGAATCCCTCACTCATCATACTCCTCACATAATAAACACTCAGCAGTTTATAAGTAATGTAGATGTTGGCCACTGGTACATCAGCATCATCCCTAACATGTAGGTTACATACAGCATGCATCAAATGCAGAGAACATCACCGCACTGTGGGAACATAAGCAAATATTCTAGGGACGCTACATTTGTTATTCCAGTCATGTGATTTTTCAAGGGCAGATATTCAAACTGAAGCACAGGTGCACACGACACGACAGGACAACATATATGTAAGTAACAAATCAGCAAATCAGCAAACAGGAAGTGAAGGCTGCAGGAGGGCTTAGTCTTATTGTAACATTGAAGCAAGTTATTCCGATACACTGTACAGTATTTCATGACTGAGTACAGTATGATCAGATCATATGCACCTGTCAGCCTGTCAGGAATCAGATGCGGGAACAGGCTCTGATGCACACAAAGGAATGACTTCACAGAGAATAATTCGGGTTCATTTGACATGGAGGTATAATATAAATATATTACGTTCTATCTGTGCTCGGCTGCTTTAATATAATCAGAATCAGAATCAGAATTAGAATACCTTTATTAGTCCCACAGAGGGGACATTTGCATCGTTACAGCAGGAAAGAGCCACAGACAGCTTAATGTTACATATGTTAAAAAAAGTACTAAGTTATGATATAATAAAAAATATAATAAAAAAAAAAAAGTACTTTTCAAAATACAAATCCTGTAACAGTTCTTAGGATTTAGCAGCCAGGTATATATTACACAGTTATTAATGGCATATGTATATAATGTATATATTGCACGTATAGCACATATTGCACATAGTTTGATGGTATTTAACAGCAGCAAGTTACACAACTTACAAAATACAAAATGCAAAAAAACACACCTTGTAACAGTTCTAAGGATTTAGCAGCCAGGTATAAATTACACAGTTATTAACGGCATATATATATTGCACATATAGCACATATTGCACATAGTTTGATGGTATTTAACAGCAGCAAGTTACACAACTTACAAAATACAAAATGCAAAAAAACACACCTTGTAACAGTTCTAAGGATTTAGCAGCCAGGTATAAATTACACAGTTATTAACGGCATATATATATTGCACATATAGCACATATTGCACATAGTTGATTGGTATTTAGCAGCAAGGGGAGGGGAGGTCTACTAGGGGCTGTGCTGGTTGTATAGTCTGACCGCTGCAGGAAGGAAGGACCTGCGGTATCTCTCCGTGAGACAGCGGGGGTGCAGCAGCCTGTCGCTGAAGGAGCTGCACAGTGAGGACAGGGTGTCCTGGAGGGGGTGGGACATATTGTCCAGCAGGGAGGACAGCTTGGCTGCCATTCTCCTGTCTCCCACCACCTCCACAGTGTCCAGAGGACTCCCCAGGACAGAGCTGGCCTTCCTTACCAGTCTGTTCAGTCTCTTCCTGTCAGCAGCCGAGATGCTGCTGCCCCAGCAGGCCACACCATAGAAAATGGCTGATGCCACAACAGAGTCGTAAAAAGTCTGAAGGAGTGCCCCCTGCACCCGAAAGACCTCAGTCTCCTCAGCAGAAAGAGTCTGCTCTGTCCCTTCTTGTACAGAGCAGCAGAATTATCAGTCCAGTCCAGTTTATTGTTCAGATGAACACCCAGGTATTTGTAAGATTTCACAATCTCAATGTCCGCTCCCTGGATGTTCACTGGTGTCGGGGGGGAGTGTTGGCGCCGTCTGAAATCCACCACCAGTTCCTTGGTCTTCGCTGCGTTGAGCTGGAGGTGGTTCCTCTGGCACCAGAAGGTGAAGTCCTGCGTCAGCTCCCTGTACTCCCTGTCGTCCTCGTTGGAGATGAGGCCAACGATGGCGGAGTCGTCAGAGAACTTCTGCAGGTGACAGGTTGCAGTGTTGTGGGTGAAGTCTGCAGTGTAGAGGGTGAAGAGAAACGGTGCCAGCACCGTCCCCTGGGGGGCCCCCGTACTGCTGATGATGGTGTCTGATTGACACTCCCTGGTCCTCACGTACTGTGGGCGGTTGGTGAGGTAGTCCAGGATCCAGGAGGTGAGGTGGTGATCCACCCCCGAGAGCTGCAGCTTGTCCCCCAGGAGCGGGGGCTGGATGGTGTTGAAGGCACTGGAGAAATCAAAGAACATGATCCTCACAGTGCCCCCCCCCCAGGCTTCTCCAGGTGGGAGAGGGACCTCTGCAGCAGGTAGATGACGGCGTCATCCACCCCGATGGCAGGCTGGTAGGCGAACTGCAGCGGGTCCATTGATGGTCCCACAAGGGGCCGGAGGTGTCCAAGGACCAGCCTCTCCAGGGTCTTCATCAGCTGTGATGTCAGCGCCACCGGCCGGTAGCTGTTGAATTCCTTGGGGTGAGGGGTCTTTGGCACAGGTACCACACAGGACGTCTTCCACAGTTGTGGTACCCTCCCTTGCTTCAGGCTCAGGTTGAATAGAAGCTCCACAATCCACACAGCTGATCCGCACAGGATTTGAGGAGCCTCGAGCTGATGCCATCTGGACCCGCCGCTTTCTCGCCTTACACTTCTGCAGCTCCCTCCTCACCTGGTTGGTTGTGAAGGACAAGGTGTCGTCAGCGGGTGGAGAAGAACCAGGGGCTGATGTGAGAGGTGTCTGTGAGCTGATGGCCGGGGGCTGAGTAGAGGTGGGAGAGGTGACAGGGCCATTTCCAGGCAGTGGAGACAATGGGGGTGCAGCAGGGGGGAATGGGTCGGGGGGGGGAGGCGCATGACTGATCAAATCTGTTGAAGAAGTTATTCAAGTCGTTTGCCCACTGGCGGTCCCCCCGGACCTGGGAGTCTGGCTCTTTGTAGCCAGAGATGGTTTTCAGGCCTCTCCAGACTCCGCTGACGTTCCTCTGCAGCAGCTGTTCCTCCATCCTCTTCCTGTAGCTGTTTTTCCCCTCTCTGATTTTCCACCTCAGCTCCCTCTGTACAGTCTTCAGCTCCTCTCTGTTGCCAGATCTGAGAAGGCCCTCTTTTTGTCCTTCAGGAGAGCCTTTATTCCAGGGGTAATCCAGGGTTTGTTGTTGGGAAAACACCGTACAGTCCTGGTGGGTACGACGTTTTCCTCACAGAAGTTATATAATCCGTATGCAGTCTGTAAGGCCGTTGATGTCCTCCCCGTGAGAGTCAGTGAACACATCCCACGCAGTAGTGTCAAAACAGTCTTTCAGGGCCTCCTCAGACTCCTCAGACCACTTCTTAACGGTGCGTGTGGGCACCGGCTGTCTGTGGACCAGAGGTTGGTACACAGGCTGGAGGTGAACCAGGTTGTAATCAGAATTGCCCAGGGGAGGAAGGGGGGATGAGCTGTATGCATCCTTGGTGTTGGCATACAGTAAGTCCAGTGTTTTATTGCCTCTGGTGGTGCAGGTAACATATTGTATGAAAGTGGGCAGAGTTTTTGAGAGAGAGGCATGATTGACAGCTTGTGATCACAGAACGGTGTCCTTTCTATATTCATGATAAGGGTTAAATATGAATCCATGGTGTATGTTGGTTTTGTGGAAAACATAAAGATTGTGTTGTGTATGTGTTTCCCTCTGGCAGAGTTTCAGCCCCACACACACACACACACACACACACAGTGAGCTGCACGCCTGGTTTGGCTCACTCTGCCCCACCGGCTATTTGACCCGGGGGCTGTAACCTAAAGACCTGATACTGGCAGCCTGTGGCTTTCAATCTGACCTCTCTCTCCCCCACTTATCTGGCAAATAAGCTCTTTTAATTGCTTACACACAGAGCCCTATCAGGCCATGTCGTGAGCGTGGAGATAAGGGTTACACACACTCAGGCATTAGTAACAGGATGAGAGGACCGCAGAAAAACAGAGCTGCGGGCTCCCAGGAGGACCAGGAGTCAGGAGATAGCTGTGGCCATCCTATTAATTTCAAACTCACAGAGCCGTCCCTGCAGCTCTGGGTTCCCCAAATCCAAGCTCATTGGAGTTATCTCCTTAAAATGCTAGTTTGCAGTGTACTGTGGTTCTCAATGAGCAGACTGGGAGTGTGTACAATCACACAGGTTGTTGTGCAAAGCTTAATTTCCATGCAGATAAAAATAAAACTGTGAAGCATTCAGAATCCTTATGCTGTCCTTTCCGTGCTAACAATGACAACTGACAGATGTACACAGCAAGGACACTAAATCACAAATTAGACAACAGGTGATTTAGAAAGGAATGTGTATGGATTAAGTCATTCAGGCTTTTCCCAGACTCTGGTGACCTTCCTTTCCAAAGAGATGTGGGCTGTTGGAGGTTCACTGTGTATTGTTTTGACCCATGTGGCCCGCGTGAAGAGCCAGTCAACACAGCGGCTGGTAAATGTCAGCTACAGTAGCTTCTAATGAGAGCGCAGAGAGGAGAGGCTGACACCAGCAGAGGCTGAGACGCTCATTTACATTCTGCCAGGCGACAGCTGGATATATGAGGGAGAGAAGGAAACAGATTGGGGGGGGGTATTGCAAACAATTCTCAGAAGCAGAAATGATGTCCTTGGTTAAGTTGAACCTCAGAGGGTGGAGCCTTTTTTCACAGCACAATTCAATATTTTGATATAAAAATACAATATTTTTGCAAAGTAAAAAAAAGAATGTTTACCTCAGCACTCAGCAATTTAGGGTATTTCAGCTGGTTGTTTAGTTTTTTCATTCACAATTTGGTTTGGTTCAGGCTCACGGTTCTCATCACAGACAATGTTAGCAACAAGCTAATTAGCATGATGGAGCATTGAGCAGCTAAAGAGTTAGACATTTCCCAAAGAGGGGTTGGTGCACGGAAAAAACTGAAATGTTGACTTTATTTAAATGTATTATGTCAACAGATTTCACATAACTGTATGAGGTTAGTTGAATAATATTAAATTGAACCTATTTAAACGTAATATTCTTGCTTTCAGTTAACCAGTTAAGCGATAATATATCGATGTTGTGTTTACAGCCTCTTGTGCTGTGAAATAAACTGAAATGTAACTTCAGACTGAATGCAGGGTACGTGTTACCAAAGAAGTTAACATTTAATCTGTGAAACAGGTGAAAAAAACGTTTTTATGATCATTTTGGAAAGATACCTTTTTGCAGTCAAAATGTGGAAAACAGTTATACAACAAGCCTTAAGTCTGTAGTGTTCTTCAGCTTCTTGGTGCTTTTATGAACATGACAACAATAAACACAGACAAAAAACCAAGCTAAACTTTTCCCCTCAACCTGTTTCACAGATACAAATATATAAATAAGGAACTTCATAAGATGTTCCCAAAACCTTTTGTTCCCCTTGTATTCATTCATGAACACAGGAGAGAAAACTATTTGGACGGACTTGAACAAATTGATCATCACAAGCAAGAACGTAGCTCCATTTTTGTATCAGTCCTACAGGATATGCTCAAAACAAGACCTGGTATTGATAGTATTGATGCTTCAGGTATTGATCCACCCAACCTTTCAATAGAAGGTCTGACTCACATGAGCAGAGAGAGGATTTGAAGCCTGGAGCTCGGCGGCTAAAAACAACTCAGCTTTAAGTTCAGGGCCGGCCCTTTCAGCTCAGCTGTCTGGGTAAAGTTGACTTGGTTGGTGACATTTCATCTACATGAGTAGCATAATTATCTACAAATAATGATAAAATAAGTCAGCTGCCAGTCTCGCAGTCTGACAGAGAAACACATTTCTGATGGGATGTAGCAGTGGAGGCCGTGATGAGTATATATTTCTCCCGTCCTTGCCTCTGCAGCTCCCTATCAGCTACTTCACACTAGCTGGAGAGAAACAGAGGTGATGCACTCACAGTATGGATTGAGAGTGCAGTAACGTGGCAGAATGAGTACCAGTGAGATTCCAGGACCCTCTGCGCTGCCCTCTCAGGACTCGGCTCTGCTGATGTTGATGTTCATGCCAGATGCTCCAGGTGCTTCATGGGATGGCTGCCTATCTGTTACAGTAGCCGGGAAGATTCAACTTCCGGTTATTCCTTTCACAGAACAGCCGTCAGCGAGAGTTAGTCTTATGGGTTTTATAGAGATTTAGAGGAATATATGAAGTTGTAGGATAAGCATTACCAAGCTTTAGAGGTGAGGTGCAGTACGGTGTTGTTGTCTTTGGAGTGAGTCGGGTTAGCTGTAATCTGTTTCCAGTCTTTGTGCTAAGCTACCTGCTAGTGGCAGAGGTTTCTTCATCAAACATTTTCCGACATTTTGATAGATGCCAAAAAAATCTGCAGGCTGTCCGCCTGTTTGAGATGAGAGTACTGAGAGCGATCTACCATTACTTTACGTCATTGACAGCGTGTTGAGAAGCTTCAGACTGTAGGCCTTCAGACTTTAGATCAAATCAAACTTTTATAAAAATCTAACCCCCCCCCAGGTAATGGATAACAAGTAACACATCATGTGATTGATAAAAACACTTAACACCAACAGAAGTCAATAAACACAGGACTGAGTACAACAAGGATTCAACTCAATTAAAAGACAAATTAAAAAGCACATCTTCTCTACTTGCTGTCATCCACACACTCCCGAATCCGCAGCTTTTACAACGGCAACCGAACCACGTTACAGCTGAAGGTGGGAGACCTTGAATCACAGTACTAAGACTGCATGTTAATAGTGACTTAAAGCACTTCTTTGATGATCCCATTTCCAGAGTTAGGAAGTCATTCTTCAGATTGTTCAAGAGATTCAAGTTGTACTGTGGAAACAACATGGAACAAAACACGTGTTGACATTTATTTATCAGAGAAACAACATTCGTATATACGCACAAATACTGAAACTAGAGGATTCCGCTGTCTGTGTGGAAACTTTTAGCAAAGGAAATGGACATGTGAGACATTAATATGAACAACTTCTTCTTATCATTTGATGACTCCATGAGTGCAGCATGTGTCCTGTAGAGCTGAGGTCAGTAACATCACTTAGAGCACTATCAATGCTGCATGTACAGTCACATAGAATCTATGTTTCTATGTCATAACTCTTAGTGTTATTTTGATGTATCAAACTCTAAGGAGTGATTCTGTAAAGAGGCCGTCTGAACATCACTGAATCCAGTCTCTACTGCAGCAGCACAGTGCAGGGTTCTGCCTTCAGACCAAAGACCATCTCTCCATGGCCAATATGCACAAACTAATTATGAAAATGTATGTTTCTTAAGTTGCCCGTTGAGGCACAATGTCAGTTTTCAGTGCTGTCCCTGGGGAAGGATATTACTCTTCTGTTTCATTTCATGTGAAAAGTGACGGCCGCTGTTCATCTTTTCTCTCCACATCACTAAGCTTGTTCTGTATATGAATTATTAGCAAAGGAAAACACATGAATTGAAATGCAATTAAGTAGGTCCAATCATCATTTAATAAAACTAAAATGAAAAACTAAAGACAAATCTAACGCTGCCCCTGGTTGGCAGTACTTTCATATTCAGCTCACAGATATGAGAGTGTTGTATTCTCACTTAACTAAACTGTTTTTATTCAGTGTCATCACTGTCATCAATCTGTTTCAGACACAGCAGGCAGATGTTTCTCTGCCTGCTGTTTCTCTGCCGCTGTTTATCAGAGATGTCCCTATCCAGCACCTTTACAGATACTTTTAGCAAAAAGGTATTGAAACAAAGAAGTACTTCTTAGCTAATAAGCCAGATCTCGTCCCTAAGAGTCACAGGAGACCAAAACAGAGAACAAGTGAGTCATATCCAACTTTCCCATTGGTTTCAAAACAATTATGCAATGGTTCAATCATTTAACCATACGCTCATGTTTAAGTTGAAACATGCAAAGCCTTTTTTCTAGACAGAAGAACACGTCTACAGATGACATTTCTTATTCTCAGCGTCAAACACCAGCAGCCATCTCGGGACAGGCTGTGGTGCTGTTCTGAATAATTGATATTCTGCACTGATGGAAGGTGTCACCTTTGTCAGTAAGAAATGAAAGCAGTGCCACAATAACCTGGAGACAGCACTGGATGTGACTGTACGCTTCTCAGCTGTCTCTTCTTCTTCTTTTTCTTCTCCTTCTTCTTCGCTGCCTGAGCGCATTGCTGCGGGATTGGTTCTCCTGATGAACTGGATGTTTCCTTTTCAGTCAGTCTGAAGGACACAGCGCAAATCAAATTCTCAAATTGTCAACTTTAATGAGTTTAAAGCAGCACGGGAACCCATTACATCATCAAGCTCAAGCTGCTGACAGCTCATTACACAGAGAGGAAACACTCATGAGCAGAGGCTTCTCCTCAGACAGCACACCTGACTGAGGAGCATCATACTCACACCGTATAGATGGTAAATACACCCGTCAGAGGAAACACGGAGACCTTTGAGACCTAAAGATTCACTGCGTTAGCAAAAACTAATACTTCTAACTCCGAAACACACACACATTGCAGCAGCTGCATAGCCCTGTCTGTATCTGCAATGAGGAGTAAAGCTGTGTGTGTGTGTGTGTGTGTGTGTGTGTGTGTGTGTGTGTATTAGTTTCAAAACCCTGTAATAAGAACACACTGCTATTCAAAGCTACACTGAAAAAACTGAAACGTTGACTTTAATTAAACGTATTGTGTCAACATATTTCACATAACTGTACTACATGTAGGTTAGTTGAAGACATAATATTACGTTTAGATAAAAAATATTAGGTTCAACTTAATATTATTGCTTTCTACTAACCTAGAAAAGTTATGTGAAATCTGTTGACATAATACATTTAATTAAAGTCAACGTTTCAGTTTTTTCAGTGTTTGGATTGATAAACATGTGACAAACATCTGCTCAAATTTGTAATAAGTTATTATTTTGAGCATGTAATTGAATGTTATATCATATACTGCCAAATACCTTTTCCTCTGTTGAAACTTTAAGAGTCTATCAGATGATTTACACCATGAATAACTAGCTCCATGGTAACCAAGTTAGCAACTATTAGGAAGGTTAGCCCACATATATGATCCAACAGATAGACTGCTAACTTGTACCTGTAACGGTACATGGGACAAATGATTCTTAGGTCTGCTTGATTAGCTCAAAGCCTGATGTAGGAAGTTTGTTAGGTCATTAATGTTGAAAGTGTGTTCTCCTTATTTAAGACGGATCAGCTTGAGACCTAAGTGATGGAATGCAGCTACCTTATTCAGAGAAAATATGCCCGTTAAAAAGTGTCTTTGTACTCCAAAGTGCGGGGCAAAAAACCCAAATGTGGCTCATCTTTTGGTGCACATCTCTAAACAGCGCTGAAACGGAGGAACTAGCACAGAAGGCTCTGGGGAAAAAAACAATTGTATGCACACCTCCATACCAGGCAGAACACGTAGTAATGTGTAGCTAATTTTACAATTAACCTCACAAGCATCTACAAGGAAAACATTATTGCAGAAACCTGTGTTAATATAATGTGAATGTATGCAGTGTATTGATGTCTGGCATCCTTTAAACTGGACTCTGGTTCGGTGCCTTGCTCAAGGGCACCACGGCAGGGCCCAGGAGGTGAACTGGGACCTCTCCAAGTACCAGTCCACACTCCATATTTAGGTCTGTTCGGGGACTTGAACCAGCAACCCTACGGCTCCCAGTCCAAGCCCCTACTGACTAATCTCCTGTTATTCCCTTTGTCTCCAACTACTTCTTCATATTTATTAAAGCCCAAAATGCCACAAAAGGAAGTAGAATAGACAGACAGCCCAGACCTCCTTGCCCTACCTCGCAGTGTTCACAGAAGTGAAAAATAATGAGTATATCCGTGCTTCTGATTCAGGCTTCCTAGACAGAACCCAAGAGCAGACACTGGGACAAGCAGATGGTTGAAAATGTAAGTGGATTTATTGAAACGGCTGAGGTAAGTAGTGGTGATGGGGAAATGGATCCGGGGAGGAGTGGGCTGGCAGGCTGGAGGAGTTGAAAGGGCTGGCAGATTCTCCTGGAGACAACAGAGAGTTGGTGTTATACGGCAGGCAGGCAAAAAGCAACAGGCAAAGATGTACTAGTAACAGACTGGCAAAAATGCTAGTCTCTAGTGATGTTACGTATTGCGCCGAGGCTTCGGAGCGTGTGTCGAGTAATCCCCAAAGCTTTTTGTGAAGCTTGTATCGAGGCTTGTATCGTTTTGGGCCAGTGACATCATCGATGACAAACGAAGCCTCGCTGCCTTCAATACCACGTGACTGCTTCAGGAAGTGCTTCAGATCGGTTGAACCACAACGCTCGTATGCATATTACCGTTCTTATTATACATCCATGCATATTACCCATGGATGTATAATAAGAACGATATTACTCCTCCTGTACCCGGGCCTGGTGACACGATGGAACTCAGAGAGCTCAGACCCTCACTTATATAGAGGTCGGAACATGTCATAAGTATAAATAAATAAAAGCATAAATAAATGTAGGAATAAAAACATGAATAAAGAATAAATACAGGAATAAATAGCTTACAGTGTTTTCAGGTAGATTCAGTGTGTGGTCTGTGGCTCAGCTGGAAAGCAGTTGACTCACAGCCGCAGGGTCCCTGGTTCAACGACTCGTCAATACGTCTTTTTTTTATTTTATAAAAGCTACAGCTAAATGAGATAATGCAGTTAATAAATGTAGTCTTTGATATGGTTTAGCCTTTCTCAGGCTACAACATGGTTACGTTTAAGAATATTATTAAGGAATACAAATCCCTCTTTGCAATGTTTACCAGCCTCCTTAGGCTTTTCAATCACAATCATTAAACTGGAATAAAAACAATATTGTTAACATGAAAATATGATTTTATGTTAGTTGTTTAGAGTTATTCTAAGGCTTTACTCATTGGGAACTCGGTAGGAATAGAGCACACTGTTGAGATGTCTGCCTGTTTTACACACTTTGACCAACAGGGGGGTTTGTGTTCAAATGAAGCCCATGATGAAGCCTCATGAGATGAACCCTTTTGCGAACCAATTGGCTGGAAAGCTTCAAAGCTTCATAAGGCTTCATCTCGCCATCACTACTAGTTTCTAAAGCTGGAAGCGTGGCACACAACAAACCATGCATAGCAACGATCCGGCAGGGACAGCAGGCTTAAATACTGGAGCTGGCTTGATTGCAGGGCAGGTGTGTTGATTGCTGATTTGGTCCAGGTGAGTACAAGCAGGAGAGAAGACAGGAGGGGGAAAACAGACAAAACCAAAAACACACCAAGCACCCGTCATTCATACTGAAAGCAGAAAAATCAAATAAAACACACTCATGCATACATGAGTCAAGGAGGAGGACCCATGACATCTGATCCCTTCCAAAAGTTGGTTCTTCCTTGTCCCATGCTACGCCCTTCCCCCAAGTTACAGAGAATACTGGCCAGTGTTTTGTTGTTGTTACTAACAAACAAACCAACACATAACCTCCTTGTCAGAGGTCAGGAGCAAGCCTAACTGATTGCCAATAACTCTTACAGTATTAATAATAGCAAAAGGGTGGCTTTAAACACAAACTACAAATGTACGGAAAGTGAACGTATTGTTTGCTGTCTGAAGCGAATTAACAACCCTGTTAACTGTTCCCATTCTGCTATGCAATAATGCAGCACCACTCCATTGATTGGACCTTATTATGAGTGTGTATTGGCGTGCAGTTAAACCTGTGTGTAACCTCTGCTCTCCACGCTCCCTCATGCTGAGCACAGTCATTTACCCGTCCAAACAACACGTCCAGGCTCTATAATGGGCTTTTAGCCGTTGGTCTACAAAAAACGTTGAGTCACGTAGCTGTGGAGGGTTTAAGGGGAACTTCTGAGTGATAGTAATGAGCTCGAGGAGACAGCGGCGCTGCGCTTTGTTGCCGGCAAGACGTCCAATTATCAGTCGGCACCTGTCGAAGTGGGTCGCAGCGCCTTCAGACGGAGCGCTGCAGTCCCACCTCTGCTTCCTACGTCCTCCACTCTGTGAGAGGCTACAAAGAGCTCAATGAAAGGCATTCACTCCCTCTGAGTTGTTGAGACTCGGACGTCTTCCTTAATGCTTCTGTTCACTAGAGAATGACTGAAATCAGTTTGCACTGAAAAAAAACTGATTTCACTGAAAAAACTGTAATAAATGTATTATGTCATGTATTCGTTTTAGTTGAAAGCAATAATATTAGGTTTAAATGACAAATAATAGGTTCAACTCATTATTATTGCTTTCAACTAACCTAATACAGTTATTTGGAATCTGTTGACATAATACATTTAATTAAAGTCATTGTTACATTTTTAGTGTAATGGTGGAACCCTAACAACGTAGTTTAGGTTCTGTGGACTATGATTTGATTTTGAATGGCACTGATGGAACATATTCCCTTGTCTTTAGGATATGAATACCTTATATACTCTGGAATGAATCATTTTCATAACATGGCTAAATAAATGTGTTCCCGGTCCGTAAATGGATTCATGTCAAATGTGTAACTCTGTAATTTGTACATTTGAATCCAGCACACACACACACACACACACACACACACACACACACACACACACACACACAGCTCTCCCCTTATTTTGTCGATAGATGATGTAATAACTTGGGGAAATGTAATAAATGGTGTCTTTACATGGCTTACAAATGCAATAAAGTTTGAAGAGGCAATCAGTTCTCGACTAACATAACGTTGAGTATTACATTATCTGCCATCACAGGCACGATGTAATGTTAAATGATGAGCCAGTTATACTAACATTATTAAAGGGCCACCGGTGTCATGGAATCTTTCTTTGCTTACAGACATGTCACATTTTATGTAATATTATTGGTGCTAAAACACCGACATAATTAGCAACATTAATCATTAAACCATTTTTTGTTGCCTAAAACACATTAAAAGTATTATTTTTCATCTTTAAAGGACAAAATGAATAACATCTTCTTAACGATGCAAAACTGTCAACAATGAGTTTCACCAATAATTTGTCACTTTCATATTTGAAGCAATTTTGTTTCAAAATGAGTGTGAATAAGGTTCTTGAAAAAAGTTAAATGTATTAAAGTTAGTTACTCTAGTGTGCTCCTGATGTTCTGGTGCATATCAGTGTGTAGTGTCTCTACTTTAAAGAGTCCTCTTCTGCTGATGTTCAGGTGTATATCAGTATGTAGTGTCTCTACTTTAAAGAGTCCTCTCCTGCTGATGTTCAGGTGTATATCAGTGTGTAGTGTCTCTACTTAAAGAGTCCTCTCCTGCTGATGTTCAGGTGTATATCAGTATGTATGTCTCTACTTTAAAGAGTCCTCTCCTGCTGATGTTCAGGTGTATATCAGTATGTAGTGTCTACTTTAAAGAGTCCTCTCCTGCTGATGTTCAGGTGTATATCAGTATGTAGTGTCTCTACTTTAAAGAGTCCTCTCCTGCTGATGTTCAGGTGTATATCAGTATGTAATGTCTCTACTTTAAAGAGTCCTCTCCTGCAGATGTTCAGGTGTATATCAGTATGTAGTGTCTCTACTTTAAAGAGTCCTCTCCTGCTGATGTTCAGGTGTATATCAGTATGTAGTGTCTCTACTTTAAAGAGTCCTCTCCTGCTGATGTTCAGGTGTATATCAGTATGTAGTGTCTCTACTTTAAAGAGTCCTCTCCTGCTGATGTTCAGGTGTATATCAGTATGTAGTGCTCTACTTTAAAGAGTCCTCCTGCTGATGTTCAGGTGTATATCAGTATGTAGTGTCTCTACTTTAAAGAGTCCTCTCCTGCTGATGTTCAGGTGTATATCAGTATGTAGTGTCTCTACTTTAAAGAGTCCTCTCCTGCTGATGTTCAGGTGTATATCAGTATGTAGTGTCTCTACTTTAAAGAGACTTCTCCTGCTGATGTTCAGGTGTATATCAGTATGTAGTGTCTCTACTTTAAAGAGTCCTCTCCTGCTGATGTTCAGGTGTATATCAGTATGTAGTGTCTCTACTTTAAAGAGTCCTCTCCTGCTGATGTTCAGGTGTATATCAGCATGTAGTGTCTCTACTTTAAAGAGTCCTCTCCTGCTGATGTTCAGGTGTATATCAGTATGTAGTGGCTCTACTTTAAAGAGTCCTCTCCTGCTGATGTTCAGGTGTATATCAGTATGTAGTGTATCTACTTTAAAGAGTCCTCTCCTGCTGATGTTCAGGTGTATATCAGTATGTAGTGTCTCTACTTTAAAGAGTCCTCTCCTGCTGATGTTCAGGTGTATATCAGTATGTAGTGTCTCTACTTTAAAGAGTCCTCTCCTGCTGATGTTCAGGTGTATATCAGTATGTAGTGTCTCTACTTTAAAGAGTCCTCTCCTGCTGATGTTCAGGTTATATCAGTATGTAGTGTCTCTACTTTAAAGAGTCCTCTCCTGCTGATGTTCAGGTGTATATCAGTATGTAGTGTCTCTACTTTAAAGAGTCCTCTCCTGCTGATGTTCAGGTGTATATCAGTATGTAGTGTCTCTACTTTAAAGAGTCCTCTCTGCTGATGTTCAGGTGTATATCAGTATGTAGTGTCTCTACTTTAAAGAGTCCTCTCCTGCTGATGTTCAGGTGTATATCAGTATGTAGTGTCTCTACTTTAAAGAGTCCTCTCCTGCTGATGTTCAGGTGTATATCAGTATGTAGTGTCTCTACTTTAAAGAGTTCTCCTGCTGATGTTCAGGTGTATATCAGTATGTAGTGTCTCTACTTTAAAGAGTCCTCTCCTGCTGATGTTCAGGTGTATATCAGTATGTAGTGCTCTACTTTAGATCTCCTGCTGATGTTCAGGTGTATATCAGTATGTAGTGTCTCTACTTTAAAGAGTCCTCTCCTGCTGATGTTCAGGTGTATATCAGTATGTAGTGTCTCTACTTTAAAGAGTCCTCTCCTGCTGATGTTCAGGTGTATATCAGTATGTAGTGGCTCTACTTTAAAGAGTCCTCTCCTGCTGATGTTCAGGTGTATATCAGTATGTAGTGTCTCTACTTTAAAGAGTCCTCTCCTGCTGATGTTCAGGTGTATATCAGTATGTAGTGTCTCTACTTTAAAGAGTCCTCTCCTGCTGATGTTCAGGTGTATATCAGTATGTAGTGTCTCTACTTTAAAGAGTCCTCTCCTGCTGATGTTCAGGTGTATATCAGTATGTAGTGTCTCTACTTTAAAGAGTCCTCTCCTGCTGATGTTCAGGTGTATATCAGTATGTAGTGTCTCTACGTCGGAGAGAAACTCAGGATTTTAGCCTTTGCAGACCATTTACATGCACAAAAACCTGTCTAACACACTAAAGGGAAGGGTAAACACCACAAAACATACTAGGGCCTCTGTAAGACTACATGATACCTGTTTCTTAAAGCTACAACTGAACAGATTCAGGGACATTTTCTGACTGCTGTCCCCCCCACCGGACCTCTGCACCCTGTCAGTCCCAGCACCATATGCATACAAATAGCATCCTGTATAATTTCCTAATCTCGGGCATGATTGTGCCCTGGATTCCGTGCCACCGCGATGGATTCTTTAAATGAATTTCATATTTTTCCATTCATTGTCATATATTACATTTTCTCTGATAAAGAAGGTGGACCGGGGGCCACCATGTTCTTAATCACTTAAATCCACATGCAATCTGGCTCAGCCATCTTAGCCAGGGCCGCGGAGCCATTAGTCTCTTCTCATTTCAGGGGAGGGCTGCCAACCCATTTGTTCCGCCGTGCTCCACCAGATTTCCATTTCAGCAGTTTCTGCAAGAAAATGGGAAAAGTTGCAGATTAATTCAAACTAATCCTCATTTATTCCCTTTAATTACTTGTTCTGGCCTCTGACACTCTGAATGGTCGTCAGCAATAAGTTGACTTGGTATGAGTCCCATCCAATTGTTAAAGAAAATGCTCCTTCAACACACACACACACACACACACACACACACACACACACACACACACACACACACACACACACACACACACACACACACACACACACTTTACCACTACACTCTCTCTTGATGGATTTCACTCCTGCAGAAAGCCTATTTTCTCATTCTGTGGACCATTAGTATAATTGAACTCTTACTGCTCATTATAAACAGACTAAACTAGAATGAACAGTCAGCTGATCTCACTTGACTCTCGTACAAACGTCTCAATCCTTCTTACTTGCTCTCTATCTGCAGTGAAAAGATTGAACACGACAGAGGAAATATGGCCTCTCAGAGATACTGTAACCCCCCCCCCCTCTCTGTTCCACACCCCTGCAGTCACACAGCATACAGTAAAAGTCAATGTGACCGCTGAGGCAGAGCATTTTTTCATAGCGCTAACGTTCAAAGCAGCCCAAACGGCCCAATGAAAGCAATCTAATACCACAAATTAGCCTGTCACTTAGCCCGGATTATAAGCCTCACGAGGGCCATGGCTAAAATAACTTGAGCCTCGTTGTTCCGTCATTTAAAACAGCTGAGAGAAAAACTATTTAATTTTAAAGCCAGTGTGCCTTGTGTAATTAAATAGATATTTGTCTCCCTCCCTTTCCTGTGGCCATATTCAGGGGCTGCCTGGACCCCTGAGTGTGGGAGAGGGCGACAGGGAGGAGATAACAGGACGAGAGGCGTTGTTGATTTATGGCACGATGCATTCAGGACCACCGTAGTGTTGAGACACAAAGAGCGTAAACAGCCTGTGTGTGAGGATCAGGCTGCCCTCTGCAATGTGTCCTGCAGCATTTATTGGATATACTTACACCACCTCCCTCAGTCGTAGTTGGATCTGACCCTGAATCAGTGTTTCACTGCCCTCGCTGGTTGACATATTCCAGGCTATTTAACCTCTCCATGTTTGGTGCTGTCAGAAACCTCTGACACACCTGATATCACATTACACACGTATATGTCCCTTTAGTTAAGTTCTAATGATCTTAGCTATTAGCTCTTAGCATCTTAGCCTCTCCTCTCACTCTCCTGTGTCCTGCAGGCAAACAGCTTTAACATTTTTTCCCCCACGGATGTGTATTGGTATGACCCAGATAGTTGATCTGGTGTGACCAAAACATTCATAAAACAATCTCTTCCTTTTATGACAACAGGACAAGCTGACACACAGTGTCATAGAGCAGTGAGGACATCCGGAGTCCATCTTATCAAGGGAGATATATCCCTGCTAGGAGCAGAGCTTTCTTTGAGCGGTTATTGAATGTTGACTATTCTCTTAGAACTAGCTAAATACTTGGGAGTGGGTGAGAGAGCTTCAGAATTGATGGGAGGGAGTGGTATCACCTCGTTGTCTTCAATAAATCTTCAGTGTCTGACATCAGTTGGAGCTCTCCAGTTCTCTCCTTTTGTTCCAAATCCTTCATCCAAAGTGATGTCACAGTGAGCTGAGACATCATGTAGTTCACGTATACATCCCTGCAGCGAGGTGCTTCAGATGAAGGCTGCAGCTCCTGGTGAGGGAAACACACTCTTTGTAGTTTAACACATGTGACGAAGGAAACTTCGTCACTGTGGATTGACGGCTTCGGCCTTGTAATATTGCACGTGTGGTTTAGTTTGAAAGTGTTCCCCCTCCCGTTTTGTCTGTGGCTGGTGATTGTGTTCACCTGGTGCCCTGTGTTGTCTCCTCCCCCCTCACCTGTGTCTTATTGGCCTGATTAGTGTGTCTGTACTTAGGCTCTGTTTTCCCTGTCAGTGAAGAGGTAGTGTGTGTGAGATCCAGGTAGTGTGTGTGAGATCCTGGTTGTTGGTGACTGTGTTCACATGAGACAGCAATATTGAGGCTGTGTCAAGCACCACAGCGATGAATAAATGCCCACACCGGGTTATATGTGAATTCTCTGCCTCTGTCTCCTTGCTTGGTCGGGCCGCTCAACGGTCAGCTTCACAACACACCTCCATAGCTTGTAGTTTTGACATAATTTACATTGATACTAAAGTAACTGTGAGATTTGGAAACAAAGCAACAAGTGACTCAATGGTCCGACAAGTTGTGAACAGGATATCTGTACAGTCAGATTATCTTCACCACTTCATTTGGAGTGAAATTGAATGGAACCAATGTCAGTAACAATCCTTCAAATGTGGGAGCTGAAACAGGAAGTTGGTCTTCACACTGTGGAAGATATGTCCAATGAACAGTTTGGTTATTAAGGCTACAAGTCTGTTTTCTCTTCCAAAGAAGATGTAGTCAAACTCTGGGTCGGTTCAAGACTTCCTGTGGGAGGTCCGTCATGGACCGTTTCCGAGCAGATCCATTGCAGTTCCAACTAAATCAGACCCAATTGCAGGAAGTGAACAAAATGAAGGGATTACAGGATGCATGTGTCGATTTTTGCTGACAGGTGGATGACAGGTTAACATAGTGGTACAGGATTTACAAACATTTCAGCAGAAGACCGATGTTTTCTTAAGATCTCGGACAAACGTGATAACACACAGAATATGCTAAAGGAGTCCAATGACGTTTATAAAGTCAAAGGAGACAGGCTGCAGGAGAAGGGACGCGTGCACAAAGTGAAAACACTCCTCATAGTGGCAGCTCTCAAGACAAATGCTCCCTTCTAACATGCCCCTCAGCAGACACTTGTTTTGATTTGGTCTGATTTCATTTGTGTAATTTAAACTGAACCAAACTAGATCAAACAGGAATTAAAGTATTAATTTCACTCTACTTCGAATTAGCAAACTGGATTATGGCTAATAAAAGCGATCTTTTCTTTTTTGTGCTCCCCTGGGATTCGTTAAAGACCTTTTCAATCATCTCACCTTTTACTTTAGCTATTGGACTTCTTTGGAGCAATGTGTTTTCAGACACCACTAGTGTCACATACACTACCATTGTATTCAAACACTGTCCAACATTTATTGTTTTTCTGGCCTCATTTCTCCTATTTTGTGATTTAACAACATTTCCCAGAATGCTTTTCATGGAGGGGGTATGAAGTGTTCAGCTGCAGGTGAAGAAGAGATTTCCCAACGGACCCCGACTCACAACCCAATCTGCCTCTTTGCTGCAATGCATGCTGGTCTTTTTCTTCTTCTGTGGGTGTATTCATTGGCCTCTGTGGCTCTTCTTCAGTGGATTCCTCTCAGTCTATCTGTACAGTGGATGTTTGAGACCACAGGTACATGTGTTTCTGTAGCTCTGACACCTGGACAGAGGTCACAGTGCAGTGCTGTCTGTCACATGTTGATGAGGGTGCCGATCGTTCAGTGTGTGAAGAAGAAACTTTGTCATGAGGTCAACTGTTAAACATGTGGATGCATTTAAACTGGGTCGTGGCCTTTTCACATTGTTGCATAGCGAACATTAGCCAGTACAATTTGTATCAAAAGATAACAGTCTCTGGCACATACAGTACATGCATGGGTTACTGTGGGGGTCTGTGTTCTAGTCTCAATGGTGGAAGAGACGTGATGCCCTTGCTGCAACATGTTTGTGTCACTTTATTGGATCATCAGACTTTTAGAGGACAGCTCTTTATCAGGAACTGCTTCACACTGTGAGTCTGTGAGCACGTCATCAGAGATGTGGATTTGAGATCAAACTGAAGGTCAAGTTTGTAAACACATCTGTGGTCTGAGTTAGGGGAAGTAAGGTCCATTGCCCCCCCTCCAACTTTAGGCCTCTGGCCCGATTTGACATCGCGCTGCTGTGATCTGATCTCTATAGTTACTCAGTCAAACTGGTGATAAGAGTTTGTGATCATTTCTGATTTTTATTTCCTGATATATTACATTTGATTTGCGTGTTTTTGTAAATACAAAGATCAGATTCAAGATTGTATCTGTTAAATGTAGCTTCATCTCCAATGAATAGAACCATGATTTTAACCATATGACAACCAACTAGTGCTGTCAATAGACTGACAAAATGTATTGATCATGATTAATGACAAGATAAATGCTAGTATTTTTGAGGAAGATAAAACTAATACAGGTGTGGTGTTGTGATAAAGAAATGCATGACACACTGTAACAGAAATCAGAGTTTACTTTATTATTACATGATTTATGAATTAATGGCATGAACCCCTAACAAACCTTTCCAGATGAATCGCGGGCGTTAACGTTGACAGCCCTAAATCAGTCATGAGACTGTTGTCAGAAAACATTTTTTGGGGACCCGATGGTATGACCATCAGGGGGGTCCTGCTCACAGCGTCTGTCAGAATGAACCCTGAGGTCCTCGGCTCTGTGATGCTCAGTGATGATAATTATCTAACAGACATACGAGAGCCTGGGAGCTAATTAAAGAGTATCACAGTCGCCTGTCAACTGTCCTCCTGTCGACGGTGTGGTGCTGAAAGTTTCATTAGACGTCTAAAAATAGACCCCCCCCCCCCATGCTCCGACACCTCACTGCCTCACCTTCTCCTCATCAGAGCCGGCTCTTCATGTTGCTCCACTCTCATTGGCTGCATCTACTCCGCCATGGGAATGTTGGGGGTCCGATCACACGGACAGGAGGGGGTCCCCCGGGCCTGTCACCGGGAAGAGCATTTAGAGTTCCGTCCTGGTTCAGAACCCCTCGCTCCGTCCTGGTTCAGAACCCCTCGCTCCGTCCTGGTTCAGAACCCCTCACTCTGTTCAGCTTCACAGAGAGCAGCCTCCTCCACAGCTTCATCACACGGAGCCTGTGAACATCACCGTGTTTTGATTGACACTTCTCTGTTGCTAAGTGTTTGTATACTTTCCATTTCGCTTCAGCTCCATGTTGAACCTCAATATAAAATAACCTCTCTGTAAGGCAAGGATATGAAGCTAAATATCCCAGTTTTTTTTCTGTAGCTTATTTCTGAACTTGTAATCGAAGTAGCACAAATAAGCCAGCACATGTGTGCAGTGCTCCTTATACCGCAGTATGCTCAATGTAACCATCAAACACAACAGGCAATAGGAGGAAGGTTCATGATGCCCACAACGAAATCAAATCTGAAACAGAAGACATATTCAGAGCCATGGTCAGCTGGGATTCAGTGCCAGTCCATATCATTCAGGAAAAGTCCCAAGTACATTTCAAAGGTTTGCAAAAAAAACATCTCTGTATCATAAACTATAATTGAACTGTGTCTGTGGGTATGTACAGTTATTTGTATTTTCTTTTGTTTGGCTGAATGATGGTTAAAATAGAATGATCATTTTGGTTTTCACTTCATACTGAATTGTGAATTGCATGAAGTGATGAGCTGTTTTCTGTTTTAGTTTCTGTATGTTTGACTGTGTGTGTGCGGACCCCAGGAAGAATAGCCAACGCTAGTGCTAATGGGGATCCTAATAAGAATAAGAATAAATAATCACCTCCTCTTTGGAGGATAGGTAACTGGGCAGCAGGGACGTCCAGCCTCCCTCACACTGTGTTTGTTTTATACTGATGATAGATGGCTGCCCTCCTCAGAGTGTAACGTGAATCCATTTTATCGGATGTGTTTTGCTGATAGCTGTCCTTCTTTATTTTGTAAAGAGTCGGCCCGCTGTGTATTTGAAAGGAATAGCTGGACAGTGAACAGGCACCGTCGTCCAGATTCAGCTGGAATGTGCATGTGTTTGTGTTGTTCCTATAAATCAAATGAACCAATTGTAAAGCTGCCCCTAAACATCATCCGGTTATTTGAATGTTCTCTGTGCAGAGGAACACGTCTCCCCACAGAGGAACAATCAGCAGAGTGAAGGATTTAGTAGAATAAGCATCCAGCGTCTCACTGGGACCAATGGGGGTCCTCCATGAACTCACAGTAATCTGCCCGGTTACACACACAGTTGTTTTCACATGACGGATTCTAGTTTTTTTAGAAGTTTGAAAAGGCTAAAAGTGAAAGGTTGGCTAACATATTCTATGATGCCCATGTCTATAATCACAAACACACTTAGAATATTACAATCTATATAGCGACTTGTAACGATAGTTATAATCACTCACAGATATTCAAAGTGCTGTATATTCAAAATAATTATAACATATATTTAATATTAAAGGGACTTGTAACGTTAATGATCATAATACTTAAAATGTCTACTCACTGACGTTTGGGTTTTCTAGGAAAATTGTGTATTATAATTCCCCATAGATGTGATAAATTATTATATTTTAATAATGCGTTATCATGTTCTTTGGGGGCTTATAGTAACATAAAACAAATATCATTCAATATTTAACAAGAACAAAACAGAAAAATGTCATGTCACGTGTGTTTGGGCACATATCACAGTTCAGCCACATTTCAATCCTGTTTTGTCCGTGCTGTCAATCGACACTGATCAATCATTACGTGCTGATGGCTGAGAAGAGCCGGCTCACTCAGACCCCATTTACACGGGAACGTTTGCGTTACGCACCGTATGCGTTTTCCAAAAAGTCTTCCGTTCACACCCATTCGATTCATTTAACGTGTCCGTTCACACGAGACCGCTCGACCTGCTGGAAACGCTGTAGTACATATGCCGGGCCTGTAAGTGGCGCTGCTGCCGCCACAAAATACACCAAAAGCAGCGAAGAAGACCCCGGAGCATGGTTGCCATGGTTGCCCTTCTGTTTATTCTCCGCGGTGGACGGCGTGTGCTCCTGCTGTAGATCTCTCCGGTAGTCCACCAGCAGATGAAAAACACCCACCTCTCCGCCTCTTCCAAGGGACGAGGGAACCGTGCGGCAGAGTTTCCGTTAACATTTTCTTTCGCCGGTCAACATGTCCGTTAAAGTTTAAATCTTCCGTACAAAATTAGAAAAGTGCCGGTCAGAGGTCTTCTTTGTTATTTATTGAGTTTTAAAACAAATTGATAACGACTCTATATAATAATATAAGAATAATAAACGGAGCCTCTCTTTTCCTCCCCCTCTTCTGACAGCCCAGCAGCTGATCTCTGAGCAGGAGACGTGGGGAGAGGGAGACGTGGGGAGAGGGAGGTGGGGCTATTTCATCGTTATCAGGAAATGATCGTATAGGGCGTACACACGGAGCCGTTTGACCCCCCAGAGCGTTCCGTTTGCAGATCTATCCACCTTGGGACCCGTTATCGTTTGCGGGGTCCGTTTCTATCGTTTTGTTACGGCCTCGTGTAAACGAAAGGGCTATACGCAAGAGAAACTATGCAGATACAACCCGTTTCGTCCTCGTGTAAACGGGGTCTCAGTGTTAAACTCTTAATGAATACAAACTGAAAATGCATTCTGTCACTGCAAACAGTAGTTACAAAACCTCTTAATGATGAACTGAATGAAATAACAGAAAGAAAACTACCTTTAACCTGTTCTACACCGCCCCCCCGGTACCGGGGAAAAAACGCGTCATCTGCAGGAAACAGTGTCTGAGGGCATCTTAATATTTAATACACTATGAATGTTTTATATCCATGTAACGGGAAGAAACTCAGCTAACTGATCATTTTTTTTTTTTCTCCAAAAAAACCCACGATGCTAACGCTCAGCCTCTGAATTAGCCAAGAGCGAAGAAATGTTAACCGATTACTGCACAGAAACTCACTCATAACACCCTTATTACTTATCTTAACTGCACATCCAACATATCGACTAGCATCGTGAGATGACACAGAATCGATAGGTACATACATTATCACTCCATGATAAGAACCCTGTGTCGTTGTCTGGTCAAAACTGGTCTTCAATGGCATTAAAACGATAAAAACGCTGCTGAAGTTAATCCATAGGTTAATCCGATGTGTCTGTGTCCCTTTGAAATGATTTCTGATAATCCATAAGCAATAAACCTGCTTTTCCATTTTCAGATGTCAGAGCGAGAGATAGCTTCACTCTCATGCAAAACTGCGTGCGCATAGCTTTCATTTCTCAATGGTAACGTTGGTGTGTATGTGGAAACTCCCCTTCGATTCTATTGGCTCTAACGGTCAGAAAGAGATGTCAATCACCAAAATCGACCAATGGGTTCCAGAGAAACGGTAAAAAAGGCCATTTCCACCCAGATCACCTCAGAAGTGGAGTTTTTTTTGCTAAACTCTCTAAAAAGGTCAAATGTCACTTGTTTTGCATCAATCTTGATACAGGGTACTTATTATATGTTGTACTTTGGATTCCTAAAGCTTTTAGTCTACCTTACCATCATCCAAGGGTAGTTTTCACTATAAGTAAAAAATAATCTTTGGACGGACACTATAATTTACAGTTTTTTACTATGTTCAATCTGAATCTTCTTTAAAATAAAAAAACATTATATTGATTCTGACTTTTCTACATCCAACTCACAGGTTTATCATTAATTTGTGAAAAAAGATTATTAATTTAACCCTTTTAGAAGGGAAGATATAGTCATTGTTCTGGAATGTCCTTTTCGAGCCTGAGACCTGAAAAACAGGCTCAGTGCTTAACAGGTTAAAGGCATACTCTATTAACCTCGTGAGAATCAGCTAACTCCATTATTTCACAGTGTGTATCTAATGTTGTTTTTCAGTTTGGCCTCATTTTGTGGTACTGATAAATGATTGCAGACCAGGAATATCACCTTGATTTGTGGGTCCATCTGTATTTAGATAAACAGACACACTCTTTGAAATAGTTATTAGCATTTATGAAAGTGTTTGTCCACGACTAATATCTCCTGCTGTGAGCTCAGGTATAAACAGGTGACAGATGACAGTCTAATCAAACCTGGTGGGAATAATACACAAGATGTATTGATAGGAGTACTGTAAACATTGGTATACATTAATAAACACATTCAAATGTATTTCCACTTACATCTAAAATAAAGTATGATAAAGGTCTATTAAATGTTTAAACAGTACATTACCTTTATACATAACATGGGGGGGGGGGGGGTATTGCATAGTGTTAATGACATATATTCAAATAATAGATAAAACCTCACAAAAAGCACGTAACGTGAACACCTGTCTGCTCTCTGATATCAAATGCTATTTCTCTCCTGCTATCAAACTGGGACAAAGGAAAGTGGCATTAAATATTCTGATACATGTGAGGGAATCAGAACGCTGTGATTCAGCTCCGGCTGATCACATGACTGACAGCCGAGCCGGGGGACTGCAGGGAAAGAAAAGAAACTCAGGTTGCCATGTCCTGTATCCCCTTTTTTATCCACAGGAACGACTGCCACGAATAATAATGATTGGTAATATTTTCTTTGAGGCGTTAGTGAGGAAGACGCAAGAAAACAAACATCCTGACTGTTAGTCCCTCAGAGCAGACTGAGAGCGTCCCGCTGACCTACACACTCCTCACTGGCTCAGGGAGAAATATGCATTTAACTCAGATGTATTCATTTAGGATTGAACCATCTCGCTTTCATGGTGGTCCTCGCATAAAACAGCAAGGCAGAAATAAGAAAACAAAAAATCACGTCACAATCCAACCACAGACAATTTAAATCATCCTTTATTTATTATCTTCCATGTAGCTGTGCAGTCATGGAGCTGACTCAGGGACAGAGGACTGACTCGGGGACAGAGGACTGACTCGGAGACAGAGGACTGACTCGGGGACAGAGGACTGTCACAGGGACGGAGGACTGACTCAAGGACGGAGGACTGTCTCAGGGACGGAGGACTGTCACAGGGACAGAGGACTGTCTCAGGGACAGAGGACTGACTCAAGCATGGAGGACTGTCACAGGGACAGAGGACTGACTCAAGGATGGAGGACTGTCACAGGGACAGAGGACTGTCTCAGGGACAGAGGACTGACTCAAGCATGGAGGACTGTCACAGGGACAGAGGACTGACTCAAGGATGGAGGACTGTCACAGGGACAGAGGACTGTCACAGGGACAGAGACTGACTCAGGGACAGAGGACTGTCTTGGGGACAGAGGACTGTCACGGGGACAGAGGACTGTCTCAGGGATGGAGGACTGTCACAGGGACAGAGGACTGTCACAGGGACAGAGGACTGACTCAGGGACGGAGGACTGTCACAGGGACAGAGGACTGACTCAGGGACGGAGGACTGTCACAGGGACAGGGGACTGACTCGGGGACAGAGGACTGTCTCGGGGACAGAGGACTGTCACGGGGACAGAGGACTGTCTCAGGGACAGAGGACTGTCACAGGGACGGAGGACTGACTCAAGGACGGAGGACTGTCACAGGGACAGAGGACTGTCTCAGGGACGGAGGACTGTCACAGGGACAGAAGACTGTCACAGGGACAGAGGACTGACTCGGGGACAGAGGACTGTCTCAGGGACAGAGGACTGTCACAGGGACAGAGGACTGACTCACGGACGGAGGACTGTCACAGGGACATAGGACTGTCTCAGGGACAGAGGACTGACTCAGGGACGGAGGACTGTCACAGGGACAGAGGACTGACTCTGGGACAGAGGACTGACTAAGGGACAGAGGACCGAGCGTCCTTCAGTGACAGGCGGACGGAGGACACACTGACACATCAATGTGACACTGATATCATTTTAAAGAGCTGACAAAAATGCCACTTGGGGATTTAACCTTCTGTGGACCTTGATGCAGTTTTGACAGTGTGACTCCGTTCCCTGCACGTCTGATATATATATATATATATATATATATATATACGCATTCAGAGTACAGTACCAGTTTATATATATATATATATATACGCATTCAGAGTACAGTACCAGTTTATATATATATATATAAACTGGTACTGTACTCTGAATGCGTCTGCTAGAAGTACTTCTCTTTGGAGAATTTGACGGTTGTTTTCCCATTTCCTTTGTATGAACATGACAGTGACACTGACTCAGATATTTATTTCAATGGTCAAAATATACTCATAGTAGGAAAAAGTATTAAAATCATTAGAATAATTAAAAAATACTCCATTACAAATAAAAGTCCTGAATTCTTAATATTCCTTTAGTAAAGAAGAGAAGTATTATTAGCACTTAACATATTAAAAGTAAAAGTAATAACTCTGTAGAGAAATTGCATATATGTGATATGATGTAAATTACATAATAATATTTTAATATTTTTGTGTCAAGTAGCATCTTAATGTTGCTGACAAACAAAGTCTTAATACTAGAATTATTTATGTTTATATATTTTTCTTTGTTAAATGTTTTTTTATATATTGGAACTTTTTTTGACCTAAACAGTTTGACCGTTTTGACTTCAGAGACGCATTGTGTTTCTCATAATAGAGTAACTAAAGCTTTAAGGTTAAATGAAATGTAGGGGAGTCATTATTTCCTCTTTAAATGTAGAGGAGAATGTATAAAGTAGTATTTAACGGAAACACTTAAGTACAAGCACAATACATAGATAAATGTACTAAGTCATTATACAGTACATCACGGAGCATACCACAGTGTACACATTTTCCAGGACTTCTTTTAAAGACTGTTTGAATCTTTCTGATTGGGAAAATGACGAGTGGTATTTTCTCTTTCAAGTTGAAGGTGTCAAAGAGTTGTGGTTTTCATCATGTTCAAACTCTCACTGTCTCAGAGACAGCTGATATTCTTTGTTGTTGTATATTTTTTGGTTTTGTTCTGGTGAAAGGTTCATTTAGATCAGTGGTTCCCAAACTTTTTGTGCCCAAGGCACACCATAGGACAAGTAAAAATCTCAAGGCACACCTATTGTGCAAAATAGCCCTTATAACACGTGTTATCACTCATATCATGTAAAATATCTCTAAATGTGCATAATTATTTACTAATGCCAAATAGAATGTGACAAAGACAACTATATTACTTAGTTTTTAGAGAGTACTTGTCCATGGACAAGTGAGTTTGGCAATTTACTTGTCCGAATACCTTTTTCACTTGTCCAGAAAAATCGATCGGCATCGTATTTTACATTTTCCCACGGTTTTTACGGTAAGATTTTACTGCATCACACATAGGGTTGGGTATCGTTTGGATTTGAACGATTCCGGTTATGCTTTCGATTCCGGTTCTTTTCGGTTCTCGATTCTGGTTCATTGAGAGGGTAAAAATAAGTCCCATGACAAACTGGGAGAAAAATATATTTATGAAAACATTAAGTCAAATCTTTATTCCTATTTACAAATCACTTCATACTGTTTAATTTTGTTACGGTTATTGAATACAATTATATAAAAATAATTGTTTAGTTAGTTCTAAGTGGTGCAGTTTGAGAATGTACAATTGGCCCAGTGTCCTCTGATGTTACACTGCAACCTGCCTGTGAGACAGAGTCCAACCACACAGTCTGTGTGTCCAACACATGTCCTGCAATACACATGCTGCAGCTGCCCAGCTGCTCACTGTTTGTAAAAGTAAATAAATAGTATTTTCATTTCAATAATGTACTTTCTATAACCTGCTTCATAAACAATACTGACATCCTGCTCCTCCGAGTCTGGGGGTCCGGGGATGTGAGGACCGCGCGAGGACACAGACAGGGAGGCTGATTGAATTCATAAAGGAAATGGCGGTCAATATTAACAATATAGGAGCTAAAACGCTTAATAACCTTCATTACATGTTAGAGAAAGAACATAAGAAAGTTTGACAAATATGAGGCTGTTAAACGGGCAGCGAATCCGCTGTGTGTAGAAAGAGAGAGAGATAGAGAGAGGGACGCTGAGCTGCACCGTGCAGCGATCAGCTGATACGGCAACACGATACGGAGCATAGGGAGAGAGAGCTGCGGTCCGCCGGGCTCGGCCTCCGCCTCCTGTCCTCACAACTCTTATTAATCCCGGTACCGGACAATTGTTATTAACTTATTTGTTCTTACTCGGAACCGAGTTTTGCTTCCCAAGCCTGCCAATGTGCTACGCGTCCCGTCCCGTCCCGCCCCGCCCGCCGCCCCGTCTAACAGTACAGAAAGCGGCGAGATGCATTTCCTTAGGAATCGACAAGCAAAACCACAACAATGGCGGACACGGACAATTTACGAATTAGTTCTGCCTTTTGTAAGCTGAATTTATCAATAATTTGTCAATAAATAAGGGCGAAAAACGTCACTTGTCCGTCGGACAAGTCAATTTAAAGATCTACTTGTCCGATATTGTAAATAACACGTCCCGGACGGTGGGACGCGTACTTTTTCGCACACTGCTGTATTATGAAATGCGTGCATACAAAGTACTGATATAGTAAATTAAAAAATAATTATTTTAGTTATTAGTTGTATATTGCAATAATAACGTATGGTTGTCACAAAATCCCACGGCACACCCGGACTTGCCTCACGGCACACCAGTGTGCCGCGGCACACCGTTTGGGAACCACTGATTTAGATCCATTACTCGATTATAGTGGCCAGGCTAGCTGTCCCCATTGTGTCCAGTCTGTGTGACATGCTAAGCTAACTGGCTGTTAGCTCTAGGTCAATATGTCATAAGAAAGTAAATAGATGTATTTCACCAAATCTCCAAATATTTTTCCAGAAATACCGAAAAATGCTCCTTCTGTGTGTTGGTAATATGTACTTGGATAAGCAGCATTTTAATATTGTATTGATCAATAATAATTTGAACTTTTTTTATATATTATTAGGGAGATTACCATCACATTTTGTACATGAATCTTTGTATATAAAAATGTTTAATCAGAAATGTAATTAGTAACTATAGCTGTAGATTTTTCTCTCTCAATGTGCTAATTTTTACTAAAATGTTTAAACTGTACTTATTAATAATTCATACAGCCTCAGCGAAGAGAGCAATTACACGCAGGCAAACAATAGGCTGGAGTGTGATGAGATATTAAATATAAAAAGAAAGTAGAGAAGACTCCGGCTTCATAGAGGAACACGGTGATCTGTGTGGAGCCAGGCAGTATCTTAGGGGGGGTGGGCCTGAAATAGCACACTGCATCATGAGACGGTGATGCATGGATGTTCTGATCAAAAAGAAAACTAAGGTTGAGACCATTTGGCTGTTGCGGTTTCGATGAGCGCGGCCTCTCAGATAGCATCTGGACGTGTCGTTACGGAAGGTCGTTCTGGTGGTTAACTCTCTGAAAGGGCACTCAGCCTCAGTGTCGGGTAACAGCGCTGATAATTGCTCTGCCTGCTTCTTTGCTGGGATTGAAATAAATAACTTTCCCTCGCTCAGACTGCTCTCTCGCTGCAGCTGGAAGTGACCCAATCAGCTTCCCCCTCACATGAGATTTACAGAGAACATTTTATAATCAGCGTGAGCAGTTAAACACTGCATGGCATCACTTTTATTTGCTCAAGATCTTACAAAGTCATCATTTCTGAGGAACATTAGCACTGAGGACAACTACACACTGCAATTACATCAGCTGCAGAAATGCAAAGCCTGATTGGTGATTGGCGGGGAAAGACTGGCGAGAAATGCTCAGGAAGAAAGTTTACAATCATATTTGTCTATACACCCCGAGTGTTGTTCTGCACACTACACGTCTTGATAAGAGTTCTGACATCGTTCAGACTTTTCACTTCTCCAGCCAGAAATCCCCACTCTGCTCCGACGAAAAACTGAAATCTGTTCAGAAAAAAGTCCAACTCCACATTTCAAAAAGCTTTCAGGTCGTTGTTTGTGATATGGATTACATCCTAGAATTGAACAGTCATCCACAACTAATCAGATATGAGCAGCGAATCAGAAGTGAGCATGCAGCACAGAGAGTCTCTTCTGACAGAATTTGGATGGGTCCCTTGGCGCAGGAGCTCTGCTGGATCTTATTAGCACGTCGTCAGGACAATGTGCTAAAGCGCGCCTCTTTTTATAGCACTAAGTTCACATTAACACAGGCCTGACAGCTGTCTGTGGTGTTTATGAAGTGAAGTGAGCAGGATTTGGGGCTCACAGAGCGACAAAGAGTGGGCAGACTCCTTGTTTGGCGTGACATGGCTGAGAGCCCCCCCCCCCAGCTGTCAGAAGGGAACAGCGTTTTGGAGAATGAGCATGTTTGTTCTGTGGCGGAGCAATCGGCTCCCTGCAGCCGTCCGAGGTGACAGTCTTTGTCACGGTCCAAGTGAAGAGTGAGATAGAGATGGAAGGGAATCAGGGGTAATCCCTGTAACAAATCCAGCTGCAGGAACAGGAAGTCCAGCTCTGCCTTAGTGACACTCTCTCCACCACCATCTCTGTGATACTGAGGATTACACACTTGCGTTGTGCATTTCAACGCAGCATCTTCCTACAATTGAGGTCAAATCAAACTGAACACTTTTAATATGATTACTGGCACAAGAGTTAAAGACATCATGGTTTACAACGAAAGCTGCTTTACAGGCGAGATATTTATTTTGGAATTGGGAAGTGAGTGTCAGTCCAGTATTAAACGTACACTAGTGTGAGGTGGAACTCTAAAGCATCCTTTGCCTACACGCTGAAGGCGTTTTCAGTGAAGTGGGAGACATCTTGTGTCCAGCAACAAACATGTCTGCAGGGGGTCCTTAACCTCCTCCTGTACCTGACCTACACTGTGCTCTTACAGAAACACTTCTGACAAATACTGAGCTCTGTCCACAGGAAGCTGAACTCCCCCCCCCCCCAGCACTCTGAGAGGATGTCACTGATGTTACTGTGCTTCTGGCTAATGAAGATGAGGTTAGCCTTCATCTAAAGTGGACTAAAAATCCTTTAAGAGGGTTGTAAAGTTAAAATACGTTCTTATTTAGTATAAAATATGTAGTATAGTAATATATTTTCTTGCACACAAGAATCGACATGTCCTCCGTGAATTTAATCACTGAATGATATCATGATGTAATAATTATTCTCCAGCTGTTTCTTTTAAAGTATCTGATCAAGCATTGTGTACTTCACCTCCTGTGTTTGTGAACATGGAATCAGCTATATAGGTTGTTTATCTCATTGTAATGCTTCAGATAGGGCAAAATGGGCCAATTGCACCCACATCAACTACTTAAAAATAGTATTAAGGTGCTTGAGTATTTAAGATAATACTTGATTAGGTTTAATGAAAGGTCATGGTTTAGGTTAACAGAAGTATGTTTGTTACATTTACGAGTATTTAACGTGACTTAACACAACTCTATTTCTATCAAGCGGTTAACACCCATTCTATCTGCAATGAGAACAATTTGCACAAGTAACCATTTCACCAGAATGACGTTTTTTTTATTAATACATTTAGACAAAGAAGGCAAATATTGCCAAAAATTCACTTGAAACTATTGGTTTTTCATTAAACATAATCGATTTGTTTTGTAAATGGTATAATACGAGGTTTGCATGCTGCAGAAATGATGTGCATGTTAGTAACAGCAACCTTCCCTTCCTAACAGGCAGGAACATGTGTTCCCTCACTTGTTGTTCTCTTTGAAAACAACATTTATTATTAATAGGTCAAGGACATTGGAGTCTTTTACTTGCCAATATAACATAAAGTGGCTTTGTGTTTGCCCAGCAGAGTAGGAAAATAAGCGACACAAATTGAACAACAAAAAGAAAATAAGTAATTGTTCTGACGACTCAGGTACACCTTTGTGTTCAACCTTCATCTCACTTCTTTTCTATAATACATTTTTTATTGATGGACAGAAACAATCAAACCGTGATCTGAAGTAACCTTCCCCACACCCCACCCATCCCCTCATCACTACGTGAACAATCCATACAAATACGAATTTAACTCAAAATGACTTTGGTTCCATAAAGAAAAAAAAAAGAAAAAAAAAAATATATATAATAATTAAAATGAGACAAAAAGATTAAAAGTATTCCAATATTCCCCTGGTATACACGGGGGAATATTGCTATATTGCTATATCAGCCTGTCTGGTATAGTCAAAGTAGCCATGTCTTCTGGAACCTAGACAGTGTAGAGGTGCAGGGCTTCAAATCCATTCCTCAAACCATTGATCAAATTCCAAAAACAAAAGCCTAGTAGTCCTTTAGTTTGGAACAAAAGCAGAACACAGGTTTGCACTGGTGTTGCTGCAGCAGTCACATCTACTGATAACTTTAAGGTGGATCTTTGCAAGTCAAGTCTTGCCCATTTGCAGGACCTTAAATTGAATAAGCCTGAGGCGTGCACACGATGTCGATGAATATATCCTCTGAAGAGCTGCATCCCAGAACTCATTGTAACATTTGACCCCAATTCAGCCTCCCAAGATAGTTGTGTTTGAGGATATGAGCATCTAGTATCATAACAAGAGGATACAGTTCTGAAATGATAGCTGGCAGTAATGATGATCAGCAGGAGTTTTCCTCATGTACGCAGCAGTTGTAGATGCATTCAAAGGTCAGCCTCAATACTTCCTGCCCAAAAATAACAAAACAAATAGGAATGGAAAGCCATCCTAGAGACTGCTTCCCATGCAGCATGTTCTTCCAATCCTAAGAACCGTAATGCCCTATATAAAGGCTGTGATGCTGTTATGAATGAATCACAAAAAAGAGACCAAATCCAGAGTCTGGGTTTTATAAATTCAGAGGGATTTGAATCCATATCTAGACAAAGTGAAAGGTATACTAGTTTGTTGGATCTGTAGAGCAGAGGCGATGACAGGAAACTCACTTTTCTGACAGTCTGTAGTTTAAAATGGGACTTAAAGAATAGAGAAGATCCCTGGGATACTAACAGCAGGATCAGTAACATAAAGTAAAATATCATCAGCGTATAGAGACGCTCTGCTCTGTTCCTTCACGTTTAATACCACAGAGAGCAGAAACAGTATACCGCTGTGACACAGAGGAAGAGAACAGCAGATGTGCAGAACCTCCTACTTAAACCACATTTTTGTAACACTGTGAATAAATATCTCCATTCAACTTTGTCAAATGCCTCCTCCCCATCTGAAGAGATGACAACTTCAGCCATATGTCATGTATTTAGAGTTAATAATATACAAGAGCATGTGTCTTGAACTACTTCTTAAAGATATTTGGGGTCTAAAGTGCAGGCGCAGTTTCCAGGATGATGATGGCATCCAATTAGCAAAACATGTATCCATGTCTAAGGTGAGGGCCGGTTAGGATTTAAACAAAAGAAAGATGAAATATCAGAAAGCTAAACTGATATGATTTGGGGTTAAACAGGTCATTGTTTCAAGGGACTTGAATTAAGCAGGAGGCTGCTTTGTGCTTTGACTGGTGGTCCAGTAACCTGCTTCATCACCATATTCATATACAGACCACCGTGTGTGCAGTGTAGGGATGTGCATCTCCATCACTCAGGCCGATGCGATGCGCATCTCGATACGTTGCCAACGATACGATACATTAATGATACATTTGAAGCACCGGGCGATGCGATGCGATTCACCCCTGTTGCGATACAGTTCGATACGATTTGATTCAACATTATGCGATACGATGCGATTCAACACGATGCAAAATAATGATACAATTCAATATGGTACGACAGAGGATTTTTGTTTTATTCCTTATATGCACAAATCATAAATTAACAAAAAAAGTGCTTCACATATTTGGTTCTCTCTACTAGTACTGCGCATCCCATCATGCTGTTTCTTTTTTTACCTTAAAAAAACAAACACTTGGACCTTTCACAAACAGTCCTTTTCACAAGTCCTTTGTAGTAGTGTTCTCTGTCTCCAGAGTACAGTACAATTTTACAACACCTCACAGTTAAACAATTTAAGTATGCATTGCCCAGGATTAACAATATGCAAATAACAACTACCATAGTGCAATGCCCATACAGCTGCAGACTGATGTGCTTAACACTCATCCATAGGCTAACTCACCAGTGAGCAGAAAGCAGTGGTTTCTATATGAACAATAAAAAATACAAATAACCTTTCACAAACAGGTCTTTCATAACTGCTTACAGTAAGGAAGACATTTAAAGTATTATTGGCAGTCACAGGCTGTAAACTAAACACCACTCTCTCTGACAGAACACCTCACTGAGTGATTGAACTCATATGTCTAACTTTCAGGTTTTTCTTTTCAGACCCCATGTCGCCTCTTTATGTGCGTCGCTAAGTTCCTCGTACTACTTGTGTACTTTAAAGCGGCACGGCATCGTTTACAATTTGCTTGCGATTTGTCAAGTTGTCCGTCTTTCTTGAAAAATCCGAAGTGTTGCCAAACGTTTGATTTGTAGGTATTTTTGGTGCGCTGTGTTTCTCTTTATCCTCGACTTCCATGTTTGTTGATAACTGTGACACGGCTCTATGCCTCCGTAGTGGCGAAGCAAAGATCGTCTCTGCTGAGTGCTGACAAAAGTGGATGAGAGGATATTATATGAATGAATAGTTTTTTTATCGATGCAAAGACGCTACAATAGATGCATCGCAAGTTCAACCCAAACTGTAGCCAAAATGCACTTTTTGATGTCTTTTATACATAAATATGTGTCTCTGGTGTGTAAGGAGATTCACCAAGTGTCAGAAAATAAAACCCTCTCTCTTTTCCTCTGTACCCAAATCTCTAAAAACGGGGGAACTGATCCAGATTTGCGTCCGATATGACGTAATATCAGAAACGTGGGCTGGCCTTACACCCACGGCCCTATCAGAAACGTCGCTATCAGAAACATTGCGCAACTTATTTTGGACGTAATATGCTCTGTGTTTACATTAGCAAGCATCGCTAACACTCTGAGCTAACCTGTACTGGAGAGGGTATGTGTAAAAAAGCAGGAAATAAAAAGGTGTTCACCTTGTGGTTAACCCTTGAGAGAAAAAGCATTTGGTAGAGTTCTCCTGCATAAGCCCCCCCCGCTTTTTTATTGCTTTTTTATATCAGCACTTCTATAACAGGGCTGAAATAGCGGATGTGAGGCATGGCTAGAATGGATGATCTGTTTGGTATTTTGAGCAAAATAATTCATAGACATGTTTTGTATATATCTGAGACCTATAATATATGCCTAAGAATAGTATATTAGGAGACTTTTAATAGAACCGCCAGAGGTCGCTGTATACCTAAAACCGCCAACGGGTCAAATTTACCCGCTTATCATACAGAACAGTGAGTTTTGATCGCACTGGGATGAAACTTATACCAATATAATCTGTGTACTCTCAGCTTTTCATATGATATAGTTTGTGCAGATAGCATGAAGTATAAAATATCGCTACCAGTGCTGATTTAAACGCTTGGTGTTAGACTTGTGTTTTGTTTAGGTACAAATCTCTCACTCTCTCTCTCTCTATCTATCTATAACTATCTATCGATCTATCTATAACTATCTATCTGTCTATCTCTCTCTCTCTATCTATCTCTCTCTCTCTCTATCTATCTATAACTATCTATCGATCTATCTGTAATGTTCTGTTCTATGGACATATAATTGTCTACATAAACAGACGATGCGGACTACTTCTCTCATTCCGAGTGTCCATCTTTATTCAACTGGCACGTAACCTGCACACATGCATTACGTCATCAACGTGAGCTCAGTCATCCAAGATCTTGTATTCTCCAAGATGTTACACTATCTATGACTATCTATCTCTCTCTCTCTCTCTCTCTCTCTCTCTCTCTCAATCAATCAATCAATCAATCAATCAATCTCTCTCTCTATCTATCTCTCTCTCTCAATCTATCTCTCTCTCTCAATCTATCTCTCTATCTATAAGGAACCGCAGTAGACAAAAGGCGTTGCTATAGCAACACGTCATGTTTACGCTGCATTTTCTATGAGGTAAATATTACCCGCTGGCGGATATAGGTATAAATGGCAATTCTTTGGGCGATTTTTTCAATCTGACTTCATATTGACAATTTTTAACAACAGAGGGTGCTACATAACACACTTTCAGGAAAAGTCACGGACTGGGAGATTTGAATATTTTATTGAAAAAAAGTTACATACAATCAAAAAACAGATGCGGGTAAAATTGACCCGTTGGCGGTTCTAGTGTTAACACAATTCTAAAGCATGGCTGTAATACTGGAGATGCTTATCTTCCCCCTCACTGAGGAGTCTTAGCTGACAGTCTTCAGCTCCTGTCAAACAGAATACAGTAGTCTGAATCTGTGTTAAGCTCTCACCTGCCTGTGCATACAATCACAGCATTTGTAAAGACATCAGAAGTCTGCCACCAGATTAAGTCTGTGTCGTGGAAAATCATTTAGAAAGGGCTGTTAGTGAATTATATCAGACAGCTGAAACAGAGAGTTTGCTTGCAGTGTGTTATAGCTTTTAATTAGCTGCTTTTACAGTGAAGGTGAGAGAAAAGTGCTACAGAATTAATATTTCTCAAATAAACTTAATTTTAAAAGATATCGTTACAGACGGCAACAATTTAAAAAGAGTATTTTTTTGTGTACAAATGTGGATTAAATTCAGTAGGATTTGATTTTGAACTGACATCATGCATCTTTACTCTAAACTCTTTCATTCGAGACAAATATAACACAAAGGTATGAACTCAAACAGTCCACTTTATTCTTCTTTTCAGTTATAAAGGTTGACAACATACATGTTAGTACTGTAAGTAACTTCAAATACAGTACACTATATGAACAGTTGCATATGCAGAATGGACCAAAGTTCACCTGGAGGAAAGAGGCTGTAAAGAGTATACACATGTTGAAACAATATTGAGTGATTGACTTACTACGGAAGAGGATAAGGGTTCATTCTTTTCTTTTTTATTTGACCTTTTTTTTTTGCCTTGATTAAAATCAGAATTCTGACTTTCTGACTTTAATCTCATAAAACTCATAAAAAGCTAACATGACTACCTGGCCAACAGAACAGTTCAGCTGTAAAACAAAGCCTAATGTGCGGGCAAACCTATTACTTGCTGTTTCCTGGTTTTGACTAAGTATATTCAAAAATAATATTCATTAAAGTACACCGTGTATTGTGTAATAGATTGTACTAAATGTTCTATTTCTTGTCAGATGTCAGTGCTTTAGTCCAGAGAGATAAAATACAGAACATTAATAGAGTCACTAATCAATAATTCAAATATTTCACTTTTGAGTTATTAATTGTGAGCACAGAAGATTTTACTACATCAGTTTCCTTTTTACCTTATGCCAAACCGTTCATGCTGCTCCCACCACTGCTGCGTTCTGCACTTCCTAACATTTAAGTTGGTAATTGGACGAGTTGATAGGCCGTGGACGCGTCAGGTAGCATGCTAATGAGCTGTCAAGAGAAGAGAGCCCAATATGGCCGCCAGGAGCAGAGGAAAGGGAACAAAACAGAGGGGAACATAACCTGGAACCATTTTGATGTATTGCTCATTCTTACTGTGAGTAAACGCAAATAAAAAATATCCAGTCAAGTCTCAATATTGGGATTGTTCACTGTGTCTCTAGGCAACAGTAAACCACATGTTATTATTTCTCCATTGACAGCAGTAATAAAGTGAAACTCTGGGCAGAGCTGCACTTTGGCCTCGTCAAAACTTTTCCTTTCAGCAGTTAACATTTTTTTAGTAATAAACTGAACCGCCTCATAATCTATATACTGTTACCGTAATCTTATAGAAAACGTGGTTATGCATTTGCAGTATTACCAGAAAAAGTAGGAAACCTAATTTGCTTTGTTCAGAATGTATTATTGGGAGTGTGCATTGAGCTGGTTGCAGTGCAGTATCTCGGTGAGAGTAGGAATGTTCTAGAAGTGGCGGCTCACCGGATCCAACATGTCGGCGTAGAGAATGGACGCAGTGAAATCAGTTAACACTAGAACCACCAACGGGTACATTTTACCCGCAGCTGTTTCCTGATTGTATGTAACTTTTTTTCAATAAAATATTCAAGTCTCCCAGTCTGTGACTTTTCCTGAAAGTGTGTAATGTAGCACCCTCTGTTGTTAAAAATGGTCAATATGAAGTCAGATTGAAAAAATGGCCAAAAACATTGCCATTTATACCCATCAGTGCCAGCGGGTAATATTTACCTCGTAGAAAATGCAGTGATTTTCGCGTTATTGATTTCGCGCGTAAACATAAACATGACGTGTTGCTATAGCAACGCCTGTTGTCTACTGCGGTTCCTTATAGATAGATAGAGAGAGAGAGAGAGAGAGAGAGAGAGAGAGAGAGAGAGAGAGAGAGAGAGAGAGAGAGAGAGAGAGAGAGAGAAGAGAGAGAGAGAGAGAGAGAGAGGAGAGAGAGAGGAGAGAGAGAGAGAGAGAGAGAGAGAGAGAGAGAGAGAGAGAGAGAGAGAGAGAGATAGATAGATAGATAGATAGATAGATAGATAGATAGATAGATAGATAGATAGATAGATAGATAGATAGATAGATAGATAGATAGAAAGAAGTTGAAGACAAGCAGGCTAACCACACAGATAACCTCCACTTTTTACACAAAGACCTCGCTGACAAACAGAGGAAGAAATAATTGGACTAAAAGAAGAACTGGATGATATCGAGAACAGGCACAGTTTAAGGCTGGTTGGCTTCCGTGAGGGTGAGGAGTAGAATAATGCCATCCCCTTCCTACAGGAATGGCCCAAAATACCAGGGCTAGACACCCGGGACTCAATCGAGATCCGCTTCACCCACTTAAGAAGTGAAAACTCAGTCTGTCCACTCACCAAGGTCGAGCCTCCAGATCTGTCTCTGAAAGCGTGTTGATTGGTCCGCTGTCAATCAGTTTGTTTCCTCGCAGGAAACGACATATTCAAATGATTTTGTCATAGACGGGGATTTCCTGCAAATTCACTTTGTACTCTTGAAAGGAGATCCAATGATCTACACCAGCGGTTTATACAGAGCCGACTCATAACAAAGGGATGAAAGTCCAATCTCTGGATAAAGTTGAGCACACAAATCTAGAATAACACTGAGGTGGCACCAGTGGAAAGGATGTGCATTATTCCTCACTAAAGGGCTTCATTTGCATTTGAAAGTGTCCTCAAGTGCAGCTCAATATACTGAAGATAGGAAAGCGTTCTGTCTGCACTGGCGAGAAGAGAGGATATGAAGCACTGCAGACATTCAGAGGATAATTAAACATTTCATTTAGGCTCCCGTATTAGTTTTTATTCTGCTATCCTCCAAACCTCCATCTGCAGTGAAGAACTCGACGCTCGTGAACTGTCAACTGGAGGGCGGGGGGAGCTTCGCTGTGGACCTCTTTCACCTGTCAGCGCAACTTACATGATGCGGTTTAAACACATTTAAATAATTGGTTTAAACGGCATAATAATAATGACGACCTTCCGTTCTGTGATTCTCCAGAACACACAGATGGCCAGTCCGCCCCTGTGTAGCATATTATTTTCGATGAGAGATGAGCAGATCGCCACTGGGCTTTCAACTAAAGACACAGCCACGCAAAAACTGCGGCATTTGTACAGCTCCTTATGGGTAGCCTACTCCAATTTGTGAAGTGCGGGCGCGCTCCGGGAGCACTACACCCCTGATCGTTTCACCACGGAGGAAAGCAGCAGCAAGTCGACTGGAGCTAAAGAGAGCGGGGCTGCGTTGCGTGCATGGCTTCCTTCTGCAGGTAACGGGGAGACGCGCTCTGGCGGTGGTCTCGTTCAGGATCCGAATTTTTTTTAAAAATATTTTGCACACTTATTCCACTTATTCCTAGTGTGGTACTGGTTACAGTGCCGCGTGCCAATGGTGGCACGCGTGCCAGGGGTTGCCGACCCCTGCTCTAATATGTTAATGGGTGCACCTGTTGAACATTACACACATTTATTTATTCCATAGATAACATAAGCTGCATTGTTTTAGCTTTAAATGATGGGAACAGGATTATATTGTCTCAAAAGTTGAAATTTCCAAGAGGATCAAAAGTTGATTCCTTTTCTTTTAAGCATGAGCAAGTGGAAGATCAGAAAACTGTACCATGAAGCTTTTTTATTATATAAATCATACAGATGTACTAGTTCAATGAACAGCAGGAAGTAGCTAACAGACCTCGTTAACTGAGGGGATCACATTGTTGTGTGCAGCTCAGCAGACACATTCTTATCAAATATGATAATAATTTCAATAGAAGGTGGTTTGGATTCATGCAGCAGTTTTGTTGCATTACTTTTAAGTTTCTAAAGTCTTCCAACTCAAGGTTGAGATCTAAAACTGCTTCAAACTGTGACAAATCTTTAGCGAGACGCTCAGTCGAGCACCAATGACAACACAGCACATTCAGGGACAATGAGGTGTCTTTATAGAACTGCTCATAGACAGCACCAACACATGATGCTGTAGTGCTCTACCATGCTCTCTGTCATCAATGACCCTTTCACACACTCTCACACACTAACACACACACATAGACACTGGCAAACATTTCAACCCAGCCGGTCTCCATGGAGGTGAACATTAGCTCCGATACAAGTGTACATAGGTGTACAATTTGAGGTCCATTTGAGCAAATATATAACAGTACCATTTTGTTGCTATAAGACTCAACAGTTGAATCTCTTTCCACACTACCTTTCAATTTCCTGCTAAGAGTTGAGAATTAAGCAATTTTGGCCATTGTGAAGGTTGATGGGACATCCCTCATGAAACCATTTAAAGACCAGTTACTGATAAGTGGCTAGAGGACATGCTGTTCAGATAATTCCAGCATGACCAGCAAGCATTCTGGGAAAGAATATCACAAAGCAGTTAAGGCAGGTTAGGGAGAGCACGTTCACAGTAATATCAATCTTGAAACCTATTGGCTGTTGGTTTGGTGACAGGAGCCTCTGGGGGCAGGGCCAGGTGTAGCTATCACCAAGATTCCCCTTTACATTTGACGGTCAATTGTTAACTTATCTCTATAAACAGATTTTAGCATTTGATATTCAAATCTGTAGGCAAGGTGACAAGATGTTGGTATTGGAGGAGATGGTGTTTTCAGTTGTAGTCGGAGTAGTATTAGCCAATCACAAAATAGACTGAACCAATTAGTCAAAATGCATTCAGAACTCATCGGCTAATTTAGAATTGAGCTTTTATTAGCTCTATATCGCTAAATTGGCTATTTGTTAAACAATATGGTCATAGACATCGCTCAACTTAAACTCCATTCTCGCATTTCAAGTTGTTTCTCAGACTGTTAACAATTGATCTTAGGGAGGAAAAGGAAGTCCTTAATAAATATGGCCCCCTTGACAAACATTTCAATAATTTACTGAACAGACCTGATCATACAGCTGACAGCTTTGCTTTGTTGCTGTTTAGCTAGCATTAACTTCACACACATTAACTTCAAATCCCTCTCCGCCCTGAAACTGGAATTTCTCGATTCAAAACTTGATTTCATTACAATGAGGATCATAAGCCTAAAAGTTTAACTGGGAGATTTAGAAGACATTTACATGCGTTAAATGCTGAATTACATGCTAGTTTGAAGTCGATAACATTAAACAGTCCTCTCCTGCTGATGTTCAGGTGTATATCAGTATGTAGTGTCTCTACTTTAAAGAGTCCTCTCCTGCTGATGTTCAGGTGTATATCAGTATGTAGTGTCTCTACTTTAAAGAGTCCTCTCCTGCTGATGTTCAGGTGTATATCAGTATGTAGTGTCTCTACTTTAAAGAGTCCTCTCCTGCTGATATTCAGGTGTATATCAGTATGTAGTGTCTCTACTTTAAAGAGTCCTCTCCTGCTGATGTTCAGGTGTATATCAGTATGTAGTGTCTCTACTTTAAAGAGTCCTCTCCTGCTGATGTTCAGGTGTATATCAGTATGTAGTGTCTCTACTTTAAAGAGTCCTCTCCTGCTGATGTTCAGGTGTATATCAGTATGTAGTGTCTCTACTTTAAATAGTCCTCTCCTGCTGATGTTCAGGTGTATATCAGTATTTAATGTCTCTACTTTAAAGAGTCCTCTCCTGCTGATGTTCAGGTGTATATCAGTATGTAGTGTCTCTACTTTAAAGAGTCCTCTCCTGCTGATGTTCAGGTGTATATCAGTATGTAGTGTCTCTACTTTAAAGAGTCCTCTCCTGCTGATGTTCAGGTGTATATCAGTATTTAATGTCTCTACTTTAAAGAGTCCTCTCCTGCTGATGTTCAGGTGTATATCAGTATTTAATGTCTCTACTTTAAAGAGTCCTCTCCTGCTGATGTTCAGGTGTAGGAGAGAAACTCCCTCTGGAGGGAACACAGGCATTTTAGCCTTTGCAGACCATTTATATGCAAACAAACCTATATAACACACTATGATGATAACAGGGTTTTAAAGCTATAGAATGTGGGTGATGCGGAAAAGAACCATTGAGAGGAAAATATCTATGCTGCATTACTTGATGGGAAGCTTCTGGTAAACCTGAGTTTTTCTGAATGGAATTTTATTACAATAATCAAGGGTCACCTAAATGTTTAATGTAGAAAAAATACTTTTAGTTTTTTTTTAGCAGTATGGTTTTTACGGTTTTAACTCTCAAGAAAAGATCAAATGAATGTACACTATTAACAAGTTATCTATTCTGGGAAGGAGAATGAAGCACAACATATCAGTAAATGTTAACAAGCACATCTTCTATAAACATTTTTAACTCAAACTGTTGGTACGCGCAAAGACATATATTCTCAGCACACATTTTGTCATGCCTGATTCTGTTCTGAAGTCCCTATTATTGATGAGCTGGGTGCTTATATTCAGTTTCCTCATGTGCTATCTGCATAGTGCATTCTTCCTTTAGAAACACCAGTTATGAGAGGGAAAATGCTTTAGAGGTGTGTATAACACTTGTAAATCTGGCCTCTAGTGTTACAATAATTCAAAAGAGTTCAAAGACACTAATTGTTTTCAAGCTGTTTTGATATGACCATAATCAGGGTATTTAGATGTCATTACCTGTATGTCTACATTTTAGAAACATTATTACTTATGTCATGAGTGTCCTGTCTGTTCTATGTTATCACATCCCTTCATTCCTATTCCCTGTGAATAGGGTGACACTGGTCATGTCCGCCGTGCCAAAATAAACTTAATTACACAAATAATATGAGAATCCCAACGCGGTTTGGCCAATCTAAACGTCAATGAGGCAGGAAGATAAGAGGCGGTAAATAAGGCGTAAACGCAGCTTGTAACATTGTCCGCTCACGCCATACGATACCATGCCTCTTCCAGTAATTACCGTAGCGCTGCTGCATCTGAAATGTGATCGCTGTCAGTCGATGATAACAGACTGAGCCAGATGGTGTGTGCAGTGTGACACTTCATCAGGGAGAGGAGAGCAGAGGAGAGCTGGATGAGCCACTGTTAGCTCTTCCTCTCCGCTGCAGAGCTGACTGAAGCCTGGGGGGAAGCGGAGGGTCTCCACCTTCTGTTCATGGTCCTCTCTAAGAGCCCTGTGTCGGGGGGGAGAGGGAGGAAGTGCAGGGGAAGAGAGAAAGGATTTGGTGTGATCTCGGGCACATACACAGTTTGTTTTGAAAAGCACAAAGAAATACAAAAGCAAAGACAAGAGAATCTACTAAGGAGTTAAAGTGCAAACAAGTGGAGCAGCCCCCTCTTCCTGTTCCTGTTCCATTGGATAATGTTGTTCTGAAAGTCACAATAGGGTGAAACTCCTGCTGTATGAATGACCCTCTCTGTAACTGTCCTCAGGATGAGTGAGCGCTACACGCAGACCGGATGTAAAGGAGCTCTACTTGTAATGGTGCTTGTGATCAGCGTCTGGGAGATGACTGAACCAGCAGAAGGAGCATCAGGTGAGCACACCAACACCAAACACACACCTGTTTCCATCATGATTACACTGTAGGCTTCTTTTTATTGTTCATTCTCTAAATTCTCAAATATACCAACTGAGTTCTCTCTGCTCATTCCCCTGACATAACCTTAAAAACATGAAACCTCTCATCACCTGTTTCTTTCTTTAGCAATTTGTGCCACATCAGAACCTGAATATCTTCATTATAACTCCTGTTTGCCTAAAAAAATCAAATGCATATTTTCCCTGTAATCTTTAGTGTTATTTATTCATTTAGATGGTTTGGTGTGAGTTGCCGAGTGTTGGAGATATAAACAATCAACATCAATTCTCTTTGTTTGGATTGGTTTTCACACACACAATCTACTCGTGTCAGTCGGCCATTTTCAGAAAAATAACGCGTTTGCCGCCTTCACGGCAACTCTTTTCTGCATATGTGGAAGGTGTTTTAAGTCAAAGTCAACTTTATTGTCAATCTTTCAGTTTGTGTGTACAGACAGAGAGATCGAAATGCCGTTTCCCACAATCCCGAATACAAAAATACAAATATATATCAAAAATATGTATACAAATATACACAATCAACAGACACATTTATACATATGCACACATTAAGACATACATAAAAGCACAACAATCAATATATATAAAAATAACTAAATTACATTTAGAGATAACACATTGATGTGTTCACACAAATAATATTGAGACTAATCTACCTCCATACGTCTCGCGCTCTCCCCAGCATGAGGGTGAGCGATGCACGCTTCTCTCTGCACAGTGATACAGCAGGATTTCTGAATCGGCATTTATGTTTTACAAACAAATTAATTATGTGGTGGCTTCTTCCAACGGCTGGGTGAAAGCAAAACTATTTTTTACTATTTAAAACATTTGAAAAAGTAATCAATGATTTATGACCACTCACTTTCTCTTTTGTATCTCTCCTGATATATATATATGAGCATATTTCCCCACACCTGACTGCCCCCTGTCAGTTTCAGAGTTTATTTGAAGGATTTACTATTGTTGTTAACTGTAACAATTGTCCTATAGAGTGATTGACTCCCTCCTACCGATCTCACCCTTTAATTCCCCACACCCACCGAGGTCACTCAGGTTTATTCGTTTCTGTATTACTTTTAGATGTGGTCCTGGTGTGTGCTTGTTGTCTGTCCCTCTGTTGACCTGCTGTATTCGTCCTCTGAAAAAAGTCTCACGACAAGTTCTGTGGATTATCTGGAGTAACCGGGTCATGATTTCTGGACAGGTACATTGATGCTTCAAAAAACCAGGTTCCCATCTAGTTCCATTTTAAGCAAAAAGAGGCAGACAACTCTAAGGCAAACATTTCCAACACGGAGCAACTCACACAATATAAACTGATGAACAGTATTAGAGGTGAGAGGGAACTCGTCATCTTGATACTTTTAACATCTCACTGAGCTGCTGCAGTTACATGTTTGTTGAGAGGCATTACTGGCAGGTTGTCTTGCAGAATACCTTTATCCTACTGCCATTTCAGTCTACATATATTTTAAGTATTTTATGTGTTATTTGAGTTTTTTTTATCAGATTGATTTTGATAGTGGAAGGATAAAGTGTGTGTGTGTGTGTGTGTGTGTGTGTGTGTGTGTGTGTGTGTGCGTGTGTGTGGGTATGTGTGTGGCCTAGCATTACTATACTTGTGGGGACCTAAATCTGTTTACACAGTCACGTGTGGGGACTCGCCTCCCTTATGGGGACAAAATGGAGGTCCCCATGAGGGGAATCATTAATTGTAGGGTCAAGACTTGGTTAGGGTCAGGGTAAGGGTAAGGTTAAGGGTAAGGGTTAGGGTTAGGCATGTGTTGGTTATGGTTAAGGTTAGGATAAGTCTCCAGGAAATGTATGTAAGTCAATGTAATGTCCCCTGAAGTGATGTATACATGGTATGTGTGTGTGTGTGTGTGTTTGTGTGTGTGTGTGTGTGTGTGTCAAAATGACATTCCCTATTTAAGTAAATGAAATTAAAATGAAGAGCTATTCCAGTGATTGATTATTGCACTTCAGCAATGTATGGAATCCCAACAGACAGATAACACATGATGGTAGAGGATTGATGCAGCAGAGCAGAGGCACTGACTGTTAGTCCCTAAAGTGAGTCATAGCATAACATTCTGATTGTCCTCAAACGCAACATTTGTTTCCACAGAGAGTATAATGCAGGGGTGTCATTGAGGGCCACACACAGGAAAACATACGAAGGGCTGGGCCCTCATAGAGGGGAGGTATATGGCCTCATAAGTTAAGTTATAAGTTAGCAAAATCAATCAAATGTAGGTAAATGATGCTTGATACTTGAATATGCTTTAAGAAAACAAACAGCCTACATCACAGCCCTCCATGAATATGGTTGAATTATTTTCATTTAGTTACAGAAAGGTTTGGCAGCTCATCCCTGAAACAGAAGCCTCAGATTGTCTCCCTTCACAGCCCTTTGTAAAGGGGAGTCAATAAGGGGAAACAGGGAAGCTTGTTATGCAAATAGTTATTGGGCTTATTTGTATCAACTAAGATGTGTTAGGAAATGTTATCAATTTGTATATAGGTCATTTATTACATATATTTAAGAAATACAATGTAGAAGATAAGCACAAGTTTCAGGTGTGGGCCATATTCCATTATACTTTTAGAATTAATTCAATTAGAGGGGCAATTAAAAATGGACCAAGGGCCACAGTTTGGTCGCCCCTGGTATAATGCGTGCCCTTAGAATATAGATACATTGCACATGACTCTCCATCACAACATAAAGAGCTCAACACTCAGTGTATTATTCAGCAGAGCTGCACAGAGGAGGCTTCATAGTAACACCGTTTGTTCTCCTCTCTGGTAAATACTGATGTCTGTCAAACTCCACAATATGCATTGTTTAACTCTAGTTTACTATATCATTGAAAGTATTATCTCCCAGTCTGGGATTCCTGATGATATCATCAAGGCTTCTTTTATTAGACCAGACAGAGCTCCTCCAGAGCTGCTGCATCACTCTGTGGTTCCTCTGTTTGTTCCAGAGGATAAAAGGAGCTGGAAGTCAGCCCAGGTTAACTGCTGTTCACACAACAAGGAGAACAAGGAGCAGCTAAACACCATGCACAGTTCAGCTACATCCCATTATATCATTCTAAAAATTGTTTTAAAATTGAGCGGCACCCAATGAATATATTCCTATCAAGTAATCAAAACATTTATTTTCTATTAGTGGAAATAATCTCAGTTATTATTTATTATATATCTCTGTAACGTGAGTAAATATTGAATGTGTCCCACAGAGAGGAATTGAACATGGGACAGTATAGATCGAGACAAAAATACAACACTATTAAATACTGTATATAGGCATGCACAAAATAACAGTAGCAGTGTTTTAAACAATTATCTAACGTGTAGAAAGTAGTGTCGTAGCAGCTAGATAACAGCAGTAAAAGTGCACAGTATTTACAGTTATTATAGTATCAACTAGTGCAAAAAAAAAGTAGCAGCCAGTAATAATTATCTTAAAGACATTTTGCACATGTGTGTTATTGAGCAGTGGTGTCTTAGTGTCGTAGTGTGTGTTGGTGGTCGTAGAGCAGTGGTGTCTTAGTGTCGTAGTGTGTGTTGGTGGTCGTAGAGCAGTGGTGTCTTAGTGTCGTAGTGTGTGTTGGTGACCGTAGAGCAGTGGTGTCTTAGTGTCGTAGTGTGTGTTGGTGGTCGTAGAGCAGTGGTGTCTTAGTGTCGTCGTGTGTGTTGGTGACCGTAGAGCAGTGGTGTCTTAGTGTCGTAGTGTGTGTTGGTGGTCGTAGAGCAGTGGTGTCTTAGTGTCGTAGTGTGTGTTGGTGGTCGTAGAGCAGTGGTGTCTTAGTGTCGTAGTGTGTGTTGGTGGTCGTAGAGCAGTGGTGTCTTAGTGTCGTAGTGTGTGTTGTTGGTCGTAGAGCAGTGGTGTCTTAGTGTCGTAGTGTGTGTTGGTGGTCGTAGAGCAGTGGTGTCTTAGTGTCGTAGTGTGTGTTGGTGGTCGTAGAGCAGTGGTGTCTTAGTGTCGTAGTGTGTGTTGGTGGTCGTAGAGCAGTGGTGTCTTAGTGTCGTAGTGTGTGTTGGTGGTCGTAGAGCAGTGGTGTCTTAGTGTCGTAGTGTGTGTTGGTGGTCGTAGAGCAGTGGTGTCTTAGTGTCGTAGTGTGTGTTGGTGGTCGTAGAGCAGTGGTGTCTTAGTGTCGTAGTGTGTGTTGGTGGTCGTAGAGCAGTGGTGTCTTAGTGTCGTAGTGTGTGTTGGTGGTCGTAGAGCAGTGGTGTCTTAGTGTCGTAGTGTGTGTTGGTGGTCGTAGAGCAGTGGTGTCTTAGTGTCGTAGTGTGTGTTGTTGGTCGTAGAGCAGTGGTGTCTTAGTGTCGTAGTGTGTGTTGGTGGTCGTAGAGCAGTGGTGTCTTAGTGTCGTAGTGTGTGTTGGTGGTCGTAGAGCAGTGGTGTCTTAGTGTCGTAGTGTGTGTTGGTGGTCGTAGAGCAGTGGTGTCTTAGTGTCGTAGTGTGTGTTGGTGGTCGTAGAGCAGTGGTGTCTTAGTGTCGTAGTGTGTGTTGGTGGTCGTAGAGCAGTGGTGTCTTAGTGTCGTAGTGTGTGTGTGTGGTCGTAGAGCAGTGGTGTCTTAGTGTCGTAGTGTGTGTTGGTGGTCTAGAGCAGTGGTGTCTTAGTGTCGTAGTGTGTGTTGTTGGTCGTAGAGCAGTGGTGTCGTAGTGTCGTAGTGTGTGTTGGTGGTCGTAGAGCAGTGGTGTCTTAGTGTCGTAGTGTGTGTTGGTGGTCGTAGAGCAGTGGTGTCGTAGTGTCGTAGTGTGTGTTGTGGTCGTAGAGCAGTGGTGTCTTAGTGTGGTAGTGTGTGTTGGTGACCGTAGAGCAGTGTGTCTTAGTGTCGTAGTGTGTGTTGGTGGTCGTAGAGCAGTGGTGTCTTTGTGTCGTAGTGTGTGTTGGTGATCGTAGAGCAGTGTGTCTTAGTGTCGTAGTGTGTTGGTGATCGTAGAGCAGTGTTGTCGTAGTGTCGTAGTGTGTGTTGGTGGTCGTAGAGTCTGACCGCTGCAGGATGGAAGGACCTGCGCTTTAAAATGATGGGAATGTTAGATGATGTACAGCAGGGGTGTCCAAGCTATTTTCACTGAGGGCCACTTACAGAAAAATATACGAAGGGCTGGGCCGCTCACTAGAGGTATTTTGCCTCATAAGTGAAGTTATAAGTTAGCAAAATCAATCAATTAAATACCAGCTCTCCAGACGGTTTACTTTATTTATTTATCAGACGTGTTAGCAGCTCATTCCTTAAAACAGAAGCTTCAGACTGATTATAATAAAGGGAAATATGAAGGGTAGATTTCAAGCTTGTTATGGCAATAAGTTATTGGGCTTTTTTTAATCAACTAAGATTTGTTTGACATTTTTCCAAACTTTAATTGACAGAATTTATTTGAAAAGTGGGCTTTTTAACACACGAATACTGTGTAATATATTTTTACATATATATTTAAGAAGTACAATATATGACAAGCACAACTTCATTTGTGGGCCATATTTCATTATACTTTTTGAATTAGCTGAGGGCCGATTCAAAATGGGCTGCGGGCCGCATTTGGCCCTCTGGCCGTATTTTGGACACCCCTGATGTACAGTGTAACTGATGTTAATACAACAGCAGTGTTGCAGAAATTACTTTCATAAAGGGGCGATTTAGAGACATTGATAAATCATTTTTGTGTGACTACTACAGAAACATGTTGCACCTATGTTCCCTATCAGGCTTTGGTGCAGACACTGAGGAAAGAGGTGATGTTTTGAACCTGGATGCTTTTTGTTTCAAGTGATCCTGCCCAGCCGTTGGACCGCTGTGATAATAAGATATTACTCATTAGCAGAGCTTGCACAGTTATTGGGTCTCTGTCTAAATGTGTTTACATGCTGCTAGTTCTCGGGGAACCCTAATTTGACCAGGCAGCGTCAGTCGTTTTTCCAACCCAGTTTAGATTTAACGTATAAAGAGAAAAATGCTCAAGCAATATCTACAGTACTCTAGCTTGGGGAAAAAACGATATGCTGCTAAGAGACAGCTTGACTGGGCCATAGGTTGACTGCAGGTCCAGAGACACCTTCTATAGCCGCTGGAGCAACTCACTCTGCAGTCAGTCTAAATCATGCTACAAAGTGTTACAGCAGAATATTTAATATAAGCTGACAGTGTTGTAAAGTTCCAAAGTATAAATACTCAAACACTGTACATGTTATAAATATTGTTGTTATACTTGTTCGATAATTTATTCTTCTTAAATCCATGGTGAATGGAACTTAAAAAGGTAACTAACGTTACCTCAATCTACTTCGAAAAGATGTTCTATGAAGTGGTAGGTAGCTGTCATATTCACATTTGGCTGGATGCAAACCCAGCGGGGGAGGCTCTGATGCTGCGTCCATGCTTTCGTCATGCGGAAGTGGGCGTGTTAAATCTAAACTGGGCTGGATAAATGACAGAAACGACCAGGCACCTCCAAGTTAAAACTCAAGTTTTTAAATAAAGAAAAACACATCAAGGGAAAGACATTTTGACTTCCAGTCCGATCACGTTGCCCCAAAGAGGCTCAGAATAAGATCAGAGTTCACTTGCACTCCGTCCTCAAGTAAAGTCCACTCCATCCATCTGTCAGATCTGCTCTGTAGAACCCATTGAGCTTGTTTGATTTCATAGTGGGAGTCCTCAGATCCTCATTAAAAACTGATGCCCTGCTGCAGGACAGACGCTCACAGCCTACTCAGAATGAGAATCAGATTCCTTTATTAGTCCCACAGCGAGGACATTTTCAGTGTTACAGTGGCATATAAAAGAAGGCATGAATGAATCAAAAAGAGAAGCACACATTAGTAATACAAATATAAATAAAGACCAACAAGTACACACCCGTGGCTAAAAATGAGCAATTAGCAATTTAAGTAAAACTATTGTGAATTAAAAAAATATATGTTTTGGGACAATTATAAAAATATGGATTTTATACATTAAAGTGATTATAGCGCTGTACAATTTCAAATAAGTATTTATATTACACATTGCAGGTTTATTGCAGTCTGTATTGTGTGTGTGTGTGTGGGGGGGGGGGGGGGGGTTGTAGAGCCTGACTGCTGCAGGAAGGAAGGACCTTGTAATATAAGGTGTTTGGAAAGTCATTTCTAAGCATGCAGCCTCACCAGTGGCGTCGCCTGGCCAGGCCAGGCGACGAGAGTCCTCTCCTGTCAGACTGAGAGACTCAGGTGAGCTAAAGGACTCTCTGAGTGTTTAGATAGTTAACTTTAGTCTAAGTCAGGGGTGCCCAACCTTTTTTGAACCGAGAGCTACTTTTAAAGTTGCCAGTCTGCCGAGATCTACCAGTCCAAATAGAGAGGCGTAGCCATTACTGACAGCCTACTACCAGGTAAATACACACTTCTACTTGTATAAAACTGACCTTTGTACGATTAATACTTCATAAAATACTGCAGATCCTTTATCTTACCTCTTTCTAATCTACACACACAAGTATTTCACTGAAGTTACACAACAGTGTTGTTGATACAGAGTTGGAGTTTATTCACACGTCACATACTACAGAGGGTAATGTTTTCAAGAAACATTGAACAGTGCTGCCACATATGACACAGGAAAAAAAGAAAAGACACTGAAACCCTTTCTTTGCCATTATATAAAAATAGTGTTGCTACAAAAGTATAAATTAGGCTCCGTAATAAGACAACTCTGTCAAGATCTGAAGCTACACAGGAATCTGCTGCCAAAGTGCAATAAAAAAGACAACATTAATAGAATCAAACCCTCTTTTTTTTTTGCATTTTAGTAGAGTATAAAAAGAAATGCCTTTAAAATAGGATGCAAGCAACACTAGTTTCTTAACCTGAATTGATAATAGACTATAATCAATTTAAACAGAACAGATCTTAATGTTTGCATTCTTATACCATTTTGTACAATAATTATAATGAATAAGTTCAAACAAACTAAAACTTACAGCTGATTAATAACGGTATCTAACTTGAGTTTTTATTATGTCAAAAACCTGTTGAAATGCTAGTTATTTTTACTGTCCCCAAAAAGCACGTCGGCAGCCTCCAGGAATGCTTCTTTCACAACTTCGCCGTCTTTGAAAGACTTCATGTGTTTCGCAAGAACGTGACTGACACGATAAGATGCTATGGTAGCAGCCTTGCTCTTGTTGTTGGGCCTGGTGAAAATGGACTGCTGTGCATTTAGCTGTCCTTTCAGGTCCCTCACCTTTTGGGAGCGTAGGGCAGAATTAGGAGGGAATTCCGTCTCGTAGCGTTTGTGCACTGTTTTGAAATGCCGCTCCTAAATTACCCTTCTTCGATAAAGCCACGCTCGCATTGCAGATGAGACAGATGGACTTTGAATTGGAATAGATACAAAAATAATCATCCTCCCACTCGGAGTGAAAATTATATATTTTGGGCTTTTATGCTTCTGCCAAAATTGTGGTCTTGTGTGTGTGCGGACTGTCATAATTTGCCACGGACATCGTCAGCAAACTAGTGCCCACTGCCCACCAGCCACGCCCCGACACATGGGATCACGCCAATCACAAAGCTTTGATGCGTTCAAGTGCATTATTCTGGCACAGGAAGATTATGTTATAGGACATTAACTATAAAACAGAATATTGTTGTTCTATTTTTAGACACATCTCGCGATCGACTGGGAATCTCCAGTCGATCGCGATCGACTGGTTGGGCACCCCTGGTCTAAGTTATCTCAGTGGGTCTCAAACGTTTGGTCACAAATTATTCAAAAGATTATTTCCGCGGCACACCTTCATATGATCATTATAGTTATAAAAAAAATAAGAGAATAAAGGAAAAACAGTTATGAAATACTATATGGCAGTAAAACAAGAATAGAGTTTAAAATGGGAGTGATTTGTAAAATATCCATAAAGAAAAAGAAAATCTGTTTACAGTTTTGTTTCATATGGGTGTTGAGATGTATCCATAGATCTCTTAATGTTGCTCTCAAAGTGCACCAGATTGATGCTTTTAACTTCAATATTTAAAAAAAAATCTTCCCGGGGGAGCATCCCCCCTAGAGGAGGTGAGGTCCGCCCCCCACTCATAAAAAATAGCACTTTACCCCTGCCTATATGCCGTGAGCTGATTATCGAGCCTTCATTGTAACAGTCGCGGGTGTAGGCTACTGTGTGTGTGCGTGTGGGGAGTGTAGTGTTACAGTAGAAAATTCCACTGTAGCGCCGCGGCCGCCGCTCTAGAACATTTTACATGGGGTGGCAGAGGGGGGGCAAGAGGTCATGCCAGGGTGGCATGGGGGGGCGTACAGTACGACCCTCCTGGTCTCTTCAGAGTACTCTCTTTTCCTTTTCCTCTTTCTATCACTTCTCAGATATGTATTTTTTGTAGTTGACTCACTCCAGCTACTCTGGCCTGCAAGAGTCTACTTGTGAAAAGCACTGGTACAAATGCGTGTATAACTTTACACGTTAGGGCCATGTAGCTGATAAGTAGCGTAATAAATATTAAATCAGAAAGTATTTATCGAATGCACACAGGCAGCTGTGTTTAGACCCAGTTTGACGGTAAAGGATGTATCCTGGTTTCATTTATCTGGCCTCATTGCTGTGATCTGTAATTTACGTGGATTTAATAGTACTGCATAGTTTAGCAAATAAAAGGGATCGATCTCCCAGCTAGCGCTGTCTGTGTAGTAGGCTATTTTGTAACGTAACGTCCCAAACAGCGTCTGTTAAACGCTATCGATTCAAACGGCAGCGCTTTATTAATATTTTGTTTCAAGCTCTCGTCCTTAGTAAAAACAAAACTAGTGGAAGGGGAAATGCTCCCAGGGGAAGCTGATCCACCTTCAGGTGCTGGGACAGCTCGCTCCCTCTCTGCAGAGCGTGTGAGCCGCGGTCTGTGAACGCCGCTCCGCAGTTTAATGCAGGGCCGTAGCTGCGTTTTTAACGGGCCTAAAATGATATTTAAAATGATTCACTTTTAATTAATGAACTGTTTGTTTTGTTGCCTGAGAAGCTTGTGGACATAGTGTAGGTTTGTTTCTACAAGTACAGTTTTAGGGACTCAAAAGTTAGGGGAGCAGCTGGGGGGGGCAAGGCTCTACAGTGGGGGGGCAGCTGCCCCCCTTGCCCCCCGTAGATCCGCCCCTGCACAGTAGTAAATGGGGGAGGAATTATATTGAAACGGCTATTTTGGCCGTATGAGTCAAAGCCGTCTCCCCCTGCCTCATTAAAAGTGTTGTCCAGTCGTCAGAGGTAAACCCGGGGAGATCAATTAATGGCGATTCAGCACGATTACAGGAGAGCCGGCCCACATGTTTCATCCCTGGGAGTCCCAGGCCTCAGCCGCAGGTAATTGGGGGTGCAGGCAGTGCTGCTTGTAGACAGGATGTGTATTTCTGAGCTCACACCTCTCTGCACCAATTAGATGGGAGTGTGGCGCTTTGATGTGCCGGGCTTTGATTGGCAGCGATTCCAACTCAATTTCATTCATTCAATAGCCACCGCAGCCCCCTAATTTCCCATGGGTGTTATTTCTGCTGCTGTAAACCGGTTATCATTCAAGGGATGATGTGAACCCAGAACACGTCGCAAGAGGAGAAAATGTATTTCTGCCCAGAGAACACAAGAAGAGCTAGGCTTCTCTCTGACAGATTTCATTTATTTCTGTAAGGAGACAAGTTGATGTTCAAATGCACACATGAGCTTTCACTTCTTTAAATAGCCGGTTTGTGTCAGCATAGACGTGATTATAATTGCACATATACAGCATGCTTTTCCACTTCCTGACAGTTATGTAAATCCAGTTTATGTTCCTCTAGTATGTGGACAAAATAAGGTTTGCTTTGTAATCAGAAGGTCAGTCACTGCTGTGGATGTTGACAACAACCGAAGCTATCAGTGGTTCTTCTGTTTGCCTCTGTGTGGTCCTGTGTTGAGCTGGGACCACCCAGAGGGTCACACAGGTTTAGTCCCAGCTTGGCTAAGTTGTGGAGAGGCCTGATTTATTTTCATTAGCATCTATTGTAATGGATTAGTTGATCGATTGTTACCTGCCTTCCTGTGATTGCACATGCCTCCTCACAACTTTAACTCATTCTTCCTTTCCTTGTTTTTTATTTGCTTGGTTTTTAAGCCTGCTTACTCTTTCAAAGGTGGTTTTAAGGCGATGCCTAAATCACTGTCCCAAGTTCCAGTCTTGACGTTGCACCTTTAAGGCAATTTAATGGCCTGCATACAGGATGTGCTGGTGATGAATCGAGTAGACCTTGCAAAATATTATGTTTGAGACTGCATAGCTCAAATGAAAGAGGACCTGTCATGCTTTTTGTAGTGTTCCCTTTCGTGTCGTTTGTTACGTTTTTGTGCATTTAAATGGTCTACAAAGGCTAACATCCCTGTGTTCCCTACAGAGGGAGTTTCTCCCCCCCCCCCTGCCTGAAATACCTCTATTTGACTCCTTTGTTTACTACAATGGGTCTTACACAGGCCAGGCAGGACTACCTAGCATACTGTATGGAGAAAATTGAAGACTAGAAAGTGTTCCGCCGTGTGGAAGAAATGGACGTGTTTTCTTTGTTTGTCCTTCATTACATTTTGAATGTAATAGATTACGGTTTCTAGAAGGAAAACGCATGTTGCATATCTCAAAATATATATTCAAAACAGCAAGGGTATATTAATAGCAAGAACTGTAATACAATCAACAGGGATTTCAACCATTATTTATTAACATACAACATGCTTAAAATAGTTTTAATAATATAGTCTCTTCAGTCTGTTGATGAGCCTATTAAGTCTTGTAGAACTCAAACGAGTAAAGATTCATATTTCTTGCACGGATTTGTTCTAAAACAGATTTTGGCAGACTGCTTAGGTAAAATAACTGAGTGATCAAACAATTAAATTAAATTGGTGAAATTCAGCCCTTTAAGGATGCTTCATTGGTTGGCGAAACACCAATAAGCTTCATGGCCGAGTTAAAATGCAACAATGTCGACATGTGCAGATAAAATGTATGTTTGATATATAAGGGTGAAGTGAGGTATGTGACATTAGCTCACATGAACAGAAATAGCAGCAGCTATCCTCCTGGCTTTAATAACGCAGCATGTCTCTGGCCTTCAGATTTTATGGTTACCCAAATGGGTGTTAAAAGTTTAAACTGTGACCTTCACATTGTGCTAGCATGATCCCGGCACACACACTCAGCCTTGGGTTTCAGAGTCCACAATGGGAAAGCACTTAGCCAGAATCACAGCACAGGCTGCTCAGGGGAAGCTGGACCTGAGCAGAATGAAATATATCTCATGGTCCGTTCTTTTAAACACGCAGGAGGTATAAATGCTGCGTTGACGTATGACCTCCATGTCTGACTCGTCTTGTGTACATGAATCACAGATTGTTGCTTCCTTGCACCTGACACTTTCTGCACTTTGTAATAAAAAAGACTTATATGATACAAAAGCTGCATCTTGCCAAGAAAGGAAAACACTGATTTCTCCCTTGAGAGAATAGTCAGAGACTCTGCAGGATGTTAAAAAATACAATGACTCCACAGCCTCAGTGTTTTACATTGATCCTGACTCTGATCTGTTATTGGCTGAAAGATGTGTCACTCTGCTGCATACAAAGTTTAAGAGAATATGTGCCACTTATAATATAACCGTTCTCCAGTACAGTCAGCTCATCTATAGAGAGACATTCATAACTTCCTGAATGATACAAAGAATAATTTGCAGTTTCTCCTCTGTCTCCAGAGACAACAAGCTTCTGAAGCAACGTCTTTTCTACATGCACTCTCAGTGAAACAGCTCTGGTTCAGATGACCCTCTGAGAGGCAGCCTGGTGGAACAGTGCTGTGAGATGGTGAGCATCAGGGGAGGGTCTCAGGATAGAATCACATTTGAGTCCAAGCTGTATTTGGAGTTCACCCTTTCACAGCATGTGGTGGATTAATAATTGCCTCTGGAATAATCCTTGGCCTGGACCAGTAACTTTGTAAAATATCTACTAGTTGCCAGGCAACCTCACAGGGATGTGGTGTTTTTACATTTTGGTTATGGTACAGATTGAAAAAACAATTGTTGTAGAATAGGGATTTTTGGACCTTTGGACAGAGACAGGCTAGCTGTGTAGCGCTGTTTCCAGTCTTAATGTTAAACTTAAGTTAAACAAGTACAAACCACAGACTGTCTGTGTCATGGCGAATTGTACTTTCTTGATTATTTCTAGTCTTTGAATTTGTATTGTATTGTACGTTGCTTTGTCTTCTCATAATGCTGTAACACAAACATTTCCCAAATTGGGATCAATAAAGTACCATCTTATCTTATCTTATCTTATCTTACAGTCGCTGGTTTATTTATGTCTGTAGGCCGTTGTTGTGAGTGTAGACGGTCGGAGCATATACAACGTTAGCTTAGCCGGTCTCCATTCAGAAAACACGCATTTTAAAAGGTTTTTCGCCTGCCGTCTGTCTGCAGACTTGTCAAAGTATTAATTCATGGTTTTTACTAACCGGTATTGTTACTTCGGCATCATTTTGAAACGTATATTACAATTAAATCACGGTAAAATATGTTCATTTTGTTGTAGTTGTAGCCCCCTTGCCGTCACTAGTTTAGCATACTCAGCCCGGTTGTTGGCCCGGTAAGAACCTCGATTTTGGAGGGCCAGAAAAAAGGTGAAAAAGTAGCCCTGAGCCGGAACTACCCCTAGTGGAAAAGCAAAGAAAAGCGGGCCGGGTTTGGCACGGCACGCTTAAACCGTGCTACGCGCTGCAGTGGAAATGCGCCATTAGTTAATTTTCCCTACTGAACTGAAAATAGAAAACTTCAAAACCACGCTTGAGGTTCGTCTGAACTTGACATGCATATATATTTATTTATATATTATACAGAGAGAGCTGCGGTACGCCTTTTCTCTGTTCTCAGCACACCCAAAGAATGAGTTCATAACATTAGTTATGGATCAGGTGTTCTGTTACAGAGAGGTAAAGTAGGGATGGTTCTTACTGATCCCCAGTCAGTGCAGTCACGGAGCTGGTATTCCTCCACCTTGCCTTTTCACCGCCATGCATGGTGAATATCTGCGCTGGTATTCGAGAGCAACTTTGGTTGAAAGTTGGTCAATTGATTATCACGACAGAACGCATTAACTTTGACTGCCCTAATATGTATATATTTGGCAACTTTATTACAATCAAAAGTGGCTTTAGAGCAGGTTAAGAATTGTATGTTTTTCGAAAATTGGGTTTTGTTAAATAACAGTGTTTTGGACGGAGTCATTTAGAGACCAACTGGACCAATTTTAAAAGTTGTTGTCCCCATTAGTCACTTCAAACAAACAAAGAGGAAAATAGAGTCCTGGTAGAGAAATACTGATTCCCTTTTATTTAGCACCTCTTCAAGAAATCATTTATATTGATGTACACACTGAAAACAGCAGCAGATATAACTTAGTCAACCTCAATTATGTCAGCTTTAACAGAGGTATAACAGGGAAGAAATTAGCACAACATTATTATGGTGATTGGCCATTTAAAAGACAACATCATTTGAGTCTATAGCAGGGGTGGACAATTAATCTTTACAAGGGGCCACATCAGAAACCTGAGCTGTGTTGGGGGACCGAATCAAAATAAGTTGAACTTAATTCTGCTCAATATACATTTTCTCCCATTGTAGAATGCAGTATATTACATATTTGTATGAGCTGTTACTGGTAAGAAAAAGAAAAAGAATGTTCCCTTACAATAAATATATGAAATTGTGGAGTGGGTCAAATAGGAAAATACTCCTATAGAAGTAATAAACAGTAAAAACAATAATTGAATCAGTATTTAATTACATTTTTAACACGTTAATCTACACAAACCAATACTGAAAAGGTGTTTTACAGTATGTTAAAGATAAGAAATTAATCAACTTCATACAAAAAGAAATGAGTGCTTTTGATGTTTTTCAGTTCATTTGACTTGTTCAGTGAGAAAAATCCAGTCTGTCTTGGGCTTGAACAAGTGCACGGAAATCTGGTTCAGTATCTGAGGTGGATATGCGAAGGACAGCTGAGAGGTGATCATCAGTGATAGAGGATCTGTATCTGGATTTGTTGAACTTCATCACTGAGAATGTCTGTTCACATATTCAGGTAGATCCAAAGAGGACCATCATCTTCTGAGCACGTCTCCTCATGTGTGGAAAGTTCTCCTCTTTCAGGGAAGAGTAAAACTCAGGCAGTGAGACTGACCTAAAGTGCTCTGACAGAAGTGTGTTAGACTGCAGGTCAATTAGTCCAAGCTGAACATCACTGGGTGCATCATCCACATGGCATGTACATGGGGAAAACATCATGTTCCTTTCATTCTCAACTGTTTTGAAGTCTTTAAATTGCCTTGAAAACTCACCATGCAGTGAGTTCTAACGTGGATGAGTACCTCTGGAGGTGATCAGCTGATGAAAGCCTTCACTGCACTGTACATGTCATGCACTAAAAGGCCCTTGCCTTGCAGTTTGACATTTAGTTCATTCATTGGTGCAGTCACATCTACAGATGTAGCACTCTAGAATGGACTCCACCCAGCGGATCCCAGTGGCTAGGATTTTAAAGCCCTCCCACTATTTCCTGAGAGGGCGTTGCCAGATTTCCCCATTTGTTCAATTTCAGGATTTAACCATGAGATGGCGCTTCATTCACAAATACACAAAGACAACTGGGTGTTATAGAACTTAGTCTGTTTGCAATGTTTGCAGCTCTGCAGCTGTGTTTGCTGAATACTGTAGCATTTAATCACTTATTTGTTATGGTTTTCACAGGCTACTATAACGAAAAAACATCAATATTTTAGATCAAATAAAGTATATCTAATCTTATTATCTTAATTGTAATTCAATAATATATAGTCTTTATATATTAAATAATCATAATAATGTAATGTTTACACTTCTTTATTTTTTATGCTCATACTTTTACCTTTACAATAGTTTGCTTTAATATGTAGTATAGTTTTTGTAATATTGTTGTGGTGTTTTTACACAGTACAGTAGATCGAAGTAAATCCACTTATACATTATCATATATTATAATGTGTTGTATTATTAAGTAATATCATACATTAACCCCATTATAGCAGATGCCACATTGAATGGATGAACACATTTATGCATCAATAATTACAACGGAGTATTTCTAAATATAAGTTGTAAAAATACTTATATGTATTTAATACTAATAACATAATGATTCATTTTACTTTCAGATGATAATACTTTTCACTTGGGAAATTGACAATTTTGAATGCAGGACATTTACTTCTAACACATATTTTTACCTAGGTAAATAATCGGAATACTTCTTCCACCTCTGATTTTGGACCCCGTCACTGTTTTTAAAACTTTGTTTGATATTTCCAGAGATCCTTTCAGACAGACAATGCTGTCCTGCATGTGTTGATCACCTTGAGGGGGACTGTCGAGCACAGTATTTAATTTGTATTAAAGCCAGACCATTTTTAAATAACTGTCTGATTTTGTCATTGCACAACATTTGTGAATAAACTAAATTTGTGATTGTTATGGCAATAATATTAAAACATTTTCACAGCCTCAGCTTGCAATGTTTGAATTGTTTTATACCATTTATCAAGACCTGTACCGGCAATGCTGGAGAAGAGGGGGGATGGGAGAGTTGTCACATTCCGATGGCCCATTATTTGAAACAAAGTGAGTCCACAACATACTACTTGCTTTAGTTAACAGAGGGGGGATGGGAGAGTTTTGTTTTGAAGCCTACTTTAGTGAATTACTGAGTTTAGGCAAGTTAATAACGTTTTAAGGAAGTTGACTACAGCATATTCATATTTGTTAGTGCTTTCATTTCAATTCGGCGAACATAATAGCCTACTACATTAAATGATTGTAAAGATGATGATTAAATGATTAAAAATCGGTAGTGAGAGCCGGGCTGCATTTCCTCCCGTCGGATGTGATACAAAAACAAACTTATTTTAGTAGTTTTAAACTCACGTGGTCGTGGATTAAACCACATTTATTTCGTTTAATAGAAACGAAATATGATTTTTTTTAAATGTATCTTATTCAATGCAGAATATGATTATATCCGTGACAGTGGGAATAAAAAACGATATGCTACAGTACAGTAATAAAAGATAAATCCCACTTGTTGTACCTGGCAGAGCAAGAAACACTCCAGCCTTTTATTTAAAAACAATATCAAAATAAATATGTGTGTCCCGGGCCATAAATGTAATTATGCTGTCAGTTTTCAGATAAAGCCACGGCATCACAATTCTTCTGTATTCTACAATATAGTTATTTTCACCTCCAGTATTGCTTTCAACCCACCAGCTTTTATGGAGAAAATAAGTTATATAATTATTAACCAGAGGCATGTTTCTCACTATTTTATGCATAGAAACAACAGGCTACTGTGTGTGTGGGAATCAGCTGTTTATTACATGAGTTCCATTGTGGCAGCGTCCATCACTGCTCTCCCTGGTTGCAATACACAAATGCCCTTTCACCAGTGGCATTTTCTCCTGGGGCCAAGGGAAGCCAGGCTTCCCCTGTTTTTTCGGATTGTAGTTATAATTTTAATAAATAAATTAAAACACTTCGTTTAGTTTCGGAAATTCTTCTTTGCTGTGTGTTGCTGCCGGCCCGTCTCTCCCCAATTCTAATTGAGTATTTTACAAAGAGTGAAACAGCGCCCCTCTAGATGTTATGGTAAAACAGTAGATTGCACTCACTGTTGCGAGAGGAGGCCAGCCGAAATTGGCTTCCCTTGGTGAAAAAGAATGGAGGGATTGACCAATCAGACAAGGCTCACGTCATGCCCCTGCCAACCTGTGATTAGTCAGAGCCATGCCAAGGGAAGCCAGAGGCGGCTGGCTTCCCTTGCCTCACAATCCAATCAAATTGCATCAACTTAGTGGTGTAAACTGCGCTCACGTTCCCTCGACAGAAAAAAAAGCAATGGGATTTCTCCATAGGATTTTGGAAAATAGCTCGAAATAAGGTCTGTGGAAAACGAACCTGTTAGATAAATGCACGTTTTGTTCAGCCGGATAATATCCACATGTCTACTCTACTTTTATAATTTTCGAATCATAAATCTAATCGATAGATAGATAAATAGCGTCACTGCACCACTCTCACCGCCGTTAGAAAGTAGCAAGCAACTGAAGCAAGTGCAATTATGGAGGGTGGAGATTTGGAGTATTTAATCAAAGATAATTGTACTAAACTTCTGCTACAGCAGCAACTAAAATGAAATCTGATGACAGGCCAATGCCCAAACTGGAGCTGTGTACAGCGAGGAAAAAAGGAGCGAATCGGACGTAAAACGTTAAAGGTCTCCTGATTTAGTTTGTGAATGAATGCTTATTAGAGTTTCGGCTGGCGAGTGCGTGCGGACCTGTCGGTTAGAAAGCAGGCGTGTGTAAGTCCTGCATCTGTATGATACAAATGTGTGTAAAATGATACCGGGCGCTGTAATCACTCATCTTGTTACAGCGTTACATTGACCACCACACTCCCCGACCCCAAAAAAAGGACGTATTATTGGCTTCCCCTAATTTTTTTCCCACGCCACGCTACTGCCTTTCACACCAACGCAGTTCCCGTTCTAGCTCCGTGCTAGAGCTTTTCTGGTTCGGAACCGGTTTTTCTTTTCAGCCTCCGTTTTGTTCACACCGCCCAGAGTCCGACTGGTGCTGCCGCTGCTGCGTCATGACGTCACCGTTTACGTCGCTGATTTTCTCCCCAACGGCGTCGGGTCGATGATCGTGTTGCTTTTAATCATACGAAGCCAGATTAAATTAAATAACTACTTCTCAACCCTTATACTTTTATGTGCATATTATGTATATTAATGTCTTTCAGCAGCATTTACCGACCACTGCAGTGCTGCCCGCTGTTTGGCATCACAACGCTGTTATGAAAGTTTCTCTGGTATAAAATGGGTGATGTTAGCATAGCAACCGAAGCTAAACTGACTATCTTGACTACTTGTTGCTATCCTATTGTGGCATAAGCCGTTTTATACAGGCACATTTTACCGGCGTATTTTTCATTATGATTCTACTTGTGATAGTCGGACATGAGTCATGAAAACCTGTGCAGCCCATGTATTGATTCCATCCGATAGCTGCTATAATACAAAACAAAACGTCTGCCTGCTCTCCACAATGATCAATAACAGCGAACGGATGGTCAAAGTAAGGTACAAATAAACAGAATCACACTAAGCCTGGTTAGTGTTGCCTGACTTTATAAAGTGTGTGGTTGCGTTCTAGTCACTTTGGTCAGCGTTACTGCTTGTTACAACTTTCATTTGCCGTACTCGCCATAAACTGTTATTGCTCAGGTTGATCCCGCCCCTACCCCTACCACCGCCTCCGACGTAAGCGGTTCTTGCTTCTAGACCGAAAAATGTTTGGTGCTTGAAAAGGAGGGGGCCTCACCTCGCGGAGGGGTCAATTAGTGCAGGCACGGCACAGTTTCGCCGTTGACAATTCACGAGCCCCCCCCCCCCCCCGTTGACAATTCGCCGCACCCCCTAACTAAAATGACTTCCTGCGGCTATGCTGACAGCAGCCAGCAGGGCAGGACAGCAGCAGCCAGCGACTCGCGAGTGCGACACACACACGCGCATGATGGCTGAGAGAAAGAGGAGCGTTGTGTGGAGCTATTTCACAAATGTCAATGAAAACTTGGCGAACTGTGATGTGTGCAAGAAGGCAGTTCGCTACTGTGGCCACTTTGTATTGTTATTTTTCATGTTTGCACTTTACATTTGCAAAAGTAAAACGTTTATTTGTCTATAAAAACTGTCCTGTCTTTAATCATGAAAATTAATTCAGATTTAGTCTAGCTATGATGCATTCAGCTCAAAAATCATGTCATCCTATACGATCATTTCCTGATAATGATGAAGCCCTGCCTCTCCCCACCTCTGCTGCTACAGATGTTAGTGCAAAATACCATGCCACGTGGACGGAAGACATTTTTGATATCGTATTCGGTTAGTTTTCGTTTTCGTCTCCGTGTAGATGCAGCCTCAGAGGGGTTGGGGGCTGGTGAACGGTATGGTCAATGTTTGTTTGTTTAAAAATGTTTGCAGTCGCGAAAGCTCTAAGCCAATCAGACATGGACAAAAAAAAGGATCAGTCTATGTGTCGAGGGGGAAATAGACACCCCTCTTCCTTTACAGCCATGGTCCGGTCTGACAGCGCTCAGCTGTCTGCGGCAGAGAGGAAGAGACAGATCACTGCATAAATATGCAAACCCAAACCTACAGTTCAACTTTACTGCTGGAGAAGAGAGAACACAGGGGGGTGGGAGATCACAGGGGGGGGGGGGGGGGAGAGCTGAGGCTGATGGGCCATTCGGTGTGTAAACAAAGAGAGTCACACACAGCTGATCAGCTAATCACCTGAGAGCTGCCGAGTTTCATTCAGACTATTTAAAAAAACAACGGTCTGATTTTATCATTGCACAACAATGAACTCAATGTGTGATTGTTATAGGATTAATATTAAACAGTAATAATACAGTAAACTATTAACACTGTAAATATTATTGTTTGCCCGTGGTGAGATGACGAGGCTCCATTAAAAATAAACCTATTTTTAGTGAACTACTGAGTTTAGGCACGTTAATAAAGTTTTAATGAAGTTGACTACAGCAAATTCATATTTGTTAGTGCTTTCATGTCAATTCGGCGAAAATATTATATCATTAAATGATCGTGAGGATGATGATTAAAAATCGTTTGTTTGAGCCGGGCTGCATTTCCTGATGAAAACTCCGTAGGCCTACTACAACTACAATGTAGTTGTAGTACACCAACGTGGATTAAACAACAATATTTTGTTAAAAAAAAACATGGTGATGTTTTGTAAATGATTACATGTCTCTTGCACAGAATATGATCCTATCCGTGACATATGGATCTTAACAAATATCCGCTATATCAGATACCTGTAGATCTATCAGCTGTTTATTTCACATGAGTTCCAGTGTGGCAGCTTTTTAATCACTGCTCCCCCTGGTGGATCCATGATCCATTGTAGCTGGTTTCATTATAATTTATCAAGGGGGCGTATCAAGTCATGCGGGGGGTTTTCCTCTCTGTGAGGATCGACTACGTGCCGATCACGGCACCACTGCGGTAGGGACGTCCGAAATGAGGTGCTACATCTGTACAGCAAAACCAAGGTCTGCCATCCAGTCTGCATCTGAAAGCTGTGGGATGTCGTTTCCTTTCTTCACACAGAAGTCTTGAATCTCTTCTCTCAGGTCCCATAGTCTTTTCAGCACTTTGCCCAGGCTGAGCCACCTGACAGCTGCATGGTAGGGTATGTCACAATGTTCAGTCTCACTTTCCACCAAAAGTGCAACAAACTGTCTGTGATTCAATACTCTTGCCCTGATGAAGTTAACTATTTTAGTTACAACATCAACAACATGGTTAATTTTTAACACTGACTTACACAACACTTCCTGATGTATAATACAATGCAAAAATACCAATTTCTGTTCAGGGTTCATTTCTGTCACTTTATCCTGCATTCTCTTTAAAAGTCCAACATTTTTCCCTTTCAGATTTGGACAACCATCCGTTGTCACGCCTGCCAGCTTGTCCCATTTCAGTCCCAACTTTTCCACACATGCATTTACCTCCTTGAACAAATCCCTCCCTGTTGTCGTCCCTTTCATTGACTGCATGGCTGCCAGCTCCTCCGTGATTTTGAAGTCCGTAGTTATCCCACGTAGGAAGATGAGTAGCTGGGCAGTGTCACGTACATCGCAGCTCTCATCCAAAGCCAAGGAAAAAAAGTCAAACTTGACCGCCCTGTTCTGCAGCTGAAGCTCCAGATTTCCCTCGATGTCCTCAATCCTCCTCGTAACAGTGCGTTGGGAGAGGGGCACTTTCTCAAATGCCTCCTTTTTCTCCGGGCATATTAGTGCGGCAGAGTCCAACAAACACTCCTTAATGAACTCTCTGTCCGAAAACGGTTTACTTTTTCTTGCAATTTTGTGGGATAAGACATAACTCGTCTTGACAGCTGCATCTCTGGATGTGGAATGTTTTGTGAAAAGTTGTTGTTGGCTTTGCAGCTTAGCTAGCAAAGCATCCGACTCCTTTGCCCGCTCTTCCTCAGACAGGTTCTTGTATTTATCTGCGGGTTTGGTCGCATAGTGGCGAATTGTACTCCTTGAACACAGCGACCTGCGCACCACAAACTAAACACACAGCTTTACCTTTCACTTCTGTAAATAAATACTTAGCGGTCCATGTCTTCTTGAAAACGCGGCATTCAGTATCGATCTTTCTTTTTTTGCCGTGAGCGGACATTTCGAGGACTAGCCGGCCATCATCACTCGTAGCTGTTCACGGCACGCGCGTATACGTAAATAAAAAAAAAAACAGCAGCACCCTTTTCAAAATAAAAGCAACACAGTTAGACAAGTATTTACGCCATGCAAGCAATACGGGTGTGTTGCTTTTATTTTGAAAAGGTTGCAGTTTTTTTTCATATATGTTATAATTTATGATCAACCTCACCGGCCAAGGGGCCGTAAAATGCCCAGTACTGGTCTATAGAGCGGTGCAGGATCGAGTCCTAAAATCCGGAAGTGAGTTAGCATTTTACCACTACTGTTTCCCTCGTCTCAGGCTTGTTGGATTGAAGCACCCTTCAGTTGTTGAAGGTTCGAGCCCGCTCCGCGCCGTTCGTTTGATGAGTGGTCTGCTATAAAAAGGAAGGACTCAGACAGAGATATGAGATTAAACAATAAGCTGATTTAATGGTAGAAACAACAGTACAATATAACGAAGTACTTATATAACGAAGTACTTCGGGCCTCAGCTCTTCCACCGTGCGATGTACGTATCAGACAGTCAGACCGAACAGAGGCCGCGAGTGTACAGAATTCACAATATTTATTCCCACAAACGGAGAGGAGTTGTGTGGGAGGAGTTGTGTCGGTTGCTCCTCCCTAGGTGTTCATCCATTGGTGGACTCACCCCTGGGCGAATCAGAGTGAGTCAGCCATAGGCGTGGGAAGTTTGGATCTCCTGCGCCGCTGATCAGTCCCATGCCATCTTTTATGGCAGCCATAAAATAAACAATTCTGGGTTGAACGGGGGTGAGGTACCAATCCTTATCTTCGTTTATCCTCGGCACCTGGCCGTACCACTCCGTATCCCAATCCTCCTCCCTGCCTAGACTCAATGTTGTCAGTTTTATTACCTTTCTCCTGCAACCCCCCATGCTCCTATCCGGCCCATTAAAAACCCGGGGGGGCGACTGGATCCTCTACATTCCTAAGTCAACGCACACACAATTGACCACAGCAAACAAAGGAAAATAATACCATCATGAGGACATTTGGTCTAGTTTCATAAGCATACATTTTACACAGACTATTGGCGCCTAAGATATGTTGTGCCAAAGTTATAATTATTAAAACAGGTTATACAGGTTACTTTAATCCCCCTTTTGATCTCACCTCAAGAGATCAATTCACACAAAGCATTCAAAACATAACCACTGTCATTCTTTTCTACTGCGTCTGTCCCACAATGAGCGGATACAAGGCACACAACAACAACCACATGTTACTAAAATGGCAATACAAGTAGCTATAGAAATCAAAAGAGACATTATTAAACCTTTCCATTGACCAAACATGTTTGTAAACCATTCCTCCAAGGGGTTGTGTATCCCTGATTGTTCATGCATAGTTATGGATAGTGTGCGAAAGCCTTCTAAAGCCTTTGTGACGGAACCGTCCGGAGCCGTATTGTTTGGAATGAAAGTACAACACATATCACCAAACATTGAACACACACCTCCTTTCTCAGCTAACAGCATGTCAAGGGCCATTCTATTCTGTTTCAGCGAGTCCTTCTACAGCGTCCCTAGTGAGATTAGCTAAACGGAGCACATTGTAATGTACATAGTTGATCCTGTCTACATTATTCCATCACTACCTGCTTGGAAAGTGAAGGTTTGTTTAGGAGACATTTTGGTAACAACTACCTCATGTTTGGCCCGTTTGACCCTAGTTACGGACTCCTCTGGCGGGGGAATGGAGTCTGGGTGGTCAATGGAATCATTAAAACAAAAATAAAGGCAAGGGTGAACACACATTATTTCTGTTATTAATAATAGGAGATTTACTAGGACACAAGGAATTAACACCCAATCAAATAATAAGGCTATTCGCTAATGGGCCATATAACTAAGAATGGTGTTCAAGATACAAACAGTGTCCCAAGTAAACCACGATTCCCACTAGCAGAGTACACCAACAAACAATAAGGAAGTGTAATCCACAGTCTGTCATTGTTGAGTACCTTTAATCAGTGGTCCGTGTTATTGTAATTAGGTTCTTCTGAACACAATGCTAAAATCTCCTAAGGAGATTCTTTAAAACTAGGGTGTAAAATAGTACCCTGTAATGGTAAATACTGTGCTCCCAGAACCTGTTAAATATAAGGTTCAGTAAAACCTGTTAAATAGAAGGTCTGGTGATTGGGGAGACTTTCACTGCCCTTTAATTATAGGGCTAACCTCTCGTTATATATAACCTACTACTCTTATTAGAAAGAGGCCCTATAGGTGGGCATAAAAATGCTGCTACTTATTGGAAAGTGCCCCTAAAGGTGGGAGTAAAAAAGTCGGGTCCTATATGGAGTCGTGTGTTTCAGGGGTCGGGGTCCCGTAGACTCGTGTCCGCCTCCTCGCCGGCCGTAATCTCCTTTCCAAGATCGCCTGTTGTTACCTCTGTGTCTTTGTCCTTGTCATCTGTTGTATGGGTCGTTGCTTCTGCTGGGCTGTCGTCGTCAGATGTGTCGTTCTCTCGTCCTGCTGCAGCGATGTCAGTTCTGATGTCGTCTAACGTCCTTGCTGGAGGTTTTCCAACGGCGCACTGGCTCCAATGATACCACGTTTCCCCCTTTCCTTCGAGGCGAACTGCATGTGATGTCCTCTGAGTCACTCTGTGCGGGCCGGTGAACCTTGGGTTGAGCCACTTCGGACGGATGACCTTCAGCCAGATGAATTCTGCGGTGTTAGCCTCGTGCTTCTCGGGTCCCCCTTTGGCGTCAGCCACCTGGGTGGAGAAATTCTGTCCCTCAGTTAATGTGTCATAAACAAAGTCCGACACCGGCTATATCAACCTGTTTCAGAGGAAGGTGGAGTCCCCTGTGCCGTCTTGACTTGCCGTGTCTTCTCTGTCAGAGGCAGAGGTTTCATCCTTTTTTTTTTTAGTCCTAAAAAATTTGACGCGTTTTGCAACAAAGTCAAGTATTTCTTCATCTGTAGGTGTATGTGTTGAGCCAGGTGTTCTTTAATGTCCGGAGGGGAACTGGGTGAGGGGGGGTTAGAGGTGGAGGGAAGCGTATAGGGAGGGGGTCGGGTCTTAAAGGGGTTGTATAAATCTGGATAGAGGAGGGGACCGCCCTCTGGGATGTCTGGGAGGGGCCCACCATATGGCTTCTCCTTCCTGACTGGCTCTATCACTTCTGTGGGAGGGGCTGGTGCAGGACTGGGTGGGGCTGCTATGGCGGGCAGATTTTTGGCGGGAGTTTTGCTCAGAGGCAGGTTACTGCCACTCCATTCATAACTAAGGCTGCGTTATGGCCTATTCTCCTTAGCTTGTCAACTAGCTCCCTTTCTTTGTTAAGTTTAGAAGCCCTGATAAAACCTGCCTTCTGCTTGTTGAGAGTTTCTAATTTCTGAACCAACTGTCGCTCGTATGTATTGAGTGCTGTGGCTAGGAGACTTATTGCCTCGTCACCCTCTACTCTATTCTCTGCGATCATCTGATCGTGTAAGAAACGGAGATCGCTGCTCGCCTTTTTATGATCTCCGGGCTTAAGTCCGCTAAGTATCAATCTCTCTGCTTGTCCCCACTGTTCCCTTAAACTCCCCGGAACAGGGACTCCTAATTCTCTCTCTTCACGTTCAAATTCTCCTTCCATTTTGACTTCGTTCGTATCTGCTTCTCCTAAAGGTTTTAGTTTTTTATAAAAAATACCAGATACTTCTGCCTACTATAATTTACTAATTATTGTAGTTTTATTCCCACAGGTATACAGTCTGATAGTTTTCGGTGCGAGGTGTATTTCAACCCGTTGCGGAGACTCACAAGAGCGCTTCTCCTAAAGGTTTTAGTTTCTTATAAAAAATACCAGATATCTCTGCGTACTATAATTTACTAATTATTGTAGTTTTATTCCCACAGGTATACAGTCTGATAGTTTTCGGTGCGAGGTGTATTATACGGCGCGTAAGGCTCAGGTTTGGGAAGGCTAAATAACTTGTTTTACCTGACGCTGCCTGCCTCCGGCGTCTATAGAAAGAGATCAACTCAGTGAAAGCTGCGCCTGATCAGAGCTCAGCGTGCGGAGTTTAAATCTATCAAGTCATATTACAGGATAAAGGAAATACAGTTTAAACTGCCGTATGAAGAGAAGACGCCGACGTGTCGCACTTATCATTCATATCACATCATCGATCATATAATATCATAATATATCATATATTTCCTTGTCTAAGTCAGCTTCTCGAGCCGTATCTGACCGTGCAACACTTACATTGTCACATACTGTATGCAGAAGTATTATTTTAAGCAACACATTAGGTTGACGAAACACTCAACTCAAATGTAATTAAAGTCAGATCCACTCGTGTCTTAGATGGGCAACAGTGATAACATAAAACTGTTGTACGCTTTCAAACACTCGGTAGTTTATTTATTTTTTAACCAGTTGCTCTATATTCACCTTGCAGGTGCAACTATGTGGCTTGTATCCTTTATTATATGTTTAAGTCATGGATGTTTAAAGTTCATATTTGTCTAATATTATTTACTTTTCATTAATGAAGTATGACGCTGCGCTGTTAGTACACTTGTCCCTTTCACGTGAACGCGCTCTCAGCTGGAGAGAGAAACCCTGGCTTGATTTACCGAGTTGATAACCAGCGTCGTAGGACCGCTTAGCCGTTACGTTAAGCCCCCGCTGATTGGTCCAAATTGACCAATCCACGGACTTCCTCACACACACACACACACACTCAGTGCAGGCAGCTCTGCTGATTTCTCCTCCCTGGCTGCAGGCTGATAACAGACAGTTGGCATCAAGGCGAAATTCTCTCTGCAGACCCATTCTCACAGCGCCTATCAACTTTTTTCTTACTCAATATCAAGCCACACTTAATCACACTCAAAATAAATATATCTAACGTAACCCCTGTTGGGTTGAAGCACCCTTCAGTGGTTGAAGGTTCGAGCCCGCTCCGCGCCGTTCGTTTAATGAGTGGTCTGCTATAAAAAGGAAGGGCTCAGACACAGAGATATGAGGTTTAACAATAAGCTGATTTAATGGTAAAAACAACAGTACAATATAACGAAGTACTTCGGGCCTTGGTTCTTACTACCGTGCGATGTACGTATCAGACAGTCAGACCGAACAGAGGCCCCGAGTGTACAGAATTCATAATATTTATGCCCACAAACGGAGAGGTGTGGGAGGAGTTGTGTCGGTTGCTCCTCCCTAGGTGTTCATCCATTGGTGGACTCACCCCTGGGCGAATCAGAGTGAGTCAGCCATAGGCGTGGGAAGTTTGGATCTCCTGCGCCGCTGATCAGTCCCATGCCATCTTTTATGGCAGCCATAAAATAAACACAATTCTGGGTTGAACGGGGGTGAGGTACCAATCCTTATCTTCGTTTATCCTCGGCACCTGGCCGTACCACTCCGTATCCCAATCCTCCTCCCTGCCTAGACTCAATGTTGTCAGTTTTATTACCTTTCTCCTGCAACCCCCCCATGCTCCTATCCGGCCCATTAAAAACCCGGGGGGGCGACTGGATCCTCTACATTCCTAAGTCAACGCACACACAATTGACCACAGCAAACAAAGGAAAATAATACCATCATGAGGACATTTGGTCTAGTTTCATAAGCATACATTTTACACAGACTATTGGCACCTAAGATATGTCGTGCCAAAGTTATAATTATTAAAACAGGTTATACAGGTTACTTTAATCCCCCTTTTGATCTCACCTCAAGAGATCAATTCACACAAAGCATTCAAAACATAACCACTGTCATTCTTTTCTACTGCGTCTGTCCCCCAATGAGCGGATACAAGGCACACAACAACAACCACATGTTACTAAAATGGCAATACAAGTAGCTATAGAAATCAAAAGAGACATTATTAAACCTTTCCATTGACCAAACATGTTGAAATAAGGTCTGTGGTTGACACAAATGTAAGAGACGGATCACGTTTGTTCTATGACATTAAATATATCAGCACTGGTGATTTTTTAAGAGTTTACCTGTCTGAAAAACGATGGTTGTTAACAAGTGGCTGAATAGGACTACAGATTGTTAGGGTTGAGCAGCGCAGGGAGGACCCAAGTGCAGACAGACGATTGGTTAACAGCAAAAAACCTTTATTCAAGGCAACAGGATCAACAAAAAAACAGACAGGAACTCTATCTCCCTCTAGGCACAAAAAGGAACCGACAAAACCCCAACAGAAAACAAGAACTTAAATACACACATGGCCAATCAAGACAACAAGACACAGCTGGGGAGGGGAGGGAAAACACAAAGACACAGGTGAACAGAATCAGGTAATCACACAGGAGGGAAAACACAGACAGGAAACAAATACATGACAGACAGGGGGTGAACATCCTTGAATGAAAAACAGGAAGCCGACAGTCCTAGACAATTCCAAAATAAAACATAAAATAAACAGATCCTAACACAGATGTTGTCGAGGACGTTGTACGTCATTACGTTGAACACGTAAACACTTCCACTAAGTTTGTTTGCACCTGTTCTACTTAAAGCAAGTAGCAAACTGTTAAAACAATCGCTTCAACTTGTACAATTTTGAATCTATATTTTTGAATATGGATCTTAAGTTGGCGTAACGTTGAAGTCGTCCGACCCTGCTGTACTCGGATGTAGTTAGTTTATAGCAGCGTTTCTCAAAGTGTGGGGCGTGCCCCACTGGTGGGGAGCAGAGATGCGATAGGTGGGTCGCGAATGGACGCGATGAACGCGATGAACGGGAGATTTTTTTTTTGGACCTCAGGCCGGAATCGAACCTGGGTCCTCGCGGGCGGTAGTGGACTGTTACAGCCGGAGACTCGCAACGGCGGTGGACTTTCACAGCGCCGCTGCACTGGAGCCTCGCAACGGAGCCTCGCAACGGAGCCTCGCAACGGCGGGTTTTTGCGGCGGCGGGTTTTTGCGGCGGCGGATGCGGCGGCGGGTGCGGTACCGGCGCAGCGGTACCGGCGCAGCGGTACCGGCACAGCGGTACCGGCGCAGCGGCGCTTTGAAAGTCCACGGCCCACCTATGCCAGAGCCAGCAGCCCACCAACGGCAGCAGCCCACCAACGGCAGCAGCCCACCAACGGCAGCAGCCCACAACGGCAGCAGCCCACCAACGGCAGCAGCCCACCAACGGCAGCGGCCCACCGGGAAAAGTCCCGAATATCCCGATGGCCAATCCGAGCCTGCTCACACACACACAATAGGTGTTTCACCAACTACTCGACTAGTCGACTAGTCGAGTAGTTCTACCACTAGTCGGCGCTGTAGGCCCTAGTCGACTAGTCGTGAACAAAATGGAGGCAAACGTGGGAAATGAGGATGCCGACATTGGCGCTGAGGTGCTGCAAAATGCTCCAGCAAAACACGCCCGACATTCAGGGGTCCTCATTTTATGCGCAAATGCGCCGCACCTATGCACTCTACAGTTTCAGTTTTAGCTCCGGCGCTAAAAGTTCACAGCGTGCTCCACTAACACACCCCTCTTTGAACAGCTGTTTAGCTGTTTCTTGTTGCTCTCATTTCGAGAGCAACAAGAAAACACGGGTCAACAGTGGCGCGGATGAGCTACGGGATTACTGCCAGCAGACACCCAATATCCCCACAATGGATAACCCTCTGAAGTGGTGGGCACAAAACGCGAACCGCTTCCCCCGTTTAGCCAAGCTTTCCAGGAGCTACCTGGCTACACCAGCACCCCAAGTGAACGGATGTTTTCCCTGGCAGGCACCACTGTCACCCGACAGCGGTCAAGCCTCCTTCCCTCACATGTTGATGCTTTGGTCTTCCTTAAGGCAAACCAAAAAACCTGGAAGGGTGGACATCCTTATCGAGGAGGACAGTGACAGCGAGTAAAGTGTTGCGCAATGCGCACTGGATTTACGTTGCATTTATGTTCTTAACAGAGTTTTTGCAGTAGATTTGGTGAGTCCAGTTACTGTTTTTTATTTAATCAGCCATGTAACCCATGTAACCCAAATTAAAATGCTGCTTTGTTACAGTGTTTAACGTAACTGTATGCATTGCAATACAAAATACAGTTTTACACCTCTCTTTGTGAGTCTTTATTATGACGTAACAACTAGTCGACTAGTCGACTACTATTTTGAAAAACTTGTCGACTAGTAAATAATGGTAGTTGTGAAACCCCTAACACACAACTGAAACCAAAATAATTTACAGACATATGTAAAAATCTCTCATACACACATGTGAAACGCTCTCACACACACACACAACAGCGTTGCAGTCGGGAAGAAAAGCAATGCGGAGCGGCATCTCACCACTTCATAAGGAGTTTAACCGTGACACTTTTCGAAATCCCGTTTGTGTCCCCCCACTTTACAAATAGGCCTATGTTTATTTTTATTTTTCAACGCAAGCCGTCATCGCCACGGAGGAGCACACAGCCTCTGTGAGCGAGCGAGAGAGAGAGAGCACACCTTTATCTATTTAATATAGCTAGTTGTAAAGAATAAAGTAAGAAATCATTCCAATGTGTACTATAGGACAGTAAAAAAAAAAAAAAAGTTTAAAAGGGGAGTGATTAGTAAAATAAGCTTACATAGAAAGAAAGAATGCTAACTAGGTAACATAAGATAAGAATAAACAAGTTTAAATTATTTGTTATTGGTTGTGATCATATTCTAAAGATGTTTGGATTATTGAAAAGTATACAGCTCCCTTTCATATGAGTGTTGAGAGCTGTATCCATAAATTCATTTTGTGCTCCAAGTGAACCAGATTGATGCATTTCATTTCAACATTTAAAAAAAAATCCCCCGGACCCCCCTAGAGGATGTGAGGTCCACCCTCAAATAAAGCAGGTTAAAATAATTAAATAGAATACATTTTATTTTAGTAAACACTGAAAACGGGTCCCACAGACCCAAACAGCACACAAAGGTTAAAGGTAAGCATATCATAATGTTAAAATGTGCTAATTATATACACTGCAAAAAACAAAAAAAAGAGGAGTAAAAGTAGCCCCCGACTTGTTTTATTTTTTGAAAGTAGTTCTCATCCTAAAAAAGGTTGGAGACCCCTGTTATAGAACGATACATTTGACAATTTGAAGCTTGGCCTACCATTTGATTGGAGCGATGAGGAACAGGTGGGGCTTGAAAAGGCCCACCTGTTCAAAGTGGGGAATGACAGAACAAGTTTGAGAACCACTGGTTTATAGCATAACGTTAGCATTTTGCTTCTGGCGATTAGGTTTATGATTCGAAAATAAAAAAAGTAGGGTAGACAAAAAAAATCATCAATAAACTCCAATACATCCAGAACTCCGCCGCCCGTCTACTCACCCACACCCGAATCTGTGAACACATCACCCCCGTCCTCATCAAGCTCCACTGGCTCCCCATCCCCCAGATAATTCAGTACAAGATCCTCCTCATGACATACAAAGCCCTCCATAACCTGGCCCCATCCTACCTGACTGACCTCCTCCACAGACACACTCCCACCCGCTCCCTCCGCTCTGCTGCTGCCAACCTCCTGTCCCCCCCAATCCGGACCAACTTCAGGTCCTGGGGCGACAGAGGTTTCTCCGTTGCTGCTCCCACCCTCTGGAACTCACTACCCCCAATCCATCAGAGACTCTTCCTCCCTCACCAAATTAAAAAAATCACTCAAAACCCACCTGTTCAACACTGCATTCGACCTCTGACCATCCCCCCCCCCCCTCTTTTCTGTTTATCTGTTTTTGTATTTTTCTTAGTTTTTTTGTTGTTCTATTCTCTATCAAAGCGTCTTTGAGTTTTTAGAAAAGCGCTATATAAGTGTCATGTATTATTATTATTATTATTAGACATGTGGATATTATCCGGCTGAACAAAACGGATTCCAAAATCCTATGGAGAAATCCCATTGCTTTTTTGTCGAGGGAACCCTTGCGCAGCTAACTTCCGGGTCGGCCTTCAAAAATATGTCATTACTGCACAACTCTATTTGAGACTAATTTATCTTTTCTGTGGGACAAAGTTTCGGTTTTGTCAGAGCCAGTTAAAACCAGTTAAGCCCCATGCCCCGAATGTGTCATACCCACTTAACGGGAAGAAACTCAGCTATCAGACAATATTAACAATTTTTAGCTAAACGAAACACAAGGGTAATAACAAAGGCTCTGAATTAGCCCTGAGCGAAAAAATGCTAACGCACTTAGCACAGAACTCACGTTAAAATACCCTTATTACTTATCGGATCTGCACAAACAAGATATCGATTAGCAAGCTGATTCCAGAAATATAAGTATCATCACTGAGCGATCAGAACTCGCGACAGGGGAAGCAAACACAGACATCACACAACGTAGCTTTATGGAGCAAACACGGCCAATTTGTCTTACCTTTTGCTGTTTTTGATCAAAAGTTGTGTTCAATGGCATTAAAACGATAAATACGCTGCTGAAGGTTAATCCATAGGTTAATCCAATGTGTCTGAAAGGATTACTGATAATCCATCTTCATATTTATGTCAATAACGGAGTTTTCATATAGCTGCTATGATAGCTACCAGAGACAGCTTGACAGCATGACAGCTTCCGGTTTTGGGCATTCTGGCTACGCATCACTCATTCACAATGGGTAATGTTTAGATGGATTTGAGGAACTTCCTCTCGATTCTATTGGGTCTAACGGTTCAAAAGAGGTGTCAATCATCAAAATCGACCGAGGGGGGCCAGAGATATTGAAAATCCACCCAGAAGTGTTTTTTTTGTTGCTAAACCTCTCAAAAAAGGTCAAATGTCACTTGTTTTGCATTAATCTTACTTATTATATGTTATAGTTTGGATTCCTAAAGCTTTTAGTCTACTCCCATCATTCAAGGGTGGTTTTCACTATAAGTAATTTTTTGGACGGACACTCTAATTTAATTTTTTTTACTATGTTCAATCTGAATTTACTTTAAAATAAAAACAATTCTATATTGATTCTGACTTTTCTACATCCAACTCACAGGTTTCTCATTGCTTTGAGAAAAAAGATGATTAATTTACCCCTTTTAGAAGTGAAGTTGTAGTAATTTGTTCTGGGCATGTCATTTTCGAGCCTGAGGCCTGAAAAACAGGCTCGGAGCTTAACTCGTTAATGTGGACCCTTGGCTGTGGGGCAGCAACAGTCTCTTTAACTTTAATTGACTTAATAACAAGAGAAGTCGATTCCAGATGCACCAAACAATTCAAAACTGCAGTGGTAAAATCAAGGTACTGGTAAATAAACCTAACCAAAAATAAACCTGGGATTTTCCACAGCGTCAGTTCTGGTGTTACTAAAAGCATCAACGAGCAGAATGTGAGCCTTTCACAAGCTGAAGATGCCAATATCATACAACAGCTGGTATAATCCTTTTAAAATTAAGAGAGGAGCTGAATAACGTCCAAGAAAGAGATGGGTACTTACAAATTAAGATTGTTCTTTTATCACGTCCTGCAAAAATGTGTCCACTTACATGAGAGCAATGTATGCTTAGTTACAGGGTCATGTGATTATTGTTCAGTGTGAGGCTGGGCTGTGGATGGAGACCCGGGAGTTGTCAGGTGTTTTGGTTACTTTTCTTAGTGCTGTGACACACTGGATGTGGGTTTCTGAGACTCACACACCTCAGGGAAACACTCTTCAAACAATCTGATGATGAGTCATCAAAACAGGAAGATGGGACCTGTCCACCTTTACAAAACAATGAGTTGATGTACAGCAAGTCTGTGTGGAGGGGATCCAGGGAATACTGTCCACATGGGATGCTCTCAACTGATGTCTCGTTTACTAACGTCTTTATATGTTTTTTATTAAATGACATCCTCTCTGTCACAGTCACAGCGCAGCAGGTTTAAAGCCGGTGTGCAGGACAGACTGATTCCTGAGTGAAATGCTTTCCTCTGTATCTGCGGGCAGGGGCCGCTGGGTGGGAATGCATGTAGTACTCCAAATCCAGTCAGAAAAACCCCTGCCTCTCAGTGTGAAGCTCTCCTTCAGAGAGAGACCAGCAACATGGGTTACATCTGAAGCAGCTAAGCCTGTTGTCTCTCATATGGTTTCTTGTTTTGGCCATGAGTAAGAATTCAGCTGCTTTTGGGAAACTACCTGCTTTATTTTGTATATATGAGGATGCACAACAGAGGGATAGATAGAGCACACAGGTATCAACATTAGGTGCACACTCAAAACCAAAATTATTCTGTTCTGTATTGCTCTATTTGCCTTTTTAAATTCATGAGTCTTATGGTGCGTTTACACCGGACGCGATGCAACTATTTTGCGCGTCGCGATTACATGTAAAGGAAATGCAGAGACGCGACTTGCGTGTTGGTGAGAGCTTCAAATTTGCGCTAAGCTCGCTCCCCGTAGCCAATCAGCGGTGAGGATCTCAGCCTGCCGTCACTGACGTTGAATCAACAAACCAAAACAGCAGCAGTTAGCACAAAGAGCTAACATCTCCTCATATCTGTTCAGAGACTGGAGAAAAGTTATAAATGTACAAACCACAGACTCACTGCTTTATTTTTGTCTGTGTGACTGCGTTGTGCCTGTGGACGGAGCAGCTACATGTTAGCCTAGCCTGATCGATCAGATCTCCATTCAGAAAACACGCATTTTAAAAGTGTTTCCCCTGCCATCTGTACATTCTCCAGATCATGAATTCATGGTTTTTACAAACTGGTATCAGTAGTTACTTCGGCAATATTTGAAAACATGTATTACAATTAAATCATTGTAAAATATGTTCATTTTGTTGTTGGCGGTATCTATAGTATCTACATGGAGATAAGCCCCGCCTCCTCGCCAGTGTGTCTTGTTTGAATGACGCGAGTAAACACAGCTGACAGCCGCGGTCAAACTCGAGCGATTAGAGCGATGTGAATTGTCGCATTAGTCCTTTTGCGCCTGCTGTTATCGAAATGTGTAAGAGCAGCCATTAGGTCAATGCAATGCAATTGGAGGGAAGGAGCATATGGTGCAAGTATATAACACTCCGACTTAAAGAGGCCCTATTCTGCTTTTTGGGGTATTCCCTGTCCCTTAGTGTGTTATATAAAATAAAATCCCTGTGATCCTTCCAGAGGGAGTTTCTTAATTGAAAAGGTTGCAGTAGGTGATTCTCAGGGATATAGTGAAGCTCACCGGTTGCAGAACATCTTTGTGAGGTTTTCTCAGCCTCAGCAGAGCGGCTGACTGTTGTCTCAGTATTGATGTTTCAGCAGCTGGAAAGCACTGCTGTCCACTGATGTAACACGCTGAAGTGAGAACATAATTAACTGGTTTAGCTGAGCGGCAGTCCGTTAAAGTACACACAGTCTGGACCAGTTTCACGCAATCATTTCACATTTACTGTTTGCTGCAGCAGTGAGCCTCTCAGCAGACGGACACCTCAAGAAAATGTCACATGCAATTAAAAGTGAAAGGAGTAGCTCAGTCTCTAAATAATTCAGACAATGGAGCGTGATCTGGAAATTGGCTCCAAATACTGCAGCGCTGCACTTTCCCCTTCACATACCTGGATATTTTAAAGGCTGTTGTGGGAAACTAGAACGGTATCAGTTCCAATCATTACCATATCATACGTTATACTTTATTATTTATTCAAAGGTATCTTTGCATTCATCAAATGTGAGCAAAACTGAGCTGGGTGAAAATACTGTTCTTAATGATGTGGGTAAAGCCATATCAGTTCTTGGATTTTGACTTATACTTTTAGAGAGGACAATTCTGAGGGGCACTACTCCCCCTTTGAAAACTGTTTTATTATGTCTTCTGTGAGAAAGTGTGTCCATTAAAAAAAACAGCCGTGATGAACTGATGTCATCAGTCATAGTATAGATGGGATACACAGGCGTATGAATGCAACTAGCATTCTCCCTCAAAAATAAAATAAACATTGTTTTTTCATGGAGTTTGGGCCATTTTGCTTCCATAACATGTCCTTTTAAACTAGTGTACAGAAAATAGCTACATTTGTATATTTTTGTATGTTTATTTTCTTAAAAGTAAGCATTAAATAATCCATGATTTGCCTATTTTAACATAATTATTCAAAAAACTAGACTGAAAGTAATCAACTTGAGGAGTTTCACTGTGTTATCCAATATTAGTTTGACCCTGTTCACCTGTAGTCAAATCTCAACTTCAGTAGCAATAATGTCAAACATGCAAATGTATTTCTATCTATATTCTAACGTTTGTTTACTGAGAGGTTTCTCCATATATCCTTCATAGCCTGATTTATGGAACATGTTATTCCTAAAAGATAACTTATATATTTTTTCTCATTTGTGGAGTGTTCATAGACATATCCAATATTCCTTCTAGAATATTCCTTCTAGAGAAACATTTTACTGTAACATTTTAACAAACTGTTCTGTTCAGAAATATATTCAAATTAAGATAATGCCAAATTGTCCTCATTTGAAACACCTTTCAGAAGACACAGAAGGTTGAGTGCTGTGATAAAGAGTTCCTTTTAAAGAGAAGTGTAGTGTGCCTCCCTGGTCATCTGTGCATTATTGAGACAGAGGAGCGGATGCAGGGCAGACAATGGAGACCCCAGTGAGGGGCTTCTGGGACTCAGTCCAGAACCACCAGTGTGTCTGTGTAAATGAAGATAATAACCACTGAATGCTCCCTGACTTCTCCTCTGTGTTCCTCCAGCAGCGCACCAGGTCCGGACCGGCACCTGCGAGGTGGTGGCGCTGCACCGCTGCTGCAACAAGAACAAGATCGAGGAGCGCTCCCAAACTGTGAAGTGCTCCTGCTTCCCCGGGCAGGTGGCCGGGACCACCCGAGCAGCCCCCTCCTGTGTCGACGGTACGCTGAAGAGCAATGCATCATGGGCCGTGATCAGGTTCTAACCAGTCATCAGGATACACTTCTGTCAGGGTTTAGAGCAGAGCAGGGTGGACCCTAATGCAGACTGACTAAAGTTCAACAGAAAATACCTTTAATCAGTAGAGCAGGACAAGGCAAGGCCAAACAAAAGTAACAAAACCCTCCATAGGATAATCCAGAACAATTCCTCAAACAACATACAAGGATCTGACAACAGCTAACAGAGAACCAGAACTCAAACACATGCAGGACTAATCACAAGGACAAGACACAGCTGGGAGGGGGGACAACACAAGGTGAACAGAATCAGTAATCCACAGGAGGGAAACACAGAGACAGGAAGTAACAACAGACATAACACAGGGGGGGGGGGGACTTTTCAAAATAAAACAGGAAACATAGACAGACTGGACACCTTTACTGGGATCATCCATAGGTGTTTTAGCAATAAGTAGATTATCATTACAGTGTATTAAAGGAAATGCACATGCCTTCAGTCATGAAGCAGAATGTTCTGTACACACATTTCAGTTATTATCTCCAGTGCAGAGCATGTGTGTGTCCCAGACAAAAGGTCACGCTCCAGGACACTGTCGTCAAATTTCATGGAATTTTTTCATAAACAATAGTCACCAAGCAAATATTCATGTGAATCACATTTCATAATTCAAGCCCAGCGTTAAGGTGAGCAATTATCCCAAACAATTATTAAACTTTCTGTCCAGATTTCTAATGTTCTTTGCTTGAATTGGATAAAAGCAGTCAACCATGTTAAGCTGATACACCAAATGGATTTCCGCTCTTATAAACAATAATACAACAAACCCGACAAATTATAACATTTTGAGATGAGCAAGGTCTGTTAGAACTTCGGCTAGGGCGGGGCCATCTTCAGTATTCTGATACAGTAAATCACAGGGGATGTTGGTTCAACCACAAAGTGAGGGGCCACAGGACAGACAAAGAGCGAGGAAGGCCAATAGCTTCAGAGGTTTTAATCCAAGTGGAACAGTCCAATTTGTATAAACTGCCAGCCTAACCACATGACAAACTCCAGTACTGAAAAGTGTCAATGCAGAAGTTCCTATGCTTAAATTATTTCTTGTAGCTCCTCTGTCCAATTGTATAGACATCTATGAAGAAACGACCATACTTCTCAACCTCGTAAAGATGAGTTAATGGTCTTCTTTAATATGGATCAGAATCAGAAATCCTTTATTTGTCCCACAGAGGCGAAAGGTCTATTTTGTAAATGACTGTCCAATTTAGAGTAAAATAGGTGATACAGCTGTGCATGCTCTAGGGCAGGGGTGCCCACACTTTTTCAGCTTGGGAGCTACTTTTAAAATGACCAAGCCCAAATGATCTACCTACAGGGCCGCCCCTGCCCAATCTGTGTCATGAGCGGGGGGGCGCTTACACTAATTGCGCCGCATGAACACGTATGGCACAATATAACTCAGACTGGCTTACCTGTACGTCAATCAAGTGGCAAATGCCATAGTAAGGATGGATGATAGGCTAACTTTAAAAAAATAAAATGTTTTTGTTTTTTTTCAATGCCATGCCATCTACCCACACTACCCTTGCGATCGACGTATTGGGCACCCCTGCTCTAGGGTGTGGCTACCTGGTGATTGACAAGTGGATGCCATGTTGTTGTCCATTTTTTGTTTGACAAAAGATTCCCAGTGTGTTCATTTTACGGTTTTAGTTGCTTGAAAATGTCTTCTTAAGATTGTCAGAGGAAGAAGACTGCTGGTTAAAAAAAAGAAAGAGAAGCTAGACTTGAAACTTCAAAACTTTGATTCAAAAACCACTGGGTGGGGTGGGTGGGGGATTTCCAATAATTGCACCACAATGTTTTCTATATGACCTCCCAAAAAAGCTTTCAGAGCCAACAAAATAAATATTTTTGAAGAATATATTACTTTACCAAACCCCAAAATATGAACATTATTGCAACTCTAGAGCTTTTGAAGGTACAAATGGTCACACTTTTTCAGATTTGATAAATGTTTTTCCAATTTTCTTTTTTATACAATTGGCCACCAACAGTGCCGAAACATGCACGTTTTTATGTGCACACCGTGAAATATGAGCGAAGAGAAGAAATGGGGATAGCTGGGGAAATTACATCAGTCTCAAGTATGTGTTTCGGGGGGGGGGTGTCTCTCCTACATAATGACACTATTTCTTTAGTAGGTTTTTTCAAAGTCAAGCTTGTAGTTTATCAGTCTTCTCTTTAAGGTTCCTTATATAAGACTTTGAAGACTGTACAGGACAGTTGTTGGTAGATAGTATGAGCTGCTGCAATAATGCCGTAGTAATAACAGTAGTTGTAGTATTGGGGTGGTCTATCTTTTTTATTCTGTGAAATGGTTAGGGGTCTTAATTTGACGTTTCATCATGTTACAACATTTTATTGATTCTTTGGACAACAAAACAACATTTTCTGATATGACAAGTCTGCAATGATTTTTATTCAATTAAATTCAGGTTCTTTAAAACAACCATATTATAATTTTCCCATCAACACAGTCAGTTACATTCACATCAACTCGCAAAGAGCAACTCAAATATGATTTGGACAATCTGGTTACGTGGGTTTTTCCATATATGAAAACAATAAATAAGATCTCCAAAGAAAATAACCAACAACTAAAACAAATATACCTCCTGCAGTTCATTATAAATTGCCACATTTGTTTAATATCTGTTTGAATGTTTAGGAAGGTGGTGGAAATGGTGGACACACGTAAATGGGGAATTTGAAAATAAAGGTGTTTCTTAAGTGTATCTTTAGTTTTTGGTAGCAGCAGAGCTTCCATTTGATTCAGATCAGATCAGAATACCTTTATTAGTCCCACGGAGGGGAAATGTGCGTAGTTACAGCAGGAAAAGAGCCACAGACAGCTTAATGTTACATATGTTAAATATGTGACATGCATTTAAAAAAAAGTACTAAGTTATGATATAATAAAAAATATAATAAAAAATAAAAAGTTACATCATTTAAAAAAATACACATCCTGTAACAGTTCTTAGGATTTAGCAGCCATGGTATATATTACACAGTTATTAACGGCATCTATATATATTGCACATCTAGCACATATTGCACATAGGTGGTTGGTATTTAACAGCAGCAAGTTACACAATTTACGAAATACAAAATACACACCTTGTAACAGTTCTAAGGATTTAGCAGCCAGGTATATATTACACAGGCATTTATATATTGCACATATTGCACATAGTTTGTTGGTATTTAGCAGCAAGGGGTGATATAGTCTGTGTTGTGGTGTGTGTAGGGGAGGGGGGGTCTACTAGGGGCTGTGCTGGTTGTATAGTCTGACCGCTGCAGGAAGGAAGGACCTGCGGTATCTCTCCGTGAAACAGCGGGGGTGCAGCAGCCTGTCGCTGAAGGAGCTGCACAGTGAGGACAGGGTGTCCTGGAGGGGGTGGGACATATTGTCCAGCAGGGAGGACAGCTTGGCTGCCATTCTCCTGTCTCCCACCACCTCCACAGTGTCCAGAGGACTCCCCAGGACAGAGCTGGCCTTCCATTGGTCATTATTATCCTGTCTAATCCAATGAAATTAGACTGGCGTAATGTTGTTATATCAGAATGAACGCTCCCAGTGAATAGTGTCTGCTGCAGGCCTCACCATCCTATAATCATCTGTGAACGGTATGTAGCGCCCGCTGCCTGTTGATGGCCCCCAGAGATTCTGAGCATGCTAATGAGGGAGCCCAGACTCTGCTCAAGTTCCTGCTTCTCTTTAGTCTGAGAAGCCTGATTTCAGGCTAAACTCCGGACCCAATCCTGTTTGACCTATTCCTTGACATTTTAGTATTGACATTTTCTGCAAATTAGCGCTGTGAGCCACTGGCCTCGGTTTAAAGCTCCATGGATGATCTCAGAAGAAAATGTTCAGCACTTAACCTTTAAATTATTCTTTCTTCTACAACCAGGGATTACCTTTAGCTGCGCGCTGTGTGAGACAAACTCCTCTTAAATGAAGACAAATGGACCTCCAGACAGCTGAACTTGAATGGATTTGAATGTGTAATTTAGAAAGGTACAGCAGAAGATTATACCTTTTGACTTCAACACATTTAGTTGTTTATGGTGACTTTGGAAAAAGCGATAAAAGTAAAGAAATCTTTAAAAGATTATTGTATGACTAAACTACAGATCAACTTCAAATGTCCATCTACGTGTTTGTAGTTGAAGTAGTTTACAGGTAGTGGATGGATTTGTGATGTAGTATCTGACAAATAAACACTATGAAGAGTAGGATATTATTTATTTACTAGTGTTATGACCTGGCTCAAAAGGCCACAACAAAGAGGAGACACACCATATCAACGGTTTAACAAAAGATGTTTATTAAAGCAAGTAGTCCAAATTAATTAAGTGCAAAACCAAATGAAGCATGAGGTGTGGATGTCAGTGGTATCAGTAGTGTAAGTGCAGGGTGAGGATTGCATGGACATGTATGAGTGTGAGAGTGTTGAAGTGCACAAAGTGAAGCAACTGAACATACTCAACCAAAACCGTGTGCCTGTAGGAGAAAGCAGAGAGAGAAGACAGAGAGGAGCAGAGGCTTTAAATAACTGCAGGGCACCAGACCCAGGTGCCCTGAGTTACTGCAATCAAGGCAATCAAGGAGGCTGGATGCAGCACAGCCACACCCTCTCCAGATGAACCCACAGGGGCATCACAGCCCCCCCCTTAAGACGGGGCCCCAAAGGGATCCAAGACAAACCAACATCCTCCTGTGTGTATTGACCATCAGGTGTGTGTCCAGTATGGACTTTTTTCACGTGTCTTTTCATGAACGTCACTTCATCCATGTTTCTGATCCCATAGTCCTTAAGCCTCATCTTGTCATCACTGGCCTTCTTCAGATCCAAGACGGTTGCATTTTGCACCACAACTATGGGCATAATCTCTCCATCTGCCTTTAAAACCCTGACAGTCATGGCTTGGCCATACTCCAAAGCAATCTGGGAATTAACCTCCTCCAACTGTACCTTAATTGGCAGTTCACAGAGTAAAGGGTCCTGAACAAGTTGAGCAAGACCTCCTCGAATATATCCAGGATCTCTAAGTGAGGAAGAGTCTCCTCGTCTTCCTCCTCCTTTGACACAGACGAAGGGAGATCAGGCAGTGAGACCACCTGTTCAACACCACTTTTTCTACACTCCGAAACAGGCGGGTCAGCAGACATCCTACGGCTCTGCGCACGCGTAACAGCACAAACTGGAAACACACTTGGAAACTGCAAACCGCTCTCATCTGGCTCCCCAGATGCCAACGGCCTGGAAACCACCACAGGCGGTGGCACACCAGCCCACACAGCACTACCAGCGAGATCGTTGCCCAAAATCATATGTACCCCATCAAGTGGCAACGCAGGACGCACGCCGATAGACACAACTCCCCGCACCAGCTCACAATCCAGCACTATTGTATGACGTCGCACAGGAATCAAGCCCATCTCCATGCCACTCATCAGCACAAAATCCCCAGTCTGTCTGACGAAAAAGGCAACACTGACTCAACAATAAATGAGTATCTAGCTGCTGTGTCACGCAACACCTTCATCGGAACATACTTGTCACTACCGACTACTGATACAACGCTTCCGTGATGAACGGCTCAAAACCAGAACCCACATCCAAGTCGGCACAAACCAGCTTCTTATCAGGCACCATGCCCGATCCTACACCCAACGGCTTTTCAACCAAAACGGCAGAACAACACATGGCTGGAGCATGTGATGAAAAACTAGGCTTCCCCTCAGGTTCCAGCAACGGACACTGATCCTTCAAATGACCCTCTCCTCGGCAATAATTACATAGACCCACTCTGGCGCCATCGGGTCGCCCCGGACCTGCAAATCTACGGGAAGAGCCTGGTGAAAACTTTGCACCACCGCGGGAATAGTCACCATCTTCTCCACGTCGCCAATCACCCCTAGAACAATTCTCTGTAAAACTGCCCTTATGCGTCAACACAAAATCATCCGCTAATTCGGCAGCTCTAAGCGCGGTGGAAGGCTTCTGCTCATTTACATAAGTGGCCACACGCTGAGGGATAACATCTTTAAACTGTTCCAATACAATCAGTTCACAAAGACCGTCAAAACTGGCAACCTTTGCTGCCGCGCACCACCGCTGAAAATGAGAAGTCAAATCACGGATAAACTCCACATTTGTCTGCTTATCCCCCTTGACCCAACTTCTGAACGATACGCTTCAGGAACCAGTTCGTATGATTTTAACACCGCTGATTTTACTCTAGCATAGTCCAAAGCATTTTCGCCACAAATAGCTGAATAGGCCTCTTGTGCTCGCCCAGTGAGTACACACTGAAGTAACAGCACTCGGTCCGAATCTGACCAGTTTCTTGCCGCAGCTACGCGTTCAAAATAGGGTGAAAAAAATGTCAGGGTCACGCTCATTAAACTTTGGCACCAACCGCAAGTTAGAAATAACATCGCCACTACCTGATGCCGAACCATCAGATGAAAGCTTGCGCTTCTCCAATCAGCCGTAATCTAGCATATTCCACCTCACATTTCATCTTTTCCACCTCCTGCTGCTGACCCCTCAACTCCAACCTCTCCTGCTCCAACCTCAACTTCTCCAACCTCAACTCAAACTCGTCCTGCTCCAACCTCAACTCCAACTGCAACTTGTCCTCCTCCAACCTCAACTTCTCCTGCTCAAACTGCATGGCCAAAAGCTCTTTTTGCTGCTCGAACGTCAAACCAGCTGTCTGAACCACTACCGGCACGACCCCTGCCGCACCAAACTCACTCTTCTGCAACACCCCCTGCTCAAACAAAGATGACACGATGACATCTTTAATCTCATCTTTCCGCTTACTCCCTACAACAGCAATTTTATAATGCTCTGCTATTTCGACCAACTGCGCCTTCTTGCACTCATCTAAGAAAGACACTGAGGGCGCATCCATAAACGCCGACAAAGAAGCCATAATATATTACCTATAACCAATCAGAAAGCAAAGTGTTAAACTGCCAACACGCATGGGCAAAAGACAAACCCAAAAGAGAATTTCCCCCTAACTGCCTAACCAAAATCGTACTAATCTCACCTAGTCTTCATGTGGCTTGCGGCGGGTAATTATGCACTGGAACCCGGCGGAATTGTGGAGCGACCTGCAGACGCAACCCAAGGGGAAACGCTACTTAAGCCTAGCGGGGAAATCCCTTTACAAAAGCGTAACAAACAGCAACATCTTACCTTCTGATTGGCACACAAAACCTGACGTCATGTCAAACACTAAAGCTTCCTGAAACACAAAAGACATGATGTGTCCCCCAAATAGCAGCACCAAGCCAGCAGAGCTGGACCACAACAACTGATCAGCTGCTCAATGACACCATGTGCTCTGAGCACTACACAAACTTTTCACAAATAACCCGTAGGACGAGCCTCCATTTGTTATGACCTGGCTCAAAAGGCCACAACAAAGAGGAGACACACCATATCAACGGTTTAACAAAAGATGTTTATTAAAACAAGTAGTCCAAATTAGCCAAATTAATTAAGTGCAAAACCAAATGAAGCATGAGGTGTGGATGTCTGTAGGAGAAAGCAGAGAGGAGCAGAGGCTTTAAATAACTGCAGGGCACCAGACCCAGGTGCCCTGAATTACTGCAATCAAGGCAATCAAGGAGGCTGGATGCAGCACAGCCACACCCTCTCCAGATGAACCCACAGGGGCATCACACAAGTGTGCAAGGAATGGCATATTGAATTAAATATAAATGTAGATTTAACAGTGTGAAGAAAAAAGAAAAGAAAAGATCTGAAGATTATAAAATACCAATTTCCTTAGATTCGTGTGGTATTTCCCTGCACTTACTTAGTAGGCCTAGTTGGCTTTTTTTTAAGACTGTAAATGTATAGAGAGAAAAAAATCCATCCAAATCCATAGTTAACTAAATGTGTTTAGTTTGAATAACAATGTAAGTGTAAAAAGGTTAATGTGATATTTATTATTAAGTTTAAATGTAATATGCCACAGTAATTCTGGTCTGTAACTAATAACTGCCCCCTGGTTGCCTGACTTACCCAACGGTCATGTGACCGACCATGGCAGAAACTATGAAGAGATTCTGATTCGATTAACTAATAAAGATGCACATACATTGAAAAATGTGTGTGGGAGAGAAACTCCCTCTGGAGGGAACACAGGGATTTTATCCTTTGCAGACCATTTACATGCACTAAAACCTATAGAACACACTACAGGAGGGGAACACCCCAAAAAGCATAACAGGCAAGAGAACTCTCTATCTTCTGTACTGTTTTTGAGTGCGCTGATGTGATACTAATGCTTGCAAATGATTGCAATTAAGCAATTCTAGTTTTAATATAAGATGCAAACACACTACTGATCGTAAACAAGCATAGCTCAAGGTTAAAAGCAAACAGTTGTTTCTAACAGCGACAATAAAGAAAATGAAATCAACGGATCTATTTTCTGCTCCCAGATGTTGTCAGTTTGAGCGGCCCTCGTGTTTTTACAGCATCATTAACTGTTAAATGAAACATATCCCATGCACTTAATGTATGTTTGCTTATCAATACTCCCATAAAATGTTATGAGAAACCTTTGTGGCTTTTAAATAGTTGTTGTTATAAAACCACCACCTGCTTGCAGTTGACCTGATGCTCACTGCTGCTATAACCTCATGTCATAAAGTATCCATTCTGAGCCAATCACTGTGCGAGGCTCAGGTGCTCTGTGTGGATTATGATAGCAGTCCTCTTCATTAGCAGAGAACACTAATGCTGCTAGAGTGGCATGTGCAGTGTAGATAATGACCTCTGTAATATGGCAAATTGAAATGGTGTCTGGTACAATGGAGTAGCAGAAGCCTAATGCACTCGTTATGGAGGCAGCTTCCCCTCGGCTCCAGTTCTTTTTCACCCGGTGAACACGTAGATATGTTTGACAAGGATCTCACTGAAGCGTTCGAATACTCAAAATAGATTTACCAAGTGTTGCCAGTCACAAAGCAAACCTTACATCATTTGCCTGACAGCTGTCAGAATGTGACGTGTTGAGAAACAGCTATTTGAGGGTTGCTTTATCTCAGGCTGCTGACGCATGGAGCACGCTTCATTCAGACTCTGGGTTTCAATAAAGTTGCAGCAAAACAGTTAGGGCAAAAAGTCATCTTCATTAAAAAAAATATAGAATAACAATAAAAGCTGTATTCCTGTAGCAAACATCTAGGGGTAGAACTCTATAGTTTGCACCTGCAGTAATCCTGCACCCATCTAACTGCAACCACCTCCGTGATGTCACGCTAGCTTACTCTTTCATAAAGGTGTGTAATTTAGAACTATAGGACATGTTTTATCTTATTTATTATTACATAATTAACGTATTATTTCTTATAGCTGTCAGCACTTTTATATAACACTTGTTGATCCAGATGAAACATCATTTTGGTTTTGCTCATTTGTAAATGTTTGGGTTTACTTGCCCTATGAATAGATTCCCATAAAGTTGACCAGAGTTTTTGAAAGGCAGTGGGCAGGCCACCTGAATAAAGAGGTTCTGAATATGTTCTCTTTGGTGTGTGTCCCCCAGCCTCGATAGTGGAGCAGAAGTGGTGGTGTCAGATGCATCCGTGCCTTGACGGGGAGGAATGCAAAGTCCTTCCTGATCTGAAGGGCTGGAGCTGTGCTACAGGGAACAAGATCAAAACCACCAAGGTAAGTTTAATTAACAAACACTTTCATCTAACAATCTGACCTCGACCAATAGGTTGCAGAAAAAAAGTAGATATAGCCACTGTGACTTTTATAAAATACTGTTATAAACTTAGCATTCAGTTTGGAGTTGCCATCGTATTTGTATTTTGGCCAGATGGGTCCAGGGACCATTAGCATAGTAAATGCTAAGTCACTAGCTAACGCAGGCTTGGTTTGCAAACTGGGATGTTAATCTAAAAAGAAGCTAAAATCAAGATGTACTTACCGTAAAAGTGTAAGAGTATTCTTTAGTATACAAATGCTGAAAAACGCCGTACTAGATATGTCATGATCAGTATCGGGGTAATGCTGCCCGTTTCCATGATGGAATCACCATCTTTCAGAAACATATTGAGCAAGATACAGGTAACGGGGGGGCAGCCTCCATCCAACAGGAACACCTTTGAAGCTACCTGGACCACAGTTCTGATGGAATCTGAGCTGGTCTGTGTTCAGTACTGTCCTGATTAGATTAAGGATTGGTGCTGATCAGGGATAAATGAGGTTTCACTTTATATTGTTATTTTTATTTGATTTATGGTGCATCTCAGGTGATGTTTAAGAGTTATCCAAAATTCTTGTAACTTATTACTTTCAGCAGTGACTTATTTAGTAAAGTAAGGCATTTCTTTCTTTCAAAAGTAACTAGGATGTGTGGTCGTGATAGCGACCTGTACTGAGGTAATATAGAAAGTTGGCGTAGGCTTCTACTCCACCTGTTAGCTGCTGGCCTGCCGGACAGGATGGAGGTATTTCTCGTGGCTCCTCTCAGATCTGGAGGCTGCTCACACATCGACTCTTCAAAGTCAACCAGTTTTCGTCTGGCACTGCCTTCACCTAAAAACAGATAATGTTCGCAGTCGGTGTTGGGACCCCCGGGGGCCTGTAATCAATGGGCTGCCATGTCTCCTTAGCACTTTCAGGCCACTTTGAGCACCCAACCTGGCCAATTACTCACTCCAATTACCTGCTTTTAACGTTGTAACGTGATGCCGTATCCTTCAGTGTGTTATGACGACCCGTAGACTTCTGCCTCACTCCATGTACTTAATTATTTAAACTGCCGCACCACACCTGCCTGGAGCCGGGAGCCTGGAGCCGGGGGCTATTGATCCAGGGACTGGTCGGGACCTCAACATTGGATACCATATATTTATATATATAAATGTCTTCTTGTTTTTTTTAGTGGCCACGTTTCTGAGAAAGGTCCGTCTAATATCTGTAATTGGAATTTCGGTGAAAGTATGAAAATTAAAATATTTTCTTTTGTTGTCTTCTTTAACGCCGTGGAAGATTTCCGGAGACAACGAGCAGCTGTGGTAACGTCAGATGCTTCACAGCGGAGTCCAGGTAATAAACCTTTTAAATATATATTTATATCTTCATTTGCTGTGGTCGTATCTTCCAAATGAAAAACTCAGAGATTCCCAACTGGGATTATTAATGTCTCATTATTTCTTCATCGTACAAAAAGAATGGATGCATATCAATTACTGTGTAGTGTCAGATTTTCATTAAAACGGACGAGGCACATGGTATTATTAACCCGTGTCCCGGTAGTGTGACTACACCGCAGATAGTGAGGAGACAGACAGGTGATCCACTAAGACAACAACAACATGTTCCAAGCCTCAGCTTCACCCTCAGATTCCTCTCACACCTTTGAACTCAGCTGGAGGAACACATTTCTAGAAAACTTTCTGCAGGGGGTCGGGCTTTCTTCTTCACCTCTGCAGAGATTTAGGAAAAACAGCCCAACATAAAGATGGAACCTTTAGCTACACTGACCTCTGCTGCGTATCATACATTCATTTACACACACAGGAAAAACAGTGAGGGTTCACAGAGTAAACAAAGCTCTCACTGGACAGGACGCAGCAGGGAGAGAGTGGTTGAGGTCGAATTGTCCAATAATCAGCCTCTATCGTCTTTTCCTATCCACTATGCCTTGACCTCTGTGTGAAACGTCACAGGGTTAAGGAATAGTGGATAGGAGAATTCAAAAGGACTTAGGAAAAGACGACCAGGCTTCAAGAGAATCTGACTGCACTTACACTATCAGACGTATTAATGACGCACCAGAGGATGTTCTTAATGTGCGTCTGCTGGGAGGAAACTACAGTTCTCTGTACAGAGGACTACTGGAAGACATCTAGAGACTTTGCACCGTGCTCTGATGGTGTTGTTCTATGCTTTATGAACGTGGACAACAGTGATATATTCTTCATTAGGTTGGAAAAGAAACTCGGTCAGTGACAGAGCCCAAGAAACACAAGTTACAGTGGCACAGCGACACCAAACATGGAGCAAAGTACGCTGACCTCAGCCACCAAAAGTCAAAGAACCAAAAGGCAGCCGCTTCCTCAACAGAATATCTCCCGCTCTGTCAAAACCAGGTATCGCTATGGCAAATTTCGAGATACACATGGATTTATGTTTAAAGTACTCGCGTTACGGTCATTTCAACATTAAAAACAATAAACCGGCAAATGAATTGCTACGTCTCGAGCCTAACGGGCCTTCTAGAGTACCCTGAACCGAGGGAAACTCTGAAAGAATGTGCCTATTGGCTACAAATCAATATATGATTGGTTAATCAAACTGTCAATCCAAACGTACGCTCTCATTCAGTGTAAGGGCCAGGGCATTCTATCAAGGATATAGAATACCTTGGTTGAAGGATATTCTACCCAGAGACCCAGAAAAATATCTGATTAGTTGCATTTTTTTTTCTAACACAAAACCACTGAAATGCGAAGTGCATGGACCGAGAAGGACAAACAAATCAACGTAACACTGTAATATTACAGATCAACACAGATACGATTCTCTTTTATTCATTTTATTTACATTTTATTTATATAATTAAATCGATCGAGTGTTCCAGGGTATTCTCTGAATACCTTTAAGGCCCTGACGGTTCACCACTGAATGTATGTAATATAATACATTTGATATATGGATATTTATGTAGTGTTAAAGTTTCAACCGGCCCTTGGAGGGCAACCATAACACTAATTTGGCCCACAACTAAATTGAGTTTGACACCCCTGATCTAGAGAGTCTGAACTGCTCTTATCATGGCTGCCACTGATGTTCTTCCGGGTCATTTCACTCCGTTAGTAACCTTCCTAAGCTGAATTCACAACTCCATTCGTCTCTCAGTTTGAAAGGCTAGCCGCTAGCACAACCAGCTCTACTTGTACATGGTAGTGAGAGGTTACCATCTTTTGGACTTTAAAAAAAACGATATCATTAAGACAACAATCTCTGAATCTTTAATAAATTCCTTTCATGCACAAATGAAAGACCCAGTTTGATCACTTAAATGGATGGAAATAAAATAATAAGTGAGACATAATTAAATTGTAAAGGAAGTGTCGAGGAAGACAAACAAAAAAACGAACCATCAAGAAGAACCACAATCATGATCCTTTACCATTGGCTTAATATAGCAGCCTTTGTTTTTATGCAACAGAACTATGATGCCTTTACAAAAAATGTGTGGATGGCATGTTTCAAATAAAGTCTTGTTCCAATGAACACATTCAGTCCACCTTGAAAATGTATGTGTTCATTTTTCTTGGAGAGGCAGCACTTACATTTCTTCAATATAGATGTATTTGATGATCTCTATCAATGGTAAAGGGAGCCTCAGGTTTTACACATTTCGAGTAATGTCTGACAGCAGATTTGCCATAAGCGTTTTATCTTCATCACTTTCATCATATTGACTAGGTATGGAAAGTCAAATAAAACAGGATAATGAGTTTCTGATTGCCTCTTCTAAAGTGGTGGGACCTTTTCCAATAAGAGATCAATGTAGACAATGGGACCTAAAAACTGAATATTTCTAAAAGACAGAATAATTCTTCCCTCTGGCACGAACTTCAGTGAATCTCTGGCATAAACTTATATTCATCAGTTTCCATTTATTCTATCTCTTAGACTCTGTGCACTTACTGGCCTCTCAATGGAAAATAGCATGCCTCTTCCTTCAAACATTGAAGTTAAAATGGGAATCCTTCTTTCCATGGTGTCTAAAAGTGTCTATTGAGTATATGAGTATTTCCATCCATTAAGTACTTTCCATTTCCCTCTCTGCCTCCCACTGAGGAGGAAGCACGAGTCCTGATGGGAACACTCACTGCACAGTGCCAGAAACAGGTTGTGTTACAGAAGGAGGTGTGAACAATATTCATAGATGGGGAGAATTGTGACCCCAGGAGGAAACTGGAAGAGGGAAAGGAAAAACAAGAGTCCCCCAGGAAAGATCGCAGGGATGGTGATCACAACAGGGCGGAACCAGAACATACGGCGGTGATTTACACGATTCATCTGGCACTGCTTTCAGGAGTAGAAGATCTTGGTCACTTTTGCCAAACTTTTAAAAAGTGTTATCCTTATTGTCACCTGGATCAGTGCAGCGTCACTGTGACTACTCAATGAGTGAAACACTCTTTGCCCTGTGAGTTTCTAACAGATACACACCGTAGTATCAGGTGAGTGTGTCATATTATTATTGAACGACGTCTCCTCCTACTATCCTGTGTTCGCCCTGAGGCAAATCTCCTGAATTCCCTTGCTACCATTCAAATGAACGCAGTGACAACTTCACATTTCCTTCACAAGCAGTCAGTTTAAGTGATGCTGAGAAAGTTAAATCTGCAGCTCAAGCCTTCCTTTCTGTTTTACGGATAACCCAAGCAGTTTCTCAATAACAAATATTGGACATTGCAGCTTTACACTTGCCATACCATGAAAACCCCAGCTTCCGTTGTTACAACACAAACATATTGCAGAGAAGGACTCTGCGGTGTGCCAATTACACGCTGAAATGCACAAACACGAGCTGTGCACCTGCTGTGTGAAGTCTGTCAGACAGCCTTACTCCAGGCACTAAATGGAAATACATCTTTTGCGAGTTCAATTAGCACTTGTCAGCCACCAATTAAACAAACGCAACACCCACAGAAGACTTGGTTTTCCTCTCGGTATTTTTAGCATTGTGTCAGACAGTCACTCAAATACTGTTAATGAAGCCCCCCCATCCCGAAGTGAGACACAGTGTAGATCCATCTCTGAAGACATTTTCTCTTCTGACAGGAAGCGTCTCCGCTCTTTGTCTTTCAGCGAGGAATTATTCTCAAATTAGTAGCACATTAATCATGGCGACAGCTGAGAATGTAAATGACTGTTAAGGGAAGAATTTATGACAGGCTGTTCAGAGAGCGCTGCGACATCTTGGATGTATGGAAACTCTTTACCCAGGCTTTAATATGGTTATGCAGGCTATTCTGTCGAGTGATGGCCTGATGGTTTTTGGATTGTTTTGCTTTTCTGCACAATGGGGGGTGATTTATATGACACAGTGCAGAGTGGCGCTGCTGATGCGGCCTGTTCTGTGTCAAACGATCCATTTGTGAATCAATCTAACCAGGCTGTCAGAACTGTCTGTTTCCTATCAAAAGTTCAGCTTCCATAATGGAGCCGTACAAGTTCCGGGAAGGCTTCCCTCAGTCCGTCAAACAGAGGTGGCAGCTGACGGACGCTGGGAATCGATTGGACGTTGTTATAAAGGCTGTGATGTTATGTTCCTCTGAGTCTTCTCCTGAATTTGCTTTTGGAGGAGCAGAGGAGCTGCCAGTCACCGCTGGTCTTCATGACAGGCAATTTAATCTCAAGGAGAGTGGAGGTCTTCAGAGTATCTGACAGCCTCAAACTAAGAGAGAAAAACCCTAGTTTGGAGCACAAACCCAACTCACCAGCTTCCTTCATTCTGGATCCTGACTCTAACAGATGGATCGATGTGCTCATCGTGAAGACAATATAAGTCTTTTATTAGATACTGGGGGATTTCCACAACCTGACCTTGGAACATGTCCTTCATCCTGTCAGGAGGACGCTCTGTGTGACCAGGTGGATGGCGTGGAAGAGCTGAAGGCGCTGGTGTTGTCAGTCTTGATTTATTTTTAACCAAACCGCCGGTTAAGATGATGCTTTTCCCATGAACCCATGAAGGAATGGTGATATCTTTCAGAATAACTTCACAAACAAGATATGTTATAGGAAGATTGTCAATGCAAGGCACATTCATTAGTTTACCTTGCATTGCAGCTGAATCATTTTATCAGGCCAAGTTTTGTGTTTGTGTCCGATCTGGACCGATCCTCGTCACGTGAGATCTTTTGGCAATTACAACGTATGGCTGTGGTTTATGTGTGTTACGACTCAAAGAGATGATTGTTTGTTCAAAAGAACAATGTCTGCTCCTAAAGAAGTTAGATTAGATGTTGAAATATCTCAGTTATATCCCTGAAAGAGTATGACTTTATTAAAAAAAAGAGCAAACAGAGCACTGAAGGCTTTTCTCACTGGAACATTTTCTTTTGATTGACAGATGTCCATCCAATCACCTGCCAGGTGTTTTTCAAAGGGCCTGCAATGAAAGCTTCTGGGATTATTCTGTGTTAACGAAACCATTTGGAGCATCAGGTTATATTGATGCTCCCAATGGGATAAACCATTCTGATTTTAGTGAGCCCATGGCCTATACCTGTAGAACCGCCCCATGGTAAAGTATTACTAAGCCTCAAAGGAAATCTGTGAGCATGAAGTCTGATTCATCCTCCCACCAGCAGGGTTTAAAACGTTTTATTATTTCCTCCCTGAATTTAATGAAGTTCTCTCACAGTGGAAAATATAAAAAATGAACTGCAAGAATGAAAGAAAGGCTTCAGCGATGAATAATGCATTTGATTTGCAACAGCTTTACCAACATGTTTGACATGTCAATCAACGTGGGCCGGAGTAACAACTCTTCTTTGTTGGATCTTCTGTTAATAAAGTTATTTTGACCGTAGGTGCATTTCTTTCCCCCTCAGCCAGGGCGTCAGCCTCACAGTGGTCCATTATGTTATAATACGTGTAGACAAGCTGGCATTTATGTACAAGTACCATTCAAACACACTACCAAAAAAAAGAGTCAAACCCCCCACAAACTTTTTTAGATGGAGTTTTATTGATGTCTTATTTTTGACACTGTTTCTTTGTTTGACAGGTGAGCCGACAGCTCTGCTCCCAGTCACACGATCAAAAGAGAAGTCATGCAAAGGACCGTTCTGTAAATAGAGACTTCCTCTCTTCTGGACTGCAAATCATCTTTGGAAAACTCTGGATGCTTCTTCTCTATGGACGTCGAGGACTGATCATTCAACACTTCTTTTTGAAGGACTCCAGATGATCAGCCTAATGGACAACAGGATTCATCCTCTGACATTTTACTGCTTTTAGAGGATACAACGGGAACTCTCCCAATATGGTATTTCTAGAGTCCAATGGGGGAGCTGTATCACAAGTTGACCAGGATGAACAGCAGGTCAGTTTGTAGTAAGCATCGCAGATATTCAATCAAAATATCATTATGTTTTATCAGTCAAATAATGGCTTCCTTGTATAACAACGTGTAGTTTCAAAATTTCACATACAGAGGAAAATATGTGGCTTGGCAGCAGATATTCAGGGGGATTTTGAAAGAAATACACAAACACATTTATCATGGTTTCATACTGTTTTCCATGGCACAGAGGGGGACATCCTGGAATTAAATCTGAAGCTACTACACATTATGAGCACAGCCTAATGGAACCAGTGCTGTAAGAAGGTATAACCTGATCAAACCCAGCAGCTCTTAACAGACAGGAAGTTGGATCCAGTCGTGGTTAACTTCTGTTTGGAAAATGGTTCCGTTGCTGTTTCTCTTGCTCCTGCCAGGTTCGGTTCTGTATCAGCTCTGCAGATGAACTGTTAGCTGAAAGCATCTCAAATGAAACACAAAGCATCTGGTCCAGAGTGTGTGATTACAACAAACTGTGTTCCACTAGTTACTCAAGTATGATTTTTCAGTAGGTACCGCTGACACTTCCTCTGTCTGTGTAAGTGATGACATCAGTAATAAAGTATGGTTGTGTAACTAACGCTTGTGTATAAAAACAATGACTATAGTTTGTATCTCGTGGTAATGCAATGCCGGTCTGTCGGCCTGTCCATCACTTCGGACCAACAACTTTTGGATTTATTGTCAGAAAATGGAGCACTGTTGGTCCAAATATGATAACAGCTAATACATTTGTTGACATTTTCCTGTAGTGTCACCTTAAGGTACACATTTGTGGTCCAGAGGAAAATATCCCCTTGGCGTCTGATAAGGGCGCACAGGGCACCCTTTAGGACCTGTAAGACATACATCAAGTTTTAATTATCGACAATGGAAACCAATCCACGCCAATATTCGACCATACAGTAAGAACAAGTGCTCTGGAAATCGGGACATGTACTATGTAAGTAAGTAAGTGGGAAAAGTGTGTGTATGTAATAAGTGGGAGGGATAGATACATACAACAATGGGACTTTCACCAAGGAGGCTAGTGTGTACGTCCAGTGTGAAACTAAAACTCATAAAGGAATCATTTAAAGTTAGGTGAGGATGAGGTAATACGGAAACATACTGTATTTGTTTTGACCCAAACCATGATATTTGATTAGTTGATTAGTTAGTAATCTAAATCAACAAGTAGAGGAAAAACTACTGAGAGAAAAAATGAAAGTAAATAGAGATTTTTTGCTGATTGTGTCTCTTGCGTTTGATCGACTGATCCCATCCAATCTTCCAACATCTGTCAAATGTAAATGTACATTGGCTTCATTTTTATAGAGCTTTTCCAGACATTACAACACCTCAAACACTTTTAAAAACGTCAGTAAGCATTCACCCATTTACACACATCATGGGCTGCCATACAAGGCGCACCTGATCATGGTTACTAACATTCACAAACACTCCGTTGGTCCTCAGGGGCTGCTTGGGGGCTGGAATAAGGCTGGGATAAAGATGTAAGCCTGCTTGTGAATGGTGATGTCGGTGTGTTTAACGAAACTACAGTTTTAGATACCTGAATGTTGCTGAAAACATGTTAGATGCCTGATGGATAATTGTGAGTTCAGTTCAAATCTATCAGCTGTATTTGAAGTGACTTCCAACCCCCAGTAACATCAAGGGTACTCGTCACCTCAGAAGTGCTGATAAAGTTATTAAATCACCAGCCAGAGTATGGAGCTATTTCAGGGTCATAAGTTTTGATCATTCAAAAAAATACAATTTATTTGAAAGTTCAAGTTTTTATCCTGAACTTTGAAAAATACAATGATTTATTCAAACCAAAAATAAGTATTTGAAATCATTTTTCAGGTTGAATATTATTTTTGATTCAGTTCAGCAATTTTTTTGAATAAAATATTTATTTTCATATTTCACTTTTATACATATTTTTATATTTGAATCCTTATTTTTTTCAGTTGCAGATTTTACGTTTTCAGATTCAAAACAATTATTTTTTCAGTTTCAAATCTTTTTTTTTCAGGTTTCACATTGCTTTTCACCTTCAGATCGTTTTTCACTTTCAGATCTTTTTTTTTCGCTTTCAGATCTTTTTCTTTCGCTTTCAACTTTTGGCCCTGATGTTGCTTGGGGGGGGCTTACCAAAGAGTAGTTTGGCATCCTGAGTGACAGGCCTCCCTCTGTCATGTTGCCTTCATGGATGTTAGGTAGCGCGAGAAATATAACTTGACAATTTCTATACACAATACTCCCGTGATTGGTGGTAAACAAAACTGATACCAGCAAAGTTCCGTTAAGCGAGCTGTTGAGCATCGTAGTTGGCAACAATCGCGGTATAGAGCAATAAACTGCTAGAATGTGAAATTACGTATCCGCAACGAGCCAGCAGGTTGTTCTGGTGGACCTGACGCACATCCCCGCTGTCTCACGGAAAGATACCCCAGGTCCTTCCTTCCTGCAGCGGTCAGACTATACAACCAGCACAGCCCCTAGTAGACCCCGCACAAAACAACACAGACTATAACACCTCTTGTTGATAAATACCAACTATGTGCAATATGTGCAATATATATATGCTGTTAAAAACTGTGCAATATATACCTGGCTGCTAAATCCGCAGAACTGTTACAGGGTGTGACTGTGTATTATGTAAAATGTATAACTTTAAAACAAACTATTATTTCTTTTTTTAATCTTTAATACTTTTTGTAAGCATGCTTTGTTTAGGTAACATTAAGCTATCTTTGGCTCTTGTCTGCTGTAACAATGTAAATGTGTCCCCTGTGGGACTAATAAAGGTATTCTGATTCTGATTGCAAAAACCAAGCCAATGCTATGCTGCGTTCATGGAGCTACGTGGAAGTGGGCAAGGACAACGCTTGATTGCGGATACGTAATTTCACATTCTAGCATAGTTTATTACTCTTATACCTTGATTGTTGCCAACTACGATGCTCAACAGCTCGCTTAACGGAACTTTGACGCTGGTATCAGTTTTGTTTACCACCAATCACGGTAGTATTGTGTATAGAAAGTGTTGAGTTATATTTCTCGCGCTACCTAACATCCATGAAGGCAACATGACAGAGGGAGGCCTGTCACTCAGCCAAACTACTCTTTGGTAAGCCCCGCCCCCCAAGCAACATCAGGGCCAAAAGTTTGAAAGCGAAAAAAAAAGATCTGAAAGTGAAAAACGATCTGAAGGTGAAACGCAATGTGAAACCTGAAAAAACAAGATTTGAAACTGAAAAAATAATTGTTTTGAATCTGAAAACGTAAAATTTGCAACTGAAAAAAATAAGGATTCAAATATAAAAATATGTATAAGTGAAATATGAAAATAAATATTTTATTCAAAAAATTGCTGAACTGAATCAAAATAATATTCAACCTGAAAAATGATTTCAAATACTTATTTTTGGTTTGAATAAATCATTGTATTTTTCAAAGTTCAGGATAAAAACTTGAACTTTCAAATAAATTGTATTTTTTTGAATGATCAAAACTTATGACCCTGATATAGCTCCATACCAGAGTTGGTTTTCAGTGATTCTGTATAAACCCTGTAATGACTCCTGGAGTCATGCAGTGTAGAGGAGTGAAGCATTTTGTTGTCAATCAGCTGGTGAAACGGTCTCATTATTCTGAAATGCACAGATGTATCCCTGCTTTGTTATTTCTTGTTAAATTGTTTCAAATGATATCGCAGCCTGCTCTACGCAACAAGAGCACCATCTGTTGACCTGTCCAATCATTCTGCCGCTAACAAATGAAACAATCCTGTGAATGATCACTGTGTTTCTATCCTTTGAGAGCAGTTCTTACAACTTGGTTCTTCTGAAAGTGTTCCGCAATTACAAGTGGATGCTTCATCACAGAAACACATTGTTGCATTTGGCAACAATCTCTGGCTGGATATGAGACAACAGCACCATCACGTTGAGCCAAATTGAGCGTCAAAATGTTTGCTACTCAGAATCATAACTCATATCTGAACACACAGACATGATGTAGCTTTAATGAGTTGACTTCCAAAGACAGCATTGCCCACAAATCTGCTCAGAAATCACAGAAAAAGATTCTCCTCTTGAATTCAGAACCTGCCTAATAACGTTTGGTTTACCACTGTTATACATGTCCTCACAGCCTGCTAATAAATCCTGTCCATATACAAACAAACCCTCCCATAAATGAATACATTGTTCATTACATATAATTGTGCTGTAGATGAGAGCTTCTTAACTGTTTCAGCCGAGGACCCCGGTGAGATATTAGCCTCCCTTGCTCTGGGAAACAGGCTTATTAAAAATGTTCATATTGGTGCCATAAAGGGACCAACCAGCAGACAGCCTGAGAGTCAATCTGCATCTCAACCCACAGCTCAGCCCATCACTGGTGAGGATTTTCCATGCTTTTTGTTGCATTGCACATTTCTAAATGCTTTTCTTCAGGGAAATTACAGGAGAAGAAATGTCTCCAGAACAAAGACATCAGTGTAATCAGTGAGCGCTGCAGATGCTCCACAGACTCTGCTCTGGGTCTGTCTTCAGTATCGTACCCTGCTCTGAACACTGCTGCCTGTCTTTCAAACACAGTCACGCTGAATGGCTCTGTTTGCTTTTCCAAAGCGTGTGAAATGCGATGCAGAGAGAACAGAAGACGAGCGCTGCCTGAAGCGGTGCATGTTTCAGGAGGAGCGAGCGCTTCCTTCAAACATCCAGCCTCCTTCTTCTCTGCTGAAGGCGTCCTTTGAAAACACGACAAACATTCTCAAAAGGCGTTGACACCGCTGGCCTCTGCGTGGCAAAACACTGTGACGTTTGCAGGGTCAGTGCCAGACTCCCGGCCGGTATCTGAGTCACTTCAGAGGAGTCAGGGGAGGGTCTGGGGAGGAGGGCTGGAAATACAGAAACCCTCGCTTTGATTTCTCTCAACAGAATCAAACGAAGTAAAGGCAGGCAATCCTCGCTCTTCTTCTTTTACTGCAGTCATTACAAGAGCACTTCAAAGGCCTCTCCTCCTCTCACCATATGTTGTATAGTTTCATAATCTAATGAGGGTTTTGTAATTACACAGTCCACCAGGGGAATGGAGCTCATTGATTCTCTGGGAAAATAATTCTCCTTTAATTTATTTTAAGCGTTTTACATCACAAAAGCTCTTGTCAGAATTACATGTTGGGGAAAGGATTAAAGATGTGAATGTAAATCAGGTTATATAGTCTTCCAAAACTTCCCAGGCCACAGCAGATTATGTAGAAAATGTTCAAAAACGAAGGACATATCTAATCTCATCATGTTATTTGTTTTCCCGCTGCATGACATTTCGATGCGATTCCTCTGATGCGTTCATCAAGCCATCAGATAAAGAAATAGCTGTAGTACTGTGTATGTTTCTGTCGTATGATAAAGGCTGCAGCTGTGAGGAGTGTTGACTCACAGTAGCCTTCTCACTTCGCTGTGTTCGAATCCTTTAAGCCCAGCCTGGGAACGCCGGTCTGAGACTTTGCTACGTCTCAGCTGAAGAACTCCATCCCATCCAGGCGTGACCAGAATGGAAAACACTCTGCAGCTTATAGAAACGTCTTTATTCCATCCATCTCACAGTGAGGGAATGAAACAGCACAATGTCAGCATAGATTTTTATAAACATCTGTTGCATTACCTGTCATAACGGATCAAAGTGTGTGATACGTTCACATTTTTGTGACAGTAAAAGTAGTTATGTGAAAATGGTGGAGTAAAGCCTTAAGAATGGAACAAAAGTCTCTCTTCTCGCTAAATAATACCAGCCTGAAGGCCATGTGAAGGGAGACCCTAACCAAATGACCAAAGCACTAAAGTGGTGGTCCTTAAAAAAGAAAATAAATGAGAAAAGAAGAAGAGCAGAGGGGAACTGCACTGTTGTGATCATTTGATGTTATTTAAACATTTGTATTGTTTTGTGCATCTATGGAATTGTGTATTTAAGTGTCCTATAGCTGCCATTTAGATCTTAAATGTATCAGTCTGAAGAACATTATATTTTGAATATTTTCACCGCTTTACCCAATGGTTGTTTTAAGCTCATACCTTACACACTTTAAAACAATCTGCCTTTAAGACATCTCTCAGACTATTCCCTGATATCTTAAAAGGCCTCGTCCTAACACTTTGGATTTCAGTAGTATAAATAAATGTGATATAAATGTCTGCTTTATTATGTATTTTAATATACAAATAATGATGACAGGTTTGGTAATGCATTTTTGATATAATACATCATCCATCTGGCAAATTAGCACAAATAAATGCCCTCTTATTGTACAGTGGGTTCATGTGGGTCCAACAAAAATGGAACTATCCTTCTACAGGGTTTTCTAAATCAGAGTCATAACTGTGTGAGTGTTTGCTGTAATTTATTATTTAAAGTGTAGCCTTCTGATTTGAGTCTGTTCCAATTCTTGGGTGTCGGGCACTTTTTACCATTGGATTTCCCAGAATACATCTGTGAAGCCAACTGTATATGTGGGGATATGATACGACGATGAAGACTTTCATTAACTTCTGGGGAAGTTAGAATGTCTGTGCATTTGTCATAAGAAAAAGGACCACAATATTCAGAACAGGAAGTAGAAACAACTCCATCCTTTAAAGGATCTGTAATCCCTGGTGTGGAGGAGGACAGTAAACGTATGGAATAAATATGAGGCCTCACTCTATTACTCTTAGCATGTAATTGGCATGTTTGGTGGACTGATGATTGCCAAGCACAAAGAAGACATTTTATTCAGACCATACGCACTTGTACGTGCTTGATACGTGCTGAACACCCCCCACCCCCTGAGGATATACATTAGTGTCATCATACAGTAGGTCGCTGCAGTAATGCATCACAGTTGTGGCCATTAGTGTTGTTTAGACGGCCCTCAGGGGGGCTATCGTTATATTCAGTTATGGGATATTTGATGAGAATAGATCTCTGAGCACGTACACAGACCAGCTGACGTCACGTCCGCTCATCTCACGCCAATTAACTCACGCCTATCTAATTAGCACTAAGACGGATCGCTCCTGTTCCCCTGAGCTCTGAACCCCCCCCCCCAGCAACAGGTTAGATTACTTATGGAGGAGGTAAAGGAAGCAGGACTCATCCTGTCCACGCTGAGAACACTGAAATGTTGGCTATAATGATGTCAACAAATATCATATCACTTTATTAGGTTATTAGAAAGCAATAATATTAAGTGTGAGTTCTGAGAGCGCCCTGGGTAACAGGTATATCATTCCTCTTGGTTGTAATAACATTGTATTACTGTCTGAGATGTGCAGTCATGGTACACAGTGGATCCTTATGGAACCCCAGTTTATCGTCAGTTTTCTTTCGTATTATACATTTTCTTAAATGTGTAATACAAGAAATGCAAATTAGGCAATATGTTATTAATATATGCTAAATTGCATACAAAATGAATATTCCATTGGACAAAGCCAGGTTTTATTTTGATGACGAAGGGAATTTTTTATATTTCTTTGTATCATTTCATTATTCAGGATAAATAACTTGAACTGACAAAAATAAATTAACAGACCTAAAGAGAAAAAGGACTAAAGTTATTCCATGCTTTTAGAAAAATAACATTTTATAAATTAGGCTATACATGATAAAAGAACAGACCCACTCAGTCTTAATATGGTTATGAAAAAAACTCATTTTGAGTAAACAGTCTTTAAATTGTGCAAGACACAGGTGAACAGTGTAAGATCTAGCTCGCGATCAGCTTTTCAGTAGCTCGCCGCTCGCGGTTCACAGACTGTGTAGAAAAAACCCGACGACAATAAATGCACCTGAATCAGTCCGTGTCGCTGCGGCTCAGACACACATGGATTTATGTTGTAAAAAATGCTCGCGTTAGCACCATGTCAGGTTTTTGGTGGATTTAATCAAGTCTTGGATTGCAGAGTATGAATGTCCTCTTGCTATTTTCAGTTGATAAAAACGTGTGTAAAGTTTGTGAAGGCAGGAGGAAAGCTTCCGCGATCACCGTCTCCTCTCCGTTCCTCCAAACCCCGCCCCCTCCCTGAAAATAATGAGAGGCTGATAGTAACCTGATAGAAACTTTATTATTCACTTAATCACTGATTGAGATATGATGAAGCTAACTTAATCTCCTACATTCATGGGATTTATGTAACAGTAAGACAGAGAATGTAAGTGTGCACCCACATGCAGTATTTTAGTTTGTATACTGTTGTAAATACTCCTGTTGTCTGCTGTGTTCAGACTCAAGTCATGTGTTTGATGCCACATTCAGGAGGACATTCAGTGTCTTTTTTTTAACAGAAGACCGTAGCTAGAAGATGCAGCTAGACTGCAGAAGTATTAGTTTTTAGTTTTTGAAGATGGAACAATTTCACACACAGATATAGGGAGGAAAGACCTATACAATTGATTTATTATGGTTTATAATTTAATGTCAAGACAAAGAAGAAGAAAAAGATGGCTGCACTGCTCAGTGTCAATCCTGTGGAGATCTCCAAAATCATGTTCAGCTTAACCCCTAGATTCCACCGGGAGCGTCTGCGCTGCGTTACGGCTACGCCACGCCACGCTGCGGCGTTTTTAGCGATCGCGGCCACTCTAGTCAATGGGTGCTATTCCACCAGACCCGCTGCGCCACGCTGCGCCGCGGCTTGAAGCGTCCCAGAAGCGCCTCGGCGCAAGGAATTTCTAAAATATAGGATGAATCCTATTTTTGACGCGGCGCAGCGCGGCGCAGCCGTAGCGCAGGCAGGAAGTGGAACGTTCATCCGGCCCAGGCCCATCCCCCAAATAAATGTCCAGGAAATATGCCCAAATCAACAAAAACTGCGAGCCTGCACACACGACGCTCCGCTTCCGCAACGTTTTGAAACGCGCCCGGTGGGTTATGACGCAGGAGGAGGTCGCAGCGTGGCGTGGCGTAGCCGTAACGCAGCGCAGACGCTCCCGGTGGAATCTAGGGGTTAGTCTCAGCAAAACTCACAACATTTCTGGAGCCTTGTAGACCCAGAAAACTATAAGAACATCACCAAGCAGCACTGGAAATGTCTGCTTTATTTGGTTCTGTTCTACATACCTTTGTGAAGCAGCTTTTTCTGACATGACTGAAATCTAAATACAGAACAAGACTGACTGATTAACATTTAAATGACTCTATTAGAGTGAACCTAAGTGGGTCCAGCAGACCCCTCTATGGTGGACTCCATGCAGGGCCAGTCATCTCACTGACTGTGAAAAAGAGTGAATGCACTTATTTTACACATGTGCCATAAGGCGATGTATTTACTTTGTGGGCCATAATAAGAAGTGAAAACATTTTCTTTTTTTCTTGGACATTTATGTGAATTGTCAGTGATGTACTTATTATGTGGGCCATAATAATATGTGATAAATTGTCGTTTTCTTGGACCTTGATGTGAAGTTAAGATTTTTGATAACCTTTGGGTATTGCAATTTCACACATGTATAAAAGTAGCTTAATTCAATTGATGAGTGCTATGTGAATAAATGTAAGCGATGTGATGCAAGTAGCTCTTGGCCACTTTAATTTTTTCAAAGTAGCTCTCAGATGAAGAAAGGTTGGAGACCCCTGATCTAAACTAATAACGAAATCAGCATAACTGTTCCCCAGTGCATTACTGACATCAGGACACATTGTTGTCTAAAGCACTCGTGTACAATCCTCACTGTACAGTTTTTTTTACATTCATTATTTTACCTTCTATGTTTCTTGTAGTTCTTTTTTAACTGCACTGTTAGTGTAAAGTTGTATTGTTATAATTGTTACTATTATTATTATTATGCTGCAGTGTTTATTGTATCTTTTGTAACTCTGGCACAAGTCTTATCTTGTCTTATGTAAAAAGATAACAGAAACAGGGTCAGCCGAGGTCGGCCGCCCGCTCATGAGAGAGCTTTCCACTTCTCCATTCCCTGACAACAGCAACTCACACAGAGAGCAATGGAACAGCCAGTGATACTTCTATTTGAATAAACACAATCATTTGACCCTATTACTGGTGTGAAAGAAATAGAAACAAAGTCTGTGAAGCATGGAGTTTCAAAGTTTGGCCAATAAACATTTACTGAACATGTTGTATGAAATTGTTAACCAATCCTTTGTTAAACAAAGAGCTGAAGATGTCACAACATTAATGGTCATTTTTTACCACACTGATTTATATCAGCACACGTTTCGTTGAGGAAAGCTGTTGCAGCTTTGTTTTCAGGGGATCTTTGTGCTCCAGCCAGATTAAAGAGGACGTATCTGCATAATGTCTGTAGAAATCGGTTTTCCTCACAGCTGCCTCTTCATTGTCTGCCCGCTGACACACATTTCTCATTCTATTGGGAAGCTAATAACTGGTTGAAAAGTGTAAAAGCAGAAGAGAATGACATCTACAACAGAGCAGAGCAATGGAGGCTGAGAGAGCCATCAGAGTCCTCTACCTGAGCAGCAGATACAGCCTGGTTCCAGTCCTCTGCTCTCACATTGTGTCTGCCACTGCTCAGCTGCTCTATCTGTGCAGCCGGAATGGATTGGCTCTCATAAAACCAGCTGAACAACAATGGTGCGAGGAGATTGGCATTAACCAAATAACACTGCAGGGAGAAGTCACAGGCTTTTCATGAAAGCAAGTCATTTTAATAACTGTCAGATGTTTGGTGGCAATCAGAAGCCAACAAACGTGTCTTTTGTCTGTTTTGTCAGCGTCTTTGTTTCCTGACAGTGTCTTTATCTGCCTGATACAACATGTCTGGAGGTATGCCTCTGTGTTCAGGAAAGCACGGCGGACACATTTCCTCCCAGTGTGACTTGCTGCTCTACAGCATATCGCAAGCTGCACAATCATAATAGTTTTCCTTTGTATTGTGGCAGCATTTCTTATTTAACTCTTTCTCCTCTTTGCACAATCCATTTTATTCCTTGCAATTTCATGCTTTGTGGATTTTCCCAGCCACAAGTTAATTAATCAGGTATATGTGGTCAGCTTACTCCCCTCCAGACTAAATGAGTCATATTTAGCACAAAGAGAAACTGTGAGGTGTGTGCCAGGCCTTTAGTGTTCAGCAGCAATAGTCCCGTTTCATCTCAGGGCTTTTAACAAGATAAACCTCCACTGACAGTGACCCCAGATGAAAGGAGAAGAAACAAAGCCGGGAAGAGTTCAGGGAAAGTTCTCCAACGCCGCACTCACCCACCCGCTCACCCCGCCTAGATCTCAACCCAGGCCTGGTGCTGCTGCTGGGGGGGGAGAGAGTGTAGGGCGGCGGAGTGCGGCAGTGGACTAGAAAAAGTTATTTCGCCTCGATTACAACTTTATGGTTGATCCCATAAGGAGGCCTCGATGCCGGGATTGACTGCTCTAATCTCGCTGACTCTCTCGAACTTGGCCTCTTCTTTTGTTCTTTAAGCCCTGGATTCTCGTGTTTCTACAACTCTATTTGGAGGCAGCGCTGGTGTATGCTGTGGGGGGTGGGGGCTCTAAGGAGACACACTGGTGCCTCAGACATGCTCACACATGTACATGATTCAGAGTTTCATCAGAAGTTTTCACCTGACAATACAGTGATGACTTTTGCAGAAAATAATCTCAGTGGCAAACACACTTTTATGATACTTACATGTTTAGTTCAGCAGGATAATCTCCACATATTAAAACCACTTTATACTTTCTTAAGTAAAGCTAATGTTTGTCTATAAAGGAACTACAGCACGGTCACATGACTACATGTCCCTATGGCTAAGCTAACTGCTGACTTGACATGACAACGTTTAGTCGTCTCATTTAGTCTCATATTTTTTATGACACATAGAAGCTACCGTATGTTAACCCATCGAAACGTAACAACTTATGTTTTGTCCAGATGTTCATCTTGCTTATAACTTCAACTTGTTGCACTTTTATATCTTGTCTTAATGCCTTTGTGTCTTACATAAATAACTTAGAATATCCATTTAGTTTAATACTTTAACGTTTTAAACACAGTTTGCTTCATGTATTCATGTCATTTAGCTTAAAGCACGTACATATATCATATCATGGATTGTCCAAGAGACACAATTTAATTGAGCACTGTTGTCAGGAGGAATATGCATTTCAGTGAAACCCTGAACAGTATATACTAGATATACTGTACAACATGACAGCAGCTAATTAACGGTAAATCACACCCCCACACTAACCCTTTGTACACTATCTCTTCAGAATATGAGTTCGTGGGGGAGCCTCTCTGATGCTCCCAGCAGCCTGTTTGTTCATCAGCAGAGTGTGGACAGCCAGCTGCCGCTGTGAAACATTAATGACCCTGATTTCCGTGGCACGCCGGCTCTCATATGGAGCGCTGCATGGTAAGCACCAAGCATGACAGCACACCCCTCTTTCTCACAAACACCAACACACAGTGGCAGCTCGGCTGAACACAGAAAGCAAAACGAGTCACTGGAAGAGCCGCTCATGGTTTACTGTCTCTCAATTGCCAACGCCTGGCTCAACAGGATGTGTCCCAGGAATCACAATAATGAACCAACACAGAAAAGCAAAGAAACCGCAGCTTCTCTCCATGTTTTGGATATGTGGTCCACAGCATGCAGTGTGCTGTGCTAAGATCCCGGAACCAAACAACTATTATCAATCACATTATTATATATAAACGCTTGTATACTTGTAGTGGCCCAGGTGGCTTCTTAAAGGAAGTAGGTTTCAATATACCTGGCAAACATGCAACACCTTTCCCATTATAGTACTATTATGTAACAAATTGGACAATTTGTATTCCAATTGATAACTTCATTTGCAAATTAAGGTCAATTATGGTATTTGTTTGTGTGTTGCCGTGCTTCTGCATTTTATTAATACATTTGTTTTCAGTCATTCCATGCTCTAGGGATGGCAAGGTTGGTCAGTCAGTCAGTCAGTCTGTCAGTCCACCACTTTTATGCAGACTAAAATAGTTCAACAGCTGTTATCATGGGAATTTATAACTAGTCAATACATATAGGTTTCCTAACTACTAAATGTTCTCCGACAGAAGGGTTTCGCCTTGACCATTGTCAGGCAATTATCACATGGATGTTAGGATTGTAATTAACATGCTATTATGGCAAGCCATAAGTATTTATTCCATATCCTTGATATCAGACGGCAGCTGCCTACACTAGTTGGCTCTTTGATTTCACTTGTTAGATATATGGTCAAACTAGTTTGGCAGTTAACTAGTTAAAAAAAAGCAGAACTAGTTAACTAGCACCCAGAATCACTCACTAGTTAACTAGTAAAGGCAAAAGGTTCACTAGTTAACTAGTTGACACCTCTTTTGCCCTTTACTAGTTAACTAGTGAGATACATTTAACTTCAACTAGTGAACTAGTGAGGCTTAAAATGTTCACTAGTAGTACTAGTGGGTCCCAAATGTGCACTAGTCACACTAGTTGCACAGAATGCTAATGAGGAGGAGGGGAAAGAATGCATCGAGGTCTCCTATTGGCCCTAAGCTAGAGCGCCAACCAGCCCAAATAGTTTCTTTAAGAGCTTAAATACACTGTGTTTTAAAATACAGTCATATGACCATATTTACAAAAATATAATTATGATCATATGCATGTATATCAAATTAGGTAAGAACATTGAAGATGTTGTTAAAATTAGAAAGTTGCCTTAGGACTGCAGACGGGAATATAGATCCTTTTCAAAACATTTGATTAAGCTGCAATTACAAAGGTGTTTGGATTAGAATAGCACTGTGATAACAGAGTGACATCTATAGTGGGAAGGAGGAATACCCCTCTTCAGATCACAGCTTTCCTCTGAGGCTGAGAGATTGCCGTGACTTCCGTAAATATTAGTCTAAGGCAAATATGGAGAGGTAGTTTATCTTCATACTGATCTATCGTTACCCTGTTTTTAAGATCTGTCCAGTGTTTCAGCTTTATTAATTTCATGAGCACTGCTGATAAAATGTCCCACGATCACTTCCTCTACTTTTGTGTCTCAAGAGTTCTCACACACAAGCATACACACACTTGCACCAACAAAAACACACACAAAGCAGAGCAAAGCGGAAACAGACACATGTATTTTTCTAGGCAAAACACACACTGACTGACTTCATTCGGACAATATTTAACAGTAGGCACAATATACTATATACTGACTGCACTTTTGAAACAGGGCTGAAACAGAGGGGATTATGGGATGCTGCAATGATCTGTTTGGTGTTTAGAGCCAAACACTTCAGAGACATGTTCTGTATATATCTGACCTATATATTGATGAAAAACAGTATAATAGGGGACCTTAAAGTGCCAGTGAAGTGCATTTTTTTGCGCCAAAATGAAATGGCAGTTTCATTTCTTACATATAATTGTACCTGTTCATGGCTAAAATAATTTTTTAGGACGTGCGAGGGACGAGATAAACATCGCAAATTTTTCATCCCGTGAACGGCCGTCTGAGCCTACCGCTGCTGCAGACGATAGCGGCTGTGACGTCACAAGATGGGCCCAGTTGTGATTGTAAACATGGCGGAGACTTCGGAAAGTGATACTGGTGCGAGAGAAATGAGTGATTTTGACAGCTTTTCGGAAGGATAGATGAGGAAAGTGGCTATGGAAGTCAATTTAGTTGAGGACAATATTTTGTCATAGATCTAGAGTAGATCTACACACAGGATTGGCCATCACCTGATCATACATTCATCTGTTCATAGCATGATGCAACATTCATGTTCACATGCAGTGTTGTGCTAGTTACTGAAAACCAGTAACTAGTTACAATTACTAGTTACTTCACTACTTACACCAAAAAGTAATGCGTTACTGTGAAAAGTAACTTTTTAGTTACTTAAAAAAGGGCACCCATTAATGCCCTTATACTGTAGCCTTCATTTCAGTACTGTTATTGCATCGGAGAATAATACAACCTGTTGATCAACTTGACATGCATTTGCATCACTGAACTCTGCTAAGCAATGTGGTCTATACAAACACAAACACAAAGATATGTTTCAAAGTGCCAATCCAGCCGCTGTTGCTTAGGTGGAGGTGGAGTGGCGTCGGATGAGTCTGGGTCTGTGGTCTTAGCTACTAGCTTCGTCCCAGCATGTTGTTTCTGCAGATGTTTCAACAGATTTTAATTGCTGTTTTGGGCAGTCGATAGGATCTTTGACCCGCCAAGACACAACTTACATTTAACTAAAACGTTCTTTTCTTTGTGCTCGACAAAAGTGAAATAGTGAGAATATCTCCAGGCGGAGAAACTCGACTTGAGCTCTGCCGCCGCCATGATAGTCTTGTTAGTAACACAAACACAGTGGCCTTTATTTTTCATAAACAATCTACGAATCTACGAAACAATAACACCAGCCACTCACCTTCATCTTTTGGAACAGAAACATCGCCACTTCGGCAGAATTGACATTACCACAGCCAGCGGCAATGCATCGCTTCCCGTGTGTTTTTCCTCCCTTTTTCTTCACTGTCGCCTCCATTGTCAGGTTTCCTCGATTGGCAATCACTTCCAGTCGACTGCGAAACACTTTCCAATAAAATACTCGCTCAAAAACGTTGGTAAATTCCACTTTGAAACAGAGACAAAATGAACGGTGGTGAATGTAAACACTTCGGCTGAGCCCATCTTCTGACGTCACGCAGTAGATCGCAAGCCACGCCCACGAAGGCGGAGGTCGACTGCGGATTTCCCAGCGGAAAATTCCAACTCGTCAAATTCGTTGCTATTCCAACATCTTTGATATGGGTTCCAATGGACAATTTTGGTCATTACTATACGTATTAGCATAACAGATCATGCACCGGCGCACACTTCACTGGGTCTTTAAGACTGTAATGTAAATCACCTAGCTGAATGAATCCTCTTCCTGCGTCTCTTTCCTGTATAAAGTCATTGCTTTTCTGTGTAACTTGTTCAGATCTTGGTACTATTTGCTAGAGCAGGACTCTGCCCTTTCCAGCTGTAAATAAGATTGATTCTGTTAAATGATATAACTCTTTATTAAATAACACAACTTTGGTTTAAGCTTGTATATTTGTTGTTTTCTTACCAGAAGGTGATTAAGTGTGGAATTTCCACCACAGCTGTTAGCTGTATTTCCAGGGAGTTGTATAAGAAATGCATGGTCATGTTCTAAGATGAACTGTTATATATCTGGTGATCCTTCAGTTAGTCATCAGATCTAAATCTTAATTAGTCAAATACTCTAGAAGAAATCTGCTCAGGTGCGCTCTCAGTTAGCCCACCAAAATCCAACAGAGATTCATTTAACATTTACTCAGTAGCAGTCTAGCAATGTATTTCAGTTGGTAAACTGCTTTTACAAGTATTCTTCCAAGCCTTCCAAGCTAGCAGAACCAAGACGTGAACTTGGTAAACAAATCGTCGTCCTTGTGAGCATGTTAGCATGCTGATGTTAGCATTTAGCTCAAACTGCCTGCTTCACAGAGCTGCTTGTGTGACTTGAAACTTTTGTAAAGTCTTTATTGCACCTTTGTGAATACAGTTGATTTGTTTTTAAATTAGCCTCTCAATTTCAATGCAAATCTAAAAACCAATTTATTCTGATATATGACCAGTCTTTAGCTTCTGATTCTGATATACTTATTCTTTAATTTGCAGTTATTTCCTGATTTTTACAAGACTTTGTCATTAATAACCTTAATGTTGTGTTAAATTGACAGCACTTATTTTTTAGTCCTATGTCAAGGTTGACCTTGTTCTTAGTTTTGGTGGACTGAAAGTCTGGGCATTTTAGGTTAAACTGAGTCAAAGAATAGTACCTATTCTAGTATTTTCAATTAAAACCTGTGGTTGTCATTTATAAGTTACCTTCAGTCCTCCTGGCTGCGCTCAGGCTGTACGGCAGGTGCAATCAATAACTGTCTCCTCTTTTCTGTTTTCAGTTTTTTAAATATGTTTTATTCTTTATTTAACTCTTCATGTTTGTATAGTCTAATTATAGCTTAACTAGATATTTGCCATCTCTTCACCATCTTGTCCTTGCCAATAAGAAGAAGGTAATTAAAGAACATTAAAGTCATAATATTTGTTTAAAAAGTGAATACGACAGGTCAGGTTGGTTCAGAGTGCAGTCCTCATGGTCGCTGATGGGCACCTGTCTGTCAGAATGAGAGGAGAGGATGCTCTATTGGCTGCAGAAGCTGATGGTGCAGATGCCACGGTACATTGAGAGCCTCTCTCATCTCCACAGCTCTGTTAAACCTGAAGGCAGGCTCAGTCTCCCCCTCCTCGGCACTCTGAGGGAGGAAGGAAGGGGCCGCTGCTGGCTGGAGATGACTGTCGGATCTCAACTGGAAGTTTGTCTGCAGCGGTGCTGTTTGTGTGTCAGCTGTGTGAGGGTGCCAGGCAACAGGAAGTGTCTGGCCAAAGTCACAGATGGTGTTCGGAGCCAGGGGCGCTTTGCAGTCGCCGAAGATCAAGAAACTCTAACGCGTCTTTATTGTGATTAAAAGTACACACACACACACACACACACACACACACACACACACACACACACACAAACTTTTTATGCTGCAGTCTTAGCAAGGTCTCCCTTGCAAAAAGTTTCCAAACTCAGTTGAACCGACCCAATTAACTAAGGGTTGAATAAGATACAGATTTTGTGTTTTTATGCGTTTTTGGGGATTTTCTCTCTTACTTCAACCTTGCTTCTTTAAGCTGAACTCATCAGTATCCTTATTATACCAGTGTTTCAATGTGTAATGTGTAACTGCAGTTTCGGGGGGGGGGGGCGGTGCAGAGAATTGATCTGTGAGGAGGAGGGTTTTTCTCTGGAGTTGGTGGGGATTATTCATAGTGTAAGCTACAATATTTTATTCACAGTACTGACAATATAGGCTGATCAGAAGAGCCCCTTTCTGATTGAATCTCCTCTGCTGTGCAAAAGGATGACGTGTGAATTCATGTTTCTAAAACAGTTGAAGGGATGAGAGCAAATGAAAAGCTTGTAATTCAGTGAGTGTTGGCTTCCATGTCCTCTCGCAGTCGTTATGATCTCTGTGTCTGCAGGGGGGTTCTTTTCTCCTTATCATACTTGGGCTAGGGACAGAAAGTCAAGAGGGTTCAAAAGAGATGGTGGCACTTCATGCAAACCAATTATACACGGGCTCCGATCCTTCATTTCTGTGCTGGAGCTTTGAATGGCTTTGATATTCCATGATGAATGATCACAACCAAATGAGAAGGAGAGGGACAGGGAGGGGGGGGGGGGGCTGACAAGAAAGCGAGAGAGCAAGAGAACGACAGAGAAAATCCAGAAGGAATTCTTTGCCTTAACTCCCTCGGGGCGTGCAGTGTTGGAGGAGTGCTGTACATTTCTCTGGCAGGCCTATTTCCTCTCCTCCGCCCACGCAGGCTCTCAAACCAACGAATCCCAGCGGAGGGTTCCTCCATCCAGCCGGAGTGTGTTGCACACCTCCTCTTAATTAAACAATGGCAAGCACTGAAAACGTGGATTGACAGAGACTGTGGAAATTAACTTTGTCTGAAATGTAAACAAGTCAAATCTAAGTATGTTCATTATAAAGGAAACACTTCTGTTTTTGACTCCACATGTCGCCTCTCATTGATTGATAAGTATTACTTTGATTACATTTCGAGTCACTACTAGACATCATTTCAACATGATGTATTTTCTTAAGCTTTCATGTATCCTGGGATCCCTCTGTCTTTGTACTGTATACCCCCGTGTACTGGAAGCAGCAAAGACATCATTACTCCAACAATGCGTAGAAATCTGTACATGAAGTCCTCTAGAGACAGTTACCACTGCCAGCAAACATCCTTTATGTCTGAATAATCTTGAAGAACTCATGTTTAGCTGCATATCTCTTTACACACATACTGTATAGTCTGATCACAACAGTAACTGCTTAAAGCAATGCTTTGTTTAAAGTGTTTGAACTCTGCACAGTTCAAAGTGATGAGCTTTTTTCTAATGACACACTTTATTGAAATAATGCAATAATCCCTTTAGCATTTGCCCCTCAGCAAAGTGCCATGTAGTTAGTTTGATTCCACTTCTTCATGTATTTTATACACAAACATGTGTCCCCTCTGTGTTAAGAGACTCTGAAAGTTTCAGGAAAAAAGATTCGCTCCCTTTTTGTCCTGATCCATATATATATAAAAACCTGTCTGAAAATGAGCTGATTAGAGTTTGGCCACTTTGTGATGTCACAAGGTTTTTTTGGGTTCTGCAACCATTAGCCAATAACCAACCAATGTAACGCCCGTCTACCATATCACCTGAATCTCCAACTAGAGGGGCGTGGCCAGCAGCAGCTCATTAGCATTTAAAGCTACAGAATCAGTACTTTGAAACAAAGGGGTTTATGGGATGCTACAATGATCTGTTTGGTGTTTCATCTAAAACACTCCAGAGACAGGTTCTGTATATATCTGAGACCTGTAATATATTTTTGATAAATAGTATCATAGGAGACCTTTAACATTCAGCCAAGGCATATAGAAACATTTCAAACTGAGTGACTGGGTAACATCAATACAATAACAACCATTCCTCAAATACACACATTGACCAGATCAGGATTCAATCAAAATGGGTATTGATACCTAATACTTGTATTCAAACCAACTTCATCATTTATTTTAGTGCAACTTAAAGGTGGGGTAGGTAAGTTTGAGAAACCGGCTCGAGATACACTTTTTGTTATATTCCATGGAATGCTCTTAACATCCCGATAGCAATGAATATCTTAAGTGCTTTGACAAAAAATCCATAAAAACATTTCATCTGTGGAGGCCGTAGTACTGTAAAAAGCACGACCAATCATTTTAGCCGGCTAAAATAACTGGATGGCCTAACTGCCTGTCAGCGATCCATCTGTGCACAAACTTATCTCGTGCCCTCATTGGTCATGTGCGCGTTCGTGTGTTGGAGGAGGGGCTCTGTAAGGAAGTGGCAGATTTCTTCCGGCTGTGTATTTTCAAATTCTAGCGCACTCGAGCTGGTTTCTCCAAAATTACCTACCCCACCTTTAAATGTATAACAAGTAAGAGATACAGGTGCGGCCAGGCTGGCATTTTCCTTCCCTTTGTCTTTATGCTAAGCTAAGCTAATCACCCTGCATTTAAGCCTACATTGAAGTTACCTTCCTAAATTCTTAACACAGCAACAAACCTACATCACACAGTTGCCAAATGGGTTATATTTAGCTCTAATACACTTTTTTCATGGAATACCGGCTCTATATTTCAAGTTGCAAAAGAACGTTCTCCGAATATATAAATATATATATTAAAAACACAGCAAACCCAACTGAAAATCAAGTAATTTGTTCAAAAATATATGCACATTTTCAGTACAAGAAGGACTGCAAAAACAATTTTTCAGTTGTCAATCTGCATACATTAGGGGATTATTCTTTTTATATAATTCAATTCCCTTTCACTGTAAACCCCTCCCACTTTTTTGGTGGAATTACGACTTAACAGTATTATACTATTATATAATATCATTATTTGCCACTGTCCCATGTGTTGTTATCCCATTTTTATCAGGTATTATACACACATGTGTCGTACAGACATGTAGCACTAGCTTTGTTTATCACATTTTCTACTCAGTCCTCCTTACAGAGCATAACTGAGTGAGGTTTCAGATATCGCCATGAGCTTATTTTGACCAATCATGAACCGTCCTTTTGAGACTGTAAGTGTTATTAAGCCCTTTTGACAATAACTTATTTTTACAGTCCATGTACATTTGTTTCAATTATTTTTCTTCAACCTGTAAACGAAAAAAAGCTGCAATGCTTTTACGTTTTGGTTGTTACCTGAATAAATGGTGAAATGATCCTCGGAGCGAGGGCGAAACTTTCTGAAGTTATTTCAAAAATAAAAGCTTGTTTTTAAAATACACTTGCATATTTGCAATGTTAACTTTTATAATCAAGGGGAAACCAAGTGACTTTAGGCTAGTTGATTGTGATCATAACGAAAACGGCTAAACCACAGATTGAGATAAAACCATGTTATTGAGGGCTGTACATCTGATAACCCACTAAGAAATGTGCCTATATCTGAAAATAGAAAACAATGTTAGCAGATTTAAATTGTATAGCGATTCTGTGGGGTAAACACACTACTTTACCGTAAGTAATTTCAGAGAATTCTCAAAAGTGAGGGAGGAACTTTATTTGTCAAAAAGCTGAAAAACACCTTATGCTCAAGAACTTTGGTTCTTTTAAATATGATGTTTTTGAGCTTGTTGGCTGACAACCCTAATACTTAAAATCCATGACTTCAGTACCCAGTTAAGGTTTTTAAGAACCAGGGGGTCTTCAGTGTCAAAATCAGAAAAATAATCAATAGTTTTTTATTTGTATGACACGTAAAAAAAATATAGTGGATATATAAAGTAATGAGGTAGCAGCAGGAGACCACATGTGTGTTAAAGTTTGAGTTAAAGTGTTTGTTTTGAAATAACTTCCGACAGTGTCGCCCCGCTCCTCACTCCAATGATCATTTGACCATAGTCAGACCAAAAGCAAAAAACATAAAGCATTGCAGGCGCTTTTCCGTCTACTGGTTTAAAAAAGAGAAACGATTTTATAGCTTTTCCGTTTACTCGTTCAAGAAAGAAAAACAATTGAAACGAAGGTACACAGACTTTTGACTCAGTTATTAAGATTTCTACTGAGATCTGTTTGATGTAAACCTTCCCATGAATTGCAATGTGGAACATTTCTACTAACGGTAAACGTGTTAGCTTGAAGAAAAGTCTTTGTGATAAAGGTTTAAGTTGAAACAACTCCTCGGCTGTATTGAGGGGGGTGCTTCGTAGATTCTGGCTGATGTCTTTGCAAATGTGATTTATGTTCACGGCACAGCGAGGAGCTGAAATCTTTAATTACCGTGCATATCACTGGCCACCGTAATTCATCAGTACACAACCAGAGGAACCTCATTTCCACACTCATTTAATGAATAATTGCCTTCTTGGGAAACCTGCCTCCTCGAGTATAATGGCAAAGGCCTCTGAGGATAGGGCCACTAATGTGGAGCGTCTCTCACACGTTCAGCCGGACCACCGACTGCTACTTGTTTTAAATGAAACGTGTGACGGCGCCAGGAGGATGACCTGGCTTTAATTGCATTGATGTTCACATCTTCATACTGCAGGGAATTCGGTTATTGTAGAACAGGTTGTCTGGGATCTGCAGAACTTTACCTTCCGGTTCAGACGCTGGAGGATGAAGGAGGCGCATTGATCGCCTGCGTTCATTTGTAACCAGCTTGAGAGGGGCCACTGACCACTAACTACTATCAGTATAAACTTAAAGCCTAGCACACATTTATTCACAAACGGTAAAAAAATACAAGACATATTGAAGATATGAGAAATGGGATGGCCCGACGAGCTACTGGAACCTTGAGAATAGGATGGTTGTTACGATCCGTATGAGTTTTCCCTGTTGTATTTTGTATCTCAAGATCTGTCTTTGTTTTCCTGTTTTATTTTGAAAAGTGTTCACCCCCCTGTTATGTCTGTTGTTACATCCTTTCTCTGTGTTTCCTCCTGTTGATTACTACTTGTGTTCACCTGGTGAACACACGTAGTGTCCTTCCCTTGTGATTAGTCTGGTGTGCCATTTAAATTAGAGGCCTGTACTACGAAGCCGGATTTTCGCTTAGCGAGGTAACTTCAGGGTTAACTCTGGGTTTCCGGTCCTACGACGCTGGTTTTCTTCTTACCGGGTAGATCTCCATGGTAACTTTTGCTGAACGGCAAACCTGCTCCGGAGCAGGTTAGGTTCCAGATAAGTGATCAACTCAGTGAAAGCACCGCCTGCTGACCAATCAGAGCTCAGTGTGCGGAGTTTAAAGATATCAAGTCATATTACAGGATAAAGGAAATACAGTTTAAACTGCCGTTGCAGGAAAGACGGCCGGCAAAAATCACCTCCCATCTTCAGAGCCATCTGCCTAATATAACATAGTGTTAAGAAAGCTTAGCCCCCTTAAATATCTGCCACAACATAAGTAACCGGATCAAAGTAACATTATCATTCATATCACATCATAATGTATCATATATTTCCTTATCTGTGTCAGCTATCGAGCCGTATCTGGCCTTGTAACACTTACAGTGTCACATACTGTATGCAGAAGTATTATTTTAAGCAACACATTAAGTTGACGAAACACTCGAGTCAAATTATCCTGGATAAAGTGTTTAAGTCATGGATATTTAAAGTTGAACTTCTTCATATTTGTCTAATATTATAGTTTACTTTTCATTCAGGAAGTATGACGCTGCGCTGTCAGTACGCTTGTCCATGTTTGTGATTGGTCAAGTGTGGCTAACCCCGCCCCTTTCATGTGAATGCGCACTCAGCCAGACAGAGAAACCCTGGGTTGATTTACCGAGTTGATAACCAGCATCGTAGGACCGCTTAGCGAGATCGTGTTTGTTATGGTTAGTTAAGCCAGATAACTCAAACATATCCAGGGTCTGTTGAACTGGATTCGTAGTACAGGCCTCTGGTTTTTCTTGAAGTTGTTGTCAGGTGTTTTGCATTCTTTTGCCCAGCTCTGTGACATCTGTGTCAATCGACAATAGAGTGCCACAGTGATGCGTCCTAAAACCCGGAAGTAAGCTGCGCATGGGTTCCTTCGACAAAAAAGCAATGCAATTTCTCCAAAGGATTTTAGAAAATAGCTCGAAATAAGGTCTGTGGTTGACACACATTTAAGAGACGGATCACGTTTTGTTCAGTCGGATAATGTCCACATGTCTACCCTACTCTTATAATTTTCGAATCATAAATCTAATCGATAGATTTATGATCGATAGATTTATGATTAAAAAATTATAAAAGTACTCTATAAAGGAATTGTATTTAGAGTAAAACTGTCTTCTGCACTTGGTCCCATCTACTCTTTCCCAGCCAGATGGTATAGTCAAGCTTTGGCATATTTCATGAATGTCTGCCTTGAGCTCTTTATAAGAAGCTTTACTATAGATCATATGGATGAGTTTTATCATATGCATGGCAGGTATTACAAAGTTAGGTCAAATTTTCCAAAAACTATATTTAAAAAAAAAAAAGTTCTCATAATTATGATTCTATCCCTGTGTAAATATTTCACAAACTCCGATTTTTTTTTTTTTTTTTCTCCGATAGTTTGACTCAGATGGCTGTTGGGTAAGACAGAACAAACTGATCTTTTGTTTTTTTTAACAGCATAATATTGAATGACATGTTCTCAATCCAGAAAACTCACTGCGATGTTAATCTGTGCAGGAATGTTTAAAGTGTGATTACTGTTTACAGCATCACAATCTATTCCTTTACCCACAGAGACCTTAAAACATAAATCCAATCCCTTCTCTATTGATTCAACTCACCATGTTAAGTCTACTTCCCTCAATAAAAGAGAGGAATCCAAAGAAAAGCTGGTACGATAGCACTGACCTTCACTCGCTCCGAAAGCACCAGATCCTGGAGCAGCGGACTCGTATCCAATCAATTACTCGGTGGCTTAATTGATTTGCAAAGGTAATCACTGGGCACATCCAGCAGGGCAGAGTACTTGATGTTTTAATAAATGGTTTTACAGCAACTGGACGACCGGATCGATTCAAGCCTCTGCAACCTTGATTATAGCACGAGTCCAGAGAAAAACAGCACCGTAGCAGCGGGGCGGAATGAGCGAGGCCACCGGTCGGGGGGCTTACCTTCAGCCTGGCTAAAGTGTTGCACAGTGGCAGTCACAGCTGACCACATTACTCAGATTACTCCTACAGGAAGAAACTCAGTCACTTCATTTAGATGCTGAAAAGGCAATGAAATGTAAGCAAGAAAACTCTTACATTTTTACCATTACTGCAGCACATAACACCGTTAGTTCTCAAGTGCAACTAAAACTTTTTTGTATGATGAGTGAAATTATGAGTCACAGAGTCTGAGCACACCAATTTCTTAGGACATTCTGGTTTTCTCTTTCCGAAAGGCTTTATAACTATATTTGAATATTATGCCTTTATTAAAACCAATAAACCAGCCAGATACATTTAAAAATACTTAGTTTTCTGTACAGATGGAAATGCAAGTAAGCTCCTATTATCTTAATACTAATGTGATTAATCATGATAAATCACGTTAACATTCTAGCATTTACTTGTATCTGGCGGGAGGGGGTAACACAAATACATGGTGGTGTTGTCATAAAGAAAAGCATGACAAACTGATGATTTAAAGGATTTTAATTATAACGTGATTTCTGAATTATTGCCATGAAGTCTGAATATTTTCCAACACTTATCTAAAGCATGGACAGAGCCGCTGTCACAGAGCCGCTGTGATTGCCCTCTGTGTAATGTGTGCTACAGAGCATATTCTCTCTGCTGCTGTCATACTGCAGCTCTATCTGTTCCTACTGTGGAGACCCGGTCCACTATTTCACCCTCATCCACCTTCACTGGCTCCTGGTCAAGTCACGCATCCAGTACAAACTCCTCCTGCTAACCTACAAAGCTCTCCACTCCCTAGCCCCTGCATACATCGCTGACCTCCTTCAGCCCTACACCCCCTCTCGTCAGCTGCGGTCCTCCGACACAGGGCTGCTCTCCATCCAGCGCTCCAAGCTGAAATCCTTTGGCAACAGAGCCTTCAGTGTAGCAGCCCCCACCCTCTGGAATTCTCTCCCCTCTGCTATCAGGAATGCCGACTCTCTGGACACTTTCAAACAAAAACTCAAACACCATCTGTTCACTCAGGCCTTCGGCCCCAGCTAAAATGCAGTACCCAGCAACCTGTTTCTCAACCTGTGTGTCTGTATGATTATTATTATTTTTTGTTTTGTTATTTTTATCTCCATTGTAAAGCGTCCTTGGGTTTCTTGAAAGGCGCTATAAAAATCGAAATTATTATTATTATTACTATTGTGACACTTCAAGAAACTGGAGCATGGTTCAGTGAAATGCCTTCCCCTGTTTTCACCACACCTGAAGGAAGAGTGCAGTTTTCTGACAGCGAGGTAGTGATGGTTCTCACTGATGTAGCTTGTACTGATTCTTCCTTATTCGTTGCATTTTCATGGCCATGTGATTTATTGTAAACATCTGCGAAGGTATTACGGGAGCATCTTTGGGGCAAACTTGGTGATTTGATTGATTCCAGATACAGATCACAAGTGTTAAGGTGTTAACATTGACAGTCCTACCTAATGCCGTTTTCCAACCACAGTTGTATCCAGCGTTGGAAAGCCTCGCTAATGTTTAACTTCTTTGTCCTCTCATGTTGGACTGACAGTGAATCACTAATCACCCCCTAACTACCACTGGTATTAGAAGACAGGATGGGCCGGGGCTAGCTGGTTAGCATGCTCATGTGTCTTTGAGATAACTTGCTTTGTAGTTTGTTTTCAATAAGTTTGGTGAGAAACTTGGTTCCCATGAGTTTTATTTGAGAAAAAAGGATCATTTAAATGCTAGAAGTTGAACTTCACAGTTTGAAGGCTCATCACAGGATCCTGTCTGTACACAGCACTCCACCTTCAGTCTGCACAGTGCGGAGGACACAGTGCCCCGGAGAGGCATTTCTCCAGTTTAACATTTATCTGGGTATACTAGTCTAAAGTCTGCCAACCAGCCACTTTTAATTGCTTATGTTATTAATCGGGGGCGATGAGGGCAGGTCGTCCATCACTGCAGAACAGGAGTGCATCTGCTCGCCTCTCTGATGGATCAAAGCATCACTTCTGAACCATGGCCCTCCAACATGAGGGAGACAAGGAAGGTTTCTCAATTCTCTAATTTCCCCTCCTCGACTCCTCGAATCCTCGGTCCTCCGGTAGTGACCCGTAAATGGATTTCAGCGCGCCATGTTGAAGGACATCTAATTTCTCTAAATGCACTTCGAGGACCGAGGATCGAGCATCGAGGAGGCTCTCTGGAGGAGCTATAATCGAGGATACACTGATGGTTCCTCCACGGCTCCTCCGCGGATGCATTTCCGGCAACAGTGGAGTATAAAAGAGGCGTGACACACCGCTGGAATCATTTCAAAACCATGGCGGGAGCAAATGTAAGTGTTGATAATGATACGTTGTATTAGTTATTTAAGAAGTGAAATGCGCGATCAAACTCCGCCCGTCAGTATGCAGTTAGAGCCTTCTAACCGCATTCCTTATTGACATTTCACCTGATATTCTAAATGTTTTTATCCACTACACCCAATCCTGCTACAGCATGCCATGATGTTTAAAAGTGCAAACGTTTATTTATTTTTAAGAGTATTAAATCAACACGAACTTTGTTTAGCATTCAGCACTATCATTTGATTTGGGCTATGTTGTATACACACTAGAATCAATCGCTCATTACAGAGTTTGTAAATCTTCCAACAGATTAAGCTACACCTTTTACTTTGAATGATACCCGTGAATGGTCCTTCACGGGTATCATTGCAAGGAAGCAAGATGGCGCCAGTGTGTGTGGCCTGCCATCTGTCGCTGCCAACGCTGTGTGTTTTTGTACTGTTTGTGTCATTTTTAATGCAAAATGTCAACTCTCTACTGATGTACGATCGCCAAACACTGCTGGACCTTCGGTTTTCTGCCATTAATCCAGCAAAGTCTACTCATGGTGGAGATAAAACGCTGCCTCCGTTATTATCAGGGGGACTAGTTTACCTGTGCCGCACCCCGGCTCCACCTATCCGCCGTAAACGCCACCGCCGCCGAGGAAAACGCAGTGGTCGACTGGTGAGAATGAAGGCTTCTTCAGCTCATCTTTTCTCTCATACTGAGTATGAGCCTCGTCTCTCTTTTTCGCGGCGTTTTCTGGACCCTGTCGATGCCTGGCTGGTACCTGTCGTCGGACCGGATGAGGCATTCCTGCACCGTGGGACCTGCTCCCCTCGTCCACCCCGCTGCCGCGGGGTTAATCTGCATAACCTGAGGTCTCTGTGTCGGGCTCCCCGGACCTCTAACGCCGCCGATCTGCCGGCCCCTGCCAGGTTTGGCTTGATCAACGCAAGATCGCTAACAAACAAGACTTTTGTCCAAAAGGATTTATTCACTTCTAAGGGTTTGGACTTCCTCTTCGTGACTGAGACATGGCTCAGTATTGGTGAGTCCAGCGCGTTTACCGAACTTGTACCGCAGCATTGCTGCTATTTTAACACTCAGCGGACGTCAGGCCGAGGTGGAGGCATAGCAACTGTTTTTAAGAGTGACTATAAATGCCAGCAACTTTCACTGTCATTCTCACCCGGCAGCTTTGAACTGAGCGTGGTCGAGCTTGGTCGCTCTCATACAGTGCTGTGTGCTGTGGTCTATAGACCTCCCAAATACAATAAGGGATTTCTAAATGATTTCTCAGATTTCTTGGCTGAAATTATGCCAAAATATGACCGTGTTCTTATTGTTGGGGATTTTAATATTCATGTGTGTTGTCCCGACAAACCTATGGCAAAGGACTTTTTAAACCTTGTTGATTCCTTTAATCTTGTGCAGTCTGTGTCTGGCCCCACGCAGGAATGTGGACACACACTTGATCTTGTTTTATCTTATGGTTTGCCTGTTCTTAACCTGGAGATTTGTGACGCCTTTTTCTCTGATCATATGCCTGTATTATTTGTGAGTCTTGCTTGTGAAACTGTTAAACCGCGCGCTGCTCCTCGGAGCGCTCGCATTATTAACCCATCCACTGCTGGTCAGTTCTCTGTCGCTTTTAAACAGAACTGTGTTAATCGGGAACCTATGTCACCTGAAACGGATGAGCTTAGCTCATGGTTTCACTCCACTTGCAAAGCTGCCATAGACACTATTGCTCCTTTAAAAACCAGGCAACCTAAAACTAAATCTGAGCCTTGGTTAAATGACACGACTCGGGCTGTTCGACGGGATTGCCGTAGAGCTAAGCGTAAATGGAAAAAGGACAAACTGCAAGTTTAATTTCAAATGTTGAGGGAGTGTTGGCGTCTCTATCAGATCACTGTGAAAGAGGCAAAAAGCAAACATTTATCTGACATCTTTCTGTCAAACCGTCACAAGCCACGTGTTCTGTTTCAGACTATTGATTTGGTCCTCAATGCCCCCAGAATACCGTTATGGAGACCTCTACTGCGGCCTGTGAAGACTTTCTTTACTTTTTTATCAATAAGGTAAACTCCACTAGAGCTCAAATCTCTGCTCCTGCAAATGACCCCTCAGTTCCTGCACTGTGCTCTGCTGTCTTTAATCAGTTTGAGCCTGTAGCACTGTCTTTTGTACAGGAGATTGTCTCCAAGTTAAAGCCCTCTGGTTCTCCAAATGACCCTGTCGCACCTCGACTCTTTAAAGAGGTTTTCCCCACTGTTGGACCATCTGTGCTGGCAGTTATAAACAGCAGTCTGCTCTCAGGGAAGGTCCCTGAAAACCTGAAGCATGCAGTAGTGCAACCTCATATTAAAAAACCTAGTCTGGATCCCACAGTTCTGGCTAATTTTAGGCCCATTTCCAAAATGCCTTTTATGTCAAAAATCCTGGAGAAGGTTGTCTACAGTCAAATTATGTTTTTTCTGGAAGAGAACAATATACTGGAGGTTTTCCAATCCGGTTTTAAAACTATGCACAGCACTGAAACAGCGCTTTTAAGAGTTTTTAATGACGTCCTTTTATCTACTGACTCTGGGGACTGCGTTGTGCTTCTACTTATTGATCTAACTGCTGCTTTCGATACAGTCAACCATGACATCCTGATCTCTCGCTTGGAGAAGTGGGTGGGCATTGAGGGGAAAGCCCTGGAATGGTTCAGGTCCCACAGGGCTCAGTATTAGGCCCCCTGCTATTCTCCCTCTATTTGCTCCCTCTTGGGTCCATATTTAGAAAGCACGGCATCGCATTCCACTGCTATGCTGATGATAGCCAGATTTATGTCCCACTAACAAAGAAGGAGGGTTACTCAATTAGTCCACTGCTAAAGTGTCTAGAGGACAAAAAGGCCTGGATGGGGTGCAACTTCCTAAAACTGAATGAAGGAAAAACAGAAGTAATGGTTTTTGGTAGCACCACTTCTGTAGACCTGGGTTCCCTGGCTCAGTACACCAAGCCCACCATTACGAACTAAAGTAACCTGTATATCCTATATAACCTGTTTTAATAATTATAACTTTGTCTGTGTAAAATGTATACTTATGAAACTAGACCAAGTGTTCTTATTTTTCCTTTGTTTGCTGTGGTCAATTGTGTGTGCGTTGACTTAGGAATGTAGAGGATCCAGTCGCCCCCCCCCGGGTTTTTAATGGGCCGGATAGGAGCATGGGGGGGTCGCAGGAGAAAGGTAATAAAACTGACACCATTGAGTCTATGCAGAGATTGTACTGAGAGAAAGATTGGGATGCGGAGTGGTACGGCCAGGTGCTGAGGATAAACGAAGATAAGGATTGGTACCTCACCCCCGTTCAACCCAGAATTGTTTATTTTATGGCTGCCATAAAAGATGACCTGGGACTGATCGGCGGCGCAGGAGATCCAAACTTCCCACACCTATGGCTGACTCACTCTGATTCGCTGTTTAGACCTCGTCAATGGCTGACTCACTCTGATTCACTGCCTAGGGCTCGCCCAGGAGTGAGTCCACCAATGGATGAACACCTAGGGAGGAGCAACCGACACAACTCCTCCCACACAACTCCTCTCCGTTTGTGGGAATAAATATTGTGAATTCTGTACACTCGCGGCCTCTGTTCTGTCTGACTGTCTGATACGTACATCGCACGGTGGAAGAGCTGAGGCCCGAAGTACTTCGTTATATAAGTACTTCGTTATATTGTACTGTTGTTTCTACCATTAAATCAGCTTATTGTTTAATCTCATATCTCTGTCTGAGTCCTTCCTTTTTATAGCAGACCACTCATCAAACGAACAGCGCGGAGCGGGCTCGAACCTTCAACAACTGAAGGGTGCTTAAACCCAACAGAACCTTGGCATTAAAATGGACCGTGAACTTAAACTTGAGTCAGATTAAATCTGTGGTAAAAACAAGCTTTTATCACCTGAGGCAGCTAGCTAAAGTAAAAGCTTTTCTCTCCAGACAGCATTTTGAGACAGTAATCCACGCCTTTGTCACCACTCGGCTGGATTACTGTCTCTCTCTACATGGCGGTCAGTGGGTCCTCCCTCGCTCGTCTGCAGCGGGTGCAAATGCCGCAGTAAGGCTTTTAACTGGCACACGGAAATATGACCACATTTCCCCCATTTTAGCTTCGCTCCACTGGCTGCCAATACATTTTAGGATTCATTTCAAAATCCTTTTGTTTACTTTTAAATCCCTAAATGGCATGACCCCACCATATCTTTCTGAGCTGCTACACCCTTACACGCCCAACCGCCAGCTCAGGTCAGCTGATCAACTGCTCCTGAATGTGCCCAGAACCAAGTCAAAGCTCAGAGGGGGCCGTTGCTTCTCTGTAGCAGCTCCCACACTGTGGAACGATCTGCCCCTGCTCATCAGACAGGCCGCCACGCTGTGGAACGATCTGCCCCTGCACATCAGACAGGCTCCCACACTGTGGAACGATCTGCCCCTGCACATCAGACAGGCTCCCACACTGTGGAACGATCTGCCCCTGCACATCATACAGGCCGACACACTGCCTGCTTTTAAATCGCTTCTTAAAACTCACCTCTTCTCCTTAGCGTATTAACATCTTTTAGAGCGTTGATTTTATTGCTTTTAAGTTGTCTATTGTTTTTACTTGTACTTGTTTTATGGTGTGTGAGCTGTGCTGTGTTACTTTTTGTATGTTTTGTTTTGTTTATTTGCCTGCACAGCACTTTGGTCTGGAGGTTTAAAGTGCTATATAAATCAGGGCTGCCAACACTCACGCATTGAGCGTGAGAGTCACGCAATTAACCCATATCTCACGCACTCACGCCACACTTGCCTTTCCTCACGCTAAGTTTTCGTCCAAAATAAATGTATATAAATATAAAAATAAAGTGAAGGAACAGCAAACCGAGCGGTCTACGAAATGACACGGTCTTCTGGCTTAGTTCAGTAAAGTTGGAACGATATTGGGAGATTCTGATTTCACGGATTAATAACTCCTGAACAAAACGTTATTCAGACACAAATGACGTCTCCTAAGTACCTTTGTAAGGTTGACAACGAACTAGAATCACATTTTGATCAACAAAAAGCCAATACGCGCCGTCCTCCGAGGTGGACACATTACATTGGTCTCTTATCCGCTGCCGGAGAAGAAACGAGTGCTCAGGGACCGTCTGCAAAGTGCAACTCCGAAAAAAGAGAATACAATAATATTCAATCACTATTATACAGTATATTACTACCAAACTCACCACACACATCAATAGTCTCCTGGTGGTCATACTACAGCAGAGTTTTGAAGAATATGCTTTTGAATAATTTTGGGGAATATTTATAATGTAAAATCTTCAATAAATATGGCATTATCTTAAATAACTTTACTATGATACAGTATATTTCTACCAAACTCACTATTTGCATTGTTGTTGTGCATCTGGTTAGCTAGCTGCGCTAGCGGATATTAGAAGCTGTTTCTAAAACAATGAGAGGGAGAGCTCTGTCCTGTCAGACTGAGAGAGATAACTACAGCTCAGTGAGGTAAGGGACTCTGTTTAGATAGTTAACTTTAGTCTAAGTTATCATAGTGGGTCTCAAACGTTTTGGTCACCATTTATGAGAATAAATGAAAAACAGTTATGAAATACTATATGAGAGTAAAACAAGAATACAGTTTAAAAGGGGAGTGATTTGTAAAATATCCATAAAGAAAAAGAAAATCTGTTTACAGTTCTATTTCATATGGATGTTGAGAGATGTATCCATAAATTCATTTTGCTCTCAAAATGCACCAGGTTGATGCATTTAACTTCAATATTTAAAAAAAAATTCTTCCTGTGGGAGCATGCCCCCAGACCCCCTCGGACTGGGACTAAAAATCAGCCCGGGAAACTCGACCGGCCCAACTCGGTACCGCTAGTCAATTGTCAACGGGGGGGGGTGCTAGTGAATTGTCCGACCGGCCCACTTCGGTACCGGCCCACCGGGAAAACTCCCGGTATTCCCAATGGCCAGTCCGCCCCTGCCCCTAGAGGAGGTGAAGACCCCCCCCCACTTATAAAATAGCACTTTACCTGTGCTTACACCTATATTTTATATATGCTGTGAGCTGATTATCGAGCCTTCATTAAGAGTCGCGGGTACACTGTGTATGTGCGTATTCCACTGTAGCGCCCGGTACATTAATGGGAAACCCTAGTTTGTACATGTTCAATACATTTGTAACACTGTACACATGAACGTTTCTTTTTTCGGTTCACCAAAAAAAAAATCTCACTCCAAGCTGAACTCAAATGTTGGCAGCCCTGTATAAATAAAGCTGTATTATTGTATTACTTTGTCTATTGAAAATGTATTCTTTGATTCTCAGCCAGGAGAGCTAAAAAGAGACTAATGGAGTCTCTGAAGGTTCAAATTAGTAATTTAATAAAGTATCGTTGGTTTTGGAACGATTCCTGGCTCCTCTTCTCATTGGCTGCTTCGACGATGGGCGGGTCTTCCTCCCCTTCGTTCCTCTGGATTCATTTTGAAATAAATAAGAAGATCTAGCCGTTGTGTGTTTAATGTATAACCCCACAACCCTTTTCTCCTCATATTCTCATTCATGACTTTTTGTTTGATACATTCTAAAAGGCTGAAAACATAGATAACGTGAAGCCGGAAGTAACGTCATGTAACACCGGAAGTGACGTCATGTAAACTTTTCCTTTTTTTTATTGAACATTTTTTAAACATACAAAAGCTCGGTGAGGATATCATCAACTTATCAACATAAGTGCAAGACATTCATTCACAATAAGACAAAAAAAACATAAATAATACATCCAATAAGAGCCAGGGGGAAAGAAAAAAGCATAAAGGCACAAAAACATTTAAGAGGCATTAAGCTTACTTAAAATAATAACCATTTGGAAATGTCATTGCAAATCTTTATAGACAGGTTACAAGATTGTATTTTTCTAAGGGACAGAAAAAAGGACTTGAACTCATTTATGAAACAGGGAAAGGAGGGCTTGCCTCCTCTCCATTTACTACAATGTAAATGGTATTATATAATATATATATACCAAATCAGAAATGGGAGAGTCCAAATTATCAATATAATATAAAATGTGAGATATTTTGAAGGCCGGAATATTTGTTAATTTAAGTAACAACCAATCTCTCACATTCGACCAAAACAATTCAGAAAAAGGGCATGAGAAAAATAAATGTTCCAACGATTCATCAGAAAAATTACAAAAGGAACATGGTTCCACTTCAAATTTAAATCTTGAATTTAAAAAAGTAGAAACCGGGTAGATTTTATGAACAATTTTAAAATGAGTTTCTTCTGCTTTAGGGGAAATAGGCAATTTTATAAAATAAGATAGAGCTTTTTCCATTACAGATAAAGTGTCTAAATCGGTCACTTGTGGAAATAAGCCTCTGTTAAAATTGTGAAAAATGTGGGATTTCAGGGAAGCACTAATAGATTTGTTATTCTTAAGAGTATCGCCAATCATTTCTAAATTAGGTAAAACTGATATAACATTTGAGTACAGTAAAGTATTGTGAATCATTTCATTAAGTGGTACAGGAATTGCTTTACAGATTTTGTTATAATCTTTAGCAGTACACGTTATATTGTATTTCGTTGAAAAAGCCAAAACATCTAGCGGTTTACCATTGCATCTAGTAAATCATTGACAAACAAAATACCCTTCTCATGCCAATCACTCCTAAACAAGGATTTTCTGTTTATAATAATCACTCTATTGTTCCATAAAGTAGATCCATGAGGAGAAAAATTGTGGGTAAATATCATTTTCCAATAATGAAGTATCTGGTTATGAAAATTTGACAATTTGGTCGGAATCTTATTAACCTCAAAATCACATTTTAAAAGAAAATCAAACCCTCCTAGACGTTTAAAAATGGCCTTTGGAATATGGAACCACATGGATTCTGGCTGGGACAAAAAAGCTTTCAACCATTTTATTTTAATTGTTCCAATCATCGATTCAAAGTCTAAAGCTTTAATTCCGCCTTCATCATATTCTTTAGCAAGCTGTGACTTTTTAATGTAGTGAGTTTTATTTCTCCACAAGAAATGGAAAATAATTGAGTTGGCTTTTTTAATATTAGCCGAAGAGACAAAACATGAGTGGCATGGATAAATAAGTTTGGATATACCTTCTGCTTTAGTAAGAAGAACTCTGCCAAAAATACTAAGATCTCTAGTTAACCAACGACTGAGAGATTTCTTCATATCTGTGATACGGTTACAAATATTAAGATCTTCTCTCCTGATATCATTTTTAGATAATGTTATTCCTAAATATTTCACTTCAGGTACCACTCTAATAGAGTCAATAGTGGAATCATCACATGGATGGATAGGGAGTAATTCACATTTTGAAAGATTAAGAGATAACCCTGATGCTTTTGAAAAAATTGAAATTGTGTTAAGAGTTTCCTTTACCATGGATTTATTCTTTAGGAAAACGGATGTGTCATCCGCAAATTGACTAATTTTGAACTCTTTGTCAAAGAGGGTGATGCCTCATATTTTTGTGATTCTTTATAATAAGCGTTGTTAATACTTGGGTGGTCAGAATAAATAATTTTGGGGAAATAGGGCAACCCTGTCGAATACCACATAAAACCTTAAACCTAGGGCTCATTCCAGGGTTCAAAGATACAGAACTATAGATGTCCGAGTAGAGCATCCTAATTATGTTGCAGAAATGTTCACCAAAACCCAGAAATGTCAGAGTTTCCATTAAAAAGGAATGTTCAACAGTATCAAAAGCCTTATAAAAATCCAGAAATAGTACGAGACCTTCAGTATCAATAAACTCCTGGTAATCAAGCATATCCAATATCAGTGTGGTATGGTTATGAATACTTCTGCCCTTTATAAAGGCTGATTGACATTCATCTATTAGTTGATTCAGACCTGAGTTTAACCTGTTAGCATAAACATGTGCTAAAAGTTTGTAATCATTACATAATAGGGTAATAGGTCTCCAATTATCCAACAAAAGATTCTTTTTATTTAGTTTTGGAATTAAGGTAATAAGGCCATGTTTCATGGTTGGCGAAAGGTTTCCTGCTGAAATGCAATCTGTGAACGCCTTATAAAGCATTTCTCGCACATCTGACCAAAAACATTTATAAAACTCTATGGTTAAACCATCCAGCCCTGGTGATTTGCCACCAGACATTTGCAGTAATGCACTATCTAATTCTTCAATTTTTAGTCGATCGTCCATATACTGTTTAAAAGAATCATCTATTGTCTTTTTGAATTCTGTAATTTTACTAAAAAGGTTATCACAATTTTCTTTAGAAAACTTTGAGTTATATAAATTGCTATAAAAAAAGTCTAATTTCTTCATTTATCTGGTCTTGATTTTCAATAGTGACATCATTAATAATCAGTTTTGGGATTTTCTTTTTCACTTGTCTTTGCTTTTCAAGATTGAAGAAATAAGAAGTGTTTTTCTCTCCTTGCTCAATCCATCGGGCTCTCGAACGAATAAAAGCTCCCTTTGCTTTTTCCAAATACATATTGTCTAATTGAGTTTGTAAATTGTTCAGTTTAATTTGCTCATCCAATGATAACTCAGCTTTAAGGCATACATTATTAATTTTACTTGTCATCTCTTGTTGTTTTTGTTTCTTTAATCTAGAAGAGTATTTACTGGAATTTATCGCAATCTGTCTCACACTAAATTTAAACCATTCCCATTTACTCAGAGATGACATATCCAAAAAGCCAGAGTTTCTTTTATCAGTTGTTTGATCTCTCTACAAAAATCTGCATTCTCCAAAAGACTATTATTGAATTTCCATATAGGTTTAAGATTGGGACTGAAGACGCATAGTAAAAAGGACAAAGAGATGACACAGTGATCAGTCAGAGGGGATGCTGAAATGTCACACTTTGAGACATTATTAGTTAAACTAATAGAGATTAACCAATAATCGAGCCTAGAACACTGAACATTGTTAGAAGAGTTAAACCAGGTATATTTTGACTTTGAGGGATTATTTATTCTCCAAACATCAGTTAAATTAAGTTTAGAGGCCAAGTGAATAATAGAATCATTACAATTATGACATTGTCCCCTTAAAGGAAGACGATCTAACCACTCATCAGGAACTACATTAAAATACCCTCCGATTATAATCTTATCAGTCGTATAAAGTACTTTCCATTCCTCTAATTTTTGGCACAAGATTGAAAGAAAATTATTGTTTTGAATCTTTCTGTTATACCCATAAACACACACCAGTATGTAATTAGTCCCATTAACATCAGTCACAACCATTAGCCAATGACCATTTGTATCACTCCTGTGGTCAATTATATTTCCAGGTAACCTGTTAAATAGAATCATCACTCCAGCCGAATGTGATGTTCCATGGCTGAAAAAAAGGTTGTCTCCCCATTGTACTTTCCAGAACTTAGTGTCTGCCTCTGCAGAATGAGTTTCTTGCAAAAAAACACAATTTGCTTTTTGTTCCTTACAAAAAAGAAAAATTGCCTTACGTTTCACATTGTTTTTTAGCCCCCTAGCATTTAAGGATATGAAAGATAACATTGAAAGAGTAAAGATAGAATCCTTAAGAAAATGCGCAAAGGAATGCTATATCGATGCGCAGGAGTGCGTAACGTAGCCCTTAACAAACATATTTAGTGCAATAGCTCACAACATTTTGAATATAACCTGAGACAAGTCCAATCCTGTAAACACTCAAACTGAGAACTTCAGCATACCTACTGAGGACAGAAAACCCGCTCCCTGTCCTTCCAGTTAATTACTGCGGTGTTTTTCACATTATTCCGGGTCCACTCTTTTGTTGTCAATCAGTGCGAAGCCTTCCTTCAGAAAGGCTCTCTTCCCATTTCTCCTGGCTTCTTGAACCAGTGGCCACAGCTTGGAGCGAGCCTCCCGGTCCTCCTTGGAGAAATCCTCTTTGAAACGAATGTGCATCTCGCTGCAGACTCTCGCATCTTTGGGGGCAGAAAAAGACAAGCTTTTTACAGGCCGAAGGCACACTGCCAAGAAAGCCTGGGAGTGAGTGACATTTTCCTGGATTGGGAACATATGATCCTTAGCATTTACGTATTGTTCAGGCATGAAAACGGGTCAGAGGTGAAAAAGGTGAGAAGGATATTATCCCTCTAGGGGGGTCCGGGGGCATGCTCCCCCGGAAGAACATTTTGAATATTCCATATTTTAAAGCATCAATCTGATGCATTTTGAGATGCATTTTTTTGCCAACCTGGGGAGAGCTGGAGAAACTTAACTTCAGCCATGAGTCAAAAATATTATGGCCTCCTTACTAAGTATTATGCAAGACATTTCATGCCAGCCTGTCACTGGGTCTAACATTTACAGTATATGAGGCACAATGTGGTAAGGGCTTAATGCAAATGGCTTAATGCATATGCAGATGGTGGACATGCTGTAACTTAACTTGTCTACTCTTCCATCATGACTGACAGCCAATACAATGTTATGTAATTCAGATTTTAATACATTTTATTGGCAAAGATAGCCTAAAACACACAATACAGTGGTTTCCAGGAGCCTTAGAAAACGGGATGGAATGCTCCGCCAAGGTTCCAAGGACCATTGCCAAGAACACAAATTATGTAATTAATGTAAAGCTAGTGTATTCCATGTTTAGGTGATGATGCTGCCAGTGACCGCTGCTGATTGTGAATAATAATAATAATAAATTATTATTAATCTTATTATTGTTATAATAAAAATAACAATCTCAAATTGCTAGTGTACTCTGTCTATGCTGACGAACAGGCCTACACAACCTACCTCTGCATTGCTATGCGGTTTATAACTGGTACGGGATCTTTCCCTGGCACTGCTGCCTGATTGTTTCTGACCCCTGGTTGGCTTGACTCTGATTTGCTGGATTCACCCTAGCTGATGCTGGAAGGAAGCTGCTGGCAACACTATGAGTGGAAGCTATCATCTGCACCTTCTTCTTGAACTTCCGTCTGGCAGTGAGCCTGCAGAGCATGGCTGCCTTTGTTAGCATAATTGATCTCTTTGTGGCAGAGAATGCATCTGGCGAATCCCTGCCTGTTGATTTTGATGAATACATCTCCTAGATGAAAGGACACCTCTTGCTCTTTTACTGAGACCTTGCCTTCCAGTTTTAGCCACGATCAAGTTCCAGCTGCATTTCAATCCAGCATCCAGCTGTTTAACAATGGCTGAATCCTTCTCCCCTAACACACTCATTCTGCAAAAATAATGTTTGTATTAGTGTTAGCACTAACTTCTAGTTTAGCCTTATTGATAGAACGGTGGACCACTTTACCCTTCAGCCTTGTCAGTCCCCTCACCTCAAAATCATCAACACGTCCTGGAAAAACGAGTTGTAGAGATTTTAGAAAGTAGCACTAACATTAACCAGTTTTTCTTTTTTGTGATTTACCGTAAGCTATACAAGCTAGCATCTAACTTTAGTAACGATATCTAGCTAATGTTAGGCTAACGTTAACGGTAGCGTTAGCTAATCATTTTCCACCGGAGCTTTAGTGCTAGCTGTCTAACGTTGCGTTCTCTCCTGCTGTGTTCACATTACACATTCGTCACTACCTCCCCGAGTCGGGAGCGATTCATGCTGTGCGGAATCGCCGAGGCCAGGCGTGCTTTCAGCTTCTGATGGTGGTCTGGATCCCGCTCTGGTCAGCACGAGCGAAGCGAACTGCTTGTAAACCAATGATCAGGTCCCTTTTGGCACGCGCACCTGTTCGCAGTTCACTGAATCTCTGGGGCTGGTTCAGAGGCCGTAACGGTACGCACCGTGGAAGACGAGACCCAATCACTGCCGCTGAGAGACTCTCTCAGCGGCAGTGATTGGGTCTCGTCTTCCACTCGTCATCCAACGGTGCGTACCATTACGGCCTCTGAACCTACCCCCCCCCCCTTAAATATTTTCTCATCGAATCTACACGATTCACGTAGGTCACCTATTTTGGTTTCAAAACGGCGAATTTCGCCGAAAGGTGAGTGATTTTCATGCCTGATTGGTGGTTACAATTGGTATTTTAATATTGTCTGCTGAACCTGTGAGTTTAAATATCGATTGCTTTGTTAGATGACACCTATTGCTGCAGACCTTATTAATTGCTGACCAGCTTGAAACATCTCTTGTATCACTCAGGGAAATTCTAAAGGCCCTTGGCTTATTCGGTTCTGTAACCCCCACACAGATCGGCAAAAAGTGGGACAACCTGAAACGAAAATACAATGTAATATGTTATCATTTTTTCGTTTACTCTTGTGTCTGTGAAACCATGGTTGTCTGCTCAGCATAGCTGCTGTTGTATAACTTTACCTCTTGTTTGTGTTTTTGTAGGAGTTGAGATGTGTTGGAGGGCCACCCTTTGGAGTGGTTGAAGGTTCGAGCCCGCTCCGTGCCGTTCGTTGATGAGTGGTCTGCTATAAGAGGAAGGACTCAGACACAGAGATATGAGGTTAACAATAAGCTGATTTAATGGTAAAAGCAACAGTACAATATAACGAAGTACTTCGGGCCCTGGCTCTACTACCGTGCAAAATACGTATCAGACAGTCAGACAGAACAGGGGCCCCGAGTATAAAGAAGTCACAATATTTATACACACAAACGGGGAGGAGTTGTGTGGGAGGAGTTGTGTCGGTTGCTCCTCCCTAGGTGTTATCTACTGGTGGATTCACTCCTGGGCGAGCCCTAGGCAGCGAATCAGAGTGAGTCAGCCATTGCTGCCCTGGAGACCGTCTTCCACTCCGTACAGAGCGTGGGAGGTTTGGATCTACTGCGCCCGCTGATAAGTCCCAGGCCATCTTCATGGCAGCCATGGGGTAAACAATTCATGGGGTCAACATAGGGTGATCATAACAATCTTTATCTTCGTACCTGGCAGTACCGTCTTTGTATACTCTAAGTCTCTGCACAGTCTCTGCACATGACCTTGCTACTTTCAATGTTGTAAGTTTAAACACTTTCCCATGCAACCCCTCCCCACGCTCCTGTCCACCCCATTAAAACCCGGGGGGGCGACTGGGTCCATCCATTCCCAAGTCACGGCACACACAATGAGCACAGCAAGCAAATAATACACAATAAGAATATTGCCCTAGTTTCATAAGCAGTTTCATAAGCATACATTTTACACAGACTATTGGCGCCTAAGATATGTCGGGCCAAGGTTATAATTATTGAAACAGGTTATACAGGTTACTTTAATCCCCCTTTTGATCTCACCTCAAGAGATCAACTTACACAAAGCATTCGAAACATAACCACTGTCATTCTTTTCTACTGCGTCTGTCCCCCAACATTATATAAATCCATCAGAAGCTGGGATTTAGAGTACTTTAAACCTTCGGGAACAGCCCACCATAACAACCTCTTATGACAGTGGAGGGAGACCAAAGTATGTTAAAACTGCGTCCTTGTCTGCTGAGTCATCATACTGTCCTCTCCCTCCGATGCATAAGCCAACAAGGGCATTTGGTACGGAGGGGGAGGCAGCTTTTCCTTCAATGGTGGAACTGATGAATCTAACACACAATGAGCGGATACAAGGCACACAACAACAACCACATGTTACTAAAATGGCAATAAAAGTAGCTATAGAAATCAAAAGAGACATTATTAAACCTTTCCATTGACCAAACATGTTTGTAAACCATTCCTCCAAGGGGTTGTGTATCCCTGATTGTTCATGCATAGTTTTGGATAGTGTGCGAAGGCCTTCTAAAGCCTTTGTGACGGAACCGTCCGGAGCCGTATTGTTTGGAATGAAAGTACAACACATATCACCAAACATTGAACACACACCCCCTTTCTCAGCTAACAGCATGTCAAGGGCCATTCTATTCTGAACTGCCATAAGGGAAGTCGGCCCCAGCTGTTCAGCGAGTCCTTCTACAGCGTCCCTAGTGAGATTAGCTAAACGGAGCACATTGTAATGTACATAGTTGATCCTGTCTACATTATTCCATCACTACCTGCTTGGAAAGTGAAGGTTTGTTTAGGAGACATTTTGGTAACTACTACCTCATATTTGGCCCGTTTGACCCTAGTTACGGACTCCTCTGGCGGGGGAATGGAGTCTGGGTGGTCAATGGAATCATTAAAACAAAGGCAAGGGTGACGATCGTGACCAGGGCTAGCCCTGGCAACCATCTCCAACTCCCATACATGGTTAGGTTGTTATTTTCAATGTAACACAACAAGGGTTATTTCTGTTATTAATAATAGGAGATTTACTAGGACGCAAGGAATTAACACCCAATCAAATAATAAGGCTATTCGCTAATGGGCCATATAACTAAGAATGGTGTTCAAGATACAAACAGTGTCCCAAGTAAACCACGATTCCCACTAGCAGAGTACACCAACAAACAATAAGGAAGTGTAATCCACAGTCTGTCATTATTGAGTACCTTTAATCAGTGGTCCGTGTTATTGTAATTAGGTTCTTCTGAACACAATGCTAAAATCTCCTAAGGAGATTCTTTAAAACTAGGGTGTAAAATAGTACCCTGTAATGGTAAATACTGTGCTCCCAGAACCTGTTAAGTAGAAGGTCTGGTGAGTGGGGAGACTTTCACTGCCCTTTAACTATAGGGCTAACCTCTCGTTATATATAACCTACTCTCTTATTAGAAAGAGGCCCTATAGGTGGGCATAAAAATGCTGCTACTTATTGGAAAGTGCCCCTAAAGGTGGGAGTAAAAAAGTCGGGTCCTATATGGAGCGTGTGTTTCAGGGGGCGGGGTCCCGTAGACTCGTGTCCGCCTCCTCGCCGGCCGTAATCCCCTTTCCAAGATCGCCTGTTGTTACCTCTGTGTCTTTGTCCTTGTCATCTGTTGTATGGGTCGTTGCTTCTGCTGGGCTGTCGTCGTCAGATGTGTCGTTCTCTCGTCCTGCTGCAGCGATGTCAGTTCTGATGTCGTCTAACGTCCTTGCTGGAGGTTTTCCAACGGCGCACTGGCTCCAATGATACCACGTTTCCCCCTTTCCTTCGAGGCGAACTGCATGTGATGTCCTCTGAGTCACTCTGTGCGGGCCGGTGAACCTTGGGTTGAGCCACTTCGGACGGATGACCTTCAGCCAGATGAATTCTGCGGTGTTAGCCTCGTGCTTCTCGGTCCCCCTTTGGCGTCAGCAACCTGTGTGGAGAAGTCTGATACCAAGCCCTTAAGTTGCTGGTAATATGGTTTTGAGCTCATTTCCTCTACTTCTTTCCCTACACTTAGGGCCCCAGGACCCGGAAACTGATGGCCGTGGGTCAGCTCAAATGGGGAGAAACCTGTCCCTCAGTTAATGTGTTCATAAACAAAGTCCGACACCGGCTATATCAACTGTTTCAGAGGAAGGTGGAGTCCCCTGTGCCGTCTTGACTTGCCGTGTCTTCTCTGTCAGAGGCAGAGGTTTCATCTTTTTTATAGTCCTAAAGAATGTGACGCGTTTTGCAACAAAGTCAAGTATTTCTTCATCTGTAGGTGTATGTGTTGATACAGGTGTTCTTTTAATGTCATGAGGGGACAGGAGAGTGCCAACGTAACTAGAGTGTTGAAACTCCCCTCCACGGGTCGGGGTTTGAACCGCGACCATGGCTGGGAGATTCTTGGCTGGGATGGGAGTAATAGCTACTCCGTTCATGGCGAGTGCCGCATTATGACAAATCCTCCGTAATTTGTCTACCGCCTCTTTCTCTTTGTTCAGTTTATTATGGCCTAATAATCCGGGCTTTTGTTTGTTTAGGTCTCCGAGTTTCTTTACAAGCTGTCGTTCATAAATATTTAGGGCTAAAGCTAGATTCCCAAATGTCTCGTCGCCCCCTACTCTGTCTTCTGCTATCATTTTATTGCGTAGGAAACGGAGGTCGGCACAGGCCTTCTTCCGGTCTCCTGGTTTGATCCCACTAAGGATCAATCTCTCCGCCTGTCCCCACTGTTCCCTTAAACTACCCGGAACAGGGACTCCTAATTCTCTCTCTTCACGTTTAAATTCTCCTTCCATTTTGACTTCGTTCGTATCTGCTTCTCCTAAAGGTTTTAGTTTTTATAAAAAATACCAGGTACTTCTGCGTACTATAATTGACTAAATATTGCAGTTTTATTCCCACAGGTATATAGTCTGATAGTTTTCGGTGCGAGGTGTATTTCAACCAGTTACTGAGACTTCCAAGAGCGCTTCGACACCCTCTTACGAGGATGCGGCCCAAGGCACGGAGTCGAAACCCAGTCTACAATAACCTTTGATCGTCACGTATATGCTATCAGATACAAATAAGATTCTACAATACTTTCAGGGACGGTCCTTTCAAATTGATGTTGAAAATTGCGTCCCTTACTGCGTATTTTTCACATATAATATACAAACACAGTTAATCACACTCAAAATAAATATACCTAACGTAGCCCCAGATCCGTCTAAGGGTTGCCTGTGTACGTTAGTCGATGAGCCCCAACCCCAGAATTCGTCTAATAATTACTGTGTGTGTCACCTTATTTCTCAGAGTATTTCAGCTGGGCTTCCTTTACCAATTTAAAACCACTGAAATCTCGGACGATGATTGCAGCTGGACTTCCTTTAAAAATTTAAAACCACTGAAATCTCGTTACACAGTTAATCACACTCAAAATAAATATACCTAACGTAGCCCCAGATCCGTCTAAGGGTTGCCTGTGTACGTTAGTCGATGAGCCCCAACCCCAGAATTCGTCTAAGAAGTATTTGCAGCTGGGATTCCTTTACCAATTTAAAACCACTGAAATCTCGTTACACAGTTTTTATATTCCCCGTACAGTCTAGTTGACTTTTATAGTGCGATGTTTATTTCAACAGATGGAGAGACTTCCAAAAGCGCTTCAACACCCCCTTTCGGCGATGTGGCTTTTAGCAAGGAGTCGAAACCCAGTCTACAGAATCTCTTTATCGTCACGTTTAGTCTTCTAGATTAACCCCACAGCAAGAGTTTGCGAGATCCGGTCGTTTCAAATTGATTTTGAAAGTTGCGTTTCTCCTCTTGAAATACCCCACATATAACACAACTGCAGCTCCTCTTTGAGACTGGAAAGTGTTATTCTGTAGTACTGTTTTTTTACCGTAAGACTAAAACACTGAAAATGCCGCTGACAACTCTAAAATGTTGTAGTATAGCCAATCACAGATTTTGATAATAACAGGTATCTGCTCACCTTTCAGTTGTAGGGCCCTGGTTTAGTTGTCAGAGGTATTCGAGGTGTCTTCCCTGGACCGTTCGTCCGCTGGCTGCCGGTGTTCCTTCTATGAGACCCTACTCATCACGTCGGGGTCACCAAATTGTTGGAGGGCCACCCTTTGGAGTGGTTGAAGGTTCGAGCCCGCTCCGCGCCGTTCGTTGATGAGTGGTCTGCTATAAGAGGAAGGACTCAGACACAGAGATATGAGGTTAACAATAAGCTGATTTAATGGTAAAAGCAACAGTACAATATAACGAAGTACTTCGGGCCCTGGTTCTACTACCGTGCGATATACGTATCAGACAGTCAGACAGAACAGGGGCCCCGAGTATAAAGAAGTCACAATATTTATACACACAAACGGGGAGGAGTTGTGTGGGAGGAGTTGTCGGTTGCTCCTCCCTAGGTGTTATCTACTGGTGGATTCACTCCTGGGCGAGCCCTAGGCAGCGAATCAGAGTGAGTCAGCCATTGCTGCCCTGGAGACCGTCTTCCACTCCGTACAGAGCGTGGGAGGTTTGGATCTACTGCGCCGCTGATAAGTCCCAGGTCATCTTCATGGCAGCCATGGGGTAAACAATTCATGGGGTCAACATGGGGTGATCATAACAATCTTTATCTTCGTACCTGGCATTACCGTCTTTGTATACTCTAAGTCTCTGCACATGACCTTGCTACTTTCAATGTTGTAAGTTTAAACACTTTCCCATGCAACCCTCCCCACGCTCCTGTCCACCCCATTAAAACCCGGGGGGGCGACTGGGTCCATCCATTCCCAAGTCACGGCACACACAATGAGCACAGCAAGCAAATAATACCACAATAAGAATATTGCCCTAGTTTCATAAGCAGTTTCATAAGCATACATTTTACACAGACTATTGGCGCCTAAGATATGTCGGGCCAAGGTTATAATTATTGAAACAGGTTATACAGGTTACTTTAGATGCCCCCCAACCGGGACAGGGACCGACAGGGGAGAGGCCACAGCAGCCACATGGCCGTATTTTACGGCCATGCATGAGGCCATCGGTGGGAGGCCATCCATCGACCCTCCCACCCTGATGGACTCGGCCACTGCTGCTGTGGCTTCTGGCAGTGGCTCAACATCCACTGAGGCTGTCCAGAGCCAGGCCACTGTGGAAGATGAGGAGGCCACAGAGTCTGCCTCGGACAGCCAGGAGGATGTTGAGCCATCCACCTATGCCGGTCCCCCTCCCCGTAAAAAAAAGCGCAAGTCGCAGTTCATGGAGGCGGAGGCGGCCAAGGAGGATAAACGCTTCAACCGCCAGCAGGCAGCCACCGCGGAAACCTCCAAACAATTCCTTGACCTCTTTCAAGAATTAGTGCGAAAATAATAGATTCCGTTAGCTTTTTTTCATTTAAATATTTAAGTTTGGCGTTAAATCAAGCATGTAGCCTTCTTTACAGTTCGAAATACAGAAGAAAAAAAAAACACATGTTTACTGAAAAGATACAAGGTGATCTTTATTTTATACAAAGCTGAATATACATGTTATGATTGTGACATGATTAAAAAGCCAACGTTTTTAAACTCATTGTGCAACCCAAGGTATAACTGTCTATAGTCATACTGAAACTCATAATGACCACTTTCATTTTAGAATTTTAAATCTCCACCTCAAATAATTCTGCGCATAAACCAACCATGTGTAAAGTATCCAAATGCAATATCAAGGATGTTATATTAATTAAATAATATATCAATACAAATTGAGTCAAGTTACTGCATAGCTCAAGCCCTACATAAGTAAAATTACTAACACATGTATCTTCTTTCTTTTAAAGTTCAGTCAAAGCATACCAATATTTTATCACTGAACATGACTCAATTTAAACACTAAACGTAACACTTTCAGACGAAATTGTGTGATGGCCTATTTGACATCCCATACAATTTGTAATAAAGACAAGGTCTGTAAAGTCCTTTGCTCTAAATAAACTTGAGCAAGGTGAAATTAGAAATAAGGCTTATACATGGCACATACAAAAGGACAGAGTAATGCATCTGGCCAGTAAATACATTTTTAACCTGTCAACAAAACAAACGGGTAACATAAAAACTGGCCATAAATAAAAATCCTCTTAGCAGTAATCGTGGTCGTGCAGCTGAACCGGGTTGTGGCCAGGAGCCGAGATTTGGTCTGCCAGTCTGTGGCCGTTTCTCAATGTCGAGTAGAGCTGCTGCAGAGGCACTATTTCAAGTATACTACGTCATCGAGTGGCGCCGAATGCTGGGCATTTAAACAGCATTTAAACAGTCCTTCGGCGCCACTCGATGATGTAGTATACTTGAAATAGTGGCTCTGCAGCAGCTCTACTCGACATTGAGAAACGGCCTGTCTCTCCGGCCCTGTCCACCTCGCTCCCCCCTCACAGGACGAAGTGGAGACCTCTCTACCCCCTCCTGCTCCTCCTCCAACAGTTCAATCATGTCTCCTGCAGTAAGGCAGATGTTGTGTAGGACACAGCAGGCAGTGACCACAGCAGGGACAAAGTTATGGTTCACCTCCAAGGCCTTCGACAGGAGGCACCTCCATCGCCCCTTCAGTTTCCCGAAAGCGCGCTCTATTATGCAGGGGTAGCCACCATCCCCCACAATGAAGTACCCTGGAGGAGGCTAAAGAGCCCGGAAATCCTACGAATGTTTGGAGAAAACGGCCCTTCCCATCGCATACAGCCTGCAGCTGTATGGATGGGAAGAGCTTCCTATTAACATAATCCTGGCCACTGGGTCCGGAAGGGGCCCTGATCCTTATGTGGCAACCGTCAATTTCACCCACACATGCACGGAATGCCGGGCTGTTGGCCAACTGCTGGAAGCCCTGCCCAACCTACTCCAGCTCTGGACCAGCAGGCAGCCTGATCAAAGAATGCCGGAGAGCAGCGATGTCCTCCACTCCCAGGTGGACCAATCTGTGGACCGTAGCGGTACGGTACCTGAAAGGCCCGGGACACCACACTGTATGACAAACCGTGTGCCAGCCAGTACACGGTCGTCAAGACAGTAATGTGGTGTCCCCAAGCCTGTCTCCTCTCAGGCCTCAGACACAGCATCAAGGCCTCCAAGGACTTTCGGCTGATCCTGTAGTCCTTCAGCAGGCACCCATCACCCTCGAAGTACAGCTTTAGCAGGGGGACACTGCTGTTCAAACGTCTGTACGGAGATCGAGAGTGTGGGTGTTGAACCTACAGGAAGAATAAAATGTACAGAGGTCAATACCTTTATCCAGCAAACTAAACTCCTTTATCCCGCAATTTAAACTGCACATAAATACTCTGTCATAAGAAATTAAGCCATGGCTAAATCTGGCACATTTGATGGTCTCCAGTGCTCGTGTTAACTAATGTGCATGGTCCCTTCTTGAATAAATACAACTACATAACCAAAAACAAAACTTTCTCTTTGACAAACATCCTTTTTCTCTGACTCTAAGGCTTACGGCCCGTCCACACGGCACCGTGCGTTGAAGCTTCAACGCTTCTGCCAATTCACTTTGAATGGGGTGACGTCACGCTTTGCCGAACTGCATTGTGGGAGTGTCGTTTCGCGTTGCTCGCTTCAAAAGTTGAGCAATGTTCAACTTTAGAAGCTTCGACGGAAGCGTCAGCCAATCAAATCATATGCCAGTACAAGCTCTAGCCAATCAAACCGCTGCTTGTGTGTCCGGGGCGGGAGATTCATTTGATTGGTTGTTGGTCAAGCTTCAGACACGCCCGCTGGCAAGCTTCAGCGCACGCCGCTGTGTGGACGCTGCGTTAGGCCTATGTGTCGTGATTTTCCTGCTACAAGTAGTTGGTCATTTTTGTATTCCAATGAAAAAAGCCAGCTGTTTTTCAACCATTTAAAACATTTTTAAACAAACACTCATAAATACCTCAAGATGAAGCAGGATGGCATTGCGCATTCTCGCTTTTCAGCGCCGGGAACGGCGTCTTTCCTCACGGCATTGGTTGGTCTGCAGCTGGTGCCACTGCCATAAGGCACACGTTATTGCGGTCTTCATAGTATAAATTGTGCTCAATATCTCCTTTGTGTTTGAGATAGAAATCAGAGGTGTGCCTGGACCTTATATAGCCTGTCAGGTCCCTCATGATTCGGTAATTGATTAGAAATTCGGTACAGGTGTTTTGTCAAAGAGGTGTGACTTGATGACTTATCATGTCATTAAGCCTACTAGTTTAAAAAGGTAAACATACTGTGTATAGTGTATAGACAGTCATTGGGTTTTGTAGGTGTTTGTGTGTGTGCATGTGTGAATATATCAAACGTATATAAGCCTAATGTATATGTCTCCCTTTATTGGTAGGGTACTTTTCATACTAATGTTGTAGTGCTGCACAATACAGAAGAGATGCTAGTAGCCTATGTGCTGAAAATATTCATACATTCTTGTCATACTATGCCTTGCTGCAAATGTAATTAAACGTAAATATGTGGGGGAACAATGTTCAGCTGATCTAACAGAGATTGTAAAATACAGCGCTATAACAAAACACTCGACAGCTGATGCAGCTGTTGCCACGTAATAATGAACGGACGTCGCTTTAATATGACCTCTCAGAGGAGAGGAGTTCTAATTTCTCCAACCGCCTGCTGCTTCCCCTCCTCTCTCCTCGGTTCCCCTCCTCGACTCCTCTGCTCGCATCTCCTGTGGGCGGGACTAAGACACGAGGACAGGAGTCGAGGAGGGGAATTAGAGAATTGAGAAACCTTCAAGGAGTTTTTATAAGATGATACATGTTCGTTCCTCTTTTGCTCAAACAAATTACAACATTTGTTTAGAATATCCACATTTAATCTCGTTCCCCTCAGTTTTCACAGTGGGACCAACAGCATGTCGGTACTGTTGTTTTTGTATTTGTTGTTAATAGGGCATAATTCTTAATTTCATTGGATGGAAAAAAGACGGTTGATAGAGATTTCAATCCATGGTTTTGATCTAGTCATTAAACACAGATAGCCCGTCAGGTTGAAGTTCTACCATGGCCGAATGGAACCCGGGCACCAAAAATGATAAATAATAAATATTTTCAAACAACGAGAGATGAATATAATCATCAGAAAAGACAAAATCCCTCTTTAACTATTACATTTTACCATAAAGATGCAAAAGGAACTAGTGCAGAAACATACCTTGCCGTCTTAAACGCTATCCCTAACATTCACACTTGCACTTGCAAAGGTCGCAGACTGAGATGTAAGAAATGATTTATAGGAATAATCAAATCGGCTAAGAGCAAACATGAAACAAGGCGAGGCAGTGCTAAATCAGAAGAGGCATAAAAGCTAATAAACAAAAACGGCTGAACTGTGAGGGAGCTAATGAGAGCTGACTGAAGGTAAAACAAGTGGTTTCTAAGGAGAAGCTGATCTGTGCTGCGGCCCTCAGAGAGCCCGCCATCACCTGATTATGTTTCACCTTGTTTACAGCGGCACTCCTTCATAGCACTGCCTCCCTCTCCCTCCCTGCATGGACCTGTCTCATTACGTCCATCTGAACTAGTCACTCAGCCGAGAGGAGCAGGGGAGGTGAGGGAGGGAGGAGAGAGGGGCAGGGAACAGGTAATACAAAGACAGGTGAGGTAAGACGATTAGAGAGAAATAAATGCAGGTTGGAGGAAAATGTGTAAATCCGTCCTGACATGAGACGAGAAAGTGTTTACTGTGGAAATCACTCCGAGCGTGAACATTCATCAGAAGCAGGAAGGACAAAGAAGAACCTAACATGGTGCGGGCTCTGCTTTATATCATAGTTTGGATAACCGATGTTTAACCACATGTCCGCGTGCAGAGCGTCCTGTAGCACTTCCTGTTTCTCATCAGTCTTTCCTCACGCTGGCATTCACGTGATACACTATTTGCTCTTTGCTCACCGTGAGGTTGGGCGCAGAGCCTTATGATTAAAACGGCTAGTTAAGGTCTGTTTCTATTGTTACGTGTCAGCATGTGTGCTTGTGTGTGTCTCTCCCCTCTTCCCCTGACTGTCTCCCTGCAGGTGCAGCCTCTCCTTCAGGTGATTCCCATCCCCTAATCAATGCCTGCTTTAAAGGCCTGAGGAAGGCTGCAGTCTCCCTCTTCCACCTCCACTTCCCCTCCACACCATGACATATGGCCCTGTTTTTGTGTGCCCAAGTTTCCTTTGATGAAGAACAATAAAATATGTAGTTTATCCACTCTAATCCTGCGTTTTGCTCCTCATTGTGTTGCGGCTTTCGATCGTAACACTATGGTTACTGTCACGAACGAGCTGAGAACCAAAATGCAACACACGGGAGACCAGGGAAAGTCGGTAACCAGCTTTATTATTACTTGTTTCCGCAGAAAAGTTCTGGTGTAACGCAGCGTCCACACGACGGCGTGCGTTGAAGCTTGCCGGCGGGCGTGTCTGAAACTCGACCAACAACCAATCGCATAAATCTCCCGCCCCGGACACACAAGCACGCGGTTGGATTGGCTAGAGCTTGTACTGGCATATGATTTGATTGGCTGACGCTTCCGTCGAAGCTTCAAAAGTTGAACATTGCTCAACTTTTGAAGCGAGCAACGCGAGCAAAGCGAAGCGACGCTCCCACAATGCAGTTCGGCAAAGATTGACGTCACCCCATTCAATGTGAATGGGCAGAAGCGTTGAAGGTTCAACGCACGCCGCCGTGTGGACGGGCCGTAAGACAAACCGGCAGACAGTAGGCAAAGGGCTGGTCGGGGACAGGCGAAAGTTCCAGGAGTAGGCAAGACGGGAGACGCAGAATACAGGCAGGGTCAGGGAGCAGGCGAGGCAGAATAGTCCGGGTATAGGCAGGGTCAGGAAATAGGCGAAGCAGGCTGGTCAGGGGCAGGCAAAGTCGAAACCGGGAGAGCAATCTGGGAGGTAATGCTAGAAAGAACTGCATGCTGCGAAGTACGATCTGGCACTGAGGTGAGAGTGAAGGGCGCCTATATACTAGTGGAGCTAATGGGTGTAACAGAGTGTCAGAGAGAAACAGGGTGTGACTACCAGGTGACTAAGGTGACTGAGAAATGCTAATGCAGAAAATAGGTGAGTGAGGGAGCAGACTGTGACAGTTACCTCCCATACTAGCTAATGACACTGCAGCTGTCATTTGATTGGTTGCGCATCAAAATGTCACCTGTAAGCGATGTTAAAGTACTTTAGTAATTTCACTCTCTCCATATTAACACAACAGGAACTTCAGGGCAGAGCATAGACACAGGTTTAAAGTTCATAACTACAAAAGTCACATCATTGATGTAGGAGATGCTGCGCCTACAGCGATTCTGCAGAGACTCCCCTAAGCAACGTTGAGCGGTTGGAGTCAGAGGTCTGCAAAGTCCGTTAAAAAACATTATAACACATATAATGAGAGACGTTCTGCAGTAAGGAGGAGCGTTTCACCGACGACAGGTGTTCTTACTTGTATGTAGTTGACGGAGCATTTTTACTTTACACGACACTGTTCAACACTTAATTCTGCTTCACTCTTTAACTAAACAACTGCGGATGTCTTGAAAGACTCTTTCGCTAAAGATTTGGAAGACATCTTGTGACTCGTAAATACTACGCTTCCTATTTTTTGGTGCGGACTGCGTTCACACCAGTGATGAACCGCTCCAGAGTTCACTTGCAAGCGGTCCCAGACCACGTCTTTTAAGCGGACCAGAGTCCAGTTGTTTAGTTCACTTCAGAGGTCTCGGACTGCGTTCACACCGACCCAAACGAACCGCACCAAGCGGGTAAACGCACCGGGGTTCGATGCAACCGGACTATACAAGGCTGGTGTGAATGCGACCTAACTTGTGCAGGTAATGGGCAGGTGCATTCATATAAATCAGATCACCATAGTCCAGCACAGGTAAAAAGGTCAGAGAGACTAGCCTTTTTCTGGCGTCAATTGAGAAACAGGAGTTGTTTCTGAAAAAGAAACCTAGCTTCAACCTCAGCTTTTCAAGCAGATTATCGAACTGAAGTTTAAAAGAGAGGCAATCATCAAGCCAGATACCAAGGTATTTATAACAGGCAACCACTTCAAGTACTTTTCCTTGCCGAAGGATGTCCGAAGTGGTCTCTGGTGTCTTTTTAGCTTTTGAAAATAGCATTACCTTTTTATCAACATTTAAAAGAAGCTTTAGTTCAGAGAGCTGAGTCTGAATAATATTAAAAACAGCCTGCAATTTAACAACAGCCTCCTTAATGGAGGGACCTGCACAATACATCACGGTATCGTCCGCATAAAAATGTAAAGTTGCTTTTGAATTCTCCTATCCACTATCCCTTAACCCCGTGACGTTTCACACCAACACAGTCTCACTCCCTGAACGTCAAGGAGCGACTCTTGGTCAGGGTTCTATGGCATGCAGTTGTGACGCGCCGAGTCTCCTTCAGCTTCATAAACGGACGCAAAGAGCTTTCAACTGATTGCAATGTATTCCCATCGGCGGCGGTATTTGACGCTCAGGGAAGCACCGCATCGGTCCATGTCGGCGGCACTTAAAGGCAATGTGAGCGTCCATTCCCATTGGATAACGGAGGATATTACACCCAGAAGTAAGTATTCTCTTTACTGTCGATTGATTTTACAGTGATATCTGCACTACTCATCAACTCAAAAACACCAGATTATCCTTGTTAATTACAAAACATTGATTGGTTTAAATTGTGTACAATGCTTTTGTATTTTTCCCCTTCGATTCGGAGAAACAAATATTTTTTCGGAGTTTAGGATGGCAGAAGACACGACACTACCCAGAATCCTCAGCTATCATTTGGGACTACACCATGTGATTTGCTCAACAAAACCCGTGATTAGTCCTAGGACACGTTCGATTCCTGTTTTGGTTAGTGTGCCGTCGATGGGATTCATTCCATTTCAAAGTGCTGTTTGACGCTCTGTGTAATGATCAGTGCATGATCAGTGAGCGATACACAGTAAGGGGGCGGGGCGAGTGTCTGAGGATTTCACCGGAGGATGGCCTGGTGGTTCCTCGGTTATCGCTCCTCCGTTATCACTCCTCGATCCTCCAGCAAAAATAAGGCCACTGGGACGCTACTCAAGATGGTGCAGACAAATCAACTTCCGGTGATACCGAGACCGAGGAGCAAGGAAATGAAAAATAAGAGAAGTGAAACGCAGCCTGTGTTGTTCACACAGAGGTCAAGGAATAGACGATAGTAGCTGATTTTTGGACTATTCGACTGCAGCCTAGGGATGGGTACCGAGCCCCGGTATTAAACGGGCCCCGGGGCTGAATTGTTAAAGACCGTGGTACCGTTAAGCGCCGACGTTATCGGTCTTTTTATCGGTACTGGAGACATCTTAAAAAATATGTCATATATATTATGCTACACAAACATTATATTGCAGTTTTAGTGTCGCCAACTCCGTTTCTAATATGCAAAAAGACTGCAAAATGCATCTATGATTATTTTTAGTATTTTCGATCTTTCCAATCCAGACGAGAGATCTCTCTCTCCTGTCCTGTCTGTGTGCGAGGGGGCGGGGCAGTTTACACACGCAGCTGCTACATGCATGCAACACACACACACGGCGGAGATGGCGGAGAGAAGCGTTCCAAGGTGTGGTTAAACTTTACCCGTCTCGATGTGGACAATGCTCGTTACCAAAAGTGCAATAAGAGTTTAGCATGCAAGGGCGGTAACACGAGTAATTTGTCTAAACATCTTGCAAAAGTGCACCACATTCAGACGGAGAAATGCACCATTTTCGACTGTCTTTCTAGTGGCTTTGTAGCCCCATCCACGAGTAACGTTTCCACGTCAGGTATGTTATGTATGCTAGCAACAACACAAGGAGTTAACACAATTATACAAACATGGGTTAATGATTAGAGGTAACTGAGTTATTTATTTGGTTAAAGTTTCAGCTGTTTACAATTCAGTCATCAGATTATTTAATACGATTTGTTAAAACATTGTTGTTTCTTTTGATGTGAAATATAATTTATTTAATTTAAATAATAAACAATGTTAATTTTGTTCACAATTTGTTTAGTTAATTTACCTTATTTTTTTCTCCAAAAGAACCGATAAGAGTACCGTTAAAAGACCGGATCGATAAGCGGTATCAATAAAAGTAGTAGTACCGTTAAAACCTTAACGATACCCATCCCTACTGCAGCCTAAGATTAAATGAACTTCTTTCACTTGGGAATACACATATACCTATGGAGTTAGCCAGATGTGTGTAAATTACTGTTCATGGTAGTTTGAAAACAAATGCCGGTGTCGGACACACACATACACCGAACACACACAGAACGGAGCAGAGCACAAACACACACACATCATGTGCCTTGGTGACCGGACATCTCCTTCATAAATCGAGTAATAGGGGGAATAATCGGGCAGTTCGATTTGTGTAGAGGTGTGTGTGTGTGTGTGTGTGTGTGTGTGTGTGTGTGTGTGTGTGTGTGTGTGTGTGTGTGTGTGTGTGTGTGTGTGTGTGTGGTTAAAACATAGCAGCCTCGATCTCTATTCAGCTGTTCTAATGAAGTTAAACACAGTGAAGGCGGTGCTTAAAAGGCACAGCTCTCTGCGCGCAGATAGCGGATACTGTGAGAGTCCCGGACATGAATTCATAGATCAAGGCAGACTGGTTTACAGACTCTCCTGTTTTGCCGATCCGGTGCTTAAACAAATAGCTCTACACCCCTGGCCGAAATGTCCTTAAAATGAAGTCCGAGTTTGAAATACATCTCAAATAATGTATGCACTGTCATTTCCCCACATAAACATAACAGTCTGCAATGAAACGGTTGTCTCCTGTGTGCTCCACTTCCTACTTGGCGCACCGGTAGTATATTGTGCGCACGAGAAAGTATCTTGTGTGAACGAGAAAGTATATCGTGCGCACGAGATACTTTTTTTTTTTTTTCATGAACCTTTAGGGACTCCGTAAAAAAGCTACCAGCAGTAATGAACATATTAATGCATGATTAATAATAACCCATTAAATGAATAAATATTATTCAAATGTGGGGTTAAGCATCTTGCCCTTTGAAATGTTGACTAATGTGTAAGCCTTATAGTCACAACATGTAGTATGTAGCTTCGTCTTCTACACTAGTTACACATAAGAAGATAGAAGCTAAGATTTCTATCTTCCTTTGACGCAATAGTTAGTAAATTCAGTAAAAAAACTAAAGAAATGTTTTTATGTTACGGTTCTGCAGCGCAGAGTGGACCCAAGTGCAGACAGACGAAAGTTTTAACTGAAAATAAACTTTATTCAAGGCAACTGGATAAATGCAAAACAGATAAGTACTCTCATTACCTCTAATCGCAAAAATAACCCACAAAACCCCAACAGAAAACCAGAAATTAAATACATACATGACCAATCAAGAGGACAAGACACAGCTGGGGAGGGAAAACACAAAGACACCAGGTGAACAGAATCTGATTATCAGACAGGAGGGAAAACACATAAATCTGAATCAGAAACGGGTTTATTGCCAGGTAGGTTCACACATACGAGGAATTTGACTTGATGTCATGGTGCATACATAAAATATAAAACAAAGAATCTCCATATAAAACAATAAATCTAATATAAAACAAAAAATCTTTAAGGACACTGTAATAAAATATAGTTAAATAGCAATAAAATAAAGCAGTAATTTACAGCGAAATAGAATTCAAGGAGTTATAGAATATAAAATATGAAATAAGAATATGTGCAGTAAGTAGTAATTTGAACATTGTGTGCATTCATGTAATGCATATAGAGTCTACATTGTGTCAGTGGGGGGGCCGGGCCTTGTTTAAGAGGCCGGTAGCGGAGGGGAAGAAACTGTTCAGGTGGCGAGAGGTTTTGGTCCTGATGGAGCGCAGCCTCCTGCCAGAGGGGAGGGGGGTGAACAGTTTGTGTCCAGGCTGGCAGGGGTCGGCCACTATCTTCTCTGCTCGCCTCAGGGTTCTGGAAGCGTGTGTGACCCACACAAAGTGTGTGATCACGTTATGATCATGTTATGTTTATATTTAATATCATTTTATATTATCTGTTTAACAATGGACAGCAGGGGGCAGTAGATGGCAGGGTAAAACTGCCGTAAAGGGGTTTGTTATTATTTACGCATCTGCCGTAAAATGTCTGACGTGATGACGGAGCTGCCGTAAGCTTGCCATTCTGGCAAGACCCGCCAAACGAGCAGCAAAAGGAATTCTCTGCTCATAATTTCTCCTGTTTTACAGGTCAGTAATGTGTACAGATTGTCACAAATGTTATAAATCGCAATGTCTTAAGTTTGAAGTGATGTTTAGATGTTGTTTATTATGTTTAATGCCGCGTAGAAGACCACCTCGTGGTGGCTGTGTGTGTATGTGTAATAGCGGTCGCTATTTAGATGTAGTAGATTTGCTCTCCCTGATGAAAGTGAATGCAAGTGAATTGTTTATAGCTAACAAGTGTTTTAGGTGTGTTTTGTATTATCTATGTGTCCTATGGTCAGTCATTCTTTAATTATTATAAATGCGTGTTGCTTGATGCTAATGCTAGCATATATTAGACCAATGCTAATACTTTGCCTGAAAAGGTAATTAAGTGTTTGAATACAGCACCAATATCTGTTTTGAAGCAGTACATTCTTATTTTGAGTCATGATGTTAATGACACTTGGTTATACACAAATGTTAATGACACTTGGTTATACACAAATGTGTTTATTTTGAATACTTCAAGCATACAAGTATATTTTGAAGACATGAACATGTGTTTATATTGAGAGCAGTAAAGGGCAAGAACAATTGTGTTTTGTTTTGTGCCAATTGTTAATAAATTCTGGCAAGACCCACCAAATGAGCAGCAAAAGGAATTCTCTGCTCATAATTTCTCCTGTTTTACAGGAAATGATTCATTGTGTCACTGAGGCAGGTGAGAGCAGCCGGGCTCTGCGTGGACACATTACAGGTCCTGGACTAAAGCTTCTCACCATGCGTGGCTCTGAAAGCACTTCATTCTGTGAGAAACATTTTCTTTCGAAATGAATTCAATGCTGCATAGTTGGCCCCATAAAATATTAACAATATTTTAATATTTTACAGCAAATAATGAGGGTTCTTGACCTCTGTATTTAAATGTAATCATTACATGCAGAATTTATTAGCTGCATTTTCCCTTGTCTTTCTAAGAATTCCTCCCAGTCAGTGCAGAGTGATGAAGAGCCTGCCTCCTCGTTACAGATGGACAGAAATGAAAAATCTTCACGTGTGTACAGTATCATGTATTGAAGTGGTGGAAATGTATCCACTAAACAGGAAAGGGTTTAAATCTGATCACTTCGCTAAGAAACAAACCCAATGTTTTTCCTCAGGTCTCTTTAGTAATAAGGTGGCAGCAGTGTGATAAGGTAAGAGGGGCCGAGCATGAAGCGTGTGACAGCTCCATCACAGAGCCGTCGCACGCTGAAGGTCAGCTGCCACGTAATTGCTGCGTCCCGTTCCCATTTGTCTAAAGCGAAGCATTTGTGTTCAGAAATGAGCTGCAGGTGAGAAGGCATTGGGCCGCCTGTCATCCTCACTCACCTTCATCCTGCTCCTATCAGCAGCCATGACAGGCGGACACAGGTAGAGATACACACACACGCACACACACACACACACTATCCTATGCATTTACATCTGCACACTGATTGAAATTGCAAGCATGCACACACACCTCATGTAAATGATGTGATACATTTGCATGTTGGATATAGTCTACTGATTTAAATTGCACACATGCACATCATGTAAATGGTATCATTCTAATGCAGCAGCTCTGTGAAGCTCACACTAATACATGTACATTCTGACTGAATGTAAGAACAGCCTGTTGAAAACACACATTATATATTTATTTAAAGGGATGGGTCAACCAAAAAGCAAATGTTGGTTACAGGTAACCATGCAGATATTGGTTTTTAGATATACAACTCAGATTTGCATCCCCCCCCCACATAAAATATATGGACATTACCGACAGTTGTCCTGGGACTGCACATTACAGCCAATGATCTATTCAAAGTGAGGTCCTTTATTTGTGGATCTCCCGGGTAGCAAGGACACTTTTACAAATAGGAAATGTCATTACAATTTCTATTAGCCTCCAGTGTTTGGGTAACCCATGTACATTTGGATTTGTGTATTAACCCCTTAAGCAGGACAAGAGAACATCAATTACACACACACACACACACACACACTGGTAATTAGCCCACACACATATGATTCTCTGAATCGGGTGTCTTTTGGGCCTTTACATTTTTGAAAAATAAAAACCAAAATATTGCATTTCTCATCATAACATCTGGTAGTGGACTACTTAAACCTTTGAGAAAACACGTTTTCCCACCTCAGGCTGTAAATCCAAATATTTACTAGGAATTTCCTTCGTTTTGAGTTCAACCCCGTCACAGACAACTTGGACTCTGTGAGAATATGATTTGAAAAGATATTCAAGTGAATTCTTGTTGAACCTTAATAATCAGATGTCCCTTGTAAGAATGATTACAGACAGTAAACATTAAAGACTACCATTTAGTCATCAGAAAAGTAAGACATTCAACCCTGTCACTACAGTTCAACCCTGTTATAATATACAAATGTGACAGGGTTGAAGTTTTTGACAAAAAGTAGTGAGACCTTGTTTAGCTAAGATATGGTACCACATGGAATTTAAGGACATTATAAAATTGTGATATTTTGCAAAACTATTGTTTATTTTTTACTAAACAATTGTTTACTATTATTAATTAATATAACATAGTTGAAATGTTTAGCTTGACAATCTTAATCTGACAATAAAAAAATGAAATATAGGTAAGAAAAGATACTGATACTTGGTTTTCTTGGCGCTTTCAAACCGGAGTACTTTTCCTAGTATAGTTCCGATAGTTCTTGAAATGTTGCATTCACACCAAAAAAAATCCGGAACTAGAACTTAGTTCATGAGAACCTTTTCACCCCCTTTTTAGTCCCTGCTAGAGAGCAGGTACTTTCATGGGAGCAAAAGGTTCCCATTTCTGATTGGCTGGGCGGATTGCAAACCACGCCCCGTAAAACTCGCAAAAGTTTTGTGAAGCCGCCATTGTATTTGCTGGCATTAGCATTATTAGCATTAGCATTGGCCCAGCGCACCAACGGAGAGAGACTAACTTATGGCAACACAAAAAAAAACATGGGAGCGGTGGAGTGATGTGGAGGTGTCTGCGTTCTGGCGATTTACTCGGAAGGCTTCAGTAGAAGCTGCTGGGAGTCCCAGCAGCTTCTACTGAAGCCAGTCCCCAACTCCGGGGACTTCCGGCCGGGGACTTCGGGTGGCAGTATACGCCTTGAAGTGGTTTGCGGCCTGCCAGTAAACCCAAAGCAGAAGAAGAAGAAGTGACGTCATTTGCCTAATCCTCCCTCAGGAATTTATTCCGGTGTGAACACGATCTGCTCTTTAGTTCATCAGAACTAAAGAGTTCTGATGAACTAAGTACTGGGAACTAAGTACGGCAAAGTACTTGGTGTGAAAGCGCCTATTCCCTCAATGCAGATGTCACATGGACTGATCCATTATTTAAACAAGGGGGTAAATGGTATGGCGTGACGGGGTTGAAACAAACTGGGGGACGTGAGTCAATATTGCAATTTCATAGATAATTCATGTATTTTTCAGTTAAAGTTGACAAGCATATGATTATATTAGCAACAACATTTTGGGATGATTGGCAATTTAGATTTGTTTAATCAATGAATATGTAATGATGCTTAGTGAGGACATGCAAATATGTCTGTTGTCTACTACTAAGAAAACCATTTTTTTTAAAACAATATATATATATATATTTTAGGCCTGTCAGTCGATTAAAAAATGTAATCGCGATTAATCGCATGATTGTCCATAGTTAATCGCGATTAATCGCAAATTAATCGCACATTTTTTTATCTGTTCTAAATCTACCTTAGAGGGATATTTTTCAAGTTTTTAATACTCTTATCAACATATGAGTGGACAAAAGTCTGTTTTTTTTATGCAAATGTTTGTTTATCATTTGAACAATGACAAATATTCTCATGAATATTAAACAACAACCTCTGAACATTACAAATATTCGCCTCAATTCAACCTGGAACCTCTCTCATACAATACAATAATACAATACAATGTGAGACACACTGTGATGGATCGTTGGAGCTATGTGCAACTCAAGGCATATGCTCGAACGGGAGCTGCCTGGACGCTGCAATCATGTTGCGCGCACTATCTGTGCTGAGTGCTGACTTTTCGTACAATGTCCCACTGTCTGGCTACCTGCATAAAGTCAAGTGCTCGGCGCAGTTGTCGGCGAAATGTCGCTCCTCTTTTTTCATTGAAACAGCTCCTTATATCCGTTAGCGCAGCTAGCTAGCACCAGATGCTAACAACAATACACGTAAGGTGCGCGCGTTCTCTCTCTCTCGCTCGCGCCACACTTACACACACCCTCCCGGTCCTCCCGATGGCCAGTCCGGCCTGCCGGTGAGCGTGGAAGTGTGGTCTGCCGCAAGCGGGCGGCAGGAGCGGGGCTGTCAGCGTCAGCTTGTAGATGGTATTTTAAACTCGATGCGCTCTGAAACTACGGGGCGGCCGAGGACAAAAAATACACATGCGTTAATCGCGTTAAAATAATTAGTTGCGTTGACTTGACAGCCCTAATATATTTATATATATATTTAGTTTTACTTTGTAATGCAAAACAACCTGTTTCATTAATTCATTGCTTTAAAATACATTTTGTAGTTTCCTTTCATTTAACCTTTTTGAAGTAAGCTTGGGGGACTCAAAGGGCACCCGATTCAGAGATGTGTGTTTTTGTCTGTGTGTGAGTAGCTGAGCTGGGCTTTCTGTTTACCTCTAAATAACTTTAAGCCATGGATGGAGGATAATGTAATACAAAAAAAATTGAAATACTATTAAGGACAGAAATCAATAAGTCAAAGGGTCGGAGATCTGTATTTGTGTATGTGTGCGCACTTATTGGACCTTGCAACTTGCCTGACAGCTGTAATAACCAACAGCTGTAGACCCAGTAAATTATCTTAACAACTTTTGGCATTATTAAACTTGCGTGAGAATGCAAACAAGTAAAACATGGAGGAACAAGTAAACTAAAATAGTTGAAATGTTGCATACAGAACATCACAGGCAGTCAGGTGGAGATACTGTTTGTTTGCTGCTGTTCATAGACTTGTTCAGCATGGAAATCAGCTTCAACAGATTGAGATAATCCATCACTGTGAAGAGAGTTTATTCCATCCTTATTTCCTGAGCCATGTTTAGTGTTTTCATATCAGCCCTGCATAATGTTCCTCTGTGCTCGGTATCAATCACCTGACAGACATACTGTAAAGAAGGGTTTGAAATCTAATTGTATATACAGCAAACTGCTTGGGGGGAAGTACAATATATGTAGAAAGTATTATATTTAGCATATAATCAGTTTATTTAAAGTATCTCTATCTCTGATACAAGTCTTACATAATTGAGAAGTTATTATAAAAGGAACTCCATGCACAGATGCTATTTTCTCCTCTAATACAAAATCTAACTGCCATTTTTGTCTCTTACCAAAAAAGAATTGTCTTGTGTCCGTTGTCTTAAAAAGCTGTTCTCTCACACAAAAAACATCACAATCACACACACTGAAGAAGAGGCTCTGCTGTGGACAGAACACACACCAGGCTGGCCCAAAGTTAGAAGGCTGTCTGCTAGTGTTGTAGTACTCGAGACCACTTTTTAACGGTCTTGGTCTTGTCTCGGAATTGTCATGTTCAAAATTACTCTGCGAAGCAAGTGGTCGGTCCAGGCAATAAGGTTATAATAACACTGATTTATTTCAGTTGTGATAAGGAATACAAATGCTGAGCTGAGGTCTCTGGAGTTATTGTCCAGAAAGTTTTTGATGTGAAGAAGTTCCTCTCTGCTATATTGTATAGCAGAGTTGGTGCGGTCGGCTTGCATGTTGCGAACCATGTTAAAAGCAAACGGTAAAAAGTAAATAAACTCAAACAAAATACGAAAAAGGGCAAAGTTGGAGAGGAGCCAAAATAAAAAAAATAATTGGTCAACTTGCAAGCTATGGTTACTGAAGAAATCAACTAGAATGTCGTTGGATACTGGCACCAGAGAAGAACTAATCAAATAGTGCAACTCGTTTAGCAGCTCATCAAAGACAGAGCCTGGATGGAAACAGTTTTCAAGTTTTAATAAAACAAATGACAGTTTCTGTTCTATAACTTTATGCAAGTTCTCTGACGTTTGGACCAATGCACCAACCTCAAGTTCATCATCGTGAAGTATCTCATCACTCTCTGTCAAGCATGTATCACCCAATGTACAACTCAACGAATCTGCCCTTCCATTTTCCACAATTCCAGCTTTGAAATTGTTCAGTGTATTGGTCTTGTGCTTTCTGTTCTTGTGTGATTGATATGTTCCGTAAATATTTGTTGAAAAGGAACAACTTTCAAACACACAACAGATGGTTTTGTGTCTTTTGAGATGGTTGTTAACATGAACGAAAAACTCTCAATGAGACAATTCCACTACAAGAACAATGATGGCAAGTAAATGTTAAATGTACTGATTTTTGTGATGTTTGATCAAAATGTGATCTAGATAGATGACTTTGAAGGGCATTCCAAGTTTTAAATGTGCTTGGGCATTTAGAATATGTGCATGGATAAGGGTGTCTGCGGCCAAAGTGGCCATGTTTTAACCTGTAGTGCTTCAATAGCTGAAATCTTGAGGTTTCCTCTGCAGCACAGTCTTTACACTTCCACATGTAACTGAAAATGAAACAAACAAAAATATTAAACAAAAAATGACAATCAGTATAGATATACGAGTTACTAACTTTACTTTAACCAACATTAGTGTTAATCTTTAAGATAAACCTTGATCCTTTGTTTAAATGTTAAACACCCATGCATTAAAGTGGACCTATCATGCTATATTTGAAACATATATTGTAGGGCCATACCTATACAAAACATGTCTGTGAAGTTTTTTTTTCAAAATACCAAACAGTTCACCCATTGTAGCCATCCCTCATACTGCTCAAACCCCTCTTTTGAAGCCCTGTTAGAGAAACGCGGATCTTGGGTCCTTAGCTTGAAAAAAAGAAAAGAAGAGGAGGCGGAGCTAATGCCTGATCAGAATTCTACCGGAGATAAAGTTAAATTCTGCTGTGATAAAACGCCATCCTGTTTAAACCACGTCAAGGATTATTTCTGAAACAGTATGGAGCTCAAATGCTTTTTCTCTTGCAGGTTTATCACAAGGTGAGTTCTTTTTTTATTTCCTGCTTTTTAAACACGTGCTCTACAGTACAGGTTAGCTCTGAGTGTTAGCGAGGCTTGCTAATGTAAACAAAGACGAGATTACGTCCAAAACACGTCAGGCATTGTTTCTGATAGCAACTTTCTGTGGGTCCGCCACCGATTTGACGTCAGTTCGGATGGAATCTGTATCCGCTGCTTGTACACCCGTTTTTAAAAGATTTGGGTACGGAGGAAAAGAGAGAGGGTTTTATTTTCTGACGCTGCTTGAGTTCCCCGACGCACCGGGGACACATATTTATGTATAAAAGACATCACAAAGTGCATTTTGCATGATAGGTCCCCTTTAAATACTAAGATGACCATTGTACTTACTGCTAATGAGGAGCCATAAATATGTAGAACGTCCACCGTTCAAGCTATGGAATGTTTCTTCATAAGGAGATGTCCTTTAATTAAAAAGGTATCAGACATGGTTAAATAAATAGTTTGAACTAGAAAGTAGAACAAGCACTCTTTTGGTGTATATGAAATATGAACATGGTTTATCATTCAATACATGCGAAAATCGGGGTTTGGTACAGGTCTGGCTACTTTCACTCAAATATTTACTTAATGGTAAAACAGCATATCGTTTTGAAAAATGTGTTACCGCCAGCACATCAATTGTCAGTCAGTCTTTGCAATGTATTGACATTCACAGGAGCAGGTCGTATCTCAAGGGGGATACAGGAAACACTCCTGTCATCCCAGGAACAGTGTCTTGCGCTCCAGTCAGAGCTGCAGGAACTCCTGTTGAAAGAGACTATTTCCAGGGTTCCTCAAGGGGAAGAAAATCAGGGGTATTACTCCCGCTATTTTCTTATCCCGAAAAAGACAGGGGGAGTGTGACCCATCCTCGATCGGTCAGTTTTCAACAAGGCAATAATGTGGCCCCTGAACGTGAACATTTAGAGGGGCTGGGCCTCTCTCAAGATGTTGTACGTACCATTTAGGGAGCCAGGGCAGCGTCTACCAGAGCGTCCTATACACAGCCAAGTGGACAGCTTTCCAGCGTTGGTGTGTGGCGAAAAGCCTGGACCCCATTACGTGCCCCCTGCCTCACGTGCTGTCATTCCTCCAGCTGTTGCTGGACAGGAATTTGGCCTTCAACACAATCAAGGTATATGCCGCTGCCATATCATCTTGTCACGTAGGTTTCGGGGTCGGGACGGTGTTTAGTCACCCCCTGACGAAACGTTTTCTGCGAGGAGTACGGAGACTCAGACCTGTGTCACGCGCACTGGCGCCTCAGTGGGATTTGGCTTTAGTGTTACGCGCACTAAGCAAAGCCCCATTTGAACCGTTAGCTCAGGTTCCCCTTAAACTGTTATCAGCCGAAGTAGTACTACTTTTGGCTCTAACATCAGCGAAAAGGGTGAGTGATTTGTCTGCTCTCTCTGTGGCTCCGTCATGCCTCCGGATCCAAGGAGTGGCAGTTCAGCTGTTTTACGCCCTAACCCGGCTTTTATGCCAAAGGTCATCACAAGCTCTTTTAAGTCAAGAGTGATCACCCTGGATGGCTTCTTTCCCCCTCCTCACAAGTCGGAGGAAGAAGCCACGTCTCATCTCCTCTGTCCGGTGCGCGCGCTGGCCTGCTATGTGGCGCGCACGGCTGCCTTGCGCCGTTCTCAGCGCCTGTTTGTGCATTACAGAGAGCGCTCGATCGGGCAGCCTCTGTCTGCACAACGGCTGTCACACTGGCTGTGTGAGGCTGTGTCACAGGCATATGTCTCCTCTGGGGCGGATCCCCCGGAGAACATCAGTGCGCACTCCACCAGAGGAATTTCCTCCTCCACGGCTTTGCACGGAGGAATGTCAGTGGAAGACATTTGCACTGCTGCATCTTGGTCTTCCCCCTGTTCATTTATTCAATTTATTTGAGGGATGTCTCCCATTCCTCTCTGACACACCCTGTGCTGAGTGTCCTGTCAGAGTGAGTGACGTCAGGGATCCAGCTGTGCGCCTCTCTCCTGCCTCTCGGCACACGAAGAGCGGCCCTTTTCCCCTCTTATGAGAGGGATGTTTCCTTGTTTCCTCTGACACATTTTGTACGGAGTGTCTTGTCAGAGTGAGTGATGTCAGGGATCCAGCTGTGCGCTCTCCTGTCTGCACGCAGAGAGCTGCCCGTGTTCCCCCTCTTTTTGTCGCTGGGCAAAGTGTGACCTTCGTCTCTACTTATCACAGCGGCGGGTATGTATTGTTCCCAGCCTGCGTCCCCTCATGGTAAATATTCATGTTATGCTATATTCCAGGGACTGTGATGCGCCATTCGCATGGCGCAATAGGCATGGGTTATTATCTGAGCAGGTGTGTCTGTGCTTCCAGTACCGGGGGGACCCAGTGGGGCGCAGACTACATCTTGCTTCGCCATTAACCCAATAGCGATAGCCTTAGAGGGCGAAGCCATATACGAAATAGAACTGAAGTTACCTACTGTAACTCCAGCTTCTATGAGTATTGGCGTAGCCCTCTAGTTCTGGGCCCCACTGGCTCCACGAATAGCTGAAGAAAAGTTTTTTTGTGTGGGAGCAGATTGTCGGGCCTCCTTCCTATTTATACCGGAAGGGAGCCCGAGGGTGGGGCCCACCTTGCGGGTGGGCGTGGACTACAAGTGTTTCAGTGCTGCGCGGGCGCGCAGGGGATTACCCAATAGCGATAGCCTTAGAGGGCTACGCCAATACTCATAGAAGCTGGAGTTACAGTAGGTAACTTCAGATACTTACTTTTAGTGAATCGATATTTTTCCCACCCCTACTGCCCATGCAGCGCTCCTCCAGCCTGTCCGCAGCTACTGCACCGCTCCCTCTCTCACTCTCGCTCGCCCAACCACTAATGTAGCTGGTTTACCGTTAGCAAGCTAGCCCTCACACTGTAACATTAGTGTTGCCTAAAACAACTGCTATCACACAGTCTGTTCTTTATCTGCAAGCTTCTGTCTTCCCCCGCCACAGGCAGCTCAGTTGCCGGTTAATAGCCGGTCCTGCTCACTGACAGTCAAACACATATCCCTATACCCGACCAACAGCCATCTTCACGCCACTTTCACAATATTAAATGAAAATTTAGTCTGAACCGCTTGGGTCAAAACGTACTTATTTCAGTCAGTACGTTCTAATCCAATTTAAAACTGTTTGGTTGCTACTGTGATGTATTCCTGCTGGCTAGCATTAAGTTAGTTAGCTAGCTTTCCAGCTAGCCAACATTAGCTGCCATATGCTCAAATATTGCAGATATTTCTGCGAGTTATGACGCTCTCAATTTCACATTCTAACCGCATGTTTAGAATGTTGCATAGGAAAAAACATACTCACTCATATTAATTTGGATGTCGCTCAGGTCTCTGCCATTGCTTCTTCAGCTTCACTTTTAATACTTTTAATTTATTAAACATAAACTGGTGATATATGAATGCTGGTCACCAGCATATACCAGCATATATCAGCATATACCAGCATATACCAGCATATTCCAGCATATACCAGTGTAACCGGTCTGGTTTGACGCTACACGTCTCTCTGCGTTGTGTCTCTTGTGTGAATGAAACGACTTCCTTTTTCACCAACCAGGTTTATTCCCTGTGCAAACAGAATAAAGTACAGTTGAATTGGCTTCAATCAGCTCTCTACTTCATCACTTCTCCTCAGTGAGGCCCGAAGCTAACTCAGAAAGCATTCAAAGTTCAGAACAATTCAATTAACATGCTCCTTTAACATATATACATTTTACAGTTACAAACACAAAAAGAATAGCCACATACCTGTGCAAACAGAATAAAGTACAGTTGAATTGGCTTCAATCAGCTCTCTATTTCATCACCTTCAGTAGAAGAACACACCCACGTGCTAGGTTAGCTTAGCTTAGCTAAACCCTAGAAAGCTCACAAAACAGCTTGAAGCACTGCACATCATATAACTTACAGTAACACATGGCAAAATATAGACGTTAACTGCAAACACATTTGACTTATGTGACGTATAACATTAAACAATCTATTTACACTATTAATTACAACATTTACAACACCACTCGTTTCACTTACTTCTCCTCAGTGAGGCCCGAAGCTAACTGAAGAAAGTAGCACGAGTCTGCAGAAATGTGCTGGTGCCAAGAGTACCAAAATAAAACGTACTCTTCAAAATAAAAGTATCTACAAAATAAAGTGACAGTGACAAGTCTTACATAGAGAATATGGACCAAAATGATTTTAGTGAAATATATACACAAGTACATTTATACATCGGTTACACCAGCATATACCAGCATAGCAGCGACGTGCAGTCAGGGGAGGCAGGGGAGGCAGAGCCTCACCTGTCATACTCCAATGTAACGGAAAAACAACTAAAGAAAAACTTAATAGTAATAATAATAAAATGTTTCCACTGATCTGTGTTGTAAGTGTGATTTATGTATGATTCCAATTGTTTTTATAGTCAAAATCAGCAAATTTGCCGAGCTCCGCTACAACTACATGGGAGCGATGAGAAGTGAGGCAGGGACGAGCTGCTCTGCCTCTCGTAAACCCACAGTAACTGGCTGGAGCGCGGGCACTAATTTTGCGCGGGCACTTATTTTGTGAGCGCGCTCAAGCCAGTTACTGTGGGGTAAGGTGAGGCACAGATGAGGTCTGCCTCACCTCAGAATGCGTCACCCCACAGAAACTGGCTGGAGCGCGGGCCCTAAGCGCATGCCTGTTACCATCTCACTGTAGGTCACCAATGTAATGTTTGTAGATCCCTTTATTACATTTATCCTCGCCATCCATAGTCTCTAAATAATTATTATAACTTATTTCACATAGATATGATATTTAGGCTCGCTGGTCTCATCGTACAACGGCAATGAAAAAAGCACCAGGAGAGGCAGCCATAACCTCTGCCGCACTGAAGGGGGCGCACGTGAGCCCACAGGTTCTTGTTGCTACTGTTATTCTACGCAGAGACGGTAGACGCAAACAACAAACTAGACTTTTGAAACTAGAGAAGATAAGGAGGACTTTTACAAAAAAGTAATAGAGATGGTTGTCCAGAAGGATAGCATGGACTTCATCTTCAAGTCAAGGTAAGACCACAATTGTAATGAAAATGGGATCTTACTAAGAGAGAACAATCCAATATTTAGATTTTGGGTATCCTTTTGTTGAACTGTCTGTTTAAAATGAATCGAAGCATCAGACTAAAAATGCTTTTGAAAATATCCGAATATTTCGATTAAGGTCAAAATATAATATTTGTAAATCTGACTCTGAAAGAGTCAGTGCCTCACCAGCCATGGACCTCACCGCACGTCACTGCAGCATAGTATGCTGGTGACCAGCATACCAGCGTCCAAAACACAACATATGCTGGTCTTGCTGGTCAACTATGCTGGTCTATGCTGGTCAACACTATGCTGGTCTATTCATTTTTTTTTAGCAGGGTAAACAGTAACATTACAGGGTTTCCCACAAATAGACTTTACGTGGGCGGGCCGCCCAGGTATATTAACGTCCGCCAAAGTATATTTCGCGACCCATTTAGGTTTACATAATAAGGTTAGTGAGAAATAAGTAAAGTACAATAAGGTATTTTTAGTAAGCATAGCTAGTACTATTTACAGTGTAGTAATTCTCTGTCTGACAGTCTCAATGATGCAAATTTCCCAATTCATGTATATTTCAATGACAGCCAACAAACTGAATAGTACTTATTATTATCCTGTGTAGTGGAATAATGTGTAACACATTATATCAAACGTCACATTGTGGAATATTAACAGACATATGGCATATTATTTAGTCACCATAAATACTTTAAATTAGTAAATCTTACACCGCTCATAGCTGGGAGGGTGTCCGTCCATACAACAGCTGAAAGGTTCCTCGATGGCTTTCTAAGATGGTTCTTGGTCTTGCAGCGCTGACACAATGAAAAGTGGAGTTCTTAGAACTGTGGAAAGTTTTTCCATTTCAAAAATGTCTCACGCCTCAGATCCGGGTCTGGAAACCAGCGGATCAACAGCCCTTCAGGTTGTTTTTACAAACATTATTTATTTGGTGAAGTAAATCATGAATAAAATAAATGCAAATGTTATTGACCCATAGAAAATGAAGTCACTGCCAGTCATATATATTTTTAAATTAGGATTTCCTTCACTGGGCTGAGTCGCCATCTCTGAAATCTGTGGCTGATCCGGGCTGGGGAATTTAATATCGAGTGGGGGCAGAGTTACAATCAGATGAACAGGCATGATATATTGAAAACAGGACAAAATCTAACCAAATACAGATTGAAACAGTGATGAGTGAGGAGATATGAGCATATGGGTGTCTGAGCAGGACAAAGGAAGACCTAAGACCTTAATTCCAGCAGAAGAAACGGATAGGGGATATTGATTTATCTTTCACCTGCAATCAGATACTGTACAAATTGCCTTTTGTCGATTTGTAATTATATAGGTGAATGATTTCCTAGCAGAGCCCTACAAGTGATAAAAAGGGCTTTTTTGCTGATGCTTGGGTTAGCCGTGCGGAGAGAAAGCACAAGAGAGGCTTACATCTAAATAAATGAAGGGGGGGGGGGTCTTTTTTTCCCAGAAGAATGAATCTCATCTAAATAACAAACACAGTTAACAGAACAGAGTTACACTTGTTGTGAACACATTTCCATCTGATTCAACTCGACCTTGAGCCTCTGACTTTATCCACAGCTGGGGAATGTTAAAGTACTTTTTTTAAGTTGTTGTTTCCTTACAGTGATAGATAGGGACTGATGGGAACTTATTTATTCTGTTATTTGAATCTGTGTAATCAAAACTGCAGAGGATCTTGAGACAAACAGCAGAACACACTGCCTTACAAACTTTGTTCAGTGTTGTTTGTTAGCATCAGACGGAACCAGACTGATGCATTCTGGTCCTGAAGGGTACAAATCTGAAATCTGAACACCGGCCTGCTGTGGCACTCTGATCCTGGAATACACTTTCCCAACACGTATTTATTGATGAAAGAATGAGAATGAACAATAAGTTCTTACCTCTTTTTTTTCCATTAGCTGCCACGTCAATTTTCAAATTGTCATTGCAACACTCAAGTATTCCTATTTGTATGTTCAACTACTCAAATGCAGGCAGTACATGTATTCACTTTAGATGTGCATAGATGTGTGTGTCTTTAGCCAGTGGTGTAATGTACTGAAGTACATTTACTCAAAGTATTTTACTTAAAGGTCCCCTATGTACGGAAGAGGATTAGGGCCACATGAAAAAAACAATTTGGGGATGTGAAAAAAATCCTAATCCTCTTTATCAACAATATATTATAGATCTCAGATATATACAGAACATGTCTCTGAAGTGTTTGGCTGAAACACCAAACAGATCATTGCAGCATCCCATAAACCCCTCTGTTTCAGCCCTGTTTCAAAAGTGCTGCCACTTTGTGATGTCACAATTTGGCCAAACATTTTGAGTCAGGTTTTTATATAGATGGATCAGGACAAAAGAGAGAATCTTTTTTCCTGAAACGAGTATTTTCATTTGTTGCTACTTTTTTGTAACTCCACTACAATTTGGCAGGAATTATTGTTCTTTTTACTAGTTTCTTGCTAATTTACAGATTCTAATTATTCGCGAAACTAAATATAAATAAACTATGATACATAATTATAGGTTAGGAAAGTCTGCAGCAGTTTATTAAATAACTAAAAGTATCTCCACCTTTAACAGCTGTGATGAACACATACAAATAATCCAGTCATTTAATATACAATTCTGAAATGGGACATTACGCACAATAACTACTTTAACTTTTGGTACTTTCAATATCTTTTGATACCAACACTTCTGTACTTTTACTTAAAGACCCCACTGAAGTGTGCGACGGTGCATGATCTTTTATGCTAATACGTATAGTAATGACCAAAATTGTCCATTGGAACCCATATCAAAGATGTTGGAATAGCAACGAATTTGACGAGTTTGAATTTTCTGCTGGGAAATTCGCAGTCGACCTCCGCCTTCGTGGGCGTGGCTTGCGATCTACTGCGTGACGTCAGAAGATGGGCCAAGCCGAAGTGTTTACATTCACCACCATTCATTTTGTCTCTATTTCAAAGTCGAATTTACCAACGTTTTTGAGCGAGTATTTGATTGGAAAGTGTTTCGCAGTCGACTGGAAGTGATTGCCAATCGAGAAAAGCTGACAATGGAGGCGACAGTGACGAAAAAGGGAGGAAAAACACACGGGAAGCGATGCATTGCCGCTGGCTGTGGTAATGTCAATTCTGCCGAAGTGGCGATGTTTCTGTTCCCAAAAGATGAAGGTGAGTGGCTGGTGTTATTGTTTCGTAGATTCGTAGATTCGTAGATTGTTTATGAAAAATAAAGGCCACTGTGTTTGTGTCTATTAACAAGACTATCATGGCGGCGGCAGAGCTCAAGTCGAGTTTCTCCGCCTGGAGATATTCTCACTATTTCACTTTTGTCGCACAAAGAAAAGAACGTTTTAGTTAAATATAAGTTGTGTCTTGGCGGGTCAAAGATCCTATCGACTGCCCAAAACAGCAATTAAAATCTGTTGAAACATCTGCAGAAACAACATGCTGGGACGAAGCTAGTAGCTAAGACCACAGACCCAGACTCATCCGACGCCACTCCACCTCCACCTAAGCAACAGCGGCTGGATTGGCACTTTGAAACATATCTTTGTGTTTGTTTGTAAATACCACATTGCTTAGCAGAGTTCAGTGATGCAAATGCATGTCAAGTTGATCAACAGGTTGTATTATTCTCCGATGCAATAACAGTACTGAAATGAAGGCTACAGTATAAGGGCATTAATGGGTGCCCTTTTTTAAGTAACTAAAAAGTTACTTTTCACAGTAACGCATTACTTTTTGGTGTAAGTAGTGAAGTAACTAGTAATTGTAACTAGTTACTGGTTTTCAGTAACTAGCACAACACTGCATGTGAACATGAATGTTGCATCATGCTATGAACAGATGAATGTATGATCAGGTGATGGCCAATCCTGTGTGTAGATCTACTCTAGATCTATGACAAAATATTGTCCTCAACTAAATTGACTTCCATGGCCACTTTCCTCATCTATCCTGTCCGAAAAGCTGTCAAAATCACTCATTTCTCTCGCACCAGTATCACTTTCCGAAGGTTCCGCCATGTTTACAATCACAACTGGGCCCATCTTGTGACGTCACAGCCGCTATCGTCTGCAGCAGCGGTAGGCTCAGACTCTGAAAAATTTGCGATGTTTATCTCGTCCCTCGCACTTCCTAAAAAATTATTTTAGCCATGAACAGGTACAATTATATGTAAGAAATGAAACTGCCATTTCACTTTGGCGCAAAAAAATGCACTTCACTGGCACTTTAAGTAAGGTTTTTAATGTAGGACTTTTACTTGAGTATTTTTAAACAGTAGTATTTCTACTGCAGTACTGTGAGAGCCTGCACTAGTGTTCTGTTCTGTCACTTGATCTTGTTCAGTGATGTGCTCATGTTCTTTGTGTACTGCATGCTAACATATGCAGCGCTATCAAAGGAGGGAGAACACCGCCACTCGGTAAAAATACTCCCCGCCTCTTAAGTGTGAACCTGCACAACACCGCACAGGGGTATGAAATGCATGAGGACAAGCTTACAATCAATCAGTGACGTGCGGTGAGGTTCATGGCTGGTGAGGCACTGACTCTTTCAGAGTCAGATTTACAAATATTATATTTTGACCTTAATCGAAATATTCGGATATTTTCAAAAGCTTTTTTAGTCTGATGCTTCGATCATTTTAAACAGACCGTTCAACAAAAGGATACCCAAAATCTAAATATTGGATTGTTCTTTCTTAGTAAGATCCCATTTTCATTACAATGGTGGTCTTACCTTGACTTGAAGATGAAGTCCATGCTATCCTTCTGGACAACAATCTCTTACATTTTTGTAAAAGTCCTCCTTATCTTCCTCTAGTTTCAAAAGTCTAGTTTGTTATTTGCGTCTACCGTCTCTGCGTAGAATAACAGTAGCAACAAGAACCTGTGGGCTCACGTGCGCCCCCTTCAGTGCGGCAGAGGTTATGGCTGCCTCTCCTGGTGCTTTTTTCATTGCCGTTGTACGATGAGACCAGCGAGCCTAAATAATATCATATATACGTGAAATAAGTTATTTAGAGACTATGGATGGCGAGGATAAATGTAATAAAGGGATCTACAAACATTACATTGGTGACCTACAGTGAGATGGTAACAGGCATGCGCTTAGGGCCCGCGCTCCAGCCAGTTTCTCTGGGGTGACGCATTCTGAGGTGAGGCAGAGCTCATCTGTGCCTCACCTTACCCCACAGTAACTGGCTTGAGCGCGCTCACAAAATAAGTGCCCGCGCAAAATTAGTGCCCGAGCTCCAGCCAGTTACTGTGGGCTGACGAGAGGCAGTGCACGTCCCTGCCTCACTTCTCATCGCTCCCCGTAGTTGTAGCGGAGCTCGGCAAATTTGCTGATTTTGACCATAAAAAGCGATTGGAATCATACATAAATCACACTTACAACACAGATCAGTGGAGACATTTTATTATTATTACTATTAAGTTTTTCTTTAGTTGTTTTTCCGTTACATTGGAGTATGACTGGTGAGGCTCTGCCTCCCTGCCTCCCCTGACTGCACGTCGCTGCAATCAATAGTTATACAGTATGTTAGCTGAGTGACAAACACAGTGTGATTACCACGTGACTGTGCAGTTCCTCTCTGCGGAGCATTTTAACCTCTTTTAACACATTGTGATGGTTTCTTTACAACATGGTTCTGCTTTCAGTCTCACTGCTCTTATTGAACTTTGCAGGCTAAAATGGCAAACAGACAACCAGGGTTGCTGTGTTGCACCGTGAAAACATTAAAGTCATTGCTGTCACTGTCCCCATCACTCCTCTTTTGAATGCTTAGCTGTAAAACTCACTGGCCCCAAACCCATCATCATTATTTCCATCTACAGACCACCGAAGCCCTCTGCTGTTTTTCTCACTGAATTTTCATCACTACTAACATCTGTATGTGCAATGTCCCCTACTGTTATCCTCTTAGGCGACTTTAACATCCACATTGACGACCCATCCAATGTTTTTGCAAATGATTTCATCTCACTCCTGGACTGCCTCGATATCACACAACATGTCAACCTCCCAACACATAACAAAGGTCACATACTGGACTTACTCTGCTGCACTGGCATCACTCCCATTAACCTTGCTGTCATTGAATTCCCCATTTCTGACCATAAAGCTGTAATTTTTTATATCCATGCCCCCCTTTCCAAAGCCAAAGAACAACGGTCCATCACCTTCAGAAACATTAAACACATTAACCCCACAGATCTCTGATTAATTCCTACCCCAATCCTCCAACATCCGCCCACCCTGCTGACCTGGTGAATCACTATAATAACTATCTCTCCTCTTCCCTCACTGCCCTGGCTCCCCTGAAAACTCGCAAAGTTTTTCATTCACCTCTGAGCTACGTCAGCTCAAAACAACTGGCCGCCGACTAGAGCGGCTGTGCAAAAGCACCGGACTCTCAGTTCACACGCAAATGTACTCGGATCACCTTCACCTCTACAAGAACGCGCTTTCCAATGCCAAATCCTCTTATTACTCCAACCTCATCAGCACTGGTAACAACAGAGTTCTTTTCTCCACAGTCAGTCACCTACTTCAGACTCCTCAAACCCTCCCTCCAGATATCTCCATTGACCAATGTACTGACTTTCTGCAATTGTTTCACTCCAAAATGAACACCATTCACCTACAGCTGGCCTCAGCATGCACCTCCTCAAGTGATCCACCCTGGATGGTTACCACTGGTCCACCATTCATCAGCTTCCCCTCCATCTTCACCCCAGCATCGGAATACACCATCTCAGAGCTCATCCTTAAAGCCAAAACCACCACCAGTCAGCTTGATCCTCTCCCACCACCCTGGTCAAGGCTTGCCTACCAGCCATATCACCCATGATCACTGACATAATTAACTCCTCCCTCACCTCTGGAATTGTACCCACCACCCTCAAACTGGCTGCAATCACCCCCATCCTCAAAAAACCCGGTACTGACCCAGCAGATCTAAACCACTACAGGCCCATCTCCAACCTATCCTTCATTTCCAAGACCCTTGAAAGGGTGGTTGCCGCAGAGCTTCAGTCCCATCTTGACACAAACAACCTCCATGAACCCTTCCAATCTGTTTTCCGCCAAAAACACTACTGAAACAGCCCTGGTTAAAATCACCAACGACCTCCTCCGTGCAGCTGACTCCGGACTTCTCACCATCCTCATCCTCCTTGACCTCAGCGCTGCATTCGATACCATCTCTCACCCACTACTCCTGGACCGCCTGGCTGGCATTGGGATCACTGGTGTTGCACTCTCCTGGTTCTCATCATACCTCACTGACAGACAACAGTTTGTACAACTCGGTAATCACAAGTCACAAGAAAGTGCTATTTCACTGGGTGTCCCCCAGGGTTCAGTACTGGGTCCACTCCTATTCATCATATATCTCCTCCCCCTGGGCAAAATCCTCCGTCACCATGAGGTTAATTTTCACTGCTACGCCGACGACACACAGGTCTACATTTCCTCCAAACCCACCACTGCCCTGCCCCCAACCTCCCTCACCACCTGCCTTGAGGACATCAGGAGCTGGATGAGCTGAAGCTTAACAGTAGCAAAACTGAGGCCCTGCTCATCAGCTTCAAATCCACCCTCACCAAGTCACAAACACCCCAGCACCAAACATCATCATCGACGGCTTCCCCATACCATTCGCTGCCCAAGTGAAAAGCCTCGGTGTCATTCTGGACAGCTCCCTCTCATTCGCAGCACACATAAAAAACATCACCCGCACCGCCTTCTTTCATCTTCGGAACATCTCCAGACTCCGCTCATCTCTGTCCCAACCCAGCACTGAAATCCTGCTACACTCATTCGTCACATCCCGGATTGATTACTGCAATGCACTTCTGACTGGCCTTCCCATCAAACTCCTCAATAGACTGCAAATAATCCAGAATTCTGCTGCCCGGATCATCACCCGCACCAACTCATCCGACCAAAACACCCCCATTCTCACTCAGCTACACCGGCTTCCTGTACGCTACAGTATTGACTACAAAAACCTTCTACTCAAATATAAAGCTCTCCATAACCTTGCCCCCATCTACATCACCGACCTCCTTCAGGAGTACACCCCCTCCCGCACCCTCCGCTCTTCGTCCGTAGGACTTCTCACTGTCCCAAGCTCTCGCCTCAAAACCATGGGTGCTCGAGCATTCAGCTGCTCGGCTCCCAGACTCTGGAACCCCCTGCCACTACACATCCGACAGTCTGATTCCATAACAACAAAACCCAACTCAAAACCCACCTGTTCAAACTGGCATTTTCTTTATAAACTGTACCCTGTGTCAGAGTCCTGCATCGGGTCAGGTGACCCGCAAAAAGAGTGATGCACGGGTGGTATTTTTTCAAAAAAAAGATTCCGGGTTCGGTTCTAGGTAAAACAAAGAAGATGCGGGTCGGGTCGCTGGTGCTGCATAATAAATATATTAAAATAATTTAATTTAATGTTTAAATCCTCAGACCTCTCCCCCTCGGGACCGCGCATAATCATAACCTCTGCAGCGCTTCAATCTGCTGCTGAGCGCGCCACATTCGAAATGGCTGAGGTGAAGCTCTCTAGCGGAGAATACAGCATTGTCAATAACTCTTCCTCAAGAGCGAAATCCAACTTCTGGGAGGCTTTTGGTGTCATCCTAGGTCCATTTACTGTTGTTTGTCTTGTCTTATCCCGGCTGATATTTCACTAAATCCACTGTTTTAATTGTTCCCTATATTGCCCCTATGCCCTGTAAGGTGTCCTTGGGTGCTATGAAAGGCGCCCCCCCAAAAAAATGTGTTATTATTATTAGTGAAAGAAATAGAGCAATTAGGGTTTAAAAACCTTTCAAGAAAAACCAAAAGTGTGCTCAAAGGAGAACAAGTGCAGGAATAAACCAGCAGGTAACCAGAAACACAAAGGGATGTGTAAGAATTCCAAGTTTACTTTGGTGTGATATATTGCCACCTGTAAAAGTCCAGATAGATCCTTTTACTTTGAGAAACAGTCACCAGTCAGGCACCAACTTTGTTATTTAGGGAAAAAGCAGAGCTAATAATGGAGGTGACACATTGTGCTGTGATTTCTCATGTTCATTTCTCACATTGTCCAGTGCATACTGGCATACTTCCCCCCCCCTCCCTAAATAGAAATATGAATGTGAATGAAGGCTCTCCTCAGACCCACACCGCAGGTCTGACAGAAACATGTGCACATTTTAAGAAGCAGTCAGGATTTCTAGATTGGCAACTTCATTCATTTGGGGGTGTGTGTGTGTGTGTGTGTGTGTGTGTGTGTGTGTGTGTGTGTGTGTGTGTGTGTGTGTGTGTGTGTGTGTGTGTGTGTGTGTGTGTGAGAGAGAGAGAGAGAGAGAGATATTGTCTACCTACCCTGCAGCCTAAATAAAAACACAGTGGGGGTTTTCAAGTCGAGACACTTTACATGCAAATTACTAAGCACTTTAGGAGTACTTTGTATTGTAATGGAAGAAAATTGCAGAATTAGGAAATATATCTTTCAGCTGGATTGCTGGATGATTTTGTGATTTTGCTGCATGAGTTCCATGCTTCGGTTTCATTTTCCGAAGGTGAAATGAGTCTGGTGATAGGACGGCCAAAAGGAATGGTGCCTCTGCTGTGTCACATTTACTAATCGCAGCGACACATCTCCAGATATTAAAAGATTATACCGGGCAGAGGTTACAAACACTGTGACAAGTAACTGAGACATGAACAACAATCTGAGCGGGATATATTCCATATTAGTTTCCCGGCGCGTCCCTCTTATCTCATTCCTGTTGAAGAGTGTTTGTGAGCGTCAGTCAGAGTTCAGCAGCTTTATTCTGGAGGCTGTGTGTTTGGTTTAGCAGCTCAGACCGACAGGATGTGGTCTCTTCTCTGCAGTATTTTATACTTCATCTAGCTGAGAATATTGCAATTTCCAGCAAATGCAAAGAAACCCTTTAAAAGGAGGAAGTAGGGTTATAATGTTTCATTGTTTCAGAGGATTGTTATGAAATCAGTTTCATCCGACACGTTTGTTGACTTTGAATAACACAAAGTCAGGACCAGGCCGGTTTATAGATGTATATAACCACATGCTAACTAACTGGGCGAGTTCTATACATGTGATTTTTACTCGGTGTGTAATCTGTAGAGCCAGCAGCCAAGTGGCTAACTTAGAGTTGCTACTACAGCAAGACACACACAAAGACACACTTCACTGTGGTGAGGGTCCAGCATGTTGTTCGCAATCAGGTGAAGGGGTGGTGATGTTTAGCAGTCTTGAATTATTATTTTAGAATAGAAAAGTAATTGGAATATATCCCATTATTAAGTATTTGTTCATTTAAATAAATATTATACCAATAAAAGGATAGTGAAATAATACAAAAGTTGGAGTCACAGAGTGGTGACATTAATGCAGGATGGGGAGTATCGCTGACGGATTTTGGAAATTTGAGTGTGTGTGTATGTGTGTGTGTGTGTGTGTGTGTGTGTGTGTGTGTGTGTGAGTTGCTCTTCAGATCCACGCCTGAGTGGCTGCAGGATCTGACAGCCCGGCTTCCCAGGATTCCCACGTGGCCGACCTCCTTAGGACGGAGAGTATTGTTGCCATGTGAACCGCCCTGAGCAGGATGCACACCAGGAGCAGTTTCCATCCCAGCAGCAAGGGTGCACAGGCTGTTCCTTTACTTTAGTCCAGACCAGAGAAGTTTGCTTTGCCGTATATCTGCTTTTCTTCTCATTTAGTTGACACTGATCAATTAGTAGCCAAGAAGGGCTCGAGAACAAGACGCCAGCTCTTTATTGGACAGTTTTAGTGACAGATGGGCCGTATGTGAATTAAATAAATCTAAAATTACTTATCACATTTGCATAGTGTGTGATTTGAGCTTAAACATGAGGAGAGGCAAAGAAGTAGGACTTCTTTCAACTGATCAGATTCCTTTTTTTGGCCACTGCAGCAGCATGATACGCTGCCAAGATGAGAATCCTGACAGAGCTGATTATCTCCTGAAGGGACAGAAAACTCTGACAAATCCACGTTTGCTTTACTTATGGAAGCCTCAGGTACCTGCCGGTCTCATTTAGTTATTGCTTCTTTGTTTTATTTGGCCTTGTTTGGGTTGGTTCTCTCCTTAGCATGTCTTTGGTGGTTTCAATCAGTTTGATCACTTGTATTTATTTCAATGGTGTTCTCGTTAGTTCATTCTTGTGTTTTCAGTTTGAAACCATAACACTCAGGAACCATATATACCAGCACATCACATTTTCCCATTTGAATACTGTTTTCTTAAATTTACCCACTCAAGGCTTCTATGTTTCTCCAGAGTAAGAACTCTTTAACCACTGCGGGTTGATGAATCTGAGGCAAATAAAAAATGCTAATTCTGTTTTCTGTGCCAAACACTCAGCAGCATATAATCAGAGCAATGCATTTCAATCCATGTGTCCAATTACACTTGAATACATCCATTCCATAATTTGATAGTATTTGAAGTTTGATCTGTGTCCTTTGTTAAGTTATATTGTTTCTCAATGGAAGTCTTTCCATTCAGTGGTTGCTAAAGTTTTAATTAAAGCTGTAACGATGGACTTTTTGGGCACTGGGGGGCAGCAGAACAAGCGGTGTACTGTACATTGACATACACAGTCATTGTGGTCAACAGCTGCCTGTTTAATCCTTGAATGGTTTGTTCTTTGGTTATTCCGTTTCAAAACCGAATACGAAAAACTGAAAAACCGGTGTTGTTTTTTTGTTTTTCTGTTTTAAAACCAAAATAGAAAAACAGAAACAGGGAAAACCGACGTTGTTCTGTTTTTAAACCAAAACGGGAAAACAGATAAATCAATGTTTTGGTTTTGTTTGTATGGTTTACACATAATCCAGTGAATGCTGGGAAAATGAGGAGAAGGTGCATGCACATTATTTCAACGTGTGTCAGTAGCCTAGTTAAACTTCCACCAGAAAACAGTTGAAAATGGCTTTCATGATGTTCCGAGGGATTCGGCGGCTCAGCCTAAGGTCTCAGCCTCTCGTGCGCACGAGAAGGTTACCGGTGCGCCAAGTAGGAAGTGGAGCACACAGGAGATAACCGTTTCATTGCAGACTGTTATGTTTATGTGGGGAAATGGTAGTGCATACATTATTTGAGATATATTTCGAACTCAGACTTCATTTTAAGGACATTTCGGCCAGGGGTTTAGACGTGTAACTCAGCACCAGAGCGCTTTGCCTTTTACGCACCGCCTTCACTGTGTTTACCTTCATTAAAACAGCTTAAGCGCGACTTCAGGCTGCAACCACACACACACACACACACACACACACACACACACACACACACACACACACACACACACACACCCACACCACACACACACACCACACACACACACACACACACACACACACACACACACACACACACACACACACACACACACACACACACACACACACACCACACAACACACCACACACACACACAACACCACACACACACACACACACACACACACACACACACACACACACACACACACACACACACACACACACACACACACACACACACACACACACACACTTTATGAAGGAGATGTCCCTAATGACGAGCCGCCACTGATGCTTGTTATTAACGATCTAAAAATGCATGAAAATATTTTTCGGATGATTTAGTTTTATTTTGTGTCTAACTTTCTATTGTTGGGAAATGAGGGTGGAAGTGAATCCCTCCCTTGTCTCTCACCGCCCTCCCTTTTCCCGTTCTCCCAGACCCCTCTGGAGTAATATTCAAATACATTTCAATAAAAGAAAAAGGGAATTATAATTTAAGGGGATTATTTAAATTCACTAATGTTAGGGTACGCACAACCAAGCGAGGTTTTTGTATTTCCGTTTGTGGGATGAAGCTTTGGAACAGTTTGAATAAGGAGCTCGGGGATGTCCTAACGTAAAACTGTTTAAAAAAAAAAAAAGGTATAAGGACATGATTTTCGCAAGATACAGGGATTAAATTGTTTAATCATAACTGGGTGTTTACGTTTTATTTATTTTTTTGGTTTGTTATTTTATCTTTTCTTGATTACCATTTACCTCTTTAATGTATTTGTTTATTTAGTTATTTGTTGTTATGTTTTTGTTTTTTTAATAACAAAAGTATTTTGAAAAACTAGGGTCCTAGGAATGCGGTCCAAGGACTGCATTCCTGAAACTGCAGTCTCCGGCATTGTAGAAACATGCTATTGATTCATTCTACTGAGCCGAGAGCGGGAGCTCGAGGGGAGGGGCTTAAGGGGCGCATGCTCTATGAGCGCACATACGGGTTCTTCTGCTCTGACAGCCAGGCATGACGGGTAATCTGTGACGTTTCGCTCTCGAAAATCTCAGGCCATTTTGTCCTCATGTGCCAATGAGAAGCTCTCATAGGAAAGAACGAGACCCCGCCTCCGACGCTGTATCTGTTATGGTATCTGAGAGGACCCAAACGCAGGACACGGCAGAGTGTTGAAAAAGGGTTTATTAGTGGACGAGATGCGGGGAGTATAATCCGGCTGGAGTGGCGAGGACGTGGCGGCTGGTGACGGCAACACGGCGGTCGGAGAATGATCCTGGAGCACAAGAAGAAAACACGTTAGAAGCTAGAACATCCAGGTATGAGGAAATAGCTTATAATGCTAAGTAGCCTTGGAATTATACCACTGTGGTGTTACAACGATCTGGCGCAGAAGGTTGTGGAGCCTCCTGATATGCCGTTGTAAATGGCTTGATGGAAAGCAGGTGTGTAGTCGGGGAGGGTGCACAGCTGATTGCAGCAGGTGAGTGGAGGTTGAGCCGGGAGCCAGGAGTGACAGCCACCACACCCACACAAACAGGGGAAAAAACAAACAAACACAAAGGAGACGGCTGGAGGACAGCCACCACAGTACCCCCCCCTTAACGGACGCCTCCAGGCGGCCTACCAGGTCTACCAGGGTTATCCCGGTGGAAGTCCCGTACCAGGGACGCGTCGATGTTTCGCCGGGGAACCCAACCTCTCCTCTGGCCATAGCCCTCCCAATCCACAGATATTGGAATCCCCTTCCACGGCGACGTACGTCCAACAACGCCTGACGGTGTAGGTTGGGTGACATCGATGATGCGGGGGGTGGGGGAAGATCACTGGAGGAGACAAGGGGCTGCTGGCAACAGGTTTTAGCAGAGAAACATGAAATGTAGGGTGAACCTTCATGTGTGGGGGAGCTTGAGCTTGACTGCAGATGGGTTAACAACAGAGTCATGATGAAGGGCCGACATAACGTGGCGTGAGTTTTTTAGACTCTGTCTTAAGTGGGAGGTCTTTGGAGGAAAGCCAAACACTCTGACCTGGTAAGTAGTTGGGGGCCGGGGTCCTGTGACGGTCTGCGATGAGGCGGTTGCGGGCAGCGGAGCGGAGGCGGCTCGGGTGTCCTTCCACACCTTACGACAGCGCGAAGGTGGGTTGAATGGAAGGAACAGCAACTTCCTCTTCCTGGCTGGAAACAGGGGTGGTTGAAAACCCATGGCACAATGAAAGGTGAAATACCTGTGGCTGCATTTGACAGGGAGTTGTGGGCATACGATCCATGGCAGATGTGGGCACCATGAAGAGGGGTTCCTGAAAGCCACACAGCGGAGAGCCGCTCCCAGGTCCTGGTTGGCCCGTTCCGTTTGCCCGTTTGTTGAGGATGATAACCATGACAGGCTCACCGATGCTCCCAGAGCCTGACAGAAGACTTCCAAACGTGGGAAATGAACTGGGGACCCCGGTCAGAAACGATGTCGGTGGGGATTCCATGGAGTCGAACAACGTGGTTGACCAGAAGATCTGCAGTCTCTCGGGCTGTGGGAAGCTTGGGAAGCAACAAAGTGTACCATCTTGGAAAATCTGTCCACAATAGTTAGGATGATGGTATTACCTTGTGAGAGTGGAAGTCCAGTAACAAAATCCAAGGCCACATGCGACCAAGGGCGACTAGGTACTGGCAGCGGGCGAAGCAGACCAGAGGGAGGTTGGTGGAAGGACTTGGCGCGGGCACATACTGTACAGGCAGCAACAAAGACCCTGGTGTCTTGAGCCATGGAAGGCCACCAGAACCGCTGTCTGAGGATAAACAGTGCGATGGACACCAGGATGACACGAGAGACGGGAGGCGTGTGCCCACTGCAGGACCTTGGAGCGACAGAGATAGGCACAAAGAGACTATTAGCTGGGCAGTTACCTGGGTTAGGCTGCGCCCGCTGAGCCTCCTTAACTAGTGACTCAATCTCCCAGTAACAGCCGCCACCACGCAGGAGGCAGGCAGGATGGTGTCTGGACTGGCAGCTGGTCCTTCGGAAGCGAACTGGCGAGAGAGAGCGTCCGGCTTGAGGTTCCGTGACCCTGGGCGGTAGGTAAGGGTGAATGAGAAGCGACCGAAATACAGGCCCATCGAGCCTGACGGGAGTTAAGGCGCTTGGCAGTTGGATGTAAGCCAAGTTTTTGTGGTCTGTCCATACAATAAAAGGGAGCTCAGCTCCCTCCAGCCAGTGCTCCACTCCTCTAGGGCAAGTTTGACAGCCAGCAGCTCTCTGTTACCCACGTCATAGTTCTTCTCAGCTGGAGTGAGGCGGCGGAGAAAAATGCACAAGGTGTAATTTTTGGTCTCTTCAGCGCTGGGAAAGAACTGCCCTACCCCGGTGTTGGAGGCATCGACCTCCACAACGAACTGGCGAGAGGATCAGGGTGGATGAGCACAGGGGCAGTGGTGAAGAGTCTCTTTAGCTCCGAGAAGGCTGCATCGCACTCTGGGGTCCAGGAAAAGCCAGTTGTAGGGGAAGTGAGTTGGTTAAAGGGCCCGCCACTCTGCTGTAGTCTCTGATGAAGCGCCGATAGAAGTTGGCGAACCCAAGAAACTGTTGAAGCTGTTTAACTGAGGTTGGTTTGGGCCACCCTGCCACTGCTTGGATCTTCTCAGGGTCGGTCCTAATCTTTCCCCTCAACGATGTAGCCCAGGAATGAGACTGTGTTGACATGGAATTCGCATTTCTCCGCCTTCACAAAGAGTCTGTTCTCCAGGAGTCTCTGCAGCACCTGCCTGACATGGATAATGTGTTCCTCCTGGTTACGAGAGAATATGAGGATGTCATCCAAGTAGACAAAGACTGACCGGTTGAGGAGGTCACGGAGCACATCGTTCACCATCGACTGGAAAACTGCTGGGGCATTCGTCAGTCCAAAAGGCATCACCAGGTACTCGAAGTGACCGAGTGGTGTGTTAAAGGCCGTCTTCCACTCGTCCCCTTCTCGGATTCTGACGAGGTGGTAGGCATTGCGGAGGTCCAGTTTGGAAAAAATGGTGGCTTCCTGGAGGGGTTCAAAGGCGGAGTTAATGAGGGGTAATGGATATTTGTTTTTTACTGTGATGGCATTAAGACCCCTATAATCAATGCAGGGCCGCAGTGAGCGGTCCTTCTTGGACACGAAGAAAAAGCCAGCACCGACCGGGGAGGAGGATGGGCGGATGACACCGGCAGCCAGGGAGTCATGGATGTAATTCTCCATGGATTTCCTCTCGGGCGAGACAGGTTGAACAGACGGGAGGAAGGCAGAGGGGCCCCGGGAAGGAGGTCAATGGGACAGTCGTAGGGTCGATGAGGAGGAAAGAAAGAGCTCTCTGTTTACTGAACACTTCTCCTAGGTTATGATATTCAGTGGGGACAGATGACAGGTCAGGCGGCTCGACCTTGAGTGGTGGAGCGGCGGCCTCTGCTGGCGGTAGGGCAGACTGCAGGCATGAGGATAAACAAAAAAAAACTCCAACTAATGATTTTGCCAGTTACCCAATCAATCTGGGGGTTGTGTGTGCTTAACCAGGGATGGCCCAACACTCTGGGGGCATGAGGTGAGGAAATTAGGTGAAACTGAATATATTCACGATGGTTTCCAGACAGAATGAGGTTTACTGGCTTGGTGCGGTGAGTGACTTGGGCCAGGAATTTTCCATTTAGAGCATTAGCATTAAGAGGAGAATCTAACACTTCGCTGGGAATTCCTGCCTGAGCTGCAATGTTAATGTCCAAAAAGTTCTCGTCCGCCCCCGAGTCCACTAAGGCGAGCAGAGGTAGAGACTGTTGGTTGCAGCAAAGCACAGCTTCTAGCTGCGTTCTGGGTCGGGGGTTGAGAGAGGAGGAAGGGCTCGCCAGAATCCCCACAGCTACTGACGAGCCTGTCCTTTTGGCAGATTAGGACAGGAGGAAACGAGATGGCTGGTTTGGCTGCAATAAACACATTCCCCAGCCTGGATCCTTCTAGCACGCTCAGATGGTGAGAGGCGGGCCCTTCCCACTTGCATAGGCTCCTCTCCTGGGGGTGAGACCGTGTAAGGAGTCGGGAAGGATCTGGAGATTGGGGCAGTGCCAATTTGGGGATCAGGTGAGGAGTAGCTGGGATTGGGGTGACGGCTATTCCTATCCCTACGTCTCTCTCTGAGGCGATTATCTATTTTGATAGCTGTGGCAATTAAATTATCCAAGCTAACTGGATCATCCCTAGCAGCTAGCTCGTCTTTAATTGCTTCATTCAGCCCACGAAAAAAAACATCCTGCATTGACTCGTTATTCCAGCCTGAGTCAGCAGCAACTGTTCTAAACTCAACTGAAAATTCGGCTACACTACGGGAGCCCTGCCGGAGAGAAAGGAGGCGCCTGGAAGCGTCCCTCCCCCGTACCGGGTGATCAAAAACTTTTTTCATTTCAGAAATGAAAGTATCATATGACAAGCATAATTGTGGCTGGCTCTCCCTAACAGCTGTAGCCCAATCTAAAGCACTCCCCCTCAACAGACTCATTACATATGCTACCCTTGCCCCATCTGTATGGTAAGTACTAGGCTGCTGCTCAAAAACTAACGTACACTGGAACAAAAAGGCTCTACAAATACCCAAATCTCCAGCGTATCGCTCCGGTGTGGGAATGACGGCCTCTCGTAGCTGATGGGGAGGTGCGGCAGGAGCGGGGGGGGCTGTCGGCTGTGCAGCGGGCTGTGGGGGAGAAGACTGTGAGGTGAGCAGTTCCACTTGTGTGCCGATCCTTTGCATGTTAGCGGAGAGGTTCCAGAGAGTCTCCACTACCTCACGGAGAACCATGTCGTGATGCCCCACGAGAGCGCCTTGATTGGCCAGGGCTTGGCTGAGTTCGTCCGCGGTCTTGGTCTGGTGGCCTCTGTCCGCTGGGTCCATGCTGGCCAGATCGTTCTGTTATGGTATATGAGAGGACCCAAACGCAGGACACGGCAGAGTGTTGAAAAAGGGTTTATTAGTGGACGGGGTGCGGGGAGTATAATCCGGCTGGAGTGGCGAGGACGTGGCGGCTGGTGACGGCAACACGGCGGTCGGACAATGATCCTGGAGCACAAGAAGAAAACACGTTAGAAGCTAGAACATCCAGGTATGAGGAAATAGCTTATAATGCTAAGTAGCCTTGGAATTATACCACTGTGGTGTTACAACGATCTGGCGCAGAAAGGTTGTGGAGCCTCCACTGATATGCCGTTGTAAATGGCTTGATGGAAAGCAGGTGTGTAGTCGGGGAGGGTGCACAGCTGATTGCAGCAGGTGAGTGGAGGTTGAGCCGGGAGCCAGGAGTGACAGCCACCACGCTCACACAAACACAGACAGGGGAAAAGAAAGAAAGAAACAAACACAAAGGAGACGGCTGGAGGAGTACAGCCACCACAGTATCCAGTTCTTATTATACATGGGTGGACGGAAGGGCACAGCTGTTCACCATTTGCAATTTCATTGTATCATTGTATCATTGTTTTATTAAACGCTGTTAACTTGTAAATAAACTTCCTGGACTCTTTTCAGCTAATCCTAACTCAGAGATAAAATACCCTACACTACGCATTACTGTACTAGGCTAGCTAAAGTAATATTGTCAGTCACCACCTTGTACGACCACAGAGAAGTTTGGCTGTCTTTCTCAAATACGATATGATAAGATGTACTTTATTGATCCCAATCTGGGATAGTTTTGCGTTGCAGCAGCATAAAAGACAAGGCATTGCATATAAGAGAATTTAAGAGTAGAAAAAACAAATCTAAAATGTAAACATATACACATATATATGTTGAAATACCAATTTATAGTTAACAAAATATAAAGCAGGATATTATATACATTATATTACAAATACGCAGTTTGGGCAGTTTTATATTAACCCCATAGCTGCTGCCCTTATAACTGCTTGTAAATGTATATTCACCAAGTGCTCAATCCCCTGTCTAGTTAGCATTTGCTTTGACATGTATGTTATTGTACAGATATAAATTTATTTATTTAACAGTTTTAGTCTCCATATATAGTATTACCTGTATGTTGATCTTAGTTGAAATATACAAATGTTACATATTAACCTCAAAACCTTGTGTTCTGTTTCATTGCTTATCACTTCCATATATTGTGTACACTAGTGTTATTTTGTGTTAATGTTGTAGTTTTCTTCGTGCTGAACACCATAACTCTTTTCTCTGCCGCAGCCCAATCCCCCCGCAGGGATCAATTCCTTTTTACTGGAGCTCATATTGTGTTTGGATATTTGATTTGAAACCAAACGCTGAGCAGAACCAGAGAGCAGGAACTCGTTTGTTGCGTTGAATTCAGAGTCTTCCTCTGTGGTGGAGACCCTTGATCCTCCTGAGTGTAACCTTCCCTGTCGAAGCGCGCTGAAGTCGTGACGTCAGTGCTCGGCTTTGATCAGCGTGTCAACAGGTTTATCTCTCGCTTGCAAAAGCCAAAGATAGGAGAAAGAGCGACACGAGAATCTGAAGACAGCATTTTCTGCAATTAATAGGGCGTTTACATCATTAGTCTGGGTTAGCGCTAAGAAAGCGGAGTGTTTGAGTCGGCCACGGGAAGTTATTAAAATGTAAAAGAGTCCAGAAGCCCATGGCAATCCATCTCCAAAACCTGACTGTGGACTCAATGTTTGATTCATAATCTCCTGGTAAATGACTTTGCTGTAGAGTGGGTGTCAGTCAGATTGAATCCTGACCTTGTTATGAATAACGCCGCAGGGCCTTTAGGGTTAAATGCAATGGCAAAAAAAAAGGCTTATGATTCTTACGACCTAAATTCACTCTGACATCACACTGTTTAATGAGTGATGGTGCGTCTCTGGCAGGGTTTGAGCTGTTTCATTGATTCTGCTGTGTTTCCTTTGGTTGTCTTTGTGTACTTGACAATATGTGAACTGTGGCAGCAATTAGGATCCCTTAAAAGTAGGGAGTATTGGCTCTGGTGTGCACACGGGATTCACACATTGATTTACTGATTTATTATCCAATATGACATTAATTAAATGTTTCTGTAAACTAACCTAGTAGAGATTTTCTCCGTTAAACCTGTTAACCCCCGAGCCTGTTTTTCAGGTCTCAGGCTCGAAAATGACATTTCCAGAACAAATGACTATATCTTCCCTTCTAAAAGGGGAAAATTTATAATCTTTTTTCTCAAAGTAATGATAAACCTGTGAGTTGGATGTAGAAAAGTCAGAATTAATATAGATGTTTTTTATTTTAAAGAAAATTCAGATTGAACATAGTAAAAAACTGTAAATTATAGTGTCCGTCCAAAAAATTTTTTTTCTTATAGTGAAAACTACCCTTGAATGATGGGATGGTAGACTAAAAGCTTTAGGAATCCAAAGTACAACATATAATAAGTACCGTGTATCAAGATTGATGCAAAACAAGTGACATTTGACCTTTATAGAGAGGTTTAGCAAAAAAAACTCCACCTCTGGGGTGATTTGGGTGGAAATGGCCGTTTTTGCCGTTTCTCTGGAACCCATTGGTCGATTTTGGTGATTGACATCTCTTTTTAACCGTTAGAGCCAATAGAATCGAAGGGGAATTTCCACATACACACCAACGTTACCAATGCAACGCGCATGCAGTTTCCCCAAATCGAAACCTGTCTCACGCTCTGAAATCTGAAAACGTAAAAGTAGGTTTATTGCTTATGGATTATCAGAAATCATTTCAAAGTGACACAGACACATTGGATTAACCTATGGATTAACCTTCAGCAGCGTTTTTATCGTTTTAATGCCATTGAAGACAACTTTTGATAAGACAATAACGAAGGTAAGACATAGTGCCGTTTTTGCTACCTAGCGCCACATATTATGATGTCTGTTTTTGTTTATTATGTCGCGAGTTCTTATCAATGAGTGATGATATATATACCCATCGATTCTGTGTCTTCTCACGATGCTAATCGATGGGTTGGATGTGCAGTTACGATAAGTAATCAGGGTGTTATGAGTAAGTTTCTGTGCAAACGCCGTTAGCATTTTTTCGCTCGTGGCTAATTCAGAGGCTCAGCGTTAGCTTTGTGTTTTTTTTTCCAAAAAATAAATAAAATGATCAGTTAGCTGAGTTTCTTCCCGTTTCATGGATATAAAACATTCATAGTTTATTAAATATTAAGAAGCCCTCAGACGCTGTTTCCTGCCGATGATGCGTTTTTCCGCCCGGGGGCGGGTCGATGGGGTTCAACAGGTTTTAAAGGGTGGTAAATAAAACTCATGAAGACCTCATGGCAGATATATTTGATTTATAGCCTCACAAGTGATGTTTTTATTTTTTACTTTTGGCGGGGGCAAGTTAAACCCTGCCATGTTTATTTTGGTTTCCATTGCATTTACATTTCTTAGATTAAATGCATGAGTTGTATTAGGTCTGGTCTCAGAAGGACCATCTCTTGCTCATTTGCTGCTTCAAATGAAATGCTTTTAAATAACCAAATAATGTGGTACTTCCAAAAATTCATAGGAAATACCATTAGCTTATCACCAGACAGAGGAGTTTCCTAATCAGCGGGGAGGCAGAGGAGCAAACAGCTCACCTATAACAGGTTAACAACAGTTTTTATCTGCAAAGCTACTGTTTGTGATTGGAGGATGCTTATATGATCACCTGGTTACATTTTATTCAAGTCTTTTTAGTCCCAATTGTTCTCCTTTTAGATTTCTTACAGATTTTTAACTAGCTAGCGTTAGCCAACACACTTTAGCTTCACTGTCCTTCAACAAGCTAACGGCGAGGATGGATATGGACTAGGGATGTGCATCTCCATCATTCAGGACGATGCGATGCGCATCTCGATACGTTGCCAACGATACGATACATTAATGATACATTTGAAGCACCGGGCGATACGATACGATGCGATTCACCCCTGTTGCGATACAGTTCGATACGATTTGATTCAACATTATGCGATACGATGCGATTCAACACAATGCAAAATAATGATACAATTCAATATGGTACGACAGAGGATTTTTGTTTTATTCCTTATATGCAGCAAATCATAAATTAACAAAAAAGTGCTTTACATATTTGGTTCTCTCTACCAGTACTGCGCATCCGATCATGCTGTTTCTTTTTTACCTTAAAAAAACAAACACTTGGACCTTTCACAAACAGTCCTTTTCACAAGTCCTTTGTAGTAGTGTTCTCTGTCTCCAGAGTACAGTACAATTTTACAACACCTCACAGTTAAACAATTTAAGGATGCATTGCCCAGGATTAACAATATGCAAATAACAACTACCATAGTGCAATGCCCATACAACTGCCAGCCTGATGTGCTTAGCACTCATTCATAGGCTAACTCACCAGTGAGCAGAAAGCAGTGGTTTCTATATGAACAATAAAGAATACAAATAACCTTTCACAAACAGGTCTTTCATAACTGCTTACAGTAAGGAAGACATTTAAACTATTATTGGCAGTCACAGGCTGTTAAACTAAACACCACTCTCTCTGACAGAACACCTCACTGAGTGATTTAACTCATATGTCTAACTTTCAGGTTTTTCTTTTCAGCCGCAGACCCCATGTCGCCTCTTTATGTGCGTCGCTAAGTTCCTCGTACTACTTGTGTACTTTAAAGCGGCACGGCATCGTTTACAATTTGCTTGCGATTTGTCAAGTTGTCCGTCTTTCTTGAAAAATCCGAAGTGTTGCCAAACGTTTGATTTGTAGGTATTTTTGGTGCGCTGTGTTTCTCTTTATCCTCGACTTCCATGTTTGTTGATAACTGTGACACGGCTCTCGGCCTCCGTAGTGGCGAAGCAAAGATCAAAGATCATCTCTGCTGAGTGCTGACAGGATATTATATGAATGAATCGTTTTTTTACTGATGCAAAGACGCTACTATAGATGCATCGCGAGTTCAACCCAAACTGTAGCTGATGTGCACTCTTTCAACCAGTGCACTCGCATTTTGAACGTTTATGCCGGTGCACCGATGCGAATCAGTGAATCTTAACATCCCTAATATGGACATGTGGCCGACTGATATGTTGCTCCAATCGATGCAGTCTGGATCCCGGTATGGTCAACCGACTACTGCAGGGGCTGCTGGGAGGATTTGTCTCGCATTGTAACGTAGCGGGTGCTGCATCGTCCCTTGTTGGATTGACAGGCTTCTATTGACACCATACACACAGACGCAAGTAGCCAAAATGAGTAACATTATAATCCTGAGCCATCATCTGCCGCTTGTCGGTATGACCAATACGTTTTATATATTATTATGTCAAATAATAAAGCAGTTTTTCTGCTGCCAGCTCAGAGCTCTGTACACACATAAAGTGTAATTGTTACTGGTTTTGGTGTAAAAGAAAATGGAGCTTATTGCTGCACTTTGAGTCAGACTGTACCTTCAGCTCTCTTTAACACCCTCAACACAGAACGATTTTATTATACTTGTGACACACGCTGCCAAACATACACATCTAATCACTTCTTTCCTGACTCATTTTCTTAACCACACAAATATTGTTTTATCACAGCAGCAGGGACTGTGCATGTGACCAGCGTTAACACAGTAGTCCCATCATCACAGCATGCTGTCAGTTTTGCAGGTGCTGTTAACCATGAGGAAGTACATGAGAGTTAAACATTCCACTGCTGAATGATGTGACTTGATGCAGAAAGCTAAATGGATTTCCACCTAGATGTTTTCAGTGCATTCGCGTGTTGGAGGAATAAATCTACTGATGTCATTAACGTCCTCATTTATATTCCAATTGCCTCACAGGGCAATTGTTTCCAAACTTGAGGAAAAAGCAAGAGGAGAAGAGAAACAAGTGAGTGCTGCTCACAGATTTATTTTCCGGAACATGAGCTTTGTGCTCGATGATAAAAATAAATAAAAAGCAGCACCCATCTGATCTCTCTGGTGCGAGGCTCCGTCTGAAGAGCCAACCGTGTGCGGGACATCCAGTGCAGGTGATATGGAGATCAAATGGCCTTCCAGCAGCCAGCGCCACCCCGAGCCGCCTGTTGAAAGGAGACACAATCCCGATAAATGTATTCCTGTCAACATTGCTGCGATGCCTTTTTAATACAGACCCTGGGGGATTCGGGCCAAGAGCAGCCCAGTCAAACTCCATTTCTGTGGGCTGCAAGAGAGATGTGACAGAGCCGTGTGCAGGGCAGGGACAGCAGGCAGTGTCGGGGCGCAGGCAGCCATGGAGGACGGACAGAGGCTGGTAAAGGTACTGTTTTTATTGTTTAACACGGCTGAGTGAACCCTAATCAGCCTGAACAGAGCGGAGCAAGTCAACTCTATTACAGTCTGATTGTTGGAGAGAAGAATAAACTGGGCCAGTGGTTTTCAGGAACAGGCCAGCATAAGTGTGGAAAGAGCAATTCAGGCTGCGGTCACACTTCTAGCACAGTTGGGTTCCTTCAATCTGAGGTGAAAAGTTGGCTTGGTTGCATTCTGGATCGGTTTTCAGGTCATTCACACGGCCGGGAAGTCCTTCAGTCCTATGTAAACCTCAGATTCAAGCCTGGGCCCTCATCTCCAGCAGATTATTGGACAGTTTTGGCAACACATGCCCTAACTGTAGGTGAAAGATTCAAAGCAAGAATCATGATCATCTACATCGTAATTCAAAGATTAAAACGCTAATTGGCTCCCTTCATACATTTGAAACCAATGTCTAGTGCTTTGAGAATCCACAGAGTTGTTCCATCCCTCACTTCCCTCTAGAATCAGCTCCTGGGCGCTTAAGTCTCCTTCAAGCTTCACTAAAATGTCTCAAAAATAAAATAAAAAGCTGTACGGGGTCTGCACCAGAAAGAAACTGGAGCGGGAGATAAGGACAAAAATCTGCTCTGCGCTCCAACCAAAATCCTCCGTCATACCTATACCTCCAAACCTGGGCACACATCCAGTGATTCATGTTTGCAGCAGCACCAGTATCAGTAATGTGTCAATGCCTTCTCATATAAATAGGAAAGTCTGCTCTCGAGACCTAAACATATACATGTAAAAAGACCTATGATGCATGTGCTCCACACCATCAACATCACACATCACCTCTTTATCCGGACATTAAACAGGAATCAGCTCTCTGTCTCATGTTTCAGCTGTAATCATGTGTTCCTTGAATATTCCTCTGAGATTATACTGACAGTGACTTCCTGCTCCATACTGATGCTTTTGTTCACATCAGAGTTTGGGATGCTTTAGTTTAAAAACACCTCCATCCTTCTAGAAGCCATTGGAAGGTCCTTCACATGGTGGCTGATAGTCCAATGTTCTCGGGGTCCTGCCCCAACATAACAGTAGAACAGCCTGATGATAGGCCATCCATCGATTTCATGTCAGGCAGGGAACAATAAGGATTGATTATGAAAGCCCCTCGGGCCTTTTTAAGTTCAGCATATGGGACAAGTTGTTTAAGGTTACAAGCTATTGACTGGTCAGCCGCAGTATGTGAAGCAGGAGGTTTGTTAAGTTTTGTGAGAGTCGAAGGATCACAACTTTTTGGACAAGTGCAGGTCAACTTTATCCCTCTCTGCCCTCTGTCCTGCTGGGGCCGTGCTTAACATTTATCGACATCCAAAAGGTCCATTTCAACCCTGAATATTGAGCCTGGCAGAGAAAGGGAAAACGCAGGGCAACAAGGTTGGAAGTACGAAGACAGGAAGCCGCTGGAGGCAAAAACTTCCCCTCATGTTCCCTGGGTGAGAAGGTCACGGCTTTTTTGGTTGCTCACTCCCACTCAAAATCACAGAAAACATAATTGACGTGTGCATTACATTGTGCTGTAGACTCTAGGTTCAGGATAACGGTTTGATTAAACAGGGTAGGTGGGTCATGGACAAACATCTGTCTCTATCTGGTCACTACAGAGGAAAGGTCAAAACTACATCAACAAACCAAAGAGTTAAAGAATTGAAAACAGTCTGGTGTAGCCCTGAGATCAACCAAGTCAGACAATTGTATGCTGTTTGGCTGAACGAAGTCTGAAAAGAGCAATTCTATCAACTAAAGGAAAAACTAAGTAAGAAGAGTCAGTGTGCTTTAGGTATGTTACTGCTTTGTGCACTGAATGCTACATATATATATATAGGTTCTTTTTTCATGAAACTTTAGCAGGGTAGGAAGTGGATATGAGTCCCGGGGCTCTGAATGCCCTTCTAGTTTGTATTCTATATACAGCCACAGGGCTATCACAGGTTACATGTGAGAGCGCTAATGATGAGCTCGACGTAATCACTGCGTCTGGGGACTCTTTAAGTTACAAACCAGGAATCATTTCATACAAAGTGTCCTTCTAATGCAGGGGTGTCAAACTCAAGTGGGCCAAAATAAAAAAATGGGTACTAGTCGAGGGCCGGACTGGTTCAATGTTTATTGCAAAACTTATTGAAATGAACTTATTGCACATATTAAACCTGGAACTAACAAAGCTTAAATGATTGCCTATAAAAACAACATTAAACATTAAATAATCAGTTGCATTCATTTCTTATGGCTCTATCTGCAGCTTTTCCAGAGTCATTTCTTATGATTACATTTTTCCACAGGCCAACAACAGCTTCAAAAAAACTATTTCCCTCAAAGAATAAACCAAACATGCCCTGTTGTCTCAAGAAAGAAAGTGCAGAAGGAAACATCCATTGAAACTCAGTGTGCTGCTCTGTGATGCTAGGTCAAGCCAGATACTTGGCATCTCATCTTGGGTGCAAGTTCATCAATGTTTGGGGTCAGGCTGTGAGCTGAGGAGACCCTCAGGATTGAGTGAAGGTGTGCGTGCAATATACCGGCGGGCCAGATCTAATAGTAATTAAAAATTATCCTGCGGGCCGAAATTAAATCCACCAAAGGCCTGATTTGGCCCCCGGGCCATGAGTTTGACACATGTGTTCTAATGGCTGTGATTGGGAGATACATATATCTTACTAACCCTTACAAATGGAGGATAACTATTAACATAATGTTTGAAGGAATGTTAATTTTGACTTGTCATACAGAGATACTATATACTAACAGAACAGCTTTCACCATTGCCGAGGACTTTTTTTATTTTCAGGCCGTCTCTACAGGTTTACACTGAGAATAAATTAAAAAAAACATTCTGTTACGTCCAAGGAAAAATCAGTAAAGAAATATTCTGTTTATTTCACAGAAACCGTGTTGCAACAAAATTGGACTTATTCTCCAGAGTTTAACAATTCCAGTTGTAATCAACATCCCTCCAAACCAAACATCCCACATCTCATTTCAGCAAACGATGTGTTGACAAATATTACGCAGGGAACAAATGCATTTACATATAAATTCAACCCTAAACCTGCATACAAGTGCTGCAATATGACTCAATCATTTAGACTAATGACTGCGATAATAGCAGAGTTTCTGTAAAACAGCATCAGTGGGATCTCATTTCCCAGTGGCATGTGTTCCCAACATGCTGACAGACGGCATCAGTCTTGTGTTTATTTCCTAACAGCTTACAGCATGATGTGTGAAGGACAATATTAGCGCTGACTACAGACTGCTTTTTTCATTTAAAGCGCATTATTGATCCAACTTTGGAAAGATTTATATGGAGTTTTTTGTGGACTTAATGCTACATGTTTATTTATAATTTATATCTGGCTCCATTAAGGAGTCCATATTATAATGAATTATAGGATTCTTCTTCATTAGTTTACATTTATAAATCTAAACACATTGTATTTCCATGTGAGATAATCAGATTATATATAAACGTGAGGTGTTGACGAGCTAAAAACAAAAAAAACAGATCATCTCACTAAAATGAGAAACAAAAAACTATTTTAATAAAATCGATTCAATGTTTTTAAATAGTGATCCATAAGATAACACATTTGTATATCATTTTGCTCAGCTTACACAATAGGTGAACACAGAACTGTCCAACACATACACATTTTTAATCATCAAAACACACAATTGTGTTAAAAGCTGAGAGGGTGGACATTTAGTTGCACAAAAACTAAGGAGGCGTGTGGCGCAGTGGGTTGTGCGTTGGTGTTGGGGTCACAGGTTCAAACCCACTGCAGCAGCATGTCGTTGTGTCCCTGGGCAAGACACTTCACCCCAAATTGTTCCTCTGGGGATTGCCCAAAGTATTGAGTATGTAAGTCGCTTTGGATAAAAGCGTCTAACAAGTAACATGTAATGTAAAAAAAGAAAGCAATTGATAACATAGAATTTTAACTATAAAAACATATATTTCAGGTAAATTACTTGCTTTACCTTTAGGAAAATGTTGTTTATATTCTTATTAAATACTTGACAAACGTATTTAACCCAACTAACTGTGGAGGTGTCTCAGACCTCGATGTATTAGTCATTTTAAATGGCCAACGTTTTATTATTAGGTCTTGACAACTGAGCCACTTTCAATGTTCTAATAAAGTCAGAAAAAAGCTGGTAAGTGGACTTTGATTAAACTTGATTGAGTCCAAATGTGGTAAACTGTTGCAAAACATAGTTTTCGGGCATTGGTGTGGATATTAGCAGCCTGACATCACAGAGCTTCTGACAGCAGAGTGTCCTGGCAGTGAGTGTGTGTCGGCTCAGTGTGTGATGTGAGTCCACGGGTCACTGTGAGGCTCTCTGCTCCTCTAATGAAACTGTAACTGACCCCTGGGGATCTCTACACCTCCATTGATTGCAATTTAACCTCCCCTGCAAATGTATGCTACTTCAGATTGCCCCCTTGTATGATCAGGTTTTCTGTAACGAAAAGACATTCAAAAAAGAACAAGATCTGTTGGAAATGTGAGCGTGGAGCTGAGGTGTAAAACTGTCGAACATATCTCAAACTAAGAGTCAAACTATCTGAAAGCAGATCACTTCCTGTTCCACTCTCTGGACCAGATGCTACAACATATGTTTCTCAGGCTTCTTGATAACGCCAATTATTTGTGTTTCGTTTTGAAGCTGTCATCTGATCATCCAGCTCATTATTCTCAGTACATGGGAAATGTTTAGTGATAGGTGTGTTGCGGAATTCTGAGCTTAATCGTTTATGTTCCTGGGATTTTGGGGAAAAACTGCATTTGCAAACACCTGGACATTTGATTTGCAATCATGATTTGGCTATCCAGTAAATATTGATGATAAAAACTGCAGCTATCTTCAGTGAAAAGGCTCTGATACACCTGCTGTGTGCTAGCAGCCCAGCACCTAACATCTCAAACTAAAAACTACCTTATGAACGATAGTGATGCGGTTTGCAGTTCAAGAGCTGGCTACAGGAGTTGCTGAGGATTAAAGCATAGTTTGTGGTCGTGTGAAGCACCGCGGGTTGAGGCTCCACAGATGCAGAGCCGGGAGCACTCAAAAAACACCAGAGGTCATATGAAGAACATTTAAAAGATACAATAAGATACAAATATTATAAAAATGAACAATAGTGGCAAGTATATATAGTAAGACTACAAATTCCAAATACAAATTTAAATTGAGACTAGCAGCATACAAATTCACAATAGAAAAGACATTGAATTGAATTACATTATAATTGTGCAAATAGCTATTGTATATATATATATATATATATATATATATAATGTACCTTCAGGATTCTTGCTTTTGAGTTTTCTTGCTTATGGTTGAATGTGCTTGTTCTAAGTCACTCTGGATACAAGCCTCAGCTGAATGAAATGTAATGTAAAACCACTTATGTAACCAGCTCATTTCGATGTTCAAACATGTTCTCCTTAAGGCCGAAAACGAATCCAATATTGATGGACCCACACAATCCAAGTCAAATATTGGCAACAACAAATGTATATAATGAAGAGGCTGCAAACTGGAGCACTTTGATATAGCATTAAAAAAACTAATTGAAGATCTGAAAAATTATTTATTATTTTACATCTTAAAATTATTTGATTCACGTAACAATTTGCCTCAGTCAAGTCGGAAAATGATGTGCCTGTCAAAAAATTCCCAGGTGCTGGAGCAAGCGTGGTGAAAACAGAAAATGAGATGATATGACTTTGTCTCACGCCCCTCACGCTGGTGACATACGGAGCCCATGCACCAGGCTGGAACAGAAGTAAAACAGAGTGCACTTCCATTCATCAGGTCACACACCACACGAATAAATGAATGCTAATGTTTCCCTGTCTGCTGCCTGTTAAATATCTACTGCGTGATAAACCTTTCCCTCCTACTCCTCTCATCAACAGCTGTCCATTAATCCCCTAAAAGCTCGCTCCCTCCCTCCCTTCAAAGTGCCATACCAGCATCTGTATCAGATTTTTTGGAGGAAAGATGCTGCTTCAGGAAGTCATTTGTTTCCTTTTTGCAATCCACCCCTCTGCAGGACCTTCACATGCCCAGCAAAGGCAATCGTTAAGAGCTTCCTTTTTTTCTGCTGCCATTAAGGTCTAATATATCAGCTGTGCAGTCAATTGTACCTGACAGGCAGCTTCTTGAACTTGAACTGGGTTGTCTGGTGACAGATAACATGGCTGTTTGTTCAATTTCCTCCTCTGCAATGGCATCGCTCTGACGTGAGTTATTATAAATCACTGTGGATGCGTACATCATGTATCTTGTCAGCGCGGAGAGAGTGGTGCAGTGTGTGTGTGTGTGTGTGTGTTTGTATGTGTGTGTGTGTGTATGTGTGTGTGTGTGTGTGTGTGTTGTGTGTGTGTGTGTGTGTGTGTGTGAAAGAGACAGAGCAACAGTACAGTTCGGGGAAAATAAAAATGGGAGAGGACAAATAGGACAGGTAACAACTTGAGCATGTGTGCACTTTATTTCAGTCTGTGTGTATTCATGATGGTTTCCTGAGTTTCTTCGTGCTGTGTATGTACATCAAGGTGTTTGTGAGTGTGTGTCTTTGTGCACCTGGTGACCTTACACGTTTATACAAACTGGCAGATACATGTAGTGAAGTACAAAACCTCTCAATAATTTCTCAGTTGTGACATGAAATGTCTTAACTCAGGTAAGGTACTGATACTTTTAAAGTCTATCTAAATGCAATACTAGAGTAAATGTACTTAGTTACATTCCAGCACTGGAGAAGCACATCTGGAGCTAATAACAATATCGCTGGATGACTCTGCAGTTAATAATCAGATTCACACGGTTTCAATGAGTCTAAATACTGCTTTTATTCCATGCTTACATCACATCATGCAAAGCGCTGTGGACAAGTATGTGTTTCTGAAGAGTCATTTGACCATTTCTCCTGTTTTTAAGAAACATTTGAAGTCAGTGTACTCAGGTTTCCTGCAGGTTTCACCAACTCAAATGTAAGACTTTTTAAGAGCTTTTTAAGACCACTTTGAATAGAATTTAAGACCTATTTCACGGCAAGAAAGTATGAAGGAAAATTGCTATGAAAGAAGAAATACGTCCCATAATTACTTTCAAAGTAAATGTATTCACGTTCAACATAAGAACGATGACTGAACATAACAGCATAACAGTACACAGAACTGTGTTAGCGTGTTAGACAAAAAACGTGAATGTGTGTGTGTGTGTGTGTGTGTGTGTGTGTGTGTGTGTGTGTGTGTGTGTGTGTGTGTGTGTCTCTGTATATGTGTGTGACAAGAGCTATCTTCTGAGCTCTGCTGCCTTGGCTACAATCTTTCATCGTTGCTGTTGTAGGATTGGTGTTTAGCTACGGTATTTAGCGTCCACAGCACCTCCGCTTTTAGGGTTGACGTAGACCCAAACGTCGCCCGGCGGCAGTGGCCGCGTTAACCGAATATTTTCCGTCTATGACAGATATTTTTTTAACAATGACGGGAAAATTCTGAAAGCAGTCTGTCATTTTGACGGATTAGAACAAACTCGGAACAGCGCAAAAGCTTCCCCGCAGCGAGGCTCCGGTGTTATGCCGTGTTATGCATGCCCTCCAAAAAGGAAATGATATCGTTTCCAAACCGTACTTTGCCGTACAAATCATTGAAATGTCTGGGAGTTTTTGCTTTACGCTGTGCGCGCTCCTGCGAGGTGCATGCATATCTCGGCGGGCATACATAACACCGGCGCAACGGTTCACGAGCGTGCTCTCGCTAGCTGAAGCTTGGTTGCTAGGTTACTGGCTGGGTGTTCTCCGATAAGGGGCCGGGGGATGCAAAGTTAGTGATTACTGGTTCCATGTTGATTTATTTCAATACAAATAGTTGGGGGGAACTGAAAGGCTATTACCGTACTGGTTACTTTACAGCCCGGACATTTCCCCCAAAACACATTTAGACGTGATCGCAACACAGAAGTAGCTTTCAAATCCGATAATTTTTAAGACCTTGTAAATCATATTTAAGACCTTTCTAATTTTTTGGATCATATTTAAGACTTTTTAACGCCTTAAATTCTGATTATCAAATGTAAGACTTGTTAAGACCCCGCGGGAACCCTGTGTACTGTACATTTACAGTGAAGCTGTTGGAAAGGAAACATTTGGTCCTTTAACAGTTTAGGTTCAGTTTTAATAAGAAGGAAATAGAAAGTAATATCAAAATCACATATCTCCCCACACAGATGGCAGCTAACCACAATGTAAGGTGTTGGCCATAGCAGAGCGTTGACACTCAGTAGTGCTGTACATAAGTACATTTACTCAAATTCTCTGCTTAATCATAATGTTAAGGTTCTTGAATATTCTTCTTGAGTATTTCAATTTTATGCTACTTTATACTTACACTGAGCAGTAGCTGTGAATATACAGTATATGTTAATGATGCATACACACCCGATTCTCACTAAACCAAACACAAAGATAAGAAAAAGAACGCATTCAAGTTTTAACAGGAAAAATGAAATTACAATTAGGTCAACAATAATGATAATAATGTTAATGATATATATATATAAATACAATTACATGTTGTAGTTAAACATAATGGTTAAACTGTTTACTCTGGGCTGTTTTATTAAAAAGCAACTATCTCGTGTTCCCAGGATTTAAAAAAAACAGTTTTACAAATCAGGAGTAATACCGACCTGTGTTCCTCTCCAAGAACCCTTCAGCTGAATGTTGCTTTTCATTAACCAATACTATGGAAGGTTTTTTTGACATTATTTTTATTATTTCTCTGTTGTTTCTTGGCTTACTGATCAAAACAGAAAGAACCCTTGAACCTTTTTTCTACAAAAACATGTTCTGAGAACAACCAAAGCATATTTTCAGAAGAGAAACAACAGCCGACAGATTGTGCGTGGCAGATAAAAAAAACCTCACTTCCACTTCACTCACAACCGGAATCACAGCTACACAAGCCAAATGATGAGAAACACACGAGCCCGGACGCTCGGCGAATCAAAGCGCCCCTGGTTTCTTCTCATTAGTTCTTAGATTCCTGCGACAGAGCTTCCTGTACAGAGGGAGTCCAGGATGAGTGAGATGCCAATTTGTCTTGACATGTTAAGTTGTGACTTGATCAGATTACGAGGCGCAGCACCATTAAGCTGAGCGCTCGTTTTTCTACATGGAGGCTGAGACCAGATTCAGTTACCAACAACAGCCAGTGACCTTGCCGATGTCAATCATGCTGGGACTTATCGACAAATCATCACCAGATATCAATCAAGCATCAGCTGAGAACTGAGGAACCACATAATACGATTCTCTGTGGTGTTGCTAGTCATTTTGTGTTCAAGGGACTCTAGTTTTAGAAAACAACATAAAAACAATAACATGTGTCTGCCACAAGTCTCTAAAATTAAGAGAAATAAAATGTTGTGTATCCACAATACATGGACATTTCTTTTTATTTTCCAAAATGTTTGGGTTTGAACTTTTAGATGTTTTCTGATGGTTACGATACGATATTTACTTTATTAGTCAGACCAAGTCTGAAATTTGACTTGCGTCACAGCAGCTCCATGTCCAACACCAACATAGACAAATATCCAGACACAAATACATGAAACACAAACAACAAACATTTAACATAACAGCGAAATCAGTGAGAGAAAACATGCTCAAAGACCCTTCAGCATGCATTTGATCTTTAGCTCTGTATTTACTATGAGGATTGACTGATGCACAAAGGACTGCTTCAGTCTGACTTTATTGAATCGTGGGATCCTGTATCTCCGATTAGATGGTAGCAGTTCATATTCACTGTTCAGAACATGGTTTGGGTCAGAGATGATGTTGTTGGACAGCCTCACTAGGTTGTTATGATAGGCTGAGTCATAGAGTCTCTGACAGGGTTGACCAACAATCTTTGAGCAGATTTTTAACAGGTGGAGCAGTTTTGATTTTAAAGATGATGGTGGAGATAGTCATGGTCCCCAGAGATTAGGTCCTACCTTTGGGGATCCTATGACTTTTTCTTCAGCACCATAAGCAGGTGTAAATGTAAATGTATGTGGAGTCACAACCCAGTCTCACGGCATTTCGTGTTATAGTCACGACATTTAATCTATTGATCCGTGTTCACCAACACGATTTTCCCCTTTTTTTCGTGTCACACAGAACGATTTAAAAAGCAATGTATTTCTATTGGTAGTGTGTTTCGTGCCTGCACCACGTCTTTTTTTCCGGTCGGGTCTTGGGAGACCGGAAGCTGTGTGGTTCATAAAAACATTTTCTTACTCAATATCAAGCCACGATTATTGTTTTTATTTTAAATAGTATAATGTCGGACTTTTTTTGCCGTCCGAATACTGAAATTGTATTTTTTTTTTCTTTTTTTCCTTCTAATTTGTTATTCTTTTCTTAATAACACACTGTTATTTACTCAACAATAACACACAATTATCCTTGTTTTTATTTAATGGTTTAATTCTATAATATCGGGCTTTTTTGCCGTCCGTCAGGAACTGAATTTCAAAATAAAGTCACCGGAAACAGACGTAGGCGATACACACCCACTGAACTGATTACCCAAGATCCTCAGCTATGGTTGAAGCTCTGTGATTGGATGTTTTAGCCGCAATGCACGTTGGGATATGGTGTTTATGCGATATGAAATCCGAAAACATAAAAAATAAATAAAAATAATACTTTATTCCGAGTGTGCTTGCTTTTCTCTTTGAAAGTCATCAAATAACGGCATTGTAATACACGGTCCGGCTGCATTCAATATTACACATCTGCCGTAGTTCTCTATTTATAGAGCCCTGATCACATCAAGGCTGCCTCCCCCCAGTCTTCGATCCTCATCAGTTTGCCTTCAGGCCAAACCGCTCCACGGAGGATGCCATTGCCATAACCCTCCACACCACACTAAGCCACCTGGAACATCCAGGGAACTATGCTAGGCTTCTCTTCATATATTGCAGCTCAGCCTTCAACACCATCATCCCTGACATCCTCATCAATAAACTTCTTGACCTCCACCTGCCCCCCTCCACCTGTGCCTGGATAAAGGATTTCCTCACAAACAGACCACAATGTGTGAAACTGGGCTCCCATCTCTCTTCCACCCTAACACTCAGCACTGGCTCTCCCCAGGGCTGTGTGCTAAGTCCACTCCTGTATGCCTTATACACGCATGACTGCTCTCCCACCTACCCTTCAAACACCATCATTAAATATGCAGACGACACCACCGTCATCGGGCTCGTCTCAGGAGGTGATGAGACAGCCTATAGAGAGGAGGTCCGGAAACTGACGGAGTGGTGCGCGGACAACAACCTACTGCTTAACTCAATAAAAACTAAAGAAATCATCATCGATTTCAGGAGAACCAGCATAGACCACGCCCCCCTCTACATTAACGGGACTGTGTAGAGAGGGGTGCCTTCATTTAAATTCCTGGGAGTCCACATCTCCCAGGAGCTCACCTGGTCCACAAACACCACGGCAGTGATAAAGAAGGCCCAGCAGCGACTGTACTTCCTGAGACTGCTCAGAAAGAACCATCTGAATCAGAAGCTGCTGGTGACCTTCTATCGCTCTACAGTTGAGAGCGTCCTCACATACTGCATCTCTGCTTGGTATGCAGGGTGCTCGGCTGCCGACAGGAAGGCTCTGCAGAGGGTCATTAACACGGCCCAGAGGATTATTGGCTGCCCTCTGCCCTCCCTGGAAGACATCACAAGCTCTCGCTGCCTCAGGAGGACCAGGTCCATCCTGAAGGACTCATCCCACCCAGCCCATCATCTGTTCGACCTGCTGTGCAATAACCATGTCTGTCTCTATGTATATACTGTCATATTTATCGTATATATTTTATCATAATTCTATTTTATTCATTTATTTATTAATCCTGGTCATCTACATGACGATCCGAAGCTGTGTGCGCTACTTGCTGGTCGTAACTGTCAGACATTTAATCTGTGTTTTAATATGTCTGTTTTTAAAGCACTTGCTGGAGCAGTAACTATAAATCTCGTTGTATTCTGTACAATGACAATAAAAGCTTTTGAAATGAATTTGAAAAAGAAGACCTTTGGACAAACTGGAAGAACTGCCACCGAAACTGAATATGTGACGTGGATCATAAATATATCAGCAATTAAACAACATCTTCAATTTCTCTTCACACAATACGTCTCCTTGCAGTATCAATACTATTTCGGCTGACTTTTATATTTGATCCAATTGGTAGATAGGTAGCGGTGCACAGCTGATAGACAGGGACTTGTAGTTTTTAAAGATATTATTGATTTTCTTGAATTAAAGAATGTAAATACTGAGTTGAGAGAATAGTCAGGGGTTTTGGGTGATGGGAGACACATCTATGGATTCAGAATTTCAATAGCTTACCATTAAATGACGGATAACCTTTCTGTCTGTGATGTTTTACAAATCAGATATTAATGTGTAGAAGTAAAACATGTGAAATAATATAGCAATATCCTGAAAAATTATGTGAAAACATGAATAAAACTACACATCTTCAGATGTTATACATACATAAGTGTCCTACACTAATAATAAAAAGTATAATTTGTTAACACTTTAAACTTGACCGTTTTTTAACCCGCACCGCCTAGTGGTTAAAGCATGTTATTGAATTTTTTTGTTGAATATGTTATATTTGATGAAAAAGATATTAAGGGTACATACAAAATAGGGGGAAAGTAGAAGGTCAATGATAGAAATATAGAATATAAAATATCAAGAAGATACTGTAAGTGATCTCTACAATAAAACGGTTTAGTGCCGGATGTACAAAGATATTCATTTTAATTTAATCGTTTATTTGGCAGGGACAATGCACAGTGATGAACACTTAAAACATTAAAATGTGTCAAGCGTAACAGTGCCAGATTTAGCTTTGAGCTAATTTCCATCCGCAGTCCCTCACATAAAACATTTAAGAAAATTACATTTCACAAACATAGCAAAAACAAAATACATGATATGCAAAAGAGCAAGAGCAGCACACACAAGTATTTACCAAATGGCAGTACAATGTAGCAGCTACGACATATAAAGTGCAACAGAAGATACAAGAGCTACATAAAGTGCAAGAGGAGATTCCCCTGTATTAAAGTGCATTTAGCGGTGATTGCACGTCTGTTTGTTTCTCAACCATTCTTTGAGTTGACCTTTAAAACTATTGAGAGTGGGACAATCCCGTATCTCAGTTGGGAAGCTATTCCACAATGAGCTGCCTTTAATGGAAAGGACATTTTGTCCAAAAGTGGTCCGTCTACGGTGGACCTTACAGTCTCCTCTGGTTTCTGACCTAGTGCAGCGTCCAGTGTGTTTTTTGTGGATGAAGTCCCTTAAGGGAGGGGGGGGGGGGCAGTCCATGTAAACATTTATACAAAAAACACATACTTTTAAAAGACTTAAAATGGTCAAAACTTAAAAAATTGTGTTTTTCAAGGATGGTACAGTGGTGGTATGAATAAGGCTTTCTGTCAAACACCTTGATAGCTCTCTTGTACAGCTGTTCTATTGGTTTCAGGTTTGTGGCACAAGCAAACGACCAGTTTGTAAAACAGTATTCAATGTGGGATAGAATCATACAGTGGAGGTATGACTTTGCAGCATTGGCAGTTAAGAAAGGTCTAATTTGTTTAACATGTTGCAAGTTGAATTTAATGGTATTGGATACTTTCTTAATATGTTTCTTAAAAGTCAAGTTTGAGTCCAATATGACTCCAAGATACTTGAACTGGGAGACTAGTTCTATTTCTGCTCCGTTTAAAAACACGTTGGATCCTTCGATTTGGACTGGTCGTTTACTGAACATCATGCATACTGTTTTTTTACGTTTAACTGTAAGCAAATGTTGTTCAGCCAGTGTTGAACCTTGTCCAAAGCTTTTGAGAGACAAGATGAGATCATTTCAGTGTTCTTCCCGTGTACAAAGATGACCGCATCATCGGCATACATTGGCACACATTTGCACATTCAACTCAGGACATACATTAGGCAAGTCATTAATGTACAGTGAAAACAGTAATGGTCCAAGAATGGAACCCCAACAGGGTTGACAAGGTAGGGCGGTTTGGCACCGTTGACCAAAACACACTTTTCTGTTAGATAAGTAAGACTTAAACCAATGTATAGAAAATGCCGAAAAATGGAAATGAGTCAGCTTTGTAAGGAGCACTTGGTGGTCAACAGTGTCAAAAGCCTTCCTGAGATCAAGGAAGACAGCACCCACATATGGGCTCGTGTCCAACATACATTTAACCTTTTCCACAAAGACACAGTTAGCTGTCTCAGTGGAGTGGTGAGCACGAAAACCAAACTGCATTGGGTGGAGTGGAGCGAAACCTTTGTCTAAATGTTTGGTTATTAGTTTTGACACCCATTTCTCAGCTATCTTAGAGACACAGGGGAGGATGCTGATGGGTCTATAATTGGACATCATTGCCTTATCCCCAGATTTAAAGATCGGTGTCACCGTGGCCACCTTCCAGGATGATGGAACTTCCCTCGTGCTGATAGATTGATTCACTAGCATAGTAATTGGTTTTATCGATATGTGTTTTTATAAAGTTGGTGTCTAAATCATCTGCATCCCTAGCCTTAGAACCTCTTAACCCTGAGATTATATTTTTTAGCTCAACCTCTGTGATTTCCTCCAGGTCAAAAAGGGTGTGTATCCACAGTCGGGCTAGGTGAGACTCCTGGGGGAAGAGCTTTGTAATGTCCAAAGCACTATTTATGAAATACTCATTGAGAGAGTTGGCCAATACAGCCGGGTCTTTTATCAGGGCATCATTGATTTTAATTCTAAAACATTATTTTCCTGTTTGGTATGTTTACCTAATAGTTTATTTAAGATTTGCCAAACTTTTTACCGTTACCTTTCGCACCTTCAATTATATTGATGAAGAAGTTGCTTTGGCCTGTCTTATTGTTTGTGTTACCTTGTTACGAGCATGAGTGAATTTCTGTCTATCAGTGGATAGTCCGGATTTCAAGCTCTGCTTTAATAGTTGGTCTCTAGATTTCATTAAATTCCTGCATTGTAGATTCAGCAAAGGGAAGATTATGTTTCTTCCTGTCCCTGAGGCACCCTCTCCTTGAGAAGGAAGACATTGTATCATTAATTTTAGATATAAACAGATCACTGTTTTCACCAATATCTTCAGAGGACGGAGTGTCCCCCCAATCAATCATTTTCACTGCATCCATAAAACGTTGTTGCAGGTTTTTGGGGATGAAGCGAGAACCCAAGGCAAGGGTTTTAGGTGTGGCCATGAACCTTTTTTTGTGAGTTTCCTGGTAAAAAGAATAAGATTATGGTCAGAAAGACCAGTCAGGAAGTTGTAGGTTTTAACTATTCTGTCAGCTTTGTTAGTAAATAATAAATCTATCATAGTCTTATAGGTTTTGGTTATTCTAGTCGGTTGATCCATTAGTTGTATTAATTTGTGTTTATCCGTGATCTGTTTTAAGTTCTTTCTATTTTGTTTGTCATTCCAGTTTATGTTAAAGTCTCCTAAAATGATTAGCTCTTTGTTGTTCAGCATGAGTTTTACCTGATCATAGAAATCCACCTTAGCGGTGGGTTGTCGATATAGGCAAATCATGGTGAGGGACATTTCCTCAGATAGTGTGATTTCCACACCAACACAATCAAACTCAATATTAGCTGGAAGAGCAATCTCCCTACAAGTAATGGTATTCCTCACATAAAGCAACACACCCCCTCCTTTTCCCTTCAGTCTGTCTTTCCTAAACACATTATATCCTGACATAGATACAAGAGTGGATGGTGACGACTGTTTTAGCCAAGATTCAGATATTCCCAAACAGTCAATATTGGACTCAAGGAAGAGATGTTCTAGCGATTCATGTTTATTGCAGATGCTGCGGAAATGTAAATGTCCACTGAATAGTCCCTTCGGCTTGCACCGAGGATCCCACACTATTTTTGCTTGATTCACTGTTTGAAACATTTTTGTGTAACAGTGTTTTTTAAATACCGGATTTCTAGGCTTTACCTCGGTGCAGTGGAGCAGACAGAGCTAGCTGTTGGTTTGTGGTTCTCTGTTGCTAGGCTGCTAGCCATCGGCGCGGACCCACAGTCCTCCGGCAGAGCTAGCTGTTCAGCTAGCTTGCCTCGTCCGATGCGTGGATCTCCGCTGCTATGCCTTTAGGTGTGGAGATGGATCCTGCTGCTAGGCCAGTAGCCGTCAACGCGAGACCACAGAGACCCGTCGGCAGAGCTAGCTGTTCAGCTAGCTTGCCTCGTCTGAAGCCAGCCGGTGATGCGTGAATCTTTGCTGCTAGGCCGCTAACCCCCGGCGCGGACCCGCAGTTCTCCGATGGTGTGGGAGCTATCCGGCCTCTTCTGAAGTTAGATGGTTGTGTGTGGATCTCTGCTACTCGGCTACCAGCCTTCGGCACGGAACCGCAGTCCTCCGACAGTGTGGGTAGAGGTCCTGCTGCTAGGTCGGCAGCCGTCAGCGCGAGACCGCAGAGACCCTCTGGTGGTGCAAGCTGTTCAGCTAGCCAGCCTCTTCGGAAACCGGCCGGCGGCGTGTGGAGCTCAGCGGCCGGGCCGCCAGCTGTCAGGTCGATGGAAACGACGCCGGTGTTCCGGATTAACTGGTTTCCCGATCAACTGGGGCACAGATGTGGGGGGCGTGGCCTTCGACTGAAATACACATTTCGATCGCTTCTTCTGTCGTTTACATAAATCTTTTGGTATATTTGGCTCGATAGGAAGACTTTGATGCACATTCAGTACCAGTGTGTGAGGTTGTGGTTACGATGGCGATATCCGATAGCCTCTAAGTGAAGCGTATGTTGTTTACTCACAGTTTAAAAGCAGCATGGAGAACTCTTCAGCTGTGGTAAGCTGTGATCCGTCCAGGTAAACGGCGATCCGCCCAGGGAACTGAGACCCGCCCAGGGTAAACTGTGATCCGCCCAGGTTAAACTGTGAGTAAACAACATACGCTTCACTTGGAGGCTATCTGAAGGTGTACACAGGTCTCAGATGGACTTGGTATCACATTAAGAACGATATTCAGTAATAAGTCTGGCAACAATAGCTGGTTTAAATGATTTATTGGAGCTCGCAATGTTTTGAACAGACATCCCCACTCAACTCGTTTTTCTTTTTGTACTCCTCGCTGTTCGCGTCCGGATATCGCCATCGTAACCACAACCTCACACACTGGTACTGAATGTGCATCAAAGTCTTCCTACCGAGCCAAATATACCAAAAGATTTATGTAAACGACAGAAGAAGCGATCGAAATGTGTATTTCAGTCGAAGGCCACGCCCCCCACATCTGTGCCCCAGTTGATCGGGAAACCAGTTAATCCGGAACACCGGGACCCGGACACGGGTGGATACCTCCCGAGAGCAAGAGACACAGCAGAGCCAATAGCCCAATATTCTCCTTTTATCGTTTGTGTCCCTTTTTTGTGTTGGAGAGAGTCTGCCAGGAGTGCCAGATGAATGTACTGTAATTACATGCCGACCATGGCCAAAGGTGCTTGATATTTAGCCATGTTGCTGGTGCAAATAATGATGTATCCCCCGCGTGTTGTTTTACCAAGGGGGCATGATGAGTGGTGTAGCCAAACAGAGGCCCGAGATTCAGAACAACCATGCACAGATAGACCGCTGCCACTGCGCCCGAACTGCCCGCCGCCATCTTGGTAAAAAAATAAAAATGTTAACTAACTATTTAACAATATTAATAGGAGGATGTGCAAAACAGAAAAACGAATTAACCTTTATTTAAACATTAAAGAATACTTTAGGTTAAGGTCTTCTTTTAAATAAGAAAAAAGCTTTGGGGGTATCTACAGATAAATATTAAGCCTGACAAAGTACTTAACGTCTAATATATTGCTTTCCTGCAATGTTAACTATGTTGAAGCACTTATTTTAACTGATATTATACATATTAATTATACTCTTATAAGATGTATGTAGATAGTATAAGAAATGTGCAGAATATGACAGTTTAATGGTGGAGATACACACACATATTGATAGATGTCTTGTTGAGGAACCTGCGACCCAAGTTTTTCATCATTGCATAACTACACCGTAGTTGTGTATATGATATGTCAATAAACCTTTGAAAATCTTGAAATCTTGAAAGGGATGTGCAAAATAGCCATTATATACAGTCTTTAATTAATTATTAGTAGAGAATAACGAGTAATGAATATGCTTTATAGGGATCTGCAGATAAATGTTTAGTCTTCTCAAGCACCAACTATCAAATATCTCGCCTGATTGTTGGCACTTGACAATCACCTTCCCTGAATTGTACTCAGGTGTAACTAAAGTCTGATTTAAGGGTTGTTTATATTTCAAATCATTAATCAGAATCTGCAAAGTAACTAAAATAAATGTAGTGGACCCGTTCAAGTCCAGTTTTGGATAGTCTGCCGTGGTTTCATTCCATTTCATAGAGCTGTCTGACGCTCGGCGTAACCTTGGCACACTGCCACTCCAACATCCAATCACAGAGCTTGAAGATTAATCACAGGGTTTGTCAAGAAAAGGGACTGTAGTCTCAAACGATGGCTGAGGATTATGGGTAGTGTAGTGTCTTCGGCCATCCTAAACTCAGAAAAAACTATTTGTTTCTCCGAATCGAAGGGGGAAAACACAAAAGCATTGTACACAATTTAAACCAATCAATGCTGTGTAATTAACAAGGATAAACTGATGTTTTTAGTTGATGAGTACTGCAGACTACTATGCAAACTTTGAGACCGGAAATACTGTTTTCACCCCAAGCTGTTGCCTGGCAACGCAATTCTGTTGATAGTTATTTCATATCGCATTAACACCATATCCCAAAGTGCATTGCGGCTAAAACATGCAATCACCGAGCTTCAACCATAGCTGAGGATCTTGGGTAATCAGTTCAGTGGGTGTGTATCGCCTACGTCTGTTTCCGGTGACTTTATTTTGAAATTCAGTTCCTGACGGACGGCAAAAAAGCCAGAGATTATAGAATTAAACAAATAAATAAAAACAAGGATAATTGTGTGTTATTGTTGAGTAAATAACAGTGCGTTATTTAGAAAAGAATAACAAATTAGAAGGAAAAAAAGATTTAAAAAATACAGATTTCGCTATTCTGAGGCTCTGGGCCCCATTTCTTTTCCTCGCGGACGGCAAAAAAAGTCATAAATTATACGATTTAAAATAAAAACAATAATCGTGGCTTGATATTGAGTAAGAAAATGTTTTTATGAACCCACAGCTTCCGGTCTTCCAAGACCCGACTGGACAAAAAGACGTGGTGCAGGCACGAAACATACTACCAATAGAAATACATTGCTTTTTAAATCGTTCTGTGTGACACGAAAAAAAAGGGGAAAATCGTGATGGTGAACACGAATTAATAGATTAAATGTCGTGACTATAACACGAAATGCCGTGAGACTGGGCTGGGAGTCAACATCTACAAAACACCAGATATTCATGGTCCCCAGAGGATAAATCTAAATCAGGTAAAAATGTGTCTAATATGATTAAACAAAGGCATTACTAAAATCAGTGTTGATTGTGTTAAGTGCTAATTAGCTAATGTTAGCATGATACATCTTTAATCTAATATAGTCCGATTGGTTAAACATCAGCATCATCACTATCAGCCTGTTAGCATGCTAATGTTAGCATGTAGCTCGTAGGCTGCCAAAGTCCTACATATTTAGTTTAAGCTTCAGAAAAGGCACTAATTCAACAATCTATGGAACGTTGTCTGTTATATCATTTTTCTATGCTGCATGTTTCCAAAAATGTCTTACTGTCTGATCTGAGGTGAATTTCTTGTACTCTGTTATCATTTGTAATGTGTGCCTTTTGTTAAAGCAGTTTGAGCTACACCTGCTGTATAAAAAGTGCTATATATATTCTTTTTTAAAGACATACGTTTACATTTAACATGTTGTTTCTATATTCAGGCTGACAGCATCAACCTTGTTAATATATGCATCTAGTGTGTTATTGCCAGCTGTCCTTTATAGCAGCCCTGTCCCCCTGTGATGGCGCTGCCCTCTGGGCCCTGATCCAGTGGGGGGGAATCTGTCGCCTTCAAGGGCATTACTGCTGCAAAAGCCCCTCAGGCCTCTGTGTGTCAGGTGTAAAGAGTTTCACATGTTAGAAATACTAACTTAAACATCAACATAACGGATACTTTGCTTAATAAATGAAGAGGACATTCAGTTTCCCCTCGTAGAATTAATAAAGCATTTCTTTCTCTTCTTCTTCTTCTTGAATAAAATATTTCTATTGATGAGGTAAAATGTTATTACAATGCCCGGAACAAAATGAATTACAATGATAACATGAGTATGTCACCTTGTTTATCTGATTGCTTTGCAGGCCCTTTGGTGAAATCAATTTTCATGGTTTAAATTGAATCCGTTAATTAAGAGAGGTTCTTTCCATGTTCCGGCACCCATTGAATTGATTGATGTCTGGTTAGCTTTCACCACAGGGAAACAGAAGCTAATGCTGCATGAAAAATGTAGAATGGAGCAGAAAAAGCGAAACGCAGAATGAAGTTCAGCCAGAGGTTATGTTATTAAATGATGTGTATGTGTACGAGTGTGTGTGCACATGCATATCTTCCACCTGAGTGTGATTGCGTTCACGCCAACCCATTCAACATGACGTTCAATTATAATGATCTTGGCATGGCACCTAGAGATTAGATTCATCTCTTACTGTGATGGAAGCCAATAATGATTAATGACAGCACATTTCATTCATGGAAGTTTAGCCTTTCATTACGAAAACATACTCAAAATGCATGTTAAATAGTACAAAACAGATCTAAAGTGTAAAAATATAAAGGCGCTCTATTCTGCTCGTTGTTCATATTAACAGTGTCTCTACTGTGACATGTCTCTATGCTTTAATGTTCAAAAAGCTCTTTATTTTTCTCATACTGCCTGTGCTGCAGCACCTCTTTTCACCCTCTGTCTGAAACCAGAGCCAAGTCGGCTCCACTTAGGTGCTTTTCTGGTTCTGAACCAGTTCTCCTTTTTGGCCCCAGTTGTGTTTCCACCGCTCAGAGCCCAACTGGTGCTGCGTCATGACATCATCGTTTATGTCGCTGATTTTCTCCCCAACGCCGCTAACAACAACAATGGCGTACTGAGTCGGGTCGATGCTTGTGTTGCTTTTAATCATACGAAGCCAGATTAAATTAAAGAATGTCTTCTCCAAAGTTATACTCTTTTCCAGAATGAATTAGTTAATTATTTACCGATGTGGTTCAGACCACTGCAGTGATACGCTGCTCGTCCACCGGAGTTTAGTCTCCCGTTAACTCACGGCAGAGTTTAGTCTACTTTTAACTCACGGCAGCGGCTGCTGGAAAGTATTCACTGTCTGACTGTTACTCAAGCAGCTGATAAATATCCCCCATCCCCATAAGTGAATGTGTTTCAGTATGAATTGACGCTGTTTGGCATCACAACGGTATTATGAAAGTTTCTCTGGTATAACATTGGTGATGTTAGCTTAGCAACCGAAGCTAATCTGACTGTTTGTGGCATAAGTCGTTTTTCTACAGGCATATTTTACCGGCATATTTTTCATTATGATGATATGATGAACTGGCCTTGGAACTGCTTTGGTGGGAAAGGGGTATTAGAGATGCCCCCCCTTTAGCCGATCATGTACAATGCGTTGGAGCGCTAGCCAATAGAGGCGTGAGTGTTCCATAAAAGAATCTCCCTCTGGAGGGAACACAGAGATTTTAGCCTTTGCAGACCATGTACATGCACAAAAACCTATAGAACACACTACAGGAGAGGGAACACCACAAAAGGAAGAATAGGGCCTCTTTAAAATATCACCAGTCTGCTCAGTTTTGCTTTTACATATAAATAAAGAAGTAGTTTATACAATTTTACAATTCATAAAGAGAACACCCAATTAGTAATATACTATGATTTTCCTTTAAAGGTGATACAACTGGTTTTAAGTGTAATAAGCAGTGGTGAACCGTGTCTATCACAACTGGACCTTCTGTAGACACACACACACCCCCCGCCGCCGCATTTATTCATTTTATATACATTTTATTACATTTTATTTATATAATTAAATCGATATTTTGTTTGTTTTATCTGAGTGTTCTGAGTAGTCTGGTGAGGGCAGGTAGTGTTAACAGCCAGTTGATTTACCACTATGGTCCTGAATGAAATATACTGAGGTGGATTGAGAAGAAGATTAATGGTAACCAGACAGTGTGATCCTGCCACAATGAGGTGAGTTAATGAGCACATGTTACCATGCTAAACCAAGATGATAATCATGGTAACCATCACCTGCGGAACATCCACGTGTTGATTGCTGATACTTGAAAAGCAAAGCTGTGTCCAAGGACAGTCTCACAGAGAAACTACTAACACGGTTTTTTTGTATTGTTATGTACACTTACCTTACAAACCTTATAAACATGTAATATTTGTATTCGACTTACAACCGTAGTAGGATGTACAGTATCTGTAAGTAACATAACAAACTTGCCCCTGTTCCTTAAAATTAACCTTGCTGTGTAGCCTAAACTCACATAAAAACATAAAAAGGAATATATTCAATCATATTTGTTTGTGGAATGAAGTAATCCATCAGATCAGATGTGGATGCATGTTAAGTTTGTCCAGACACCATCTTGCCTGAACAACAGCAGCACAGAATTAGCATTAATCAACTCGGAAAGATGATTTATTGCACAGCTACACAACGACAGTTGTGTATTGGAGACAAAGCAGTTCCTCTAAATTATTCATGAGATATAATAAGAGGATAGTTGCCATACAGAGTGTTTGTGGATGAGGGAGCTGGTGTAGATGGACCCAGGCCTCAGAGTGAGGGAAGTGCATTCACTGAGCACAAACCGTTCAGAACAGAGAAAGGTTTTCTGAGACCTCCGCTCTGGGTGGCTTCAGGAAACCTGTTTGTAGTGTAATGTTATTCTGGCCCGTGGACACATGGAGTTCTGCCAACAACAAAAGGAGACTGATTCCAGGGGAGGGGGAGACGGCTTTCAACAGCATATTAAATGTCTTCTTATGCTGCCCCCACCTTCTGTGTTTCCTGTCCTTTGAGTTTTTCTTGAGGGCTGCAGCACTAACAAGGCTCCCCGCCACGCTCTGTGGTCACACTGTGTGTACCTGACCGTCACCACTGAGGGGGAGTACACCCCGCACTCTAGCAGCACATTCTGACACACCTTTAGCTATGGTTGTTAAGAAAAGGATGGATGAAATATGACAGTGACTCACAGCAATTCAATGTCAACAGTTCAGTCTGTACTAGCAGAAATTGTGCATATTCAAATCATTCATCAGTGATCATGTCATCCCTGACCTAGGCAGTACTAATGATGTTGTCACTTGTTGAAGTGTTACTGTAGTTCAGTTCTTGGGCCAAGATTGGGCAAACACAGATTTCTGAGTATTTTAAGGATTTAGCCGTTCTGCAGCGCCTTCTTTAAAGGGGACCTATCATGCAAAATGCACTTTTTGATGTCTTTTATACATAAATATGTGTCCCCGGTGCGTCGGGGAACTCACGCAGCGTCAGAAAATAAAACCCTTTCTCTTTTCCTCCGTACCCACATCTTTTAAAAACGGGGGTACAACGAGCGGATACAGATTTGCTGCCGATATTACGTAATTTCGGATGGTGGACCCACAGAGAGTTGCTATCAGAAACAATGCCTGACGTGTTTTGGACGTAATATGGTATTTGTTTACATTAGCAAGCTTCGCTAATACTCAGAACTAACCTGTACTGGAGAGCACATGTGTTTAAAAAGCAGGAAATAAAAAAAGGAACTCACCTTGTGATAAACCCGCAAGAGAAAAATAATTTGAGCTCCATACTGTTTCAGAAATAATCCTTGATGTGGTTTAGAACAGGATAGCGTTTTATCACAGCAGAATTTAACTTTATATCCGGTAGAATTCTGATCAGGCATTAGCTCCGCCTCCTCTTTTTTTCTTTTTTCGAGCTAAGGACCCAAATTCCGTGTTTCTCTAAACAGGGCTGGAATAGAGGGATATGAGGGATGTCTAAAATGCATGATGTTTTATTTTGAGAAAAACACATCAAAGACATGTTTTTATATTTTTTTATATATCTAAGACCCATAATATATGCCTAAAAATAGCATGATAGGTGCACTTTAAAGTTCTAGTAAAACAGTATGAGATTCTCAAGGGACTGCTATCTGCAAGGCCGGACAGCAGAAGAGTATTCAACACTTTTTTTGCTTCAGATTCATTGTTAGGGTGCGTCCTTTAGGCAAACCCTCTTTAAAGGTAACATATTATACTGTATTTCAACAATATATTACAGGTCTCAGATATATACAGAACCTGTCTCTGATCGGCTGAAACACCAAACAGATCATTGCAGCATCCCATAAACCCTTCTGTTTCAGCCCTGTTCCAAAAGTGCTGATTCTGTGTCTGTAGCTTTACATGCTAGTGAACTGCTGCTGGCCACGCCCCTTTGCGAAGGGTTTCGGGTTCTCCGCCCCCCACCCTAGCAGATCCATGGTAACGGTGAACACTGCGGAAGAGAAGCATTTCACAATGTCCATCGGCAGAAACTCAGAGGTGCCGGATGTTTGCAGCCTGAAACAGCACAGTGTCTAGTCTTCTAAGACATCCTGATGAAACCGGAGGCCAAAGATACACAGACACACAGAGGTGCTGCGGGGGGGGGATTCAGCTAAGAGGGTGGGCCTGGGCTTACCGTGGTTGGTTTGTTGCTAATGCCATACAACCCACAAATGACGTCAAATATTAACTTTTACGTTCGTTAGCGGATTTCACATACTTGGATCAGGATGGAAAGAGAGACAAACTTTATGAGTCTCTTAACACACAGGGGAGACATATATATGTAAGACATAAAAAATAGACACATAAACTGTAATGCATGCGGTTACATTGCTATTTTACCCCTATAATTAGCTAGCCAATATCACCTGTATTATTTGCATCATATAAATTATTACAATGATATGTATTTTTTTACTTCTTTACTTTGATGACATTATAACAAACGGCCCCATGTGTAACTTTCCTATTGCCTCACTTACTCTTGATGAACGCTCAATTTATAAACTTGAAATATATTAAGAGGCACCTTCAAAGTCCATCCATCCATCAATCCATCTTCTCCCGCTTATCGGTGGTCAGGTCGCGGAGGTAGCAGTTCCAGCAGAGAGCCCCAAACTTCCCTTTCCCTGGCCTTCTGGCTCTGCTCTCTTTTCGTCACAACGATGCGGTAAAGCGACTGCAGTACCGCTCCCGCTGCTCCGATTCTCCGGCCCATCTCACGCTCCATTGTTCCCTCACTCGAGAACAAGACCCCGAGATACTTGAACTCCTTCACTTGGGGTAAGGACAAATTCCCTACTTGGAGTGGACAGTCCATCGGTTTTCTGCTGAGAACCATGGCCTCAGGTTTGGAGGTGCTGATCCTCATCCCAGCCGCTTCACACTCGTTTGCGAACCGATCCAGTGAGTGCTGAAGGTCGCAGACCAATGAAGCCATTAGAACCACATCATCTGCAAAAAGCGATGGTGCAATCCTTAGCCCACCGAACTGCAGACCCCCTCCCCCACGACTACGCCTTGAAATCCTATCCATGAATATCACAAACAGGATTGGTGACAAAGCGAAGCCCTGGCGGAGACCAACCCTCACCAGAAATGAGTCCGACTTACTACCGAGGACCCGGACACAGCTCACGCTTTGGGAGTACAGAGATTGGATGGCCCTGAGTAGAGACCCCCTCACCCCATATTCCTGCAGAACCTACCACAGTATCTCCCTGGATCATCCGCCTTTTCCAAATCTAAAAACACATGTAGACCGGATAAGCGTACTCCGAGGCCCCCTCCAGGATCCTTGCGAGAGTAAAAAGCTGATCCGTCGTTCCACGACCAGGACGGAATCCGCATTGTTCCTCCTCAATCTGAGGTTCGACCCTCCTTTCGAGTACCTTAGAGTAAACTTTCCCGGGAAGGCTGAGTAGTGTGATGCCTCTATACTTGGCACACACCCTCTGATCCCCCTTTTTGAAAAGGGGAAACACTACCCCGGTCTGCCACTCCTTCGGTACTGTTTCCGACTTCCACGCAATGTTGATGAGACGTGTCAACCATGACAGTCCCTCAACACCCAGAGCCTTCAGCATTTCTGGGCGGATCTCATCCACCCCCGGGGCTTTGCCACTGGGGTTGCGTTTGACTACCTCAATGACCTCCCCCCGGGAGATTGGTGTTGATCCCCCGTCATCATACAGCTCTGCCTCTACCATAGAGGGCGGAGTTGTCGGGTTCAGGAGTTCCTCAAAGTGTTCCTTCCAACACCCTATCAGTTGAGGTGAACGGCGTCCCATCCTTACTGTACACAGCTTGGATTGTTCCCTGCTTCCCCCCCTGAGGTGTCGGGCAGTTTTCCAGAACAACTTTGGTGCCACCCGAAAGTCCTTCTCCATGACTTCTCCGAACATCTCCCACACCCGCTGCTTTGCCTCGGCCAAACACAGCCCACTCTGGTTCAATGTCCCCAGTCTCCACAGGGATGCCTGAAAAGCTCCGCCGGAGGTGTGAGTTGAAGGCCTCCTGGACTTGGAACTCCTCCAGACGTTCCCAGTTCACCCGCACTACACGTTTGGGCTTCCCCGGCCACTCGACCTAGCTCACCACCAGATGGTGATCAGTTGACAACTCCTCCCCTCTCTTTACCCGAGTGTCCAAAACATGGCAAGCCCTGCCACCAGACGCTCGCCGACGAGTCCTCCTTCTGGGCCTGGCTCCAGAAGGGGACCCCGGGCTTCCTCCGGACCGGGTATCCTCACTTCTTGTGTCGTCTTTCATGAGGACCTTGAACCAATCTTAGTCTGGCCCCTTGCCTGAGACCAATTTGCCATGGGAGACCCTACCAGGAACACAAGGTTCCAGACAACACAGCCCCGAGGTTCATTGGGGCACACAAACCTCTCCACCACGATAAGGTGCTGGTTCTTCAGAGAGGGCACCTTCAATGTATATGATTTAATTACATTGTATGATTCAACTGACACAGCTTCAGTGTCAGACTTGTTTTATATGTTCTGTGAGCTGTACTCCCTAACTCGTGATCTGACCCGTGATGCTGTGCCACAGTCTGCAGGTGAATGTAAAGTTTGGAGTTCTCCCTCCTGCACTAAACTTCACAATGGGCCTTTCTGAGCGGAGCAGGGTGTGAGCCGTGGTCCAATCAGGAGGGATAATGGGTGAAGAGGACACAGCAGATCTATAAAACGCAAAGAGGTTCAAGGTAGAGTTGTTCCTCTTCCCAGGGAGTAACCTGGGGGAGGGGTCGTCGGTGTTACCTGACCTGGTGGACAGCACTGTGTTGGGCTCAGCTGTTAGAAGGCATGTTGCTACAGGAGATTCAGTGCTTTCTCTGCTAGGTAATTTGGTGAAGACAGGAAATGAATAGATGTTATGCTCTATTGTTCTTTATATAAGGAGCAGAGAGGTGTTCACAACACTACGATGGCTTTGTATTCTGCCAATTAGGTTCAAGGTTCTTTATTTGTCAAACGAACATAGCTACAGTGTAGTTATGTCGATGAAAATCTTGTGTCACCGGCTTCTCCAACAGTGCAACACAAAACACAGATAAACAGAAAAATATAGTGCAAGTAAAGAGTAAATACAAGAAGAAAATAGTTTAAAAAAGTGAAATAGTGCAATAAGAGTCTATATGCAAGTCATTGAAATATGATATATTAGGTAAATAGATAAATGTGTTTTAAGTAGCAGCCAGATGAATATTGTGGATGTTGTTTCAACAGTTCAGGTGTTTAACAGTCTTATTGCCTGTGGGATGAAACTGTCACTGAGTCTGGTGGTTTTAGTCCGGATGCTGCGGTAGCGCCTGCCAGACGGCAGCAGACAGAACAGTTTGTGGCTGGGGTGATGGGGGTCTTTTATAATCCTGAGGGATTTCTTCCTGAGCCGCTGGGAGTAAAGGTCCTCCATGGATGGCAGCTCCGTCCTTGTGATGTTCTGTGCAGTTTTCACCACCCTCTGTAAAGCCTTACGGTTGAGGGCGGTGCAGCTGCCATACCAGGCCGTGATGCAATCAGTCAGGATACTCTCTATGGTGCACCTGTAGAAGTTGCAGAGTATCCTGGAGTCCATGTTGAACCTCCTCAGCCTGCGGAGGAAGAAGAGCCGCTGTCGAGCTTTTTTGGTGATGGTGGTGGTGTGAAGAGTCCATGTCAGGTCCTCAGTGATGTAGGGGGACGATGATTAGCAAATACATATGCTTAAATTGCAAATCAAATTCTCTTTGAGACATGAAGTGTATTGATAGAACTGCCCTCTTCACAATATGAGTGCCAACATTTGTTCTTGATCCAATTTTTCCCAGAGGTGAAGCTTTAATGCTATCCATAAACTAATTTTAAGATGTACTGTATGTACTGATAAGTTCACCCTGTGTTGAATAGCTCCTTATGGGGTTATTTTGTGTGTGAGTTTAAGGGATGGTAGTTTATAGATATCCAACCCTCGTTTCCTGTTCAAGTGTTAACACATGAGGTTAGAGCATGCAGAGGTGCAGTGCTGTGGTTGAACGGACTAACAAGCTGCCATGCTGCAACGATAAGCTATGCATTAAAAGGTACAATAAAATAATGTAACACCACCTGCAGAGAATGCTTCAAAACAGTGTAATCAGTCTTCAGTTCAAGTCCGAAGAGTTAGCAGATTGCATTGTCAAGGACACATTCCCTGTTTCCCTGTAATGTTAAGGAAATGGGTTCAAGAGCGCCGCCTAGTGTTGGAAATATTTCATCAATTAAAGGGGACCTATTATGCAAAATGCACTTTTTGATGTCTTTTATACATGAATATGTCCCCGGTGTGTCAGGGAACTCACAAAGTGTCAGAAAACAAAACCCTCTCTCTTTTCCTCCGTACCCACATCTCTAAAAAAAAAACTAAAAAAACGGAGGTGCAAACGAGCAGATCCAGGATTTTGGCTCTTATGATGTCATTGGCGACATGTGGCACACGTGACACGTCCCAACCTATCGTCTCCGGCACACGTGACACGTCCCAACCTATCGTCTCCGGCACAGGTGAAACGTCCCAACCTATCGTCTCCATATACAGTCGTCTAGCTGAATCCCCTCTCGCAGCTGTGTGTCTGTGTATTCAGCAGGATGTCTGCAGGAGGCACTTAGAGTAAAGTTGTTATATAATACATATAATGGCACTGTTCTAGCCGTAAACACTTAAGAAAGAACATGTCAAGCTATGTGCTGTATCAGAAACAATACATTAGCGAGCATGCTAACACTCAGAGCTAACGCTGTAGGCTACTGGAGAGAATATGTGTAACGTAGTGTCCTTGTGGTAAACCCTGCAAGAGAGAAAGGTTTGAGCTCCATACTGTTTCAGACATAAGCTTGAAGTGGTTGGGAACATAATATGGCATTTAATCACGGCAGGTTTAGCTGAGTTTCTCCCGGTAGAAAACTCTCTTAGCAGGGGAAAGCTGCGTGACGCTACAGATCTGTTTGGTATTTTAAGCAAAAAACTGTTTTGTATAGGTATGGCCCTACAATATATTTTTCAAATATAGCATAATAGGTCCACTTTAAGTTATTGTACCTGAATAGTTTGTTTTATTTGAATACACAGAAAATAATATTGTATGCATTGCTGAACCATACTTTAAAAATATAAATTCCAACATAAAACTTTGAGCTGTAAGCAACAGAAACTGTGGTTAGCACATCCAGCAGACTGGTATGACACTATAGACAGCACTAAATTACACTAAAGGAGCTGTAGACCCGCAGCAACAGGGAGGTCTAATGTGTCTCTGTTATTTTATTTAATACTTTATTGCATAATTGGTGCCTTTTTAACCTCTTAGGCATTTTTCCGCTAAATTAGCACTAAGCGAAGAAATGCCAACGCGATATTTTATACTTCATACTATCTGCACAAACTAGATATCATATGAAAGCTGGGATTCCACAGATTCCAATGGTATAACTATCATCACTGTGCGACCAAAACTCACAGCAGCGAAAGCAAGCAAAGACAACACACAACTTCACTTTACGGGGCAAAAACGGCAAATACATCTTACCTTTGATGTTTTCTGATCAAAAGTTGTGTTCAAAGGCATTGAAACGCATATAAACGCTGCTGAAGGTTAATCCAATGTCTCTGTGTCCTTTGAAATGATTACTGATAATCCATCACAACATTTATGGCAATAAACATATTTTTCATATAGAGTGTAACGGAGCTTCCGGTTTTGGGCATGCTGCAAGCGCATCATTCTAACTCACCAACGGTAATGTTTAGATGGATTTAGGGACCTCCCCTCGATTCTATTGGCTCCAACGGTTACAAAAAGGTGACAATCACCCAAATCCACCAATGGGTTCCAGAGATACGGCAAATACACCCAAATGTACCCAGAGGTGAGCCCGCCTGGACCTACTTTTTCTAAATCTCTCTAAAAAGGTCAAATTTAACTTGTTTTGCATCAATCTTGATACAGGGTACTTATTATATGTTATAGTTTGGATTCCTAAAGCTTTTACTCTACTATCCCATCATTCAAGGGTGGTTTTCACTATAAGTAATGTTTTTTTTTGGACGGAAACTATAATTTACATTTTTTTACTATGTTCAATCTGAATTTACTTTAAAATAAAAAAATCTATATTGATTCTGACTTTTCTACATCCAACTCACAGGTTTATCATTGCTTTGAGAAAAAGGATTATTAATTTACCCCTTTTAGAAGTGAAGATATGGTCATTTGTTCTGGGCATGTCATTATCGAGCCTGAGACCTGAAAACAGGCTCCGGGCTTAACAGGTTAAGGGAGAGGTTTTGGCCGGAATTATCCATTTTTGCTATTTTAAAGTATTGAAAGGGAATGCCCTTTCAGGAGGGTTTCGCAACTCTTTCCTCTTTTACAGTGCAAATTAGTTTCCTCAATGTGGATTAATTAAGATTTATAATCTTATTTCACCACAACCATACTGTAGTTGAGAAAATCATTTTTAAAGCACTGAACATTCAAACATACTGCCTTTGAACATTATCTGTGGTTTTCAGAATTGCCTAAGTGTTCTTGTCTTCAGATAAGGTTCCCAATTGTTGATAAGCACCTTCCATCTGCTAATCCTGATATGAAAAGGTTGCAATATAGTAAAAAAGACCATTTCTGGCTTTGATAATTGTTAAACATGTTAATGTTATTTAAAGATCAGAAAAAGGGTTCATTTTGAAGCTTAACATCACATTACATTAAGAGATTCATGCGCCAGGTGATGAGAAGGTCTGTGTGCTTTTCTAGTGTAAAGTTAATATGCTCTTTAACGGCCCTGAAAACGTGTCAATGAGCAGTATAATCCTCCAAGAACTGCAGCTTTGTTTCTCTCAAGAGCTTTTCTGTTACTCTCACTGGTTTCAAGTGGGCGGGATAATATTTAAATCAAGATGCAATGGTCACCTTTTCAGCCAGCCAGCTGTCAATAAAATGTTATTAAGACTTTTCCATACAGTCTATTGTTTGTGAAACTTTTAACAAATAATACCAAAAGTAGGCAAATTGTTGAATATTTAAAGTTACTTGAAAAGGTACTTGAGTAAATGTTCTTCTGCTACCACTGCTAGGGATGCAGTACGTGTCTTTGCTTATGATTTGCATGTTTGTCTCAGAGAGCAGGAAGTAGAAACAGCATCTGCCTGTAGTGAGCCTGTACCATTAACTGACTGACCCTCAGGACATCCTGCCTTTATCATCAGGGACGCATCAGGGAAAGAAGAGATATTGTCATTTCTAAATGAACATATCTACTGCAATGGAGGATCACGGCACACCATAACAGAGACACAACAGTTGTTTTTTGATCAATTTGATTTGTTGCACAATTGAGGAAGGCGGCAGAAACAAACAAAAAGTTATCGTGGTGAGGGAAATAAAAACACGGGATATGCTGCTGTACTATAATAAAATGAATAGAAACAACTACACCTGCTTAACCGAAACAAAGAAAATCCTAAGGGACTTTATTTTACTGAAAATATATTTTTAAAATATGAGATTTGGGTTGATGATTGGTTGAACCTTGCACCAGATTTGTATTATTATATAACTGTCTTTTTAATATACTTTTTTTCCTTGGAAAATTACTCCAATGACGAAGAAGATTCTGCGAAGATGAAGAGGATGAAGAGGATGTGGAAGACGATGGCGATGCCAACATCGGATGTCTCTCCCCTCCTGTCCAGCAGCCCCTACCAGCAAGTTGTTGGGAGGACTGGGGCCTATATAAAGCATGTTTATTCAGGAACACAGACTGAATATGTTTGTATTGTGTTTATTTACAGTTTCCATCGCAATGTTAATGAGGAAGTGTGACAAACTCAAACTTACTACGACTCTGTCCTCATTGGCTCTGGTTTAATTGGTGTTTACATCAGAGTTTCAACACATTGCATGAGAACTCTACAATCAGGCTGGAGAGGATTTACAACCTCAGAGGTGTGTGAGTATCTGGAGCAGTTTCACTTCTCAGTTTGTTCACCCACAGTCCGACTCAGTGCCCAGACAGCTGACCTTTCCCCCTCACATCCTGGCACGAGAGGTGCAACCTGCTGCTGCATGGATCCTGTGTAACCCTGCCCCGTAGACAGGACCCCCCCCCCCCACTACAGCGTCTGCAGTGTGATAGGTCAGCAGGCGGCTCGGTGTTTGCATTCCAAGAGGGAGCCGTGGTTAAAAAGCATGTTGAGCTCATGGTGGTCAGGAATCACTGTGGTGAGGTGAGGGGGGGAGACGTGCTGGCACCTGACGGGAACTCCTCCTCTTCCTCTGACTCAGAGACAGTCCTGCTGTAATTACACATTTAGGATTCAGCTCAGACATGTACATGCTTTACTCTTCAATATTTGTACAGCTACATAGTATTTGGTATAACAACATGCATAGGCAGAGGTGGGAGGAGTACTTGTACTTGAGTAAAAGTAGAAGTACTCAGATCTTGTACTTGAGTAAAAGTAGAAGTACCAGAGTGTAGGAATACTCGGTTACAGTAAAAGTCCAGCATTCAAAATGTTACTCAAGTAAATGTAGACAATTATTATCATCAAAATATAGTTAAAGTAGCAAAAGTAAAAGTAGTCATTGTGCATATTGGTCCATGTCAGAATAACATATATGATATGTTTTATAATGATTGATCATTAAAGCGTTATCAAAGCTGGTAAAGGTGCAGCTAGTTTGAATGACTTTGTATACTGCAGGGTAGCTGGTGAATTAATCCAGGTGGAACTAAAGTCTGATTTAACACTTGATTGTATTTCACATCATTCATCCAAATCTGTAAAGTAACTGAAGGTATTAAATACATATAGTGGAGTAAAAGTACACCATGTACCTCTGAACTGTAGTGGAGTAGAAGTACAAAGTAGCAGGAAATGGAAATACTCAAGTTAAGTACAAATACTGTCAAATTGTGCTTAAGTACAGTAATTGGGACGATTGGTCCAGTTACTTTACACCACTGTGCATAGCACAGTCTGAGACATGCTCCTGCTGCCTGTCAGGATCACAGTGTGTCTTCATGGGGAAGTGCAGAAACATGGCTGCTGGTGAGGAGTGAGTCTGAGAGTTTGCAGCATATTTGTTCTGATGTCAGCACTTTAATTGTAATTAAATACTAACAACTGGTGACCTAACTGGTTAAAAATGATTTTCTCAACTACAGTACAGTATGGTTGTGGTGAAATAAGATTATAAATCTTAATTAATCCACATTGAGGAAACTCATTTGCACTGTAAAAGAGGAAAGAGTTGCGAAACCCTCCTGAAAGGGCATTCCCTTTCAATACCTTAAAACAGCAAAAATGTCATAATTCCGGCCAAATGCTCTCCCTTAACCTGTTAAGCCCGGAGCCTGTTCTTCAGACTTAAGAGCAGACTGCAGACAGAAGAGTAACAGAGGTTGGAGCACTTCACTACAAATGTTAAAAAAAAACTGTCCATAGTCCACTGCAGGAAACAAATGAGATTTTTGTTAGATTTAGTAGTGTAATATTAAATAAAAAGTAGAATGGGATTACTCTTTCATCGCGGAAGTGTAACTATATTGTTTGCTTATTTAAAAACTATACTGCTCTGTCATTGTATTGTATTTATTTCTTTAAATAAATGAAAAAATACATGCATTTGCTTTTTTGAGATGCTTAGTCTAATCAGAACTATTCAGTACTAAAGAAATTACAATCGGAGAATACAAGAAAAGTGATGAGTGATTTGTGTGGAAAGGTGTGTATGAGGATCAAATGTTTCCTGAGTTAATTATAAATTACACAAATCTATTATTGATACAAACTTTTGAACGTCGATACACTGTAATTACTTTCTCTCTTAGAGCGACTCTACATTAATATTTAAAGATTTTCATTAAACAGTCGCACTCGCTCAGCGGGGAGCCCGGTGACTGTTCCCACAGTGATATTATTGCTGAATCGTTACCTTGGATACCATAACCTGGTATTAAATAAAGAAAAAAATATAGAATAAACATCTTAAAATAACACAATATGCACATTTGACAACTATTAAATGAAGGTAAACTTGCTGACAAAATGAATATAATACAGGGTTTTCTTACCTGACTGATGTCAGCAGATACTGTAATAATGTTTTTTTTACTTTTCTCTACTGTTCCTGCTCTCTGTCCTGCTTTACCGACTCCTTCAATATTTTGTCAGTGTTATTAAATTGTCAGAAAAACCTCTTGTCTCCCTGATTTTGACATGCCATTGTTACGAATTACTTTTAATTAAAATCATAGTAGGGGAGAGGGGTAAGATGAACCAATTTGTACTTATGATGTCCTCTAGGCACGGAACCTCAACCTTTACTTCACGATGTCTTCTGTCAATCAAAATGATAAGAATGCATCTGTCACAAAGGGCCACGAAAATATGACTTCTGTGGCTTAGATTGATCCATCTGGGGGTAAACTGACCAGTCTACTTTTCAAGTTTAAACCTGAGTTGTGTGGTACAGGACTGTTGTTTCTGTCTGTAATTCAAAGCCAGTTCACAGATCTCGTTGGAGTAAGGCCATGGAACTGGTCAGCAGTTTTTTGATCTGGTGTGAAGCCCCTTCTCTCTCCTGTGAAGACCCTCTTTCCTCTGCTGTTCCTCTGTACCTCCTGTTTTCACTTCCTGTTCTCCTTCCTCTTTATGTCTCTATAGGGTTGACCTGTCAATATTTCTGTCTCTTGCCACTGCTCTGATGGATTCTCCAGCCTCTCCATCAGTGGCTGGAATACAGAGACTAATGGCTCATTTCCACCGCAGGCCTCACTCGACTTAGTACGGTTTTGTTATGCCTTGTTAGGCCTTGTTAGGCCCGGCTCACTTTAATGCTGCGCTTCCATTACAGTATAGGAACTGGGTTAGTATCTAGTAACGCAGTGTAGGCGGAGCCGTGACATTATCTTCAGAAAAACAACATCAGCCGTTAGCTGTTAGCACTCAGAGCTCACAGCTCCTCATATCTGTTCAGAAACTAGACAAAAGTTAAACAAGTACAAACCACAGACTGTCTGTGTCATGGCGAATACAGTCGCTGGTTTATGTATGTCTGTATAGGCCGTTGTTGTGAGTGTGGACGGTCGGAGCATATAGTGCGTTAGCTTAGCCGATCTCCATTCAGAAAACACGCATTTTAAAAGGTTTTCGCCTGCCGTCTGTCTGCAGACTTGTCAAAGCATTAATTCATGGTTTTTACTAACCGGTATCAGTATGTTGTTACTTCGGCATCATTTTGAAACGTGTATTACAATTAAATCACGGTCAAATATGTTCATCTTGTTGTAGTTGTAGCCCCCTTGCCAGCAATTCTCTCACTAGTTTAGCATATTCAGCCCGGTTGTTGGCCCGCTTGTTGGCCCCGATAGAAACACGATTTTGTCGGGCCAGAAAAAAGGTGAAAAAGTAGCCCCGGGCCGGAACTAGGCCTAGTGGAAACGCAACCAAAAACGGGCCCGGCACGACACGGCACGCTTAAACCACGCTCCGCGCCATGGTGGAAATGCGCCATTAGTCCTTCATGCTAATCTTTAGCTAAATGATTCTCATGGTTTTACACCTTGCTAAATAACCAACATGTATGATACATATTTTCTGACCTGGATACATTACTGACATAACAGTTATTATCCCTGAGATGTTGAAGATGTACTTTGACAAGCAAAACATGGTTTATTGTGGAAAAAACACATTTAGCACTTTACCATGTGCTTGTCTCCATCACAGCCAAATAGAAATGATGGGTGCTTCCTGAATTTATGTGCACAGTTCCCTAGATAAAGGGGGTGGGTCAACTTACCCATTGGTTCATCTTACCCCACTCTCCCCTACCTCAAAACTCTTCTGGTGATTAAATTAAGTTGCGTGCAAAACAGGCTAGAAACCAGAGAAACGAAGCGCTGTTGTTTGCTCTGTTTAATTACCTGAGATCAGAGTCATTAGTGATCCTAATTCTTCACAACACAATAAACCAATGGCTTTGAGGGAAACATGGACAGTCTGCTTGTTCGTTATTAAACTGTTATTTCCTTTTGAAAAAGAAAAACAACACTGAGGGCAAAACAAGGACACACTGCCAGGGAACAACTAATCTGAGCAGTTATTCTGCAGTTTGACCTGTAGGAGCTGCTGCCCATCGTGTGTGGCTGCTGTTGTGCTTGTGTCCATATTATTCATCATTAATGGCAAATGTAATCAGAAACTATGTCTCTTTCCTCAATTGATAACCCAATCAGCTTGTTAAATATGATCATGAATGACTGGAAACCTGCTGACAGACAGCCACACTGAGGCGGACGATGATTGATCCCAAAGTATTTATTTGTTTGTTTTGGAGATTTTTTGCCCCAGGCTTATTTCATGTCAGGCAGAAAGTTGTGCAGCACAACATCTGTCTCTTAACCATAAAACCCACACTCAGCACTGACAGGAGTGCACGACCCCCCCCCCCCCCCTCACTGTGGATGAAGACACAGGAAGTCACTTTCTGGAGCTTCTTCACAGAAACAAACCATTTGGGACCTCAAAGATGAACAAATCTAGCGTTAAGCTTTATCTAATTGTCTTTCCCTGAATGATTAGGAAATGCAAAGGCAGCATTAAAGTTAAAAACACTAAGCTTTCTCTTCTATTTCACACAAAATCAAACCCCCCTCCCTAAAGTCTCTGTCCTCCTCTGAAGCCAGCCTCTATAAATAACCCAGCAAAGAGTGCCCTCTACGTGCAGGCTGGAGCTCTGTGCCTCACACACACTCAGGAAAAACTCCAGATATGCAGACAGAGACTCAGGCTGCAGCGCTAAAACATTTTCCCTCTTATCTGCCTCTTTAGCATGAGATGCTGCTTTTTCCATACAGGCTGAGTATTAACATCCTCTCAGGTGGAGTCAGAGAGGGAGGGGCCCTCTCTAAGTGCCATGGCATCTGGAGTTAAGTGGGGGGCAGGAAGAGCTGATCTTCACTGTCTGACTTCATCTTTAGTGAAGCCTGAGAAACCCTGTCACACCCTCACCCGTCAAAAAACTGTTTCCCTTTCGAATCATTATTCCTTTCAGCGCCAAACTATGCTACACACAGTCACACAAGTGTAACCCAAACTCAAGTGCTCCATTTGAAGACTTGTTTGATTATAAGTCACTTACAGAGCTATAAAAACTGCAATAAGATAAAAAATGGTGCTTTACACAAAACACAAAAGAATTTTGAAACACATTCACTCCAACATTTTTTAAATCAATAACACAGTGAAGCAATCCATTCAAATCCTTGAAACAGAAAATATCTAGTTAAAATATTTGAAGAGCCAGTGTGAATAGAAGTTGTCAGAGTATTTCTGAGACCCCGTTTACACGAGGACGAAACGGGTTGTATCCGCATAGTTTCTCTTGCGTATAGCTGTTTCGTTTACACGAGGCCGTAACAAAACGATAGAAACGGACCCCGCAAACGATAACGGGTCCCAAGGTGGATAGACGCTCTGGGGAGTCAAACGGATCCGTCTGTACGCGATCATTTCTGATAACGATGAAATAGCCCCGCCTCCCTCTCCCCACGTCTCCCTCTCCCCACGTCTCCTGCTCAGAGATCAGCTGCTGGGCTGTCAGAAGAGGGGGAGGAAAAGAGAGGCTCCGTTTTTTATTCTTATATTATTATATAGAGTCGTTATCAATTTGTTCTAAAGCTCAATAAATAGCAAAGAAGACCTCTGACCGGCACTTTTCTAATTTTGTACGGAAGATTTCAACTTTAACCTCTTAAGCCCTGAAGCCCCCACGAAAGGGGGCCTCCAAACGTTTTTTTTTTAGACTGTGTCTCAGGGCTTCTTAACATTTATGAAACTATTAATGTTCCATACCCTTTTAACGGGAAGAAACTCCGATAACTGATAATATGAACCATTTTTAGCTAAAAGAAACACAAGAGTAATACCAAGCCTTTGAATTAGCCTTGAGCGAAAAAATGCTAACTAATGCTAACGGACTTAGCACAGAACTCACGGTAGAAATGCCCTTATTACTTATCTTAACTGCACAAACAAGATATCGACTAAGTAGCTGAGATTCCACAGATTCCATACATGTAATGTCATCACTGTTACGACCCCGAATTCGCGGAGCTATCAGCCAGAAAAGAGAAAAAAAACAACATCCGGTTTCAAAACCATAACAATAATTAAGCCTTACCTTTTTTTATTTGTGATCAAAAGTTGTGTTCAACGGAATAAAAACGCCGCTCAAGGTTAATCCAATGTCTCTGTGTCACGTATAATTTTTTACTGATAATCCATCATCATATTTATGGCAATATAGTGGGTATAAAGTTTTACAGTCCAAGGCTGTACTTTCAGATATGCTTCGTTTGTATCTCTATTCCGTCCGCAGATGTAATGTTTACGTGGATTTGGGAACTGCCCATCGATTCTATTGGATCTAACGGTTAAGAAAAAGGTGTAAATCACCCAAATCGACCAATGGGTTCCAGAGATATGGTCCTGCGTAAAGTATAAAGAATGCCAGCCGGCGTCAGCACATTACGCAGCAGACTCTACGCAGTGTTTACTACGTAAGGAAGCAGGAATTGCAGCAGGACCCAGAGCGCACGGAGCACAGAGCGGACAGCAGATAACAGAGCAGATTACAAGATTTGCATTTAGGACTTTTTCTATACTTTGACTTTTGTCAAATAATGGCTCGCAGGAAAGAGACTTTTAATACTTTACAGGCAGTGGAAATTCTGACTAAAATATTGTAACATTGTAAATGTTTGAAATAAATCTGCTCCAGTTGGAGTCAAACTTCATTTTGTATGTTTTTTTTTTAATTTCTTTTTTTTTTACAACAGTTGTATTTGGATAATGAATACTTATAGTGAAATTCAAAGTAATAAATGATTTTTACAGTGAAAAAGGTCAAATGGAACTGATGGTTCCCAAATTATCCAGAGGTGAGTCCGCCTGGACTTTATTTTTCTAAACCGCTCTAAAAAGGTCAAATCTCCCTTGTTTTGCATCAATCTTGATACAGGGTACTTATTATATGTTATAGTTTGGATTCCTAAAGCTTTTAGTCTGCTAACCCATCATTCAAGGGTGGTTTTCACTATAAGTAATGGTTTTTTTTAGGCGGAGATTAGAATTTACATGTTTTTACTATGTTCCATCTGAATTTACTTTAAAATAAAAACATCTATATTGATTCTGACACTTCTACATCCAACTCACAGATGTAACCTTGCTTTGAGAAAAAAGATTATTAATTTACCCCTTTTAGAAGTGAAGATATATCATTTGTTGTGTTAGTGGCATTTTCGAGCCTGAAACCTGAAAAAGAGGCTCAGGGCTTAAGAGGAACGGACATGTTGACCGGCAAAAAAAATGTTAACGGAAACTCTGCCGCACGGTTCCCTCGTCCCTTGGAAGAGGCGGAGAGGTGGGTGTTTTTCATCTGCTGGTGGACTACCGGAGAGATTTACAGCAGAGCACACACCGTCCACCGCGGAGAATAAACAGAAGGGCAACCATGGCAACCATGCTCCGGGGTCTTCTTCGCTGCTTGTGGTGTATTTTGTGGCGGCAGCAGTGCCACTTATAGGCCCGGCATATGTACTACAGCGTTTCCAGCGGGTCGAGCGGTCTCGTGTGAACGGACACGTTAAATGAATCGAATGTGTGTGAACGGAAGACTTTTTTGAAAACGCATACGGTGCGTAAACGCAAACGTTCCCGTGTAAATGGGGTCTAAACGTGACAGCACTGACCTTTTGAACCTTAGAAATCTTGCCAAAAAATCCCCCTAAAAATGAACTGACATGTCGTTTACATCTTATTAAGTACCACACTTAGATTTATTGGAACAGAGTTAGTCACTGAGTTAGTATAAAATCCTAAAGAGGTGAAACCATGATCTTTTCCTAACCATAACCGAGTCTCTTGTTGAATAAATCAAACTGTTACCATTTCACAACGTTCAGACTGCAACGCTATTTTCCAATAGTTGTAACCTGATTAGTGTGCTGCATGGTACGTCACTCCATTAACCACCTTCAGAGGTCCAATCAACCACATCTGACTACACCCACAAACAGTTGGTGTTCAGAGACTTTAAATACTCAGGCAACTGTACACTCAACGCCGGATTAACCTTTTTTTTTTATTTTTTTTTTTTTTGGGCACAACCTCACTCATCATACATTGTTTTAAATGAAACTCACTCTCCGCCGCAATAAATAACTCGTTTTTTTATAGGGTCAAATTAATATATTTTCTAAACCGTCTCTGTATTGTAATAATAGTAATAATACATTACATTTATAAAGCGCTTTTCCTGGTGCTCAAAGCGCTTAAAACTGTAGGTCTCACTATGTATGCGCTCAACTTTATCACTACACTACCTTCACTCATGTCACATTGACATTGTGTCACGTGAGCTGAAGAAATGGATGGTGCCGGTAGCAGCCAAACGCCCAGCGAGGCAGCGAAAAGAAAGAAAAGGAAAGAAAAGGAAGAGAGAGTGGCGGCGGCATTAAAACATATCCCAACAATAAATGGCATTTTCAAAAAAGCTAAAAGTGACGAATTAGGCCAGCAACCACAAGGAACAGTGACGGCCACGGAGCCTGAGGATGTTGTTGAGCTAGCGAGCAATGTTAGGATTTTGATGAACTTATCACAGACTTTGCAAAGAAAAGGGCAAGGAAGAAACACTTCTAAAAGGTAAGATCCATTGATTGGAGGGATTGTCTTACACACACATTCTCTCTCTATTGCTTACATACACACACTCACTCACTCTCTCTCTCTCCCGCACACACACACACATATATTTTCCTGAGTAGTCTGGAGACCAAAGCTCAAACGAGAGTGAATGTTGGACCTCTGTTCTCCAAGTAGTCAGAAACATTACTTTAAGTGAATGTTGATCTGTGCCTGCTGGATGTGCAAATATGACATCTGCCTCCAAATGGTCAAGAAAATCAATGAATGCACGTTTAAGTATTTTTTTTATAATTCATTTGGCAGGCAAATACTGTCATTGGGTCAGTCCACTATAGATTACATTTTTCAACAGTTTTGCTAGGCTGGTGTTGGTTTCTGACTCCCAGTAGAAATCAGACAATGGCCGCTTCAAAATCAGGATCATGTATTTTTAAAGTGTCTCCCTGACACTGAGCTACAGCGAGATCCAGTCAGTCAGCAGCAGAACAGGAGAGGAGAACGAACAGTTCTTCACAACCTGGCGCTGGAACAGACAGATGTGCTGATATGCCATCTATCGCCTCGGGCCTTTTCTGACTTCTAAAGGCTTCCGCTGTCAAAGTGGGGCGCCTGGGAGTGCATGACACAAAAGTTAAATGAAGGTTAAATGGAAGCACTTCAAAGTGGGAGATCTCCACAGAAAAATAACGCAGGAAAGGTTAATGCGTGTCTTGTTGAGACAGCAGAGCAGCTTGTAGCTTTTAGGCATGAAGGTTTGAGGTCCGGTCTGGGTCAGAATGCCCTGGGGCCCCTCTTTATTGGCTCCATCCACACAGTGATGTGTGCAGCGCGATAACAGGGTGTATTCTGATAATGAGGGAACATGTTTTATTCTGGATCAGGCTGCCCTCTTACAGCTTCACTGTGTTCTGTTATATGAGACAGGCAGCATTAGTAATATATCAGCCAGCTGCAATTGTTTGCCTTTGATAACATGGATATTACTCTGTGATTGTTGATACAAGGAAACAAGGTAGAAATCCTGCATAAAAGCTTGATTCATTTTTAAATGTTTCATAGCAAGTGTTCTGCCTTTTAAACCTAATTTGAGGTTTTAAGTGTTGTCCGACCACATCTAAAAGCAAAATTGGATGAAAGTTTGAAGTGTGATGCTGAAAGCTTTCTGACGTCCACACCTGGACAATCCTGTGAGTGAGTCCGGCTTGTCAGGTTGAAGTTTGACACAAACAGAGTGTCGACACCTTGTCCAATCAGAAGGGTAAGGGGGAGGAGGGGTGAAATACAGTTTCCAATCTGACATGTTTGAATTTGAAGAAAAGCTCAGCCCAGATTTACCCTTAACATCTGATGATGGTGACCATAACCCTGCTTACAGCTCTTAGATCAGATTCAACTTTATTTACAAGTACCAAGTCAACGAAATGCAGTTAGCATCTAACCAGAAGTGCAAAACAAGTAGAAATGGCAGAGTTACTCAAGTCTAATATAAATATATATATGTACATTTGACAGATATAAACAAACTGATGTGGGGCAGCTGTCATTGTTCAGACTTCAACCAGGTGAGTTAGGAATGTTATACTTTTCAGTCAAAGACACAGCAAATGGTCACATGTTCCAATAGTCTTTGATCAGCAAAATGAGATCCTGCTTGGTGATGTAACCGCCCGTGAAAAACACAAACTTGGTCTTCACATCCAAGCCAAATCAGCAATACTGAAAATAAAGCACATCAGGAGGAGGTGGAGGGACAGGTATTGCTAATGGCTGCATGAATATGATTAGACATTACAAATCCTCTGTTAATGAGCCAGTGATTGTAAGGCCAATCAGCTAATAACAACTTCAGGTCAACCCTGAAGGAATGCTCCATTTATTTGGTCAAAACAGGAAAACCGTATAAAAAATGTTCAGGTGTAGTCCTTGGTAAACAGGTCCACACATATTGACAATAAAAGTGCTCAGTAAGGGAGCGATTCTTTGAACAGGGGAACACAGTTCACACAATATACAGTTTACCATAAAACCTTAGCAGCCAAACATGTTTATGCAAACAAGTAAAAAAAGCATGGAAAATAAATGAGGAGGGAGAGTTATTATGAGCAGGTGGGTGTGAGGCTTCAGCAGCTCTACATCACAGGGGTTTCCCCTCAGTATTAACCTATTATCACAACATAGTTAGCGGCCTGTACAGCTAATTGCAAACCGTTAGGACTCAAAGGCAGCCGGCCCCAAACCCAGCAGCATAACAGGGAATAGAGTTTAACACTGTTCTCAAGGTCAGCTTCTTTCTTCTGCATTCAAACCCCAACAGGTCCCTCCGGGGCCCGGTGCTGCTGAACGACTATCACACGGAGGTGGGGGGGCCCATTGTTCTCTCCTCTCCTGTTGACCCTCACCACACCATTAAAATGTAGCCTGGAACCCTGCCTGAGGGTCTCCAGCCATCACCGGCACGCTCTGCCTCTCCAACGCACCGCATACTAATGAGAGGGGGGGGGGGGCTTGATGGGATTAGTTACCAAGCAGAATTAATGACAGCTCGTGTGCAGCAGGAAGAGAGCAGGAGTTGCACTTCGAGGCTAATGAGAGCCACGGTGCCATCCAGGTGATCACACACACACACACACACACACACACACACACACACACACACGCACACACACACACACGCACAATCACACGTAATTAGCCCATTCATTGTGCTGACTTGCTAAAAGATTATTGCCTCCACTACGGAGGTTCTGTTTCCATGTGGGGGTTTATATGATAGTATCTCATCCGGACATATATTTTAAACATTTGTGAGGCATCTGATTGGCAGGTCAGCTGCTACAATACTCTACAGTAACTTTAGTCTGATTGTACCCGCATTAAGGCACGATCACACATTTACACTCCCCTCTTCACTTCCATTCTGAACATTTGTTTTTGGTGGCAGAGCAAATTCAGATATTTGCGTTGAGTTCAACTTTTGGTAAGCTTTAGGAGAATATCAGCTTATTGTGTTACTAAAGTACTCAGTATAATCATTTGCTCCATGAGATGTGTCACACACACACACACACACACACACACACACACACACACACACACCGTGTCCATCAGTCAGATGTAGCTCAGGTTGACTCCAGCCTCCTTGTAGAAACGTCTCTGTATGATCAAGAGAGATGGAAGGCACCTGAGCTATATTCAAGGTGTCATAGCAAAGAGTCCACATAATTATGTCCATTTATTTTTGATTATTTTGTCTTTCTGGGTTATGAGCATAGCTCAGTCATCTTCTCGTCCAGGAAAATAGTTTAACTATTGTTTTTGAAAATAGACTAGTATCTACATTGCAGCATCAACAAGGATATAGGCAAAAAATATTGAAACCTGGCACGTAATTGATCATTGAAAGTGTAGGTGTGGTCAATACAGTAATTGTTTCTCTGTAACAAAAGAGAACAAATCTAACCTTTATATCACGAGTCATAAGCAAAGGCTTGTTGGATATATACTTTATTTATAGCTACAGTGATAGGTGAGGACATTCTGTTAGAATTACAAAAAGCAGTTTTTTAACCTGTGTGGTTCTGGAGGAGGCTGCAGAGGTAGTGAAGCACTGACACACACCGTGAACACACACTGAGAACACACACTGAACACACTGTGAACACACACTGAACACACTGCGAACACACTGAACCCTGTGAACACACACTGAGAACACACACTGAACACTGTGAACACACTGAACCCTGTGAACACACACTGTGAACACACTGTGAACACACTGTGAACACACACTGAACACTGTGAACACAATGTGAACACACTGAACACTGTGAACACACACTGAACACTGTAAACACACTGAACACTGTGAACACACTGTGAACACACACTGAACACACTCTGTGAACACACTGAACCCTGTGAACACACACTGTGAACACACTGTGAACACACACTGTGAACACACTGTGAACACACACTGAACACTGTGAACACAATGTGAACACTGTGAACACACACTGAACACTGTGAACACACTGAACACACTGTGAACACACACTGAACACTGTGAACACACTGAACACTGTGAACACACTGTGAACACACACTGAACACACACGTCTCAGTGCGGTGCTCTGCTACTGGACGGACTCAGCTCCAAACACGATGTCCTCTAAGGTGTTCATACACTGAAATATAAGCACCCTATAAACACAATAGATAGCAGCAATTATTCTCAATTAAAATCATTTATAAATATTCAGACTATCTGGTGTTGCAGCATTTGTTACATGAGTTAATACGACGTGAAGACTGAGCGCAGTGAGCTTTATGTGAGAGTGTTTGCAACACAAAACCATTGTACTGTTAATGGCCAATAAGGCACAGAGATGTCATCAACAGTCCTCCAGCCTCCCAGTAGCAAACCACCGTGCACATCTACACATGGATCAACCCCACATCACATATCTGTATGGAAGGTAGTGTGTCCAAGGTTTAACTTTGCAGATGTTGTTCGGATATAAAACACTTATTGGAGGCAGAGATGATCCCATTGGCTCGGGGGCAGAGTACAGCTACTTTAAAATGAGGGATTTCCAAATGGAGTTTTGAATGAAGAAATCCTGGAATCAAAATCAGAAACACATTTTCTTATCCAAACTATTTGTTCCTGTTGCATTACATTCAGGCCCAGAACACATAATGCAGTCAAATCATAGAGCGAAGTGAAGAGTCCTTTACTTTCTGCTTCGTATGAGTGTTTACACACTGTGATAGCATGGAGTCCAACAGTACGTATAACATCCATTTCATTGCTCTCTGTGCATGTCAACTCAATCACTCAAATGTATCTGGATGAAATCATTATAAGCATTTTCTTTAGTTCTTAAAATAAATACCAGAACACAGAGAAATGTGGTTTCAACAGAATACGTCAGGTACAGTGAGGAGAACACCATCATTTCAAACATGGGTTCTTTTCTGTATGCAGTGACGGTTCTCAACCGTTATGGCTTATGTCATATTCAAATAAAACAGTAATAATAATAATGATAATGTGTGGAACGTATGGAAATAAATGGAGAGTTGAAATGTAATGGTACAAGCTTTAATTTCATCAAACCGTTACAAGTAGGTGTTTTGTTCCATTTGTATACCTCAACATATAAATAGCAAAAACACAGTGGACCTTCATCATGTGAGTGTGTTCTGTTCGAAGGGAAGCTTCTCTTCCTTTGGTCTGTGTGGTTTGGACCCAGCAGGAGGCAGTGTTGCTCAGTAGAAAGCCTCAGTGAGAGGCACCCTGTACAGTGAGTCTGTGAAGTAAAGTAGTCCCTCTTTACACTAATGTAGCATACATGTTAACATTCATAAAGTGTTATTCATGTTATTAATAACTAAGGAAGGTAAAGATATGGCGATATAAAAATACTGTCTAATATCGGTATGAAATGCTGGTGAACTGCAGGTGCATTATGGGAGGCTGATTCTGAATAGCTAAGCTAACAGAGGAGAGCTGTGGTTGGTCCACATGTTGCTGGAGCAGCAGTCAGAACCAAGACTGGAAAACTCAGTCCAGTTCAAAGCAAGCTCATAGAAGTCAAGTACTTTGTTCAACTGAGAACACACATGTGCAAATCTTTCACAACCATCTTATTTACGATAAATGACAGATATTCTCAAACGATGTCTCCCTGATACCCTGAGCACCCAGCCTGACAAACAGCTGATCCTCAGTCAGACTCAGGTGAACACAGCACATGGTAACACAGCTGGACATCCATTTTCATGATTCTGGATACACATTCATCTTTTCACAGCATAGAGAAGAGGGACAATAACATGTTTGTTCATGATTGCTTTGAAAATTACATTTGTTATTCAAATGTGTTTGGCTTTGTGAGGACATCTGAGAGCCCATGTGCTCTGCGTCTGAGACCACAGCTGATGATGAAAACTGAACAACAGCAGGATGACATTTAGGAGACACGTGGAAAGATAGAATATGTGACATTCATAGCAACAGGATATGCTCATCCAGTACATTCATCTGCACACAATACGATTGACAACACAGATCCATTAGCATTCAGTTATTAACAGCATCAGTAGCTCTCCTCCACATGGTTAAACATGGTGTGTGTTAGTGAATTAGTCACAGAACGTTACATTATCTCTAGCTTATGGACATCAACACTTAGACATGTGAGGAGGCAAATGGAGTGGACTACACTGATTTTATGTGAGTATTAAAGTTAATCACAGTCAAAAAGCAGAGTCACATTTAACACAGATTTATCAGCTTCATATAGTATTCACTGTACAACCCCCCCGCATTCTTTACATTACATTTAAGACAATGCATCAGAATGGACTCACGCTGACCACATTATTTTATTTCCCTTTATGCCTGCATGTAAAACATGAGAAATGATAATGCTCATGGGCTCTATGTGAAGGGAAACCACTAATGCAGATGTTTTTTGGTCATTAACACCTTGGTAAGGCCCACAGAGGAAATTACATTCAACCATAATTAGATTTCTATAGATGCAGCATTTTAATAAAGTTGTTTAGGGTGAAGTATGGCCTTTTCTCTACATGTATATGAGTCAGCATGGAACACTAGATGACTCACAGGAAGCTCTATATAAAGTATTAAAGTGGGTTACTGTGCAGGTCTCACTGCGCTACAATACGGTGATCAGGTGGGCAGCAGAATACATCTGCTGTTCTTTTTTGGGAGTGCACATTTTACAGCACCCAACTGCCGTTTTAAACACAGTGCAATTATATTTCTGAACACATTTCACGAGATAGATCAATCATTTCTGGTGCGCTGGGTTTGCCAACGCTGCATTCACACTGCGAGAAACGTAACTAAAGTCATGAGGAGATCAGACCTCCTACAGAGCTGAACAAACAAGAACAATCAGCAGGGCCCCCACGGTTGATGCTTAGAGAAAGGCTGTATTCATTATTTCAGACATTTATCATTTTCAAATCACTTTCTTTACATGTTACTGAGATGGCAGTCTGATCTGCATTAACTGTGTGTACAATCAGTCCGTGCCTCTAACTGTCCACAATTTGACAAAAATGGTCAAAACCAAGTCACCTGCAGTGTGAATGCAGTTAGTAATTCCTGTTCAATGTTTTGATTTAACCTTTTTCTTGTTAATCAAGATCTCAGCATGTTAAGAAGAAAACGGATCTCATTTTGATTCAGTTGGATGGTGCATGACGCAGCATTCACGTCATATCGGAAGGAACAGTGGGAAGAAGGAATGACGGCTGTGGCTACAGCTCAGAACATTTGATTAGGGACGAATGGAGATACCTTAAAATAACCATACACAAACTGTAGCAGACCAAACTGCTCTGAAGCAGAGTCGATTGTCTGACTATGAGTTACATTCTCATAATTATCTGCCATTATTTGCTATGTTAGCTCGCAGTTGACACAATTTAAGAGTTCCTACAGACACTATAATCATACATCCTGACTGTAACTGCTACTAGGTTACACGTTTCTGTGTGGTTAATATTTATCTTATAGTCACAGCTATTGCTCCTTGACAAACATATATAACGTCTCACAGCCTCCTACAACACAGTTGTTGTTTGGCAGTTAGTTCTAGAAGTGCAGAGGACCCCAAATAGAGCCAGGTGGAACACAGAGGCCCCTCCTGGCTGGGAGCTCAGTTTAATCGTAAAGGAGGGTGAGGATGTCCCGGAGGTGAGGTAACTGTTGGCAGAGCAGAAGGGTTTAGATGTTGGTTTCCTGCTGCATAGGTTCATCGCGCTTTTCATTCTGGGCTTCCCCGTCAGCCTCCTTCTGACCCGGAGCTTTGTCCGGATCTTCCGTCTCAGTCCGTTTGTACATCTCTGCTGCCTTCCGCTCACGGTCCAAGAGTCTGTAGTTAATAAAGTTCCCAATGAAGAGCCAAATACTGGCCAAAATCACCACCACCCCGCAGCAAAAATACATGTACTTGTAGTTTTTTGTGACATCCACCAGTTTCCCTGCAAGACACACAAAGTTTCAAAAATGTTAAAGTATCTGCTCATTTATAAAATCATAAGGTATTGCCAAGTAGAAAAAACATGTACAAATGTCAAGTATTATTCATTAGAGTAATTACTAGTAATATAAATGAGTAAAGGACTAGTTGTTTACATTAAAAATATGATTTCAATAGAACCTGAATCACAATTTCCATGCAGCTAAATTAATCCATGCAAGTCCTTTTGGTCAACTTCCATTAACTTTGACAAATGATGCTGATAATGCTGGCCTTTGAAGGAGCAAAGAGGCGTAGAGCCTAAAGCTGCAGATGTGTTTTACTGTGTATCATGCCAATACAAGAGAGGCTACCATATCTTAATAACTGTGTTGTAATCAACTTATATTCGACCCCCTCTGTCAGAGTATATCTCTTCCATAGAAAGATTGCAGTCAGTAATGACATAAAGGAAGTGGAACAAATATGTTTTGTTTGAAAAGCTGTGTGAACATATTGAGCAGTTATCTTACCCTTTGCCAACTAGCTTCTGCAAATGGTCAGTACCAAGCTTCCAAGACCACTGTGCCTTTCTGGTGTGACCAGGCCTGAATATTGTTGTGAACTGACTCTAAACCAGAATGGCTAAGAACTAGGGCAGTAAAAATCCTAAATGTTGAAAAAAGCTTTCAGACAGACATATCTTACCTGCTAGAGGGGGACCAATGAGGACTGGGCAGCACTCCATGATGGTGGTGAGTCCCACAGCACTGGAGAACCGCTGAGGCCCCACCAGGTCCATGAGTGTTTCAAACAGCACTGAACTGACCATGCCAAAAGCAAAGCCGAAGAACATGGCATACACCACCAGGCCGGTGTAGCTCTCCACCAGGGGGCAGAGGATGTGGCAGACCCCATTGAACAGCACAGCAAAGCTGAAGAAGTACTGGATCCTGGGCCGGACCCAGCGAGAGTTGGCCAGCAGCCCCATGGAAGGCCGGGCAAACATGTCCACAAAAGCCAGAATTGAGAGCAGGAAGGCAGCCGAGTACTCGTCCACACCCATGTCCTTAGCGTAGGCCGTGAGGAAGACAATGGGTGCGAAGAAGCCCAGGAACATGATGATGTTTCCTGACAGGTAGATGAGGAAGCCGCGGTGCTTGAAGAGTGACAGGTCCAGGTACTTGTTGACCGTTTCCCAGGCGGTCCGCTTCTCTTTTGTTGTGGTGGTGATGACGGCGATCTCTTCGCTCTTCTTGATCTTGCCGGGCGGCGGTCCGAGAGGCCTCATGAGGGAGCCGGCCACACAGCAGTTCAACACCAGCCCCCCCAGGATCAGGAAGCTGCCCCTCCAGCCAAACTGGTTGAAGAGGTACTGGTTGAGAGGAGCCAGGGTGCTGAGGAACACCGGACTGCCCGTCATTGCCAGCCCGTTGGCAATGGGGCGATTCTTCAAGAAGTATTTTCCGACCATAGTCAGAGCCGGCTGCAGGTTGAAGGCTAGTCCGAGTCCTGTGAGGAGAGAGGACAGAGGTGACTTGTAACAATTATTCTTTAACTGTTACATACCAATGTCTAAGAGCACTGTAATCAGAAATGTATTTAATTTACCTTAATGAGAAACCCATTTTTAAATCACACACTCAACAACATTAGACAGAGATATAAATAGTATAATTGAAACCTTTTGAGGAGAAAAACACAGTCACTGAGAAGCTCTGAGCTACTGGCTTTACGAGCAAGCTACCGACACTCGTAAGTTATTGACGTGTTTTCAGCATGCTGCCATGCTAGTGTTTGCACTTAGCTACAATATATAGCCTCATAGAATAGTTAGCATGACTGTAGACTCTTGGTCTTGTTAAACCAGAGAGCCAATCTCAGGTTTACTAATATGGCTAAATATGAATTGGAACTAGCAATGCTAAACTTTGCTATAACATTAAAAGTCAATCTGGAGGTTTTTTTATTATGGTATGGTTTTCCCAATGATGCAATCAAGGGTCCACCGGAGGCTGACATTCATCCTCTCAAATGCGGTGCAATAAAATCTCTGCGGTTTTCTTTATATTAATATTGAATAAATGTAGTTCTTGTAAGGCCTTCCTATCAGAAACGGAAATGGAACAATCAAAGCATATGTCCTTCCTTCAACAACAACTTTATTTTTAACCTGCTGCTTAGAAGGCTCATCAAATTAACTCAAATTGGACTTAAGTGGATAAGCTGGACTTACCACCGATAACTCCGATGCAGATGTAGAGCTGCACCACGCTATTGCAGAAGGAGGCTGAGATCAGGCCGATGGAAGTAAGGCACCCCCCCAACATGACAATGGGCCTGCAGCCATATGTGTTGACCAGTATGCTGCTGATGGGACCTGGAACAAGGGAACACATTAAATGACCCACACATGTCAGTTGTTTACAGTGGTCAGGATGAGTGAAAGTGAGCGCATAATGACTTAATCTGGTTAGTGCTGCACGGAGCCCAGCTGCTATTAATAGAAACAACTGAGCGGATTCCATTTTTAAACACGGCACTCCCATCCTCTCGTGCCAAATCAATTTAAGAGAAGCAGCTGACGGAGGTAAGAATGACAAAATACTTCCATATAGAGTGCATGTACGTAGACACGTTGTGCCTCTCCACCTCTGTTCCCTACTTCTTACCTACTACCCTTTTCCCTCAACCTATCCTAAGGGAGTGCATGTACGTAGACACGTTGTGCCTCTCCACCTCTGTTCCTTACTTCTTACTTGCTATCCTTTTTCCCTCAACCTATCCTAAGGGAGTGCATGTACGTAGACACGTTGTGCCTCTCCACCTCTGTTCCTTACTTCTTACTTGCTATCCTTTTTCCCTCAACCTATCCTAAGGGAGTGCATGTACGTAGACACGTTGTGCCTCTCCACCTCTGTTCCTTACTTCTTACATGCTACCCCTTATCCCTCAATCTATCCTAAGGGAGTGCATGTACGTAGACACGTTAGTTTAGCTGCTATAGGCTTAGACTGTCGGGGACACCTTACTTCTTCCTTCTGTCTGTCTGTACCTGTGTACTCTCATGTTCCGAATAACCCAGCTTCCCCCAAATTTCTTTTTTGTGTCTATCTACGCCGGGATCCTGAGTCGTGGCTGATCTTGTTGCTGCGGTCCTGTGTCCTGGATCCTCTATCCTGAGTTCTGGATTTGAGTCCTGGACTTCGAGTCGTGGCTGAACCTGTCTCTGCGGTCCTGCCTGACTCTCATCATACTACTTCCCTGATGGCTCCCACAGGATTGTTGACATCCTCGTGGATTCATCTTCTTATTATAGACACATGCATTTCCAAACATTTGGTCTACCTATGCTGTAAAATGTATTATCTCTTCGATTTACACACTGCATCTATTGCACGTCTGTCCGTCCTGGGAGAGGGATCCCTCCTCTGTTGCTCTCCCTGAGGTTTCTCCCATTTTCCCCTTTAAACTGTGGTTTTTCTCTGGAAGTTTTTCCTTGTACGATGTGAGGGTCTAAGGACAGAGGGTGTTGTATTGCCACACTGATATTCTGTACAAACTGTGAAGTCCACTGAGACAAATGTAACATTTGTGATATTGGGCTATATAAATAAACATTGATTGATTGAATGATTGATATAGAGTCAGTTCTCTTTAATATATTGTCTTTTTTAATCATACGGTGTCGGAAAAAAAGGGGCACCAGGTAATATTGTATTCTCATGATGCGGAGAAACATGATGTTTTTATTCAGGCAGCTGCAGCGCTGTGGCAGAGGTCTGTCGCTCACAGGCAGGAAGGATCTTAAATCAGGTTAATGATGTTGTGACTGAACCCCCAGTTTAATTACATTATCTAAATCACTTAATAAGAAGTGAAAACAAAGGTCAAAGATAATATAATTAGCCAAACTGTCAATCGTAAACAGACATTTGGTTGTGCACTGTGAACACTTTGACATACTGTACAGCACAATAGTTGTTTGACACACTTTTACTATGCATTAATCTGTAGCGGTTGTTATGATGGCTACGATCTGTAATGAACATACAGTATGTGCTTCATGTATTCTATTGTTGATATACTATTTATCCTCTTATTTATATTCTTTAATTATTTTCCTTTATCTTTGTATGAACTCTTACCCGTGTTTCCTTTGTTTCAATCTAATTCCTGTTGCTGCTTAAACGCACAGGCATCAATTAAAGCTTACCTTATCTTAACACTAGGGGTGTGTCAATACATTTTTTATGTGAAGAAAATGTGGTTTTGAATGAAGCGGGATGTATTTAAACTAGCGGTGTAACGGTTCACATAATTCACGGTTCGGTATGTACCTCGGTTTGGGGGTCACGGTTCGGTACGGGTTCGGTACAACAAGAAGAAGCAAAAAAAAGTCCCAAATGCATAGTTCCAGGTTTGTTGTTATTTATTTTTGAACAGTAGTGCAAGTTTCAGTATACAAATAAGGAACTCTAACATTTTGAATAATTAACTGTATTACACAGTTAAAAACAAACCACAAACAGTACCACACACCCTCAGATGGCCATATTATCTATAATGGCTGATGTCAAACAAATAGAATGTCTTGAAAATATTACATAATAAATGATGAAGTGTTTCAAGGGCGCAGCATAGCCGTTGAAATATATATGCCAATAGCTTCCGTTATTTCTTTTGGTCTCTCGGCTTTCATGTCTATTGGCTTCTTAAAAACAGCGGGGATAAGCTGTTGAACTGCTGTTGTCTTTTGCCGGGCTCCGGTGATTGGCAAATCTGGCTGATGCCTTCTGATATGATTTAGCATGTTTGGCGCGTGTTACCATTAGCATACCGCACCGCTGTCGACCAACGCCGACACACCGTCCTCGTCCGATCCACCACTCGCACTCCATCGTTGTTGTAGTCCACAGGGAACCCGAAATGTTCCCACACAGCTGATTTAAACGAAGCAGGTGGGTCTTCTAGCTCCTGTGTGTTATCTGAAATCGCCATACTAACTTTTCTTCTTCTTGTATTTTGTTCGTTTTGTTGTGTTTTCTTCTTGTTCTTCATTTGTTGTTTAAGGGCGTCCCCGTTACCTGCCATGCACGCAACGCAGCCCCGCTCTCTTTAACTCAAGGCGACTTTCTGCCGCTTTCCTCCGTGGTGCAGTGCTGATCGTTTCACCGCAGAGGAAAGCACTTCACAAATTGCAGTATCCATAAGGAGCTGTACAAATGCCGCAGTTTTTGCGTGGCTGTGTCTTTAGTTGAAAGCCCAGTGGCGATCTGCTCATCTCTCATCGAAATAACATGCTACACAGAGAGACTGGCCATGTGTGTTCTGGAGAATCACAGAACGGAGGATCGTCCTTATTATTATGCCGTTTAAACCAATTATTGAAATGTGTTTGTTAAATTCGGTATCATGTAAGTTAGGGATGCTCGGATCGATTGGCCGCCGATCGATATCGGCCGATACTCACTCTGCCGATCGACCGGTGCTCTCTAAAAATGCAGATCGCGAGAGCCGATCGCATGGCGTAAAATACACTACACTTTTCTCTGTGCGCGGCAAAACAAGCTCGCCAAAATGGCTTCAACAGTCTGGCAGTATTTTAAGGTGTCCGAAAATGACAATAAAATAGCGGTCTGCAACGTGTGAAGCAGAAATCCTGCAGCTCCACCTGCTGTGACGGACCGGTGAGCGGAGCAAAACACACAAGAGTTAGACCTAACACACTTAGCTATTTTATCTACCTCTGGAACAAGCTAAACTAGTTATAAATATATTTATTCTTCACTGTCGGGTCACTCATTACTGGATCAGTGAGCTGCATGAGACGATACTTACAGGCTGTCAGGAGAGAGAGAGAGAGAGAGAGAGAGAGAGAGAGAGAGAGAGAGAGAGAGAGGGGGAGGAAAAGAGAGCGCTTCCGCTCATTTCTCCCGTGTTATTATCCAAAGTTAATGTAAACTTGAATAATGTACTTCATTTGAATGTAATAATTATGTTGGTTGTTGTTTGTGGAAGCGCCAGTGAATGAGCCCCATTAACTGAGTTTTAAACATCACTTTAAATGGAAGATCCCCATAGGCCCCGCCCACTCGATCGGATCGGCGATCTGCCCCAAAATTGGCGATTGGAGCATCCCTAATGTAAGTTGCGCTGAAAGGTCCACACACTGCTTCCCCGCAGCGAGGCTCCCCCCGCCCTCCTGTTGACAGTTCACGAGCGTCGAGCTCTTCACCCACCCCCCGTTGATAATTCACGATCGTCGGCACGCTGATAAAATAATTTTTTTTTAATGTCACTTCATATCAAAAAGGTTGCCGACCCCTGGTGTAGTGGATACTGCCCTGAATGACAGACTTTTTTCCCACTCATAAAAAAAGGCTTGTGACTGCATGTGCCGAACCGTGACGTCCGAACCGTGACGGTTCGGGACGAATACGGAAACCGTTAAATCCCTAATTTAAACCTATTTGAACTGATTGGTTAAATCAGCATTCGTTGATCTTCTTGGCCACTCAAACTGTACTGGGTGGTACGGCCTTCCACCAAATCCCATGAATAATTCCGTTATTCTGCTGACAGACGAACTGATCCTTCGTGAGGTTCCTCTCCCATACGGACTCATCTGTATTCTCAGTTCTCTTTGGGAATGTTGTTCAGTCTTCAGAGAAGCCAATATGTTACTGGGGTGTGGGAGGGAAGGTTGGTTTTATTCCTGACATCCTCAATATGTTTTACATTTTTAAATTACAAATGTTTACTGAATTTTAGCGATAAGAGCCAGAGTCGATTTTTTTAATTGTTTTCAACTTATATCCGCTTATAAAACATCTGATCAATGTATTTACAGCTTGGTACAGACACTTGGTATATTACATTGAATGAATAGTGTTGCTGGAAACCAGTTTTTAGGAGTCTGCATCTCATAGTTGGCACTGTCTCCTAGCTGAATTGTAAGAACATGAGGTGTAAATCGATTAGGAAGAGGGAAGTAAAAGTAATAAAATCTTATGGGTTTTTCTTTTTTAAACTAAGTACCAGCCAGAATAAGTTTATATTTTTCAAAAAGCCAATGGGCGAGAAGTCATAAGACTTCATTTGCTGTGGATGAATCTTTTTGACCTTGAGGACTTATTTCCCTCCCCAGCAGTGATCAGTATTCTCCAAGGGTTCGCTGGGACCTGAATTGGCCGCGATGAGGAAGCCTGGAGCCTGCACATTACCTCCTTTGTAGAATGGCTTATCTTCTACTGGCCAGACGCAGGGTGGACTTCATTACACAGCGGACAAAACCCCAAACTAAATATAACCACCTAGATGATCCCAAAAAGGAGTGACACATATAGAAATGTATCCAGGACTCTTTAATGTGAGCAGAGAGGCCGGGCAGCTCGGGGGGGATGAGAGGACGCTGTATCCATCACATTTCAAACAGGATTAAAGAGAGGAGTGGAAGCAAACAACTTCTGAATTTGTTCTGCTGCAAGAGGACACACATGGGCTTCTGAAGGGAGCGTCTGACTGCCCATTACATAGATATCTCAAAGACATCAAGCAGCATAGCCTACAGCCAGTTCATTTATGTGGTAAAAGTGTATCCAAGGTCAAGTTTAGAGAATGTTTACAGAGGGACCAAAGTGAAGGAAAGCGTGACACAGGGGGATTGCTAGTTCGATATCCCAGACTGACAAAGAAGTTACCACCACCGTGGAGCGCTTCAGCTAGGTAATTTCCACTGTAGCTGCGGGGCCATCAGATCAGACTGCTGCCAAACATGACGTCAACGAGGGCAGCAAGAGTGACTCAAAAAATATAAAACATCAATATCTTTACACCATACTGAAAGAGGCTAACACTGCCAGAAGGAATGAGGGGAACTGCTGGTGGTGATTCTCTGTGGATTTGTCACAGATACCCCTTTTCCACCAAACCGGTTCCAGTTCAGCTCCGTGCTGATGCTCTTTGAGTTCCAACCTGTTCTACCTTTTGGCCCAAGTTGTGTTTCCACCGCCCAGAGCCTGACTGGTGCTGCGTCATGACATCGCGTCACTCATTTTCTCAGCAACGCCGCTCACAATAACAACAATGGGGGACTGCATCTAATGTAAAACTCTTTTCCAAAGTGCATTAGTTCATTATTTACAGATGTGGTTCAGACCGCTGCAGTGCTGCTCGTCCACCGGAGTTTAGTCTACCTTTTAGTCACGGCAGCGGCCGCTGTAAAGTATTCACTGTCTGACTGTCACACAAGCAGCTGATGCATATTCGCCCCCCCATAAGTGGATGTGTGTCAGTATGAATGGACAGTGTTTGGCATCACAACGCCCTTATTAAAGCTTTTGCAACAAACCTAACTTAAGCTTTTCAGGTTATAGAAAAAGAAGACTTAATGATGCCGGGCTTTTGTGCTACTGTTAGCCAATAGAAATGCAGGTTACTAATTGTTTAGTGTTATGCAACATCGCAAAGTTTACAACAAGTGCGAACATCCACAGCCTGAATCATCCCCACAGAGAGTTTCTGTGGATTTACTAAATACTGCAGTCTATGTGGATATATACAGTCTATGTTCAAACCTCTGCTAGCTGGAGCCACACAGTGACAGGACTTACCAGCAGCGAACTTTGACCCTGAGACTCTGACAGTGTTAATGCTGCTCCTCTGACAAGGTGTCGTTAGGGATAGGGTTAGGGTAAGATCAGGGAATATTGGTGTAGCATGTTTATATTGTATGTAGGGAACAAGAGTATTACCACAAATTATTTAGGAAAGGCTTAGCATTGACTATACCATGATTACATACGATACCAGGAACAATCATCCCGTTACTTTAAACACTAAAGATTATTCTGTCCTAGTTGTTTCAGCTGATGATTATATCAGAATTATTATTATTATTTATTTTTGTAACAAACATTGATTTTATTTATCAGACAAAATGTAGCTCATTATATTGAGAGGACACTGTGTGTGGCAAACTATTATTATTCTCCGTTACCCCTTAGTCAGAATTATTTTTTAAACTTTACTTAATTGCTTCTTATGGTCCAAGGTGATATCTTGAAATGTCTTGTTCTGTCAGCCTGAAGATATTCACTATAATATGATCTAAAAACATTAAACAAGCTGAAAAAACTAAATATTTAAAAAGGTATTTTCTTTCATTTAAGCAATTTTCTTGAAGGATTAATAGGCTATCAATCGATCAGTCCACTAGTCTTTAGCTGTATGTGTTGTCGTGTTGACTGACAATGAATGTAACGTGGGTGTGTTTTCCCGCTGTCCCACCCAAGGTCACGTCTTTCTCTCTGTGGATTAGTGACACTGATCCTTAAACACGTCATGGCAGCGCGCCGACCGCCTGCTGCTGATGTAACTCTGTGATGGACCGCAGAGCTGAAGCATGCCCAGCCCTGTTTTATCACAGTGTGTTATCACGTGGAGTTTACTGCCTTATACCAGATCCATTTGTTAAATGTTTCAGAACAAAGAGTACAGGTGTTCCCTCTTTGACACAGTAACACATTATAATAGATAAGGACATTTGTTTTCCTTAAGGATTTCTGTTTTTTGGTCGGCAATTTATTTGCATTGTCACTCGGGCAACACAACGAGAGGGTGCGTTTGTTATGCTCAGTCATGGATTTGACCTTTTTTTGCTTTTAGTTTCAAAAGCTAGAAACAAGATTGTATTTTATTCTGAGTTAATCCAATGTTGGCAGGTCTCGAGACATGGTTATCATGTCAGTAATGACATGTTAAAGTCCTCTCTGAGATGTGCAGAGATTAGATTAATATTTCTGAACGTCTGCTGCTCATTATCAGGCAGCTTCCAGTAATGACTGCACACACACACAGCGGGGGGGGAGAGGCGTCACACATCCAAACAGTGATTGCTTCATCAGCGTAAGAGCAGAACAAGAGAGCAGATGTTTAATGAATAGCCCATGAGTGCAATCGATATGAATAAATGAGGAGCAAGAGCCCTCGCTTAGTAACTGCACATATTGAACCATTCACACTGCTGTTTCCACTTAGCCAAGTGCTCTCTTTGGAGGTCAGAGGTCAGCTATGATTCCAATAATATACATTTAATCAAAATCATTTTCAGGTAAATCTTGTCATTCTTATTTTCAGTCACTCAACCATTAAGATATACAGAGATGTACTTTTATTTTGATTTGTGGGCCATGTATGAAACAACGTTCATGTTTCTTGTTACTTATCAGCCGACGCATGCTGATACCAATATATGTTCAACAAGCTGCCGGGGAGATGAATCGCTGTGATTTGCTTTCAGAGAGAGACTTAGCAATAACTGATTAACCTTATTAAACAGTCTGTGCTGCTGTAATTGGTACATATACAAAACATAGTAAAAAAGATTAAGAAAAGGAAATATGCTTTTTATTAAGTCCAAAGTAACAGCACCTATTTACAATATGAAATGAGCTTTCAGGCCTGCTGACAGTGGATGCACCGACAGATGCTAGAAAATGACCTGCAGGAAACAATCTTTCAAGACTCCGTGTTCAAGAAAAGTGGAAGACCACTTGTAGCGTTGTAATTTGTAATGTCATTTAAAATCCCTTTTGTATTTATACAAAGCACAGGTCTTTTTTCCAATAAATGACAATCATTGCATTGTCTACAGCCTTGTCTATCCTGAACCATGTGATGTCCGTAAATCATTTATTAAAATCATCTTACGCTGTATATCTGGAACTGATCTCACTCACTCTCAGCTGGAGCTTGACAGCTGGTTCCTGGTTGTGCGGAGGCTCAGCATGTGACGCTGTGCCTCAAATCCAGGTCACAACCTGATTTTATCTCCATCCTTTTATTTCTAATATATTGTGAGGATAACCAGATAACGTCAAGTCCACAAGAGCTCCACAAAACCAACCCTATGTTCCTGTTTCTGTTACAGTTCTTGTTTCTAGATTGAAGCGTCTGCTCAGGAAACAAAGCTTCTATACAACATCAATAATCCTCAACAACGACAGCATGTGTAACATCATCATATCGTAAAGAGATTTCCCTAAAAGCAGGACAACTCAGGATTTCAAGGATCATAGATGAAACAGAGGACAGGATTCAAGATCCTCTGCCCTGCTGTGTAAACTACATACTAATGACAATAAAGGAAGAGGTCTCAATGTACACCTTTTGGACACTGAGGTTGATCTTACACTTGTTAAGAAATCAGTATAGCCTTATATATTTACATTATTAAATAACACATATCTCTCCAGGGCATTTGATGGCTGAATTATCTGCATTGATGAGCAATAAATCTAATTATAAACCACTTATACTATATGATATATTAATAACAAAACCATGATTTTCAATTAGAATGGGAGGGATGAAACCCTGTTTAATGGTCACACATGCAGAGCACACAGCACACAGTGACATTTGTTCTCTGCTCTCATCCTAGTACCAGGAGCAGTGGGCAGCTATTGCACAGCGCCAGGGGAACAATGGGAGTGGGGGGTGTCCGGTGCCTTGCTCAAGGGCACCACGGCAGGGCCCAGGAGGTGAACTGGGACCTCTCCAAGTAGCAGTCCACACTCCATATTTAGGTCTGTTCTGGGACTTGAACCGGCGACCCTACGGCTCAAAGTCCAAGCCCCTACTGACTAACGAATGATTAGCTGCTAACAGCTAGCTAAAGCTCCTCTTTTGTACAATGTGGGACAAACAGTGAGTTCTCAGGAAATAAGACAAATCAAATCTAATGTAAATGTGTGTTTCCACTGCATAGTACCCTCTACTTGACTCAACCCACTTTTGGTACCAAATGCTTTTCTGAAATTATCTCCATTCTATTTTACCATCAAACAGTCGTAATATCATCTACACACAACTATCCAGAATTTTCTAAATAGTACAGTGTAGTGTACGGCGCAGTCTAGCCATTAGCCTAGTTTAGTTTTCACCATTAAGTTTAGTTTCTAACCCTCAACCTCAGGCTAGGTGGTACCCAAAAGAAAACAAAACTTGATACTATGCATTACTTTCGCTAACGTAAAACCCAAGAAGAAGGAGTCAGCTGTACCATGCAGTGGATATTCAGCATTTGTTAACAAAGTGGAAGTTTATAAGCCTGGGTAGCTAGCTTTATGACTGGTGTATAATCTTATCAGCACAATGAGTCAGGACAGAGGACAGACAGTTTGAACGGTCAGTGGCTCACGTTAGGGGGACGTGTTGTAGAAGGGGAAACAAGTCTATCAATAGTCCATCACGACTTGTTGCATCAAAGATCTCAGATTAGTCAACTGCCATAAGAAACATCAAGCACTGGAACACATTTCTACCAAAATACTGGAGTATGATTAGGGTCTGGGTGTGGATGTATTTAAGTTGAGTTTCAGAAGCTGAATTAGAGGGAATATAAGGTTTTTGTAGAATAATTTTCACTTTGATTTAGGAATATACTAAAATTATTATGGAGGGATCTTTTGTGACAATCTGTTCCAAACCAAACAGAATTTTTGTTTTAGCCTGTACAACATGGTTTGTAGGCCGGGACATCCGTGCAGCACTACACAACTTATTACAGAAGTACACATTATGGGTATAACAAAGACTGTGCCTGATTTTGATATTGCATTAGTCCATATTGCAACTTCAATATCAATTCTGATTCATTTTGTGAAAATGAGATTGGCTCACCTGCAGCGTACATGACGGCCAGCATGATGGAGGAGATCCAGGCGATCTGGCTGTAGGAGGCGTCGAAGATCACCTGGATGTCTTTGAAGTACACCGTGATGGCTTTGGGAAAGGCGTACGAGAATCCGATGGAGATGAAAGACGCCAACACCACAGCCCACCCCCACCCGCCGTCAGGTGGGGGCTCGGCCAGGGGACCTGAGGCTGGAGGCGGCATTACTGGCCCACCTCAACACTGACTGTTCACTGCAAGGACAGGAAGGGGGGGGAAACAAACCGTCAGCGGTGTGTCATACTGAGTATATATATATATATATATATACAAATAATTACCGCAGGAATGCAAAGTCTGTTCCTATGAGTATGTTCAATTTGAGATCACATCCGTAAAACTAGTCACGATGACCCCCCACCCTGTGCAGACTGGAGTCCAATCCAGTGCTTTCCCCAGTACGTTGACAACAGAGTCTTTAAAGATTTGGCAGCATTCACTAAAAATAGAGCTAGGTTTTGTGTGGCCAAATATACAGCAATGTTCAGATCAATGACTTGTTTAGTTTTTAAATAAAAGGTGAATGCATGATGTATTAATATCACTCTAAGTATAATATGTTACATAGTTTATCTTTTAATTGTGGCTGTCTTTTCACACTAAAATGTTTTTCAAGCCTTAATAGGTAGGAAATCACAAAAAAAAGGAAATCAGAAGACACCCTTTTCCTGGTTCCCAGGAGCACATATCAAACATACACACATATATATATATATATATATATATGAATAAAATCAGCTTCATCTCATGTTGATAGCACACAGACAGGAAGTAGAGAGCTGTATCTCTGTCATTGACACCTGCAGTCAGTAATATGACACGAGACGGACAAGGACATACCAGAGGACCATATCCTGGAGAAGAGTGCAAACACACACACTTGTGATGCTTCACATGCCTCACACTCGCTCTACCTGAGAGAACAGACCTGCCCAGGCCTAGGGTTCACCTTGCCCCCCCCCCCCCCAGCCCTCACACAGTAATGTAAACAGGGCAGAGCACCATGTCTCCGGGTGCTGCTGTGTACAAAGCAAACATGCCCTAATTAAGATAGATTAACCCTAACCCTAGCCCCCCTAACCACACACACAAATCATGGTAAGAAATGGGCAGCTGTTAGGTTGGAGCTCTTTCTAACATAATTAGCTTCACCTTTCCAATCAGCCAGGAATACCTTACAGGTTCGGCTGCATTCTCAACTTGGTTTCAAAGGAATGAACCACCAGTGGTAAATGAGCAGGTTAATCATGCTTGAACTGCAGCATCGAGCACTTGTTTGACCTTAACAGAGCTAAAAGTGTTGCTATGTATTGCCAAAAGTGATGCAATTCAAGTTAAAGGGCCACTTTACCATTTAATACACTATATTGTGTTTTTGGCTCAGGAAGGGGCTTTGTGAAGCTTGAAGATTTTTTCCAATGATGACGTTGTTTTATCAGAATTTAAGGACATGTCATCTTTGGCTATTGGGTCTAAAAGTAATTCAAAAAAAAAAAGATGATTGTTTGTCCTTGGAAATTAATAAATTGGAAGTGCTTAACTAAGTATTAGTTAAGTAGTTTACTTTCAATTTACAACAACACAGATGAGAATTCCTGATGGCTCATGTAACAAAACTTTAAACTGCATCTTTCTCCTCTGTTGAGCTCCCATTCACAATGACCGATGTCAGCCTACAGCTGCATTGAAGATGTTCTCAAAGTCATTATAGAAAATGCTATGTGATTTATTAGCCAAAGATGGCCAACACATGCTTGTTTGATATGGCTGTAATGTCAGAAAATAAAGATTAGTTTCACTTGAATTCAAATTGTTGGTTTTATCCACCAACATTCCAATACCCAAACAAATAATGATGCTTTCACATGAGACCAATAAGAAAACGTTCACATCATTAAATATCATTAAAGGTCAGAAGCTCCCAACAACATGGCTAAGGTTGGTAGGAATGCCATGCAGTAGGCTGGACAATGGAGTCTGCAGAGTCTGTAAATGAGTCATGAATATCAGCGAGCAGCCTCAATAAGTGATGCAGCTCAGAGACTCACACACACTGAAATCTATTCAGTTTCAGGAATTTATTATAATTTTAAATAAACCAGTCATAGATGGTTCTGTGTGGGTAAAAAACAGAAGCTAGAAAGTAGTTGTGGGCCTGTATGGAGGCTGGAGAGGATGTTACATTTCTTATTTGGAGTGTTTATTTCAAAATAACACATTTAAAAACTATCTCTAACTTGGAGCCTGGAGATATAATCCTGTGTGTATATATGGTGTATTGCCCGTTAATCGAAGTTACAGATGATGCTTTTCCATACACTGGGTCTAATCCACGCTAATCAGATTACAGGCTGTGGCAGCAGCTCTCAGTGTAGATACTGCTTCTGATTGATTGAACGTGACGACAATACACGGACAAACCGCAGAATTCATAAGCAGCTTTAGTTGATGGGCTGTAATACATAAAGCTCCGGACTGAGAGTAGAGGAGCAGCTGAGGAGAGGAGACAAGGAGACACGCTTTGAGACAAGCTTGATGAGAAGTTTATGATCAACCATATAAGTACATAAGAAGTCAAACAAAGCAAAGTCACTACAATGTCAACACTTCCTCTTTGCTTTAGGAGCCAGATCCTCGTCCTGTCTCCGCTGTGTCATTCACCTGACAGCTGATGAAAGAGCGGCTGATAGGCTGCTCACAGCCAGCAAGCTCTGAAAAACATAAAAACACAGGTGAGACTCAAGAGGCCCTTTTTCTCTGTCCTACAAAGACTGACCGCTTATCCCCCATTGTTTCATCTGTACCGAGCATCTCTGCCGACCACTGACGCTCGACAGTCAGTGAGAACGAGTATAAAGAACGCAGTCACGTTATGTCAGGGGTGGAACCAAGAACAAACTTGTATTAGTATTTTCTTTTTCTGCATCTTTATACTTCTAGAGCAGGGATGGGCAACTTTGATGGTGGTGGGGGCCACATAATGTATGTACTGGCCACCAGGGGGCCGCAGATTCACTTGGAACACACACACACACACAATTCCATGTATTGTATGTAATTATTAACAAATATACTAAGTCTGACATCTTCATTGACATTTTACAATCTTTCAGGGAACATCCTCTAATAAGCTCACTAAACAAATATCAGTTCACAGAAATGTTATTTAATTTTTACAAGTGGCATGTTTGTATTGAACAGGTTATTTAACAGTGGAATAAAACTATTTTAAACTATTGGAAAGCACGGAAAATGTGTGTGCATCAAGATTAACCATTAAGATGACATAAACATGAAGTCATGAACACTAACCCAGACATTAGTTGTCTAACTTGAACCTAAGACACTTGTAGCCTGTCTCTGCTGACGCACAATAAGGGGAGTGTCAACACAGAGACCTGTCAACCCGCACTCTGCTGTTCCTCAGCACCACTCCCCCTCCCTGCCGCTGAAATTATGAATGAAAAGCGTATAGTAATCATACATGTAGATAACATGGCAGGGTCCGTGACAGTTTGTTTTCATCTGATTTCAAATAAACAAAGTCTTGGTTTTTAGAATATTAAACTTGTTTCGCCAAATTCAGATGATAAATGCAACTTTGAAGCTTGTAAAGGCATAATTACAAGCGGTAACTTGACGTCACAGCAGGCATAACAACAGCCGGTGTTTCTTGTGAGTTTCCCCGGGAAACAAACACAATACACACAAACGCGTCCCAGATTATTTCGCGGTATTTGGCTGCCGAACTAAATCATGTACGCAGCTCGTGACGTCTAGTGGGGAGTCTAGTGGACGGTATTTTTTATTTTTGTATTAATTACGTTGTTTATAAATTAATCTGAGGGCCGCAAAAAGAGGAGGTGGGGGCCGCCATTTGCCCATCCCTGTTGTAGAGTTTACACATTTTGTAATAAATTAAACTTTATATAAGAACTGCTTAGTATATTAATCAATTAGCTGATTGAGAGACAATTAACTTGAATTAATAAACATTTAAATGAGTTTCTATTTCTCTCTTTTTTATCATAATTTCTGGTACCACTTTACAATAAGACTACCCTTATAAAGGATTCATAAAGGGTTTATAATTAGGTTATGAATTAGGTTGTAAACACTTTATCAATCATTAAGAACCATTTATAAACCAGTTCTAACATAGTTTTCATACATCAACACAGGCTCACTATTTGGCAAGATGACTAAGCCTTATATTGGCTACCTAGCGAGAATCAACTCAGTGAACAACAGATACCAAGGATGCTGGCTGATGAAGAACACGAAGTAAGCTAGGTAGCCAATATAAGGCTTAGCAGTACAGATAAATCTGGGCTCACTATTTAGCAAGCAACCGGTCACAGTTGCCCTGTTTATCTCATGTCTTATAAAAGCTTATTAATGATTTATAAAGTGTTCACAACCTAATTAATAAATGAATTACAAACTATTCGTAAACCCTTTATAAAGGTAGTTTTATTGTAAAGTGGTACCGATGTTCTTATTAATTCATTTGAGTTTTGTTTTTAAGTATTTTAGATTTGTTTTGCGCCGGTACTTTTAAGTTGAATACTTTAGGTACATTTTGCTTATTATACTTACTTTTACTTAAGTACAATTTACAACAAGAGTATTTGTACAGTGTAGTATTAGTAATTTCCCTTATGTAAATGATCTTTTTCCAACACTGTTTCAGACTTCTCAATGTTCACAGTTTATGTATTTATATAATTCACCATATGTAGACGGTTGAGTGTGGGATTTTTCAAGATGTCATTTTTTATGTTGTTTCTTATATTTTTGGTTGGATTGAATAAAAAAAATCGACCAATAAAAAAAGACGAAAAGAAACCCCGAGTCCCCAGTCAAATGAATCTCTGGGGTCACCAAGGTGAGGCTCGGGGGGGACTGGATGTCTACCAATCAGAGGCAGTGCTGGCAGTCATCATGTGGAAGTGTCCTTATGCAACTTACTTAACCTCAAGTGGCTCCTGTAGGCGTGTACTGTCTACTGTTTTGAATAAAGCATCAGCCAGATGACACGTAATGTGTGTGCCTATAAATACCTGCAGTGTGTTCTGTTGGAGCCACCCTCTGACCACGCCCACTGCAGAGAGCTCAGCATCACTCGATAGACAATGTTCGTCAAATTAGATGCCACATCTGTTAACAGCAGAACTTGATAGTCCAGTGTGCGAAAAAATTATAATAATTCCCTCCACATACAAATATTATAGCTACTTCCCAGTACGCTCTAACTCCTCATTGGCGCGGCATTTCCTAAAATAATTGAATACTTCAATTAAGCCTTGACTCTGTTTCTTCTATCTTACATTGTTTACGTGTAGAAAGAGCCTCACATTAGCAGAGCAGCAGCTTCACTTCTTTGTCAGTGTATAGGATGCCTTCAGCGTAGTTCACAGACGTTTTGGCACAATAACAGCCCCATGCGTGATTACTGTTATGAATACGAAATGTTAAGACAATAGACTTGAGGCTACACTTTGTGGAGCATCAGATAGTACGCATCTGTAGTACGTATTTGAGTCGAATAGAAGCGTGTCTGATAAATCAGAAGAGTCTGAGATAGATAACAGGAAAATGCTGCCTAAAGGCCTCCTGTTAGACACTGTTAATCCAAGATGTTGTAGGCTATACTGAACACACTAGCACTGTGGTTGAATAGAAGAATAAATAACGTGCTGTGTCTTTTACTAACACTTTTCCTTAACCTCAATGGAAATGGCATGGGGTCCAGGAAAGAGGTGAATTAATTCATGACATTTGTGTGCTTTGGATGGCAGATGTTAATGGTGTGGATCTATGGTGGTGCTGAAGTTTCGGGACAGCCTTATTTTCTTTTCTTTGGTAAACAATGGCCCACTGGATGCTATGCTAAAGGACATCAGAAAGGATGAATGGAAGCCCCTTTTTAGCCTTTAGAAACCAGCTCTTATCATGGCTGCCACTCACTTTAAGATCCTTTCACTCAGTTAGGAACCTTCCTGAGCAAAAATACCTTTTTAACCACAGCCCGATTCTACATTCAACGGCTCTGTGAGGCACAGTGGTCCCCTGATCTAAATGCTACCATTAGAATGCTCACATGCTAATGTTTAGCAGGTATAATATTTACCATTTTCAATTTCTTATACAAGCGTGTTAGCCTGCTAACATTTGCTAATTAACATTCAGTTACGCTGAGGATGATGTCATGCAGTATTTGTGATAAACCAAAGTACTGAAGTTGAGATTTTGACCTGATGGTCGCGCTGGATGAAATGATAAGAGATCACCAAGAATGGTGTGTCTTTATTATCTGAGAGCCATCATATCTATAAAGGGAGCATGTTCTCTTCACAAAGTCCACCATCATTCTTCTACAGCAGGCCTAAGCCTAATGCAGCGCAGAAACCCAAACCCGGCTCAGAGAAGGTCTTCCACGGTACCTTAAGTCCACTGTAGGTTCTCCAACACGCTTGGGAAAGGTGAGTGGAGTGGAGGGGAACTCAAACGGTTGCAATCGGCACCATGACCAGGAGATGATACTAAATCCTGAACACTGGACCTAACCATCAGGCTCTGTCCTCTAGCCCAGGGGTTCCCAACTTTTATTGTGCCAAGGACCGGCAGATACATTTAAAAAAAAATCGCGGACCGGTTGTCAATTTTAACTGATTTTAATATTTACTCACCACCAGCAGGTAGCAACAGAGGCTAATTATATGTAACAGCCTGAACAAATACTAGAACAATATGCATCCAAAACATATTAACAACGTTTAAAAAAGAACCGGTGTCGTTTTTTGGTTTTTCGGAAAAACGGAAAACCAAAAAACCGACGTTATTCAGTTTTTAAACCAAAACGGGAAAACAGATAAATCAACGTTTTGGTTCTGTTTGTATGATTTACGGATAATCCAGTAAATGCTGGGAAAACGAGGAGAAGGCATTATGAAGGAGATTGTGTGTGTGTTTGTGTGTGTGTGTGTGTGTGTGTGTGACACTGGCATTTGTTTTCAGAAGATATTATGATAGTGTCGTTCGTTCCGGTGCACTCCGACAGCATTTAGCACTACATCGAGATTAAGATTAAACTAATTTATTTTGGGAACACCCGCATATAGGCTACCTATGGAGTTAGCCAGATGTGTGTAAATGACTGTTCATGGTCATTTGAAAACAAATGCCGGTGTCGGACAGACACAAACACACCGAACACACAGAGCTGAGCTGAGCAGAGCACATACACACACACATCATGCGCCTTGGTGACTGGACATCTCCTTCATAAAACTAATAAAAGGGGGAGTAATCGGGCAGTTCGATGTGTGTAGAGATGTGTGTAGAGGTGTGTGTGGTTAACACGTAGCAGCCTGCAGTCACTCTTAAGCTGTTCTGATGAAGGTAAACACAGCGAAGGCGGTGCCTAAAAAGGCACAGCTCTTTACCCGCTGGTGCTGCACTTCTCAGAGGCGGAGTATACGTCCCGCTGCCTCCTGATGCTGCAGCCATTTCATGAAGTGAAGGAGGTTTTCCTTCTATAAAACAGCTGTGGGCAGCAGATACCGTGAGAGTCCCGGACATGAATTCATAGATCAAGGCAGACTGGTTTACAGACTCTCCTGTTTTGCCAATCCGGTGCTTAAACAAATAGCACTACACCCTGGCCGACATGTCCTTAAAATGAAGTCCGAGTTTGAAATATATCTCAAATAATGTATGCACTGCCATTTCCCCACATAAACACAACAGTCTGCAATGAAACGGTTGTCTCCTGTGTGCTCCTCTTCCTACGTACCGGTAACTTTCTCGTGCGCACAAGAGGCATCATAAAAGCAATTTTCAACGGTTTTCTGGTGAAAGATTAACTAGGCTACTGGATGAAATAATATGACTGTATAGGTGCAAAAATTAAACACTTTTTGAAAAAAAATATTATGATCAAATATTTTTATATATTTATCATTCTGCAAATATTACGATAAACTCACAGCTATTTCGTGGCCCGGCAGTAACACCTCTGCGGCCCGGTACCGGTCCGCGGACCGGGGGTTGGGAACCCCTGCTCTAGCCCATGCATATCTGTACAAAACGTCCTCTATTCAATCATGGGATATTTCAGTCGAGACCAAATGTGGAAACACAGAACAGAATTGCCATCCCTTGAGCCACAACGCAAGCATGTTTTCAAAATATAAGTAATTTTGTATCTTAATAATTAATTAAAGTCATAGCATCACCACAAGCAACAGCTCGTTTTCAAGAATCCACTGAATGGAGAACAACACAAAGCCTCCCATTAAAGAAGCTGGAGACAATCAGCAGGTACACAAGACCCATTAACCATGGACACACACACAGTCACAGAGACACACACACGGGTGACCTCATTAAAACAATAAATGTGAGTAAGTGAGCAGCAAGGAGGAGGCAGGAGTCAGGAACTAAAATAGAGTTTCTATTATCAAATCATCCAAGAGGTAAAGGCTCATCAGGCTGGGTTACAGGATGACATTGTATGAGTGCAGCTCTATGTGTGTGTGTGTGTGTGTGTGTGTGTGTGTGTGTGTGTGTGTGTGTGTGTGTGTGTGTGTGTGCGTGCGTGCATGCGTTTGTCTCCGAGGACATCACTTAGGACCCTGGCAGAAAGCCTAAAAGACTGCCTTCTTTGTTGCTTGGACAGACGCAGGATCTCAGGTTTAATTTACAAAATGGGCCCTGCTGAGAATGAGACAGTGTGGTATTTCAGGTGAGTTTCAGTGAGGGAGACGTGTACGGGTGTGGCCCTCAAGATTAGGGACAGAGGCAACCACAGCACAGGCTAAAATAATGTTGAGTCCCTGCAGGAACCTGATTCTGAAGCCACAAATGTGGAGCTGTGGAGGGACTAGTAACCTTTACGGACAACACAAATCAGCAGACATACATAAACTGTGTCAGAACACCCGGGGGGGGTCCATCAAGCAGATACTAACTTTTTCTGTGTTTCTTTCAGAAAGTGGAGATTTCGTTTGACTAAGGTTTTTTAATGGAAACCGCTTGAAAGGACTGGCAGCTTCTCTGTGGGTTCATCACTACAAGCAACTCCTTTCAGATTATACATAGTCATTTCAGTCATTGCTAATGTAAAAAATGTGTATTAGTGCAGCTTGATGGTAAAAGTAAAAGTATCATTCAGAGGAAGAACAATTCTTATCTTCCCCTCTTTCCACTTATTAAAGCTTTCTTCTGACTTCTTGGGTGATAACTGGACTTTTTTCACTAAGAGATGAAACTCAGCCATTGAGTTAATAGTGTTTTTAATGTGAACTGTAATGAATGACAACAGTAGGTCAGCTGATTGACAGGTGCCGTGTTGGTAAAATCACTGAATCAGCGTTAGGGGGAAAGGAGACATCTGTAGTTAACATGTATACTTCTTAGAGCTGTATGTTGGCAAGAATCTGGCGATACAATAAAACTCATGATACAAGGGTTACCATTCAAAACCCTGCATTGTGAAGCAGTTAACATGTAGCACAGTCCCTGTGACATACAGCACTGTGCAATCTCAGAAAGAGTCATTTACCTATCAGTAGAATGAAAAAGCTAAAGTGGTGGAAGGACCTTTTAGTGAAACACTTCACGGACCATAACTGCCAAAAGACAGTAAAGATGATCTATATACAGACTACATATACATTTTTGATGATGAATACAAACAATTTTTGGTTTGGAAAATCTTAGCAGTATCAATTGAACAGCATATATTTTTTCTTACACGTTTTATGATTTACATCTTAAAACATTCAGGCTCTTCATCTGAAATGTAATATTTGCTATTTGCATTCAGACTCTACAAAAGGAAACCTGACCTCTACAGTCAGCGGCAGAATGCCAGCATGACCCTCACTACACCTGCCCCCCCCCACGGTGTCATGGGACTTTAAGTTATGGCAACGCAAGCCAAGGTAACCTTGGAGTGTCACTACTTACTTTGTTTCAGTGAAGGTTCATCATTAACCCAATCAGCAGCCCTGAGTGTTGACTGAAGCCCGATTCACTTCTCTTATCAGTTCTAATCTCTCCGCAGTGACCCTGTAAACACACTTGCCCTTGATCTTGAGCACCAGCACTCAACAGGAACAATGGCTTCCTGTGAAAGTGGTAGAGACCCCCAGGTAGGGGATCTTCCCATAAAAAACATGTTAATGCACTAACTACTGAACTGTTGCACTCTACACGTTGCATCCCATTATTCCTGGAGACTAAATGTGGATTAAAAACAGTCAGGTGTTCTGATGGATCCTCACACACACCTATTCCCTGACTGTGGTTTACAGAAACAGCTCCTTGGCTGTTTGACATCACACCTACACAACACCTCTGTGTACACAATAGCACGCTGGGAAGGCCTTTCATTACACTTTTTCCATGTGGGCCTGCCAACACCCCCTTCAACATCCAATCCAGAACCTCGGCTCCTCACTTCAACATGCCATCTCTGTCACATCAACAGCATTCTGAGCCTCCAGCTTCCCAGCCTGACAGAAGAATGTATAAGTGCTAACACGGGAAATTAAATATCATAAATCTAGCAAGTACCTTCAGAAGAGCAGTATGCAACAACATGCATCCAGCTGTAGCCAAGCTATAAGGGGCAGACATCAAGGCTTTGAAGGTTAGGAATGGATTTATTTTTAGATTCTGCGATGGCTGAAAGCGAACTAAAGAAACTCCATGAACAGAGATTCCAAGGAATAACTTTAAATGTAAACACACGATTTGACTGACGGGAGAACTCTAATGAAGAGTGCTTCATTAAAACCCTGTCAGTCACCACTGGGCCACTCCTCACTGCCTTAAAGGTCCAATGTCATGCTTTTCCGGCTATTACCCGTCCCCTTGTGTGTTATGTAGCTTTTTCTGCATGTAAACGGTCTGCAGAGTCACAAACCCTCAAAGTACACCATGTAGCGAGTAAAACTCTAACACAGAAAAAACCTGTCTATGCTGCCCCAGAACGCCTCGTTGGAGATCTTTCTTTTTCCATTGTTTTCTTCTTATAGTGTAGTAAGTACAGTGACGTATTGGGTATAGTGACATAACGTTGGACCAATCCGCGGACTTCCTCCGGACACACTCAATCTTTTCTCAGCTGCAGCTCCGTGGATTTCTCAGCCTGAGACGGCGAGACGCGGCGGGGCTCGGCCTGGGCTCGTTCTGAGCACACACGCAGACTCACAGCCAGGCTGTAGGTGTGTGTGTGTGCTCGGGCTGGGTTCAGGCTTGGTTTCGCTGTGTCTCGCAGATTCCCCGCAGCAAGCCAGCTCACACTGTCCGCTCCTCGCAGCAGCGAGCCCCGCAACGTCCCGCCAACACGGCACCAAGACCCTACGCAGGATTCTCATCTGTTTGTCATTGCTGGTGTCATTTTCTGGTTGCTAACGCCATTGTAACACATAATCACTGATGTTCCGCTGTAACGGTGGTGGACTCATCAGAACAGAGTGGGCGAGCTGACCAATCAGAGCACACAGGGCTCATAGGGAGGGGGGGGAAGGAGCTCCAACAAGCCGTTTAGGACAGAGAGTGAATACACATACTATACAGAGATGCTGTATGAGAAACCAATGTGGTCCTCATGAGAGCCAGTTTCATCAAAGTGTTCGATGGCACTTGAGGATAAATTCAAAGTTCTTAAAATGTTCCGGATCGACTGGCCTTCATTTCTTAAAGTGAGGATGGACGGTCGTTTCTCTTTACTGAGTTGAGTGGTTCTTGCCATAATATGGATTACAACAGTAGTCAAATATGGCTTTCCACTGTGCACTAACTCTACCTCTGCACAACACAACTGATGGTCTCAAACACCTTAAGAAGGCAAGTCATTCCACAAATTGACTCTTGACAAGGCACACGTGTTAATGGAAAACCATTCCAGGTGACGACCTCATGAAGCTGACTGAGAGAAGCCAGGAGTGTGCAAAGCTGTCATCAAGGCAAAAGGGGGCAACTTTGAAGAATTTTGTTAACTAGATAATTCCATATGTGTTCAATCGTAGTTTTGATGTCTTCAGTATTAATCTGAAAAGTAGAACAAATTAAAATAAATTAAAAACTTCGAATTTTAAAGTGTGTCCAAACTTTTGACTGGTAGTGTAAGTCAATGTGGAGTACAATGCCATGTAGCACATAACACATGTGTGCATTGCACTTCATGGAAAGAGGTCCTGACCCTGAAACCCGATCTACCAAGGTATCACACACACACACACACATACACACACACTGAAAACCAAAGAGTGTTTCAGATACCTACAGACTGAAAGTACATGCAGGACCTGTGTCAGGAGGGAGAGGAGCGATCTGAACCTACCACCAGGGGACAAGAAAAACTCAGAGGTCACCAGGACTTATGAGACTGAGTTCCATCTATGAATATAACTTGTATATCTATGAATATAACTGATATACCAGCCAACAAACAGTTTTTCTAAGTTCCAAAGAAGCCTTCTCAAAGATGCCCTCAAAAAGCAAACTGTGAAGGACATGTTTACTTTGATGAACCGATGCCAACTGTGCTCATCTTACAAGCTAGAGTGTTGTTTTAAAGGAGTAGTTGGACATTTTGGAAAACGTATTCAGGTTCTTGTTTAAATTCAATAAAAAGATTGATATCAGTCCCATGTGTATAAGGTAAATATCAGCTCCAGGAAGTGACTGCACCTCGCCCGGAAATCCAGCACATAGGAAACCACAACGTGTTGTTCATTCAGTAAAGTGAGAATGTGTCACTGTGAGGAAGGGAAGACATGACACTTCTTCCTCAGAGTAAAGGGGTTCCACCTTACGCTAATAGGTTTAATATGATCATGAGTTTATATTTTGGGGGTTGCAAATGTCATTAAACATTATGTGGATAATACAGTTTAAAAGATACAACTGAGTGAGTTCTCTGACTTAATTACTTTTCTTAAAATTGTGCAGCATTTAACAAACTCTATTTCACAGAAAGATGCATAGATTTGCAAAAACTGATGACTTTATTTCAGTCTCACATCCGACCACCTGACCAGTGGCCTGCTGGTGAGGAACTGTGTGAATACATAGAGAGCACTGAGGCATTTTCCATACAAAACTAATCATAATTAATGGTAAAGCTCCCCCAGCTAAAATATCATAATCTTGTGGGAACCCTACCAAATCCCTCTTCACATCCTGGGATGATAACCCCCTCCCCGTCCTGTCTGTGAGAAGCCCCTCTGTTAGCAGCAGTGTCCCCGCAGCCTCATGATGCTGCTGAAGGACAGGGACCGGATAAAGCCAGTCTAACGCAGGGCCTTCACGGGCCAACCCGGGCACCGCAAGCAGTCAAAGTAGTTTTAAAATTAAATGTTGTTTAAATTGACGACGCAGAGAGGGATTTAAACCTCTCAAAGCCCCCTGAATGCGCTACAGAAGCCGTTCAGCCGGAGCCTCTCTCAGGTTAATTCATGCCGACCATGTTCTCCTCCGCGCGGCACTCAGCCGGGTAAATCCGTCCGAACCGCGGCATCGATAAACAGGAGAACTTTTACTTTACCTGCGGGGAATGGCGGTGTGTGTGTCCTGTGCAGGCTCGGTGACCTTGGAGCGGGAAGATGCGTGTGTGTAGCGGACGGCTCTCGGTTTGAATTTCCTGAGCGAGCCACTGCCTGACGTGTTTCTGCAGGCAGCAAAGGGCGGGCTGCCGGCCTCCCGGAGCCGCTGCGAGGATTGGCTCAGGTCTCCTCTCATCACAAACACAGACACACACAGACACACACACACACACACACACACAAACACACACAGAGAGACACACACACACGCACACACACGCGCGCGCGCACGCACGCACACACACACACACATCCTGGCAGTTATCTGATAAGAGCTGCAGTGTTTTCACTCACAGCGAACAGCGAGGCTTTAATGTCAGAAAAGATTTCCATCCAAAGAAATGTAATTTAAAATCACATAAAACCAGGGGAGATGAGATAACATGTAACGGGATTACGTAATCAAAAAAGGTAGAGTATTCCCTTGCAGTTACATAACAAGAGACGTAATGTTCAGATTACTGACATTATGTAAGAAATGGAGAATACAAGCAGTATTGCAATACACTTTTAAATATTGATCAATATATTAATGTTAGAATACTGCCTGGATTTTCTTTTTTGTTTTCTTTTAGGGTATTTTTTCTTCTTTTTATTAAATATATTTTTAAATGCATTAAATGGAAACCTGATATACTGTATAAAACAAAACACACATTTTTGATCCTAAATATCTTGGTTTCTTCTCTTCTAAGGTCACATTGTTCTGTTGCTTCACATGATACACAAGTTAAAAACATCCTATTGATATTTATTTTCTCTTATATTTATCCGCATTGAATTTGATATTGAGGTCATCCAAAATGTGCAAAAAGTAATCAGGTAACATGCAACATGATACATTTTTAAAGTAATGTAAAAATAATGTCTACAATAATCAGAAGCTGAAGTGGCAGTTGAGTCGGTAGATCTGAAAGTAGATTTTTCAGTTAATAAAGTGGAAGTGGCACATTCAGTGAGCACACTAAGGTGACATGAGAATGAGGAGTTCAGGGAGCCCTGAAAGCAGTCAGAACAGAGGAAAGATCTGCTCGACTCTCTCTTTATCACTTGAAGTCTTTACCCTAAATGTTCTTTGCGTGCAGAGAGCTGCCCTACAGCGGAAAACTCAATCTGGGTCATTTGTGCTCAATCTGTTGGATTAATGTGGAAGGGTCACAGGGGGGGGGGGGGGGGGGTGACATGCAACATTTGAAGAAGTCATCTGAGAACAACAGAAATGCAATTTGTGCTATGCAGCCACCAATGTGTAAAACATCTGAAAAACTGCCAGAATGAAGAAGGGAAGAGCTAAAGTAAAAGCGTTGGGTAATTATGGGATGAGGGATTCAAAAGCCATCCAACTGGGTTCTTCGTTTGGCGTATCTCACTCTTGTTATTGATCACAATGTTGATTCATCAGAGGATTGGCTAAATAGTCACCCAAACAGATGCTGAGTCATTTATTCAATTCCCTGTGTGAGTCATTCTGGATCTGATGCTTTAGTCTGTGTGAGCCTGGATCAAAAACACAAACTGGCATACAGCAGGAGGAAGCGTTTAGAAGACGTTCCTCTTACATTGGCAAATGTTTCAAGTTGGTTTGTTCAGGTTTAAGAGTTTTCAGAGAGAATACCTGAGATTCACCTCCCTGCTGATTAAAGCATCATCTACCTTTTATGTGGGAACTGCTTGTATCTCCTTTTTTCCCATAAGGCCTTCTGTTTCCTTACAACATTCTCTGCATTATTTGGCTTATTGCAACATTATCTTATACTCTACTCTGTTTCTTCTTGCGCTATTTTTATTTTCTTTATTTTTTTAATTTGTGGTTTTGTTTTATGTCTTATATATACTATGTTGCATTGTTGGAGGAGCTCGGGTCCTAAGATTCTCATTGCCATTTCTACACTGTACCTGTGCTTATGACATTAAAGTCTTCGAATCTTTGAATCTTGTTTTTGGATCTTTTTTTGCTGGCTTTTGGCTCTACTTAGAAGTTGATTATACATTTTTTATATCTTAAATGCATCTGTAGCACAGTTGCTGAATATAACTTTGTGAAGATGCTCTCTCTTTTACTTCCTGTCAGGAGGATTTGCCAATACAGTACATTTCACTGGAGCTACCTGAAGTGTGAATACACAGTATGACCATGAATCATGGCATGTGGCCAAAAGACACTGCGATGATGTCACATTCTGCAGCTTGTCATCTGATCAATGACGTCTGTTTCCCTCCCAGAAATCGACTGAAAGGCTTCACTAAATATTGCAAACGTTCATGTGTTCATCTCTGAGTATGGAGATCCAAACAGGCTGAGACCTTGCAGTGACATCATTTCTTTGTATGTTGTTGTTTTTTACATGTACAAGCTATTACTTGTCCCACAGTGCACCACTGAGCCCTGGAACAGATCTCACCATGGGCTAGATGTTGTTTCAGAGATCTCTCCACTCTGAGAAGAGTTCAAAGTAAAACAATTATAATATTCGAAAAATGTCATTGTCATTCAATCCATTATGACCCAATCAGTGAAAAAATGATCTATGAGGGGTTAACATCATAATTATTCTTTACTCATCAAAGCATGGTTTTAGTTAGAAATATTTAATATTCTACTCTGCTTTGTAGCTGTCCAGGCCCAGAAAGCTATTAGACAATTAAAAAATATTACTAAATACATCAATAAATACAAATTTAGTCAAATATAATTTAGTTTAAGATGATTAAATAAAACCTTTCTTTTTTCTTTTTGACATTTTGAGAAAAGGGGGAATAAATCATACACATCTACACATTGTTAAGGGAAACATGGTTTCATAATTTCAGCTAGCTTTGTTGGCATTAGCTTTGTGGATGAAGAGGGTTTGCTATACACGGTGCTGCTGTGATGCTAAATGGAACATTGACATTACATGCAACAGCTGATGTAGATTAATAAAATTAGCTCAAGGTAGCTAGCTAAAAAAGCTAGTGCTCCGTGTGCTTAGCTTTCATTGTTTGCTTTAACACTCATTTATAAATCATTTAAAGGTCTCCTATTATACTATTTTCAGGCATATATTATAGGTCTCAGATATATAAAAAACATGTCTATGAAATGTTTTGCTCAAAATACCAAACAGATCACCCCTTCTAGCCTGTTAGAGAAGTGCTGATTCTGGGTCCGTAGCTTTAAATGTTGCCGAGCTGCTGCTGGCCACGCCCCTTTGGAGCATGCATGAGCTCTCCTCTCTGAAGAGAGAGGTTTCTACCCAGAAACTCAGCTAAATGCTGCCGTGATTAAACGCCATATTATGTTCCAAACCACATCAAGCATTATTTCTGAAACAGTATGGAGCTCAAACGCTTTCTCTCTCGCGGGTTTATCACAAGGACAGTAACTTTTATATCCGGCTTCTTTACAAATATTCTCTCCAGTACAGCGTTAGCTCTGAGTGTTAGCGATGCTTGCTAATGTAAACACAGACCATTACTTCCAAAACACATCGCGCATTGTTTCTGATACAGCAACGTTTCTGATAGGGGATGATAGGTTGGGTGGGCGGGAGTTGCCAGGAGTTCAACGTAAAGCCAGCCCACATTTTAGTAATGACGTCATGACCACAGCAAATCTGGATCAGCTCTGTTGAACCCCCGTTTTTAGAGATGTGGGTAAGGAGGAAAAGGGAGACAGTTTGTGAGTCTCCTTACACACCGGGGACACATATTTATGTATAAAAGACATAAAAAAAGTGCATTTTGCATGATAGGTGACCTTTAACTAAAATATTAATATATTGAGTTACAATTTGGACTTCTTTCATACAACATTTAGTCAGTTTCCGGCTGCATAGGTATGGACTTGTGCTACATTTTTGAGAATCTAATAGAGCATTAAAACAAAGTGTTTAAAGGTCTCCTACTGTATTATACTATTTTTAGGCATATATTATAGGTCTCAGATATATAAAAAACATGTCTTTGAAGTGTTTTGCTCAAAATACCGAACAGATCACCATTCTAGCCATGCCTCATATCTCTCTATTTCTGCCCTGTTACTAAAGTGCTGATTCTGGGTCCGTAGGTTTAAAAAAAAAAAAACGAGAGCCCAGACGAGAGCTCACGCAGGAGAATTCTACCCAGATCCTCAGCTAAATGCTGCCGTGATTAAACGCCATATTATGTTCAAAACCACATCAAAGATTATTTCTGAAACAGTATGGAGCTCAAATGCGTTTTCTCTCGTGTGTTTACCACAAGGTGAATTCCTTTTTTTATCCTGCTTCTTACACATGCTCTCTCCAGTACAGGTTAGTGTTAGCGATGCTTGCTAATGTAAACACAGACCATATTACGTCAAAAACACGTCGGGCATTGTTTCTGATAGCGACGTTTCTGATAGGGCCGTGGGTGTAAAGCCAGCCCACATTTTGCGTCATATCGGACGCAAATCTGGATCAGCTCCGTTGTACCCCCGTTTTTAGAGATTTGGGTACGGCGGAAAAGAGAGAGGGTTTTATTTTCAGACACTTTGTGAGTCTCGTGACACACCGGGGACACATATTTATGTATAAAAGACATCAAAAAGTGCATTTTGCATGATAGGAGACCTTTAAAGGTCCCATGTCACGGCCATTTCTACTGATCATAATTCCATTGTTGAGGTCTACTAGAATAGATTTACATTGTTCAATGTTCCAAACTCACATTGGTTTTCTCATACAGCATCTCTGTATAGTATGTGTATTCACTCTCTGTCCTAAACGCCTTGTTGGAGCTCCTGCGCCCCCCCCTCCCTATGAGCCCACTGTGCTCTGATGTGTGTTTATGTGTTTCAATGGCGTTTGTTAGCAACCAGAAAATGACACCAGTAATGACAAACAGATAAGAATGCTGTGTGGGGTCTGGGTGCCGTGTTGGCGGGACGTTGCGGGGCTCGCTGCTCCGCTCGAGGAGCGGACAGTGTGAGCTGGATTACTGGTGTCGTTTCCTGGTTGCTGCGTGGGGTCTGCGAGACAGCGAGACACCGCGGAACTCAGCCTGAGCACACACACGTGAGTGTGTGGCGAACTGTGAGTGGAGATCCACGGAGCCGCAGCTGAGAAAAGATAAGGCTGAGTGAGTGTGTGTGCCGGCGTGTGTGTGCCGGCGTGTGTGTGCCGGCGAAACTCCGCGCGGCTGAGAAAATATAAGGCTGAGTGAGTGTGTGTGTGTGAGGAGCTCCACGGATTGGTTCATTTGGACCTGGGCATGGTCACGTCACCATACTCAGGAAGAAAAAATGGAAAAAGAAAAATCTCCAACGAGGCGTTCTGGGCAGCATAGACAGGTATTTTCTGTGTTAGAGTTTTACTCGCTACAGGGTGTACTTTGAGGGTTTGTGACTTTGCAGACCGTTTACATGCAGAAAAAGCTACATAACACACAAGGGGACGGGTAATAACCGGAAAAGCATGACATGGGACCTTTAAGTGAGTTTAAAGACAGACCATAACAACGTAAATGCCTGATTTATTTCTTCTCTTCACTGTGTATAAAATGAAAACAGATATACTTCTTTCACATCAGACCAGTGACTACTTTCATTACACGTACAACCTCTATAAAACCTAGACTGTATAAAGCCATAGGGCGTCAGCAGGCCAGTTGTTAAACGATGCTCTGCAGTCTGTGAGTTCACATGACCCTCTCTGTGTGAATCTGTAAACCATATCCTCCAGGTCACAGATAAAACACAAACACCAGAGCTCAGATGACGGAGTGGGGCTCCCAGAGTCCAAACAGAAACTGTAGGCAGGCTCCTGCTGAGGAGACGCTCACAGGGAGGACACACACACATCATGTCTGTCTCACAGTAAAACCAAGTCCTGACTGAGGGGTACTGGGGGAAACTCATCCACAAGATAAGATAAAATTATCAGAATCTAATTACTAATAATAATTTGGCAATGTCTCTTTGAATAAAACATCTTGTGTTTCTTCTTAAAGGTCCCATGTCATGGCCATTTCTACTGATCATAATTCCATTGTTGAGGTCTACTAGAATAGATTTACATTGTTCAATGTTCCAAACTCACATTGGTTTCTCATACAGCATCTCTGTATAGCATGTGTATTCACTCTCTGTCCTAAACGGCTTGTTGGAGCTCCTGCCCCCCCCCTCCATATGAGCCCACTGTGCTCTGATGTGTGTTTATGTTTTACAATGGCGTTTGTTAGCAACCAGAAAATGACACCAGTAATGACAAACAGATGAGAATGCTGCGTGGGGTCTGGGTGCCGTGTTGGCGGGACATTGCGGGGCTCGCTGCTCCGCCCTTTGAGGCTCGAGGAGCGGACAGTGTGAGCTGTATTACTGATGTCGTTTCCTGGTTGCTGCGTGGGGTCTGCGAGACACGCGGAACTCAGGCTGTGTGTGGCTGTGTGTGGCTGTGTGTGGCTGTGTGTGGCTGTGTGTGGCGAACTGTGAGTGGAGATCAGCGGAGCCACGGCTGAGAAAAGATAAGGCTGATTGAGTGTGTGTGCCGGCGAAACTCCGCGGAGTACAGCGGCTGAGAAAAGATAAGGCTGAGTGAGTGTGTGTGTGTGAGGCGCTCCACGGATTGGTCTATTTGGACCTGGGTATGGTCACGTCACCATACTCAGGAAGAAAAAAATGGAAAAATAAAAATCTCCAACGAGGCGTTCTGGGGCAGCATAGACAGGTCTTTTCTGTGTTAGAGTTTTACTCCCTACAGGGTGTACTTTGAGGGTTTGTGACTTTGCAGACCGTTTACATGCAGAAAAAGCTACATAACACACAAGGGGACAGGGAATAACAGGAAAAGCATGACATGGGACCTTTAAGTATTTCTCAGTGTTAAAATGGTCTGTTGGACACATTCACACAGGTTCACCTGCAGGATAATGAGAGCAGGACACTTTATAAATGCAAGAGGGAAACTCAGTTCTTTCAATCTGTTATTATTTTAACAACAAACAGCACCTGTACACATGCACAAAGAGAGATGTCAGAGCCAGGAGTTTGGGGTTTGGTGCCTTGCTCAAGGGAAACCTGGGCAGTCCACAGAAGGTCAATGATTTATTTTTAAATAATATGGAATGTTTGGCTGGGTCATTATATTGACAGTGTAGAGTTTATAGTTTTTATATTATGAAAAGCTAATTTATATGATAGTTGAATGTAAAATAGAATAATTATTTATTTAGAAGGATCCTTCAGATGCCAGTGGCACCAGCTCTGGGGCCTCATTTATAAAGCCTTGCGTAGGATTCACGTGGGAAGGTTGCTTACGTAGAACAAAACAAATAAATATGCACTGACATTTTCCGATTCATAAAACACTGCGTACCGGCAGGACGTGCCGCACGCACGTCCTACGCCGGTTTCTCTTTATAAATCACAATCAACTCGAAATGCGGAGCAGCTTTTGCGGGCTTCACGTAATGCCCATATTTGCCTATACATAGTCAAAGAAACGCCCCATATTCATATTCATTTTGACAGACTGCATGAAGAAGATCGCAGGAAATGACGACAGAACAGCTAAAAAAGACATTTCACACCGTGTCAGATTTTGGTTCTTTTGGGAAGGTGGAGACAAATCATATTGTTTCTTCTTCTTTCGTGTAACATCAGAGGTCCAACTCGGTGTCGTGTAGCCATGCCCGCATCTCTGGTCCTAAGTCGAAGAGGCTGGCTTCCGAGGGTGGTCTATATAAAGGGCAGGTGGTTATTATATGTTCGGCAGTCTGTTCAGGGTCACCACACTCGCATGCGGCACTGTTTGCCAGGCCCCACTTCTTCATTGATGTTTTGAAGCGACCGACCCCAGTTCGTAGACGGTTTAGTGTGGTCCATTGCCGGCGTGGTAGGTCGTCTCCTCCTATGGCGCCATCTCCTGGGTCCCAGATGTAGCGATGGATGCGGGAGGGCCCGGCTAGCTCCCACTCCATCATATTGTTTGGTGGATGCAGTTTGAACCAGAGTAGCAGCATGGAGGTCGGATCGTCACCAAAATAAATAAATAAGTGGTCCGAAAAAAGTTAATGACAAAATACACATAACCTTCCTCAGGCAGTGTGTCAGTGTGTTTGTGCCGGGGACAGGAGACCCCCCCATGATGAGAAACTGTAAGAAAGTATCGGGGGGATCCCTGCGGAGTGGAGTCAATTCATGTTAATTTTTTTATTTGGTGGTTTTTGTTCCAGCTGTCAATCAGCTGTGCGCAGCGTCTCCACTGCAGCCTGTGCGTCTCAACCCCCCCGCAGCAACTCTATATTCACCACTTAAATGAAATAAAACAAATGTGTTGTCTAATATCAGCTGCCAAATCTACCAAATATATGGTGTTCTTAGTTTCCATACCTCCTGTGTTTTATGAGCGACTTATCAAGTCTTAGCAAACGGCATAAAACATGATTAAACATGATAGTATATAAAACCATGCTCGTATCTATACAACCTATAGAAATGCAAAACGGCCTCAGTTTAGACGTAATTCTGTCCTTCTGCATACCGCATCATTTATGAGAATACATGTCATAACATATTCGAGTGGTTTTCAATAACATATCCGTATATTTATTTCTCCATGTTACGTTTTTGTGTGCACAGGGGAGTCTCAAACAGGCGTTTGTTTAATCATTTTAAGATTGGTGTCAATCAATTTTTGCGAATTAATTCTTCATATATGATACAGGAGAGGTAACATTATATTTATGGTATTATTTTCACATATTATGAGGGGCCGTACAGGCCGTAATTCATACTGGTCCTCTCACGCACATACATTCTCCTTATACATACATATATTTTCACTCTTACACACCAGTGTTAATTTCGTCAACGAAAACTATGACGAAAAATGTTCGTCAACGACCTTTTTTACATGACTAAGACGAGACGATGACGAGCTAAAAATAGATTCTTGATAACGAAAACTATGACGAAATGTATATTTAGTTTTCGTTGACGAGACGAGACGGGACTAAGGTGTTAATGGTGGACTATCGGACATTCAAAATGCAGGGTATTTTCCCCCAATTGTCCATCTTGTCTGTCAAAATGCATCTTACGTTTCTAACTTGCAATATCATTATTTCCGCTCTCTTCACTCCAGAAGAGCGATCTCTCTGTGTCTCTCTGTGTGCGGGGGGCGGGGCCTAACAGACACGCTGCAGCGGCACACAGAGATCTGCCGGGGACGGAGCGTTCAAAAGTATAGAGACACTCTACAATGCTCGATGTGGACAAAGCTCGTTTGCCATTAGTGTTTTCGTGTTAGCGCGTTGACACGAGTAGAGTAGTTTGTCCAAACAGCTGGCCAAAAGGCGTCATATTCAGTCGGAGAAATGCACAATTTTCGACTTCCTTAACTCGTAGCTCTGTTGCCCCAATTACGAGTAACGTTATCACATCAGGTGTGCAGAGGTGGGAGAAGTAGGCCTACTCAGATCTTGTGCGACAGTAAAAGTAGTCATTGTGCAGATTGGTCCATTTCAGTATAATATATATGATATGTTTTATAATGAATGATCATTAAAGTGTTCTCAAAGCTGGTAAAGGTGCAGCTATTTGAATGACTTTGTATACTGCAGGGTAGCTTGTGAATTTACTCCAGGTGGAACTAAAGTCTGATTTAACACTTGATTGTATTTCACATCATTCATCCACATCTGTAAAGTAACTAAAGGTATTAAATACATGTAGTGGAGTAAAAGTACACCATGTAGCTCTGAACTGTAGTGGAGTAGAAGTACACAGTAGCAAAACATTTAAATACTCCAGTAAAGTACAAGTACCTCAACATTTGTACTGTCCCATTGATTCCGATTTCAGAAACCTGTATTTGCCTAACTGAATTGGTTTAAAGAGAGAAAACATTTTGACTAAAAGTTGACTAAAATGTAATTTTTCATCGACTAAAACTAGACTAAAAGGTTTTGAGTTTTCGTCGACTAAAACTAGACTAAAACGTTTTGAGTTTTCGTCGACTAAAACTAGACTAAAACTATGAAGGATAGAAATTACTAAAATGTGACTAAAACTAATAACCATTTTCGTCTAAAGACTAAGACTAAATCAAAAACAGCTGCCAAAATTAACACTGTTACACACATACATTCTCCTTTTACATACATACATTTTCACTCTCACACACATATATATTTACACTCACATTCATACATTTTGCTCTCATATTATCATATTTCAATGCACACATTCATATATTGTCACTCACACATTCATGCATTTTGTTCTCATATTCATCTCATATTTATACATTTTGCTCTCATGCACATTCATTCAATATTTACATTTAATATTATAAATAATATATGCATGTCTGAAGACAATATATGTATGCAAGAGAAGAATGCATGTATGTGTAAGAGAAAGAATAGTGGAAACAGAAGGAGTATGGTTGAAACGGAAGGCAGGTCATTATCGCGCTGTGATTGGCTCAGAAGGTCGAGCGGGGCGGGCTCATGTTCAGAACTTCTGATTCAAATCAACATGATGGAGGGAGATGAATCCGTGTATCTACGGACCATTTGTTTTTCTTTATTAAACAAGTAAACGGAAGAATGTCTGCGAGGCGTTTTTGCTTTTAGGTTTTTACCTTACTAAATGGTCTAATGGTCATTGGAGCGAGGGGGAGGGGGGAGGGGCGGTGCGCGAAACTCGCGGAAGTGATTTCAAAACAAAAGCACTCGTTTGCTTGGAACGTTGATAATATTATAAACAAGGGGAAACAAGGTGAATTTAGCGATCACAACGAAAACGGCCACGACACACATTGAGCCCAGAAAATGAATGTTATTAAGGGCTATAAATATAATAAGCTTATGTATAAAATGGACAACATTGTTAGGAGATTTAAACTATACAGCGATTCTGCACTGCGGTCACTCAGCCGTCTCTCCACTTTGTTTTTTCAAATCAGCTGCTCTTCATTTTTCTTTTTACAAATATTTGTTACCACAAATTCTTAATAAAACTGACACTGTTGGACTCGGTTCTAGTTTGACTGCTACTAACAATAAAATGAAGTACTTAGTTTTACTGTTTTTTTTTGAGAAATCCTCTGTCAAAGTCCCCTCCTGAGAACAAAAGCAAGCCACTTCTGCTAAGTTTGATGAGGGAATTATTTTTTGTTGCCATTAGTTCTTCGTGAGATTGATCCCGTTGGACTCAGTTCTAGTGAAACTACCCCCACAAGTAGGCTACTATGAAGTACTTTTACTGTGTAGTTTACTTTATAAACTCTGAATCTTGTGGTGCTTGAAGAAATACAGACTGGTTAAGCCGGCCAGGTTATATATATGCCCTTTTTTGCAATATTTATTCAAATGTCACTAGTTATTTAAACAAACTACTATCTGAGGATAATACAAGCAACCATAAAACGCCCTTTATCTCGAGAGCCATTGAAGCCCCATGAAGAATGTATTTTTTTTTTTACTGACCACACAGTTTTGTTTTTTTGAACCAACTGGTCGAGCTGGCCTTCTATGGTAAAAGTGCATTTTCAACAATCATCATACAGTACAGTATTTGTATGCATCAAACTCAAATAAAACACAAACTCAAATAAAAAAAAAAAATGTATGTAAAATGAGCAATATATATAACCAGATATATTCATACAAGATAATAAATTATAATTGTAAAAAATGGAAAAAAGTAATGTAAAGTGTTTTTCATAATAAAGAAAAGACTTGCTCATCTTACTGTATATGCTGAATTGGCCTAACAAGAAACCACTGGCCTAACAGCAAATGTCTATATCCTGTGTTGGCCTAACTTGCTCATCTGTGTGCAACGTTGGGCTGAATGCCATGCATTACAGCTGCTTTATGAATTATTATCACTCTTTCACTCTGAGACTCATAAGGCAGTACTAGATTTAGTAATATATTCACGAATCTAGCCATTTATTTACCATATTTTATTAGAAAACATCTCTGAAACTCTGAAAAAGTCGTATTGCTAGTTTACAATAAAAGGCCAAATCGACCGATTGGTTGAGCATATTTTCAAAGAAATAATTACACCCTTGTTAAAACTTTTGTTGTGCATCAAGTTATCTAATTATGTTCAGTCAGTGCTCTGACACTAAAATATGTCCAAAATGATATGGTTACCTTACAAAAGTTGACCAAAAAGAGTGATTTCTTCAGCAGTGATTTTTAGCATTGCCAACTTTCTTAGTTGAAGCTAGCTGAAGGGCATTCTGTTCGAACCACAGTGACATCTAGAGGTTGTTTTGTGCATAACATGTCAACCAAATGGTAGAGCTTGCTGAATCAGATGGAGTTACACTTTCTTTCTTCTAAACAAGATATCAAGACACAAAATGTGCTCTACCAAATGGTGGCGCTGGCTGTTAAAGGGTTAAAAATAGTCTTCATTTGCAGTATTTTATTTTAAAAGTGTTCAGAAAGACTGCATCAATGATATGCTATTATATATATATATATACAATATGAATATTTGTATTAACTTCAACCAAAGTCAATTTAAATAGCGGGCAAAAATTGGTTAATTGCCATGGATGTGGTGTTTGATATAGTTTACGTTCAATTTCAACAATTTTAGTCTATTGACTAAACACTTTTTAATAATTTACTATTTAGAAAGGTTTTTGTGAGAAATCATTTCAAAAGTAAACTTTTTTTTCCTTTTGTATTTAAATTTGAAATGTTTGCACCAAACATTATTAATTTATACATTTTTATCAATTGTTTAAAATTATGAATCCATTTATTTTATTGTATTTCCTTGAGGCTGGGGAAGATATCCAGCATGTAGTTCAACATGCAAATGTTCTAATCAGGGTTCATATACTTTTTCACCAATGCTTCTCCATGACCTTTACCTCATTTTCCATGACCAAACAAATGACTCTTTCTCAGCGTACCACTGAAAATGGTTTATTTTAACATGGAACAGGAAAATAAGGTCTGCATATGAAACATGTTGTGCCTATCTAAAACAAATCAAATAGTAGGCTTACTAGCTTCTACAGGCTAAAGCAACTAAAATCTCTCACCGGCAAAATACCTCGTCAGTTAAATGCCATTTTACGTTTCATTACTATACGAGACAGTATGTATTATCATTATAGTATTACTATTTCGGCGATTAGATAAAATATAAATTATATTTGATGCAATTTTAGTTACATTTCCATGACTTTTCCAGGACCTGGAATTAGCATTTTGAATTTCCATGACTTTTCCAGGTTTTTAATGACCGTAAGAACCCTGTCTAATACAAGTATGTATAAGTATAACATGGAAAAGTAAATAAAATACGTTTAATAGGAGGATGTGGAATTATTTTCTCTCACCTTGTAAGTACACAATCAAACAATCTTTTTCCATGGTGTAAAATGCTGCTGCTGGAGTACATCCTCTTAAAATTCTCGGTCCAACAATATCAATCTCATGAAGAAAGGTGTTTTAAAGCTTATTCAAAATAGCAGAAAAACATGCAGTGTACTCAGGAGGGGACTTTGACAGAGGATTACTAAAAAAGTACACAGTAAAAGTAATTCATTTTATTGTTAGTAGCAGTCAAAATAATACCGAGTCCAACAGTGTCAGTTTTATTAAGAAATTGCGGTAAAACATATTTGTAAAAAAAAAATGAAGAGCAGCTGATTTGAAAAAACAAAGTGGAGAGACGGCTGAGTGACCGCAGTGCAGAATCTCTGCATAGTTTAAATCTCCTAATAATGTTGTCCATTTTAGACAAAGGCTTATTATATTTACAGCCCTTAATAACATTAATTTTCTGGGCTCAATGTGTGTCGTGGCCGTTTTCGTTGTGATCGCTAAATTCACCTTGTTTCCCCTTGTTTATAATATTATCAACGTTCCGAGCAAACGAGTGCTTTTGTTTTGAAATCACTTCCGCGAGTTTCGCGCACCCCCCCTCGCTCCAATGACCATTAGACCATTTAGTAAGGTAAAAAACAAAAAGCAAAAACGCCTCGCAGACATTCTTCCGTTTACTTGTTTAATAAAGAAAAACAAATGGTCCGTAGATACACGGATTCATCTCCCTCCATCATGTTGATTTGAATCAGAAGTTCTGAACATGCCCGCCCCGCTCGACCTTCTGAGCCAATCACAGCGCGATAATGACCTGCCTTCCGTTTCAACCATACTCCTTCCGTTTCCACTATACTTTCTCTTACACATACATGCATTCTTCTCTTGCATACATATATTGTCTTCAGACATACATACATTCTTCTCTTGCATACATATATTGTCTTCATACATGCATATATTATTTATAATATTAAATGTAAACATTGAATGAATGTGCATGAGAGCAAAATGTATAAATATGAGCATTAAAATATATGAATATGAGAACAAAATGTAAAAATGTGTGAGTGAAAAACTTATAAATGTGTGAGTGACAATATATGAATGTGTGCATTGAAATATGATAATATGAGAGCAAAATGTATGAATGTGTGAGTCTAAATATATACGTGTGTGAGAGTGAAAATGTATGTATGTAAAAGGAGAATGTATGTGTGAGAGTGAAAATGTATGTATGTAAAAGGAGAATGTATGTGCTTGAGAGGACCAGTATGAATTACGGCCTGTACGGCCCCTCATATTTTCCCGTCAAGTTTGTTTTTTATAAATCCCAAACATTGCTTAGAAACTGGCGTACGCCATCTTTTGAGCGTGCGCACCGTTTATGAATGAGGCCCCAGATATCCAGAACATTCGAATAATCAAGTATACTTTAAACAACAGCACAACGTGTCTGTTTGGATTGGAATTTTAGATATACTTGTATAATAGAAAGCTACATTATTTTGCAGGTGAAAATTATGAGTGGAAAACAAGAAGTTAATTTAATGTTGACTAATTGATGTTCGCCACAGGCACGTGATTGGCTGTTAGCTGCTTGATTTAAAGGTTCACATTGATAAATACATTTGTTCCTTTAGTGCATCACATTCTAATAAATTGTGATACGTGATAGTCTAATGGGGCGGGACATCCCTAAGCTGTTGACCAATCACAACAGAGCCGGCCAGCTAACCAATCAGAGCAGACTGGGCTCTGGTTTCAGACAGAGGGTGAAAAGAGGTGCTGCAGCACAGGCAGTATGAGAAAAATAAAGAGCTTTTTGAACATTAAAGCATGGAGACATGTCACAGTAGAGACACTCCATACTGATATGAACATGTGAATGAGTGTAATACACTGAAACAAATAAGTCGTTGGATCTAAGTGATTAAATAGTGGACATTGGTTGCACATTAATAGTTTGCTTTGGCAGCACTCGATCCAGTTGTCTAGGTTAAACACATAAATATTAACTTAACCTAATGTAATTGAACAAAGTTATTCATACATGTTTCAATCACGTTCTGGCAACATGATTCAGTCATGTTCTGGCAACATGATTCAGTCATGTTCTGGCAACATGATTCAGTCATGTTCTGGCAACATGATTCAGTCGTGTTCTGGCAACATGATTCAGTCATGTTATTTTAACTTCATTCCATTGATTTATAAATGTTATAATCATGTTATGGCAACATGATTCAGTCAGGTTCATTATTCTAGATACATGATATGATCATATTAGTCCAACACAATTCAAACAGTGCAAATACATTTTATTTAAAATGCAGGGGAATACATTAAAGTGCATTATGTAAAGTATCAATGTATCAAACATATTTTATGTAAAACACTGCATCAAATAAACATTTTGAATACCTTCGTGTAAAACACTTGAGCAAAATTGCTTTATAAACAACAATATAAACATGTTAACATTCTTTTTTTAATACATTTTAGCTAATTTTAGACGCCCGCCTGTTAGTTTACATATATGTATTCTTCTTTTACATTAGATTTTTTTTATCTTCCCCATTAGTCACATTCAGAGAGAGATTCACAGTTTGAGAGAGATTCAGTTTGAGAGTGGTTTTCTCTTGTATTCAAACAGAGGCAAAATTGTTAAAATGCATTTCTTCAAAGTCCAGGACTAATTCAGTTCAAACATATGGAACATATGGAACAAGATGCATGGTATTTTCTAATGTGAATAGTGGTTAGAATATTTATATATATTGATACATTTCTATACTTATTTGGGCCGTGAGTGAGAACGGACATAAGGCACATAAAAACATCAAACCCATTAAAACCGGGAAAGTGCCATTTTAGATTTGAACCACTTTAACTAACACTATTTAAACTAACTATTATGTTAAACTTTGGCCATTATTAGTATAAAACATGACATGTTTTGGTCAACTTTAAGATATTAAAGAGGCAAACAAGAGTCTGTGAGATTCTTTGACACAGTCTTCTTCAAATACTGGTAGAATGTGTGAGTACCCCCCCCTCCCTTCACCCCCCACCAGTGAGCATTACTCACACTGGTGTAGCTTGGTCTTCAAGCTTTGTGCTTTGTAGGAGAGGACCCCACCATCCAACTCCATTATGATCTTCTGCAGTACCTCAAATGTGCAGCTGAGCTTTTTTGGGTAACTCAGGTTCAGAGAGTAAATCAGTCCCAACAACATGGCGGATGCAAAAGCCACAGTCTCCAGATCTTGTATGACTGTGACCCCCTCCAGGACAATTCTGACATCTCTTCTTTTTTTTTTATGGTTGGACAACTCAAAGAGAGTGGGATCTGATTTCCCTAAAGGCCGGAGGGTGTCTGGACTAAATTAGTTTTGATGCACATGGATCACACATTTGTTTGAATAATTTAATACTGTTTTACAATAATATAAACGTGGTGTCATCAGCTTATTGGATTGCTTAGTCGTCAGATATTACAGATAATGAAAAAAAAACACAAGAAATCATACCCTCATGGGGGTGTGCTCATGTGATTGGCTTAGAATGGAGGAGACATTTGATTGGCTATAGATAGAAAAAATTACAAGTACGAATTGGGTGACCATCAGGGGAGTCTCAAAAAACCCACACACGAATGCACAGCGATCCATGCACAGAAAGCGGTTTGTGTTTGCAGGTTCAGAGGTTTTAAACGGAAAACAAATATGTGTGGATCAAAAATACACATGTAAAACTTTTTCCTGTATTTGGATTTTTTCTGTATTTGGATTTTATTTTATTTATGAAACGGAACACATTTGTGTGTGCATTGAAAAACACAAGTGTGAATCCTTCTGTGTGCATGATGTGTGTATTATGAGACTGATCTGAGCCCATAATGATGGGGGGGGGGGGGGGGCTGTGGCTCAGGGAGTTCAAGTAAGGGGGTCTGCAGTTCCATCCCACCTCCTGGAAACATGTTGAAGTTTCGCATAACCTCAAATTGGTAGGCTTGTAATTGTAATACCTTTACAATATTGAGTTGCTATGTTGCCTTGGATAAAGCGTCAGCTGAATAATACGTCACGTAAATCATTCTCACAATTCCATGCAGATGCAGTGAAGAGGAGCAACCATCCCTTTCACTTTCACCTGTGTTTTGTTTTTGCACTGCTAAATGTGCTATAACAATAAGTCAAGGACACACATGGATAAGGTGGGAGGCAGTAGTTGAGATGTCATATCCCACCAGCAGGGGGCAGTGTGGCAATGAATCCAAAAGGTCACCAATGAGCTGAGGTTGTGTTTGAAACACAGTGGAGACCTCTCAGACTCATACAGCTGCACCTTTCCCTTCCTGTTAACATGTGTCCTGCGTCAGATTAGATGTAATGTCCTGACTCCTCATCACAGCCCATGTTCCTGTCAGCTGTAGTCTAAGTGTTCACCAAGCATGAATAATTTCGGTTACTCTGGCTTGAAAACTTAAAAAAATATAAGAAGGCACAACGCAATGCCAGAGCAGCTTATTATTCCTCCCCAGTGGTGGTTCTACGGGGTGGCACGGGGTGGCAGCTGCCACCTCAGAAAAACACCTTGCCACCCCAGCTGCCACCCCAGTTGGCAGCTTTGTTTTGAAAGAAAAGTTGTGGCTCATCGGACATTTATGAGAGAAAATCTCTAATGTCCGAGTGCAAGTGAATGCAGCACAAGACGCGCCTTGTAACCCCTCCTCCGGCCCTGGTGCAAGCGTGGAAATATGATTGGCGGCGATTTCATTTGAACGGGACGGCGCATAGCGAGAAGCATCCGGACCCAAGTAGCTAAGACGGAAGGAATGAGGTATTTGCGGTCTACAATGACAGAGAAGAGACTGTCAGGTTTGGCTGTACTCAGCATTGAATCAAAACGCACTAAAGCTTTGGATCTTAATCAGTTTGTGAGGCGATTTGCTGAACAACATGGTAATCGCCGCATTCAGCTGTTATAGGCATGCCAACTTGATGCTCTGCTCACGGATGACTCGATGAGCATAACAAACGGTTAAGATGATGACCTTACGTGTGTATAACATTTTTCTTCTTTGTGGGGGTCTGCCCCCAAAAAACAGTTTGAAGTCCTGAGAAAGTCAAATAAGACGGTGTGTAAAACTACACTGCCCAGCCAAAAGAAAGTAACCACTTTGATTTAACTAGGCCAGTAGGTAAGGCCTTTCCACTGGATAATAACTGCAGCGATGTATTATTATTCAAATATTTTTATTGATTTTCCACATATAACAAACAGCAGCACTCAACATTCAAAAATACAGCACACACAGAAAGTATACAAAATATCAATTGACATCCAGAAGAGATACAAAATATGTATATAGAAAATAAACATAAACATAAATTATTAAATTAAAAACTACATGGTTAAATAACCAAAAGTAAAAATGAAAACATAAATGAATAAAAAACAATGTGGGGGGGGGGGTTGGCTACGTTATTTTAATGTTAGAGAATTCGTTCTCAAAGTAGGACAGAAATGGTTTGCCAGACCTTATAGTACTTTGCGATAGAGCCCCGGGTAGTGTGCTTTAGCTGCTCAAGTTTAAGATGGGACATTACTTCCTCTACCCAGCGCTTATGAGACGGCGGTGCAGCCTTCTTCCAACTAAAGAGTATCAGACGTCTAGCAAGTAGGGTAGAGAATGCCACAGCCTCAGCCTGATCAGTTGTTATTCGTGTCTCCTGTGTGACCACGCCAAATAATGCAGTCAATGGGTTTGCATCCACAGCCGTGTTACACATGTACGAAAAGGTTTTAAATATACCAGTCCAAAAAGGGGCCAGTTTTGGACAGAGCCAAAACATGTGACTTAGGCTGGCCGGGTCCCGACTGCACCTGATGCAGGTTGGGTCGAAACCTGGGTAAAATCTGGCCAGTTTACTTGCAGATAGATGTAACCTATGCAAAACCTTAAATTGTAGCAGCCCATGTCTAATGCACATTGAGGATGAGTGGACAAATGTAATTGCTGCCTGCCAAATAGTATCTGATATAGTTATTCCCAGCTCTTCCTCCCATTGCTCATTAAGTGATTAAGCGACGGAGCGGCGACCCTCTGAATATTGTCATATAATACAGACACCAGACCCCTGTCACAGGGATCCATATTTAAACAGTCATCAATCCAGGTGCTCTGTGGGGCTGCTAGAGAGAAGTGGGTCCTGACATAACTACGTATCTGCAAATATCTGAAGAAACATGACTGTGGGATATTGAAATCCTTCTTTAACTGTTCAAAAGAAATAAAGTGTCCATTTTTAAAAAGATCTTTAACACACCTAATCCCTCTCCCATGCCATAACCGAAAAGATGGATCAGTGAGAGATGGAGAAAAATGTACATTTGCCAGAATTGGGGAAGCAACAAGTGCCTGTTTGTGTTTGAAATGAATTCTAAACTGAGTCCATATCTTTAGAGAGCCTTGGATGACTGGGTTATTCGTCCAGTAGTTTTTACTCAAGGGTAGTGGAGCGCAAATTAAAGAGCAAAGTGACACTGGATTACTTGAATGCTGCTCCATTACAGACCAAACTGGGGATTCGTCCGTCACATCAACCCAAAACATCAGCTTGTGGATGTTGGCAGCCCAATAATAATACAAATAATTGGGTAAGGACAAACCACCCTCCCCCTTTGGCCTTTCCAAATACTCTTTCCTAATGCGAGGTACAGCTTTATTCCAAATAAAAGTGGAAGTGCATTTATTTAATTCCCTAAAGAAGGATTTAGGGATGAAGATTGGGATTGCCTGAAACAGAAATAAGAACCTGGGCATGATCGTCATTTTAACAGAATTAACCCTGCCAGCTAGTGACAGGGGGAGGGTCGACCATCTCTCCATGTCCAGTTTAGCCTTACCAAGCACTGTTTTAAAATTATTGTCCATCAGATCTTTGTATTTGTAAGTGACACAGACACCTAGGTATGTAAAGCTGTCCTTACACACAGAGAAAGGGAAGTTCTGAAATGACATTTGACGTGCTTTATCATTATGGGGAATAGAACACTTTTACTCAGGTTTAATTTATAGCCCGACACCCGGCCAAACTCGGCGATAAGTTCCAAGGCAATAGGTATAGTAGCATGGGGATCCGAAAGAAAAAGAAGAAGATCATCCGCATAGAGCGACAATTTATGCAATTCTCCCCCCTTTGCACTCCAATTAGACTAGCGGTCTCTCTTAACAGTATTGCCAGGGGCTCTATAGCAATATCGAATATCTGGGGGCTCAGTGGACAACCCTGTCGTGTCCCACGAAAAAGTGGGAAATAATGAGACATTATCCTATTAGTTCGAATTGAAGCTTTAGGCGCTGTATAAAGGATCTTGATCAGCCAACAAAAAGTCGGGCCGAAGCCGAACTTCTCGAGCGCAGTGAACAGGTAATTGTATTCAATCCTATCAAACGCCTTTTGTGCATCCAAGGATATAATAAGTTCTGGTTCGACATTGTTGGGCTGGTAGATAACATTGAACACACGGCGGAGGTTGCTTGAAAGTTGTCTACCCACAATGAAACCAGTCTGATCTGGATGTATCAATTTAGGCATAATTTTCTCAAGCCTCCCTGCTAGGACCTTGGTTAGAATTTTATAGTCGCAACATAAAAGACTAATCGGGCGATATGATTCACACAACAACGGATCTTTATTCTTTTTGAGTAATAATGAGATAGAGGCCTGCGTCATAGTCGGGGGAAGAGCCTTCCTAACCAGGACCTCCTCGAATACCTTTACTAATAGCGGCAGTAGTTTAGGGGCAAATTTCTTAAAAAATTCACTTGGATAACCATCAGGGCCTGGTGCTTTTCCAGGCTTCATCTTTTTAATTGCGTTGTCAATCTCTGTTAAAGTTATATTTCTCTCCAGTCCAGATTTGTCTGATTCATCCAAGGAGGGCATTTCAATTTTACTAAAGAAGTCATCTACTAATTCCTTGCTACTTGCCCCCGAGGTGTACAGATTCTCATAGAAAGACTGGAACTGGGCATTAATGTTTTTTGGTCTGTGACAATATTACCTTCCTCATCTTTTATTGCAGATATAAAACCTGCTGTTGCTGACTGTTTAAGTTGATGGCACAAAAGCTTGCTGGCACGCTCCCCATGTTCGTAGAAATTAAAGCGTGATTTTAAGTGAAGATCTACAGCGTCCCCATTGGACAGAGAATCAAATTCTGTCTGAAGCGAAATTCTCTCCTTGTAAAGATTCTCCGAAGGCGATATTGAATGTAATCGGTCAATCACTTTAATCCTATCAATCAATTCTGTAGCTCGTTTGAATTTCCTTTTAGTTTCACCAGCGTTATAAGATATCACTTGCCCCCTTACATATGCTTTCATGGTTTCCCATAGTGTGAAATAACTTATCTCTGGGGACTCATTGGTTTCGAGAAAGAAATCTATTTGTGTGTTTATAAAGTCAACAAAGTTTTTTTCCGCAAGCAGTCTAGGATTAAGGCGCCATACGCGTTGGCGGAGTATATTTTCCGGAAAACGGAGCTTCAAAAGTACTGGGCAATGGTCTGATATGACTATACTGTTGTATTCCACCTGTGTAGTTATGGGCAATAGTTTTTGGTCTATTAAAAAACAATCAATTCTAGAGTAGGTTTGGTGTACTGGGGAAAAAAAGAGAACTGTTTGGAAGTCGGGTATTTAAATCTCCAGGGGTCAATCACTCCGTAGGCTTGAAGGAATGTATTTATGCAGCTTGCTGATTTATTAGGTGTGGTGACCTTACTGCCAGAACGATCTAGTACAGAGTCTAGGACACAATTTAGGTCCCCCCCTAATATTAATTCATGCGAGTCTAGGCCTGGCAACAGTGAGAAAAGATTCCTGAAGAAATCAACGTTATCCCAATTTGGGGCATACACATTCGCAAGCACTACTGGCTTATTGAACAGTTTACCTTGAATAATTATGTAACGACCATTTTTGTCCCTTATGGATTTTGGCTCTTCAAACTGCACATCTCTGTGCAGGAGAATAGCTACCCCCCTGCTCTTGCTATTAAAATCGGAGTGGAAAACCTGTGTAAATCCTGCTCTTTGAAGCATTAGCTGGTCTTTATTTAATAAATGAGTTTCCTGTAAATATGCTATTTCAGTTTTTAATTTGTTTAGATGAGAAAACACCTTGCTTCGCTTAACCGGGTGATTCAATCCCCTTACATTCCAACTCACCACCGTGGTGTCCGCCCTGCCTATACCTTTATCAACAGACGCCATCAATATGGTCCTTCAATTTATGATACTGCATTGGGGAGTCCCTGAGCTTGGTAAAAGGATAGTAGCCAAAAAACAAAAACAAACAAAAACAAAACAAAAAAGGGTGGGAAGGGGAGGATGAGCACTTGTACACATACATTTTCACAAACATAAAACACAATGACAACACGACAAACGTTATGCTTGTCTCCCGCATGGAGACTGCTTGCACTTCCAGTAAACCTCTTCTCCTAAACTGCTTACCATGCGAGCCCCCCATGGGAACTGAACAATTAACTCAATATAGCTCCTTCTCTTCAGCTGACCAGGCAATGCTGAATATAACGACATCCTAGTTTGAAATATCAGCTAGGTAATGTAACAGCCCTGAACATGTTATGGCTCAATAAAATAAAACGTTAATGTCCCATATGGTTACACAATGATATTATTGTCCGTGACGTGGCTTGCCTCAAAAATGTTCCCAGCAAGAACAATAGAAAGAAAGAAACGTTATCAAATGGGAAATCCTGAGAATTCTAGATAGGGATAAAGAAAATGTTTCCCAAACATAACCACATATATTGTCCGGCTGAGTTGTTTCTCGTCTCCATCTACAGCATATGGAGCTGGAATTTTAGCCCTTGGCCAATACTCACCAGAACATGCCCATTATGAAGCCTTGCGCACCACTTTGTTAAGAACAAACTCCTTTGCCAGTTTTGGATCGCTGAAACTTGCCTCGTGGCCCCCCGATGTTGTGATTATCAATATGGCAGGGTATTTCAGGCCGTAGCGCACTCCCTCGCAGTTCCGCAGCAGCCCTCTCACCTCGGTAAAGGCTGCCCGCTGTTTACTCACCGCCTGAGTAAAGTCCGGCAGAAGCCGGATCTGGTCACCGTCGGGGTCGTCACTGATTTCATCTCTATTGCTTTCTTTAGCAGCGATTCTTTTTCGGAGAGATAGTGGCATTTCACAATAAAAGCCCGCGGTGGGAGCCCGTCTTGTGTCGCTCTGCTGCGGAGAGCGCGGTGCGCCCGGTCCAGGGTCGGGGGCTTGTCGAGACCAAGGGAAACTTTTAGCATATCAGCCACAAACTGAGATGGGTGCTTCCCATGCTCCCGTCCTTCCTTCACTCCTATAATGCGGATATTACAGCGACGTGATCTTGCCTCCAAATCTTCGCAACGGTCCCTCAGTGTGGCCAGTTTTTTTTCATACCAGTAACATCTGATGTCATGCAGGTGATTGAGTCCGAGTGGTTGCTAACCTCAGCCTCCAGCTCAGATACTCGGCCCTCGGTTACTTCAATTCTTTTGTTGACTTGTTCCACCACACTTCGTAATTCCGTCCGAATCTGGGTAGTCTGTATTTGGAGTTCCGCCGACTGTGCTATCGCCTTTTCCTCAATTTTCTCCACCAGGTCCCGTTTAAGAGACGCAATAGCGTTAAGTACCACGTGTTGGTCGTTGATGTCTGCGTCGACTGCCAGGTTAGCATTAGCGCTAGCCTCCGCCGCCGGCTCCAACTTGTTGTTTCCCTGGCGATTTTTCGGCATATTTACTCAGCAATCGTCTGGCTATGGATATAACTTGTGTATCAAGTCGCTTGGAGTCAGTTCAAGTGGTTTTAAAAGAGCAATATTCTGACATTAGTCGTTCTCATGAGGAGCTCAACAAAACCCCGTCTCTACATGGCGCTGCCCTCACCGGAAGTCAACTTCAGCGATGTATATGTTTTAGCTGAATACACGTGTTTTAACCCTAACTGATGCAGGTATTCACTTCTTTAATGTTTGTTCTTTCTGATGTAAAGTCAAGGTTGTAACTGTTTGCAATGAAGTTGTGGGGCGCTGAACTGTTCCTTTGATTCTTTTGATATATGATAGTAATTACTTGTCTTTCAAATTTGAAGGAGGGTGAGCAAGCATCTTGAGGAACATTCATCATTAACTCCTCCAAAAAATATAGTTTATTTAATAATAGCACTGAATATGTGAATCATAACAGTGATTGACAGCTGATAGGAATAATATGATTGTTAATAGTATCATATTAATTCAGACAAACATCGACGAGACAGTTAATTCATGTACTTATTGCAGCAGTCTGCATAGATTTGGTACCCCTGCTGGTCTAAGAGTGAGACAAACTCATTCAGTTATTGTTCAGTGAAAATTCATTCAATGATGTCTGCCACCTTATATATTTATATTTAAGGATTCACTGATGTGCCACAATAATGTCACCTAATGTTAATGAGTTAGAATATTAATATTGTGGCTTTCCAAGTTAACATTGATTGATATGACTGCGATTAAATCAGCATATACTTCTGCCAGGGGATGCCACCCCTCAAATTCTCCTGCCACCCTCTTGTCACCCCATGAATATTTTCCTAGATCCGCCCCTGCCCCCTGCCCCAAATGGTCCTGGACTTTAATGACCCCTCCCCCCCCAACACACACACACACACACACACACACACACACACACACACACACAACCTTCCCTCATCCAGCACCAGTCACTTTTCTACCCATCTCCGCTGCTACTGCACTGAAACTGTACTTTGAACATTTTTCTATTTTGCACAAAAATACTTGCATTAATGTGGATTGTGTTTTAAAATATATATATTATTAACCAGCACTTATTAATACTATTACTTAGTTTTATACCCGTTTATCTAGGCCCTTTTTGTATCTTGTTCTATGTCACACTGTGGGACTGCGGGAAACGGTATCTGGAGATTTCTGTATGTAGAACACATGCAGACATTTTGACAATAAAGCTGACTTTGACTTGTTGACATAGTGGGACATTATCAGAACCCACAGAGCAGAAAGGAGGGGTGGTCTTTTTTTCATGAGGACAGAATCTGGGAACGCTTAATGATCCCAATTCCTGTCACAATGCGGGGGAACCCTGAGACACAGGGGAACCCGATACAGTGACATTACATTTCATTAAAGTGGACTTCTTATCTTCTCTAATAACTCTTCTAATAACTGATCTAATAACTGTTCTAATAACTGTTCTAATAACTGTTCTAATAACTGATCTAATAACTGATCTAATAACTGTTCTAATAACTGTTCTAATAACTGATTGATCTAATAACTGTTCTAATAACTGTTCTAATAACTGATCTAATAACTGTTCTAATAACTGATTGATCTAATAACTGTTCTAATAACTGATCTAATAACTGTTCTAATAACTGTTCTAATAACTGTTCTAATAACTGATCTAATAAATATCCAGACTGAGTATAAGTTGCTCACTCTGACTTGTTTTGATGTCTAACTCTATTGGTTCTCAGTGATCAGCTGATGTCAGAGCTGCTGAGTCTTCTTCACTTTTTAGTGAAGTAGACCATGTACTCTGGGATGTGCGGGCGGTGGTAGACGAAGTCGTCGAGGAACCTATTCAACCGCGATGGTCTGCTCGTCGTTCTTAGGATCTGAACAGAGCTATGTTCCCACTCATCCTCCCACTCCTCCTCCACAGCCCCCTCCTCTTCCTCCACAGCCCCCTCCTCCCCCACCTCCTCCTCCACAGCCCCTCCTCTTCCTCCACAGCCCCCTCCTCTTCCTCCACACCCTCCTCTCCTCCACAGCCCCCTCTCTTCCTCTACAGCCCCCTCCTGTTCCTCCACAGCCTCCTCCTCCCCCACCTCTTCCTCCACAGCCCCCTCCTCCCCCACCTCTTCCTCACAGCCCCCTCCTCTTCCTCCACAGCCCCCTCCTCTTCCCCCACAGCCCCCTCCTCTTCCTCCACAGCCCCGTCCTCTTCCTCCATAGCCAGGTGGAGGAAGAGGTGGGAGGAGGAGGCTGTGGAGGTCCACAGCCTCCTCCTCCCCCACCTCTTCCTCCACAGCCCCCTCCTCCTCCTCCACCCCAAATCGTAGCTTCAGCGTCCGGTTCTCCTCTCGCAGGCGGGCGATCTCCAGATCCTTCTCCTCTTTCTCCACTTGGAGCTTTTTGTTGATCCTCAACAAAGTGACGATCTCCACATCCTTGTCGTCAGCATCCTTTCTCAAGATGTCCATCTCTGCTTCATCCTTCATCTGCGTCTTGAGGAGATTTCCATATCTCAGGTTCAGGTTCTCCAAGTCATCCCTCAAGACGTTCCGCTCAATCTCCATGTCATCCTTTACTTCCTCACAACCTTCTTTAGGTTCTGTGAGATCCTGGTTCTCCTTTAGCAAAGCGTCTATCTCTCCATCCTTTACTTCCTCACAACCTTCTTTAGGTTCTGTGAGTTCCTGGTTCTCCTCTAGCAAAGCATCTATCTCTCCATCCTTTACTTCCTCACAAGGTTCTTTAGGTTCTGTGAGTTCCTGGTTCTCCTTTAGCAAAGCGTCTATCTCTCCATCCTTTACTTCCTCATAAGGTTCTTTAGGTTCTGTGAGATCCCGTTTCTCCTCTAGCAAAGCGTCTATCTCTACATCCTTTACTTCCTCACAAGGTTCTTTAGGTTCTGTGAGATCCTGGTTCTCCTCTAGCAAAGCGTCTATCTCTCCATCCTTTACTTCCTCACAAGGTTCTTTAGGTTCTGTGAGTTCCTGGTTCTCCTTTAGCAAAGCGTCTATCTCTCCATCCTTTACTTCCTCACAAGGTTCTTTAGGTTCTGTGAGATCCTGGTTCTCCTTTAGCAAAGCGTCTATCTCTCCATCCTTTACTTCCTCACAACCTTCTTTAGGTTCTGTGAGTTCCTGGTTCTCCTTTAGCAAAGCGTCTATCTCTCCATCCTTTACTTCCTCACAAGGTTCTTTAGGTTCTGTGAGATCCTGGTTCTCCTCTAGCAAAGCGTCTATCTTTCCATCCTTTACTTCCTCACAAGGTTCTTTAGGTTCTGTGAGTTCCTGGTTCTCCTCTAGCAAAGCGTCTATCTCTCCATCCTTTACTTCCTCACAAGGTTCTTTAGGTTCTGTGAGATCCTGGTTGTCCTTTAGCAAAGCATCTATCTCTACGTCCTTTACTTCCTTACAAGGTTCTTTAGGTTCTGTGAGATCCCGGTTCTCCTTTAGCAAAGCATCTATCTCTCCATCCTTTACTTCCTCACAAGGTTCTTTAGGTTCTGTGAGATCCTGGTTCTCCTTTAGCAAAGCGTCTATCTCTCCATCCTTTACCACCTCACAAGGTTCTTTAGGTTCTGTGAGATCCTGGTTCTCCTCTAGCAAAGCGTCTATCTCTACATCCTTTACTTCCTCACAAGGTTCTTTAGGTTCTGTGAGATCCTGGTTCTCCTCTAGCAAAGCGTCTATCTCTGCATCCTTTACTTCCTCACAAGGTTCTTTAGGTTCTGTGAGTTCCTGGTTCTCCTTAGCAAAGCGTCTATCTCTACATCCTTTACTTCCTCACAAGGTTCTTTAGGTTCTGTGAGATCCTGGTTCTCCTAGCAAAGCGTCTATCTCTCATCCTTTACTTCCTCACAAGGTTCTTTAGGTTCTGTGAGATCCTGGTTCTCCTTTAGCAAAGCGTCTATCTCTACATCCTTTACTTCCTCACAAGGTTCTTTAGGTTCTGTGAGATCCTGGTTTCCTCTAGCAAAGCGTCTCTCTCTACATCCTTTACTTCCTCACAAGGTTCTTTAGGTTCTGTGAGATCCGGTTCTCCTTTAGCAAAGCGTCTATCTCTCCATCTTTACTTCCTCACAAGGTTCTTTAGGTTCTGTGAGATCCGGTTCTCCTTTAGCAAAGCGTCTATCTCTCATCCTTTACTTCCTCACAAGGTTCTTTAGGTTCTGTGAGTTCCTGGTTCTCCTTTAGCAAAGCGTCTATCTCTCCATCCTTTACTTCCTCACAAGGTTCTTTAGGTTCTGTGAGATCCTGGTTCTCCTTAGCAAAGCGTCTATCTCTACATCCTTTACTTCCTCACAAGGTTCTTTAGGTTCTGTGAGATCCTGGTTTCTCCTTAGCAAAGCGTCTATCTCTCCATCCTTTACTTCCTCACAAGGTTCTTTAGGTTCTGTGAGATCCTGGTTCTCCTCTAGCAAAGCGTCTATCTCTCCATCCTTTACTTCCTCACAAGGTTCTTTAGGTTCTGTGAGATCCTGGTTCTCCTTTAGCAAAGCGTCTATCTCTCCATCCTTTACTTCCTCACAAGGTTCTTTAGGTTCTGTGAGATCCTGGTTCTCCTTAGCAAAGCGTCTATCTCTCCATCCTTTACTTCCTCACAATTCTTTAGGTTCTGTGAGATCCTGGTTCTCCTTTAGCAAAGCGTCTATCTCTCCATCCTTTACTTCCTCACAAGGTTCTTTAGGTTCTGTGAGATCCTGGTCTCTCTAGCAAAGCGTCTATCTCTTTCCATCCTTTACTTCCTCACAAGGTTCTTTAGTTCTGTGAGTTCCTGGTTCTCCTCTAGCAAAGCGTCTATCTCTCCATCCTTTACTTCCTCACAAGGTTCTTTAGGTTCTGTGAGATCCTGGTTCTCCTTTAGCAAAGCATCTATCTCTACGTCCTTTACTTCCTTACAAGGTTCTTTAGGTTCTGTGAGATCCCGGTTCTCCTTTAGCAAAGCATCTATCTCTCCATCCTTTACTTCCTCACAAGGTTCTTTAGGTTCTGTGAGATCCTGGTTCTCCTTTAGCAAAGCGTCTATCTCTCCATCCTTTACCACCTCACAAGGTTCTTTAGGTTCTGTGAGATCCTGGTTCTCCTCTAGCAAAGCGTCTATCTCTACATCCTTTACTTCCTCACAAGGTTCTTTAGGTTCTGTGAGATCCTGGTTCTCCTCTAGCAAAGCGTCTATCTCTACATCCTTTACTTCCTCACAAGGTTCTTTAGGTTCTGTGAGATCCTGGTTCTCCTTAGCAAAGCGTCTATCTCTACATCCTTTACTTCCTCACAAGGTTCTTTAGGTTCTGTGAGATCCTGGTTCTCCTCTAGCAAAGCGTCTATCTCTGCATCCTTTACTTCCTCACAAGGTTCTTTAGGTTCTGTGAGTTCCTGGTTCTCCTTTAGCAAAGCGTCTATCTCTACATCCTTTACTTCCTCACAAGGTTCTTTAGGTTCTGTGAGATCCTGGTTCTCCTCTAGCAAAGCGTCTATCTCTACATCCTTTACTTCCTCACAAGGTTCTTTAGGTTCTGTGAGATCCCGGTTCTCCTTTAGCAAAGCGTCTATCTCTCCATCATTTACTTCCTCACAACGTTCTTTAGGTTCTGTGAGATCCCGGTTCTCCTTTAGCAAAGCGTCTATCTCTCCATCATTTACTTCCTCACAAGGTTCTTTAGGTTCTGTGATCCTGGTTCTCCTTTAGCAAAGCGTCTATCTCTCCATCCTTTACTTCCTCACAAGGTTCTTTAGGTTCTGTGAGATCCTGGTTCTCCTTTAGCAAAGCGTCTATCTCTACATCCTTTACTTCCTCACAAGGTTCTTTAGGTTCTGTGAGATCCTGATTCTCCTTTAGCAAAGCGTCTATCTCTCCATCCTTCACTTCCTCACAAGGTTCTTTAGGTTCTGTGAGATCCGTTCTCCTTTAGCAAAGCGTCTATCTCTCATCTTTACTTCCTCACAAGGTTCTTTAGGTTCTGTGAGATCCCGGTTCTCCTTTAGCAAAGCGTCTATCTCTCCATCCTTTACTTCCTCAACAAGGTTCTTTAGGTTCTGTGAGATCCCGGTTCCTTTAGCAAAGCGTCTATCTCTCCATCATTTACTTCCTCACAATGTTCTTTAGGTTCTGTGAGTTCCTGGTTCTCCTCTAGCAAAGCGTCCATCTCTCTTTTGGTCTTATGGCACCACTTGAGGAGCTTTAAATATTTCCTGTTCAGCTCCTCATTGGTTAAGACTCTCTGATTCTCCTTCAGGTCTTCCTCCTCCGTCTGAGAGGCCTGGTCCTGCATCTTCTCCTCCTTCTCCTCCTTCTCCTCCTTCAGGTCTTCCTCCTCCGTCTGAGAGGCCTGCTCCTGCATCTTCTCCTCCTTCTCGTCCTTCAGGTCTTCCTCCTCCGCCTGAGAGGCCTGGTCCTGCATCTTCTCCTCCTTCTCCTCCTTCAGGTCTTCCTCCTCCGTCTGAGAGGCCTGCTCCTGCATCTTCTCCTCCTTCTCCTCCTTCAGGTCTTCCTCCTCCGTCTGAGAGGCCTGCTCCTGCATCTTCTTCTCCTTCTCCTCCTTCAGGACTTCCTCCTCCGCCTGAGAGGCCTGGTCCTGCATCTTCTCCTCCTTCTCCTCCTTCAGGTCTTCCTCCTCCATCTGAGAGGCCTGCTCCTGCATCTTCTCCTCCTTCTTTCTTCTTAAACTCCTCTCCAGCTCCAGCTTCCCGTCCTGAACCTGTTTCTTCAGAAGCTGGATCATAAACTCATGCACTTTGCAGCCCTCTGAAGGAACCTCTGAAGAAACATCTGAAGGAACATCTGAAGAACTGACCGCCAGCTGCTCTCTGTTGTTCTCCATCTCTATGAATGATCTGCTGTTTAGCTAACAGGGGCTAAATGTACTTATTGGATTTTAAGGTCTACAGTGAATTGGCTAAGTGTTGTTCACCTGTGAAGATGATCTGACTAAACTATACGTGCAAGTATCCTAATGTTCGCTGACCACAAACCCTGTTTCTGCTGCTCACGCTGTGATGACCTGTCTCTTAGAGATACCTGCAGACTCTCACAGACTCTGAGACCAAAGCCTTTGAGGTCATCATTCTGAAGGTTCCATCTCAGAGACCAAAGCCAGAGATGAGGTCATCAGTCTGAAAGTTCCATTCTAGATAAGGAGTGATTGACAGAAGCTGACCGTGCTGTTGCCTGGCAACGCAGTTCTGTTCAAATCATATTAAGAAATGTAAACATCAATAAAAAATACTTTATTGATCCCAAAAACACAGGAAGTTAAAGTACTGAGCCAGGCCCGGTTCTACGGGGTGCATAGGCATGCATTGCACCCTCAGTTGAATGTTATGCACCCTCTATTCAAAAAAGAGAAGGGATCGAAAAATATTATACAATATAAAACAAATTGTGTCAGGTGCGCGTGACCTGCGCCGCTGTGCGAGCATCATTTCCAAAGTGCTTCCACAGCAGTGACACACATCTGTGGATAATCACGGATATACGAAAATGGTTAAAGCAACCATCACTAAACGCCAGCAACACTGCAACTACTGCAGACAATAGCAACAGGTCAGATGGGGACATCACGTTACCCTCCGTCGTGGACACTAGCTTACTCCCGCCCGACTCGCCGCCCTTGCCCCCGGAGCAGCTGTCTTCGTCGCCCCAAACACCGCCACCCCTCGGAGGCCCGCGGATGCCAGGGGACCTCGGCAAAACAGAGCCTGCCCAGGTATATCTAAGCAAGTACCCGCCTGCACAGTGGGGGAAGGCGTCATTTTGCAGCTCGTGGTATAAAAATAGACACTGGCTAGAATATTCATGTGAATATAGTGCCATATTCTGCCATGCCTGTAGAAATGTTGGGTCAAATAATGCATACAATAGCACAAATGCCTTCACCACGACTGGCTACAAACATATCTCATATCCCAAGCTTATCAACGAGCTGTTGCAGCTGAAATGTTCTCCAGGTCACAAAGTCAACCTCCCATGATGATGTGATCCAGTTTTCAAGCACAGTAGATATTCTCTTCCCAGAGTATATGATGGGACCAAGCAGTGGCGGCTGGTGATAAAAATGTTGGGGGGGGCGCAAAAAAAAAACATTGAAACGTGATTCATGGACAATAGCACTACTTGAATATGAATTTTGCCCTCCTTTCCTTCTGGCCTGCAAATGTCTCAATGACTTTCTGATTAAAGTCAGTCATCTCTGTCACCAGACTCTTTTCCATTGACAGCATGGCCAATGCATTCAACCTCTCCTGGGTCATGGTGTTTCGAAGAAAGGTTTTAATCCTTTTCAAGGTGGAGAAGCACCTCTCAGCTTCCGCCGTGGTCATGGGTGTGGTGATGAGGATCTTTAGGAGAGTAACAGTCTCTGAAAAGACTTCTTCAAGATTATTCTCCATGAACAACTGGAATAGGTCCATAGCACCACGACAGGCTTTGAACTCTTCCTTGCTGTAGATGAGACTAAGCTCTGTCTTCAGCTTGCTTCCATTAAGCATTGGGTAGGCCTTCAAGGTGTTTCTCAGTGCATCTTCAGGAAATGCCATATTGTACTCTCTTCAAACCTGTCCCCCTGCAGCAAGGTGGCACTGACAAGGTGGTTTGTGAAGGAGAAGCGTTCCCTGTGGTGTCCCCAGTATGGTATCACAGACCTACAGAGAGAAGAAGAAAAAAAGTAATATGTAAAGATGACAAAATGCCCATTTCACCTAAAGTTACCAACAGCAACAGTTACCTTTCTATCCCTAGAGATGCAGAAGTGTCTGCTCAGAAGGTAAAAAAAACTGTAACAACCCTGTTTCTTCACAAGCATTCAACTATTTCTTTAAAACCTTTTTCCACATGGCCTTTACTCTAAACATTCAATAACTTCTACTAATAAATCACAGGTTAGTTTCACCAAGAAAATATCAATTTGTAACTGTTCAAATTGTAGCTTTTTATAAGTAGCTATTTTAGTTCAGCTCCTTGCAGTTACATTTCATGCTTTTCGTATTAGTTCCCAATAAACACATTTCATCAAAGCAAAGTAGGTAAAAAGTTGGCTAACATTCTTTCACAGAGATTACAATAGAAATACTGTGACTGATTTCTACACCATAAACTCACCTCTGCTGCAATCCTTACATGGTCCTCTGGACTGAGTGCCCGACGCCTCTTTGTTGGCTGAGAGCCACTGCTTTGCTCAACCATGGAATGGTCAGAATCTCTGCGAAGGACAAAGAGAATTTATAATAATAATAATGAGAGAGATATAATAATAAAAGAGAGAAAGCATAATAACAGGAATACAGCTACAACCTGATCTTTTGTATGTCCTGTTGGAACTGCTGGATGCAACCATGTATATGGACCGAATCTATGTTCTTCTTCTGGAGCTTGGCATAGAGGAAGTCCACATGTGGCATTATGTGGTGAAAAAGTTGCAGAAGGAACTTGAAATCCTGATCTTCCAGTAGCCTAACGAAGCCTGCTGCTTCTCTGACGGTACCTGGGGTCAAAGTTACCAGAGTCACGTATGCTCTCAAAACAGTGAATGAGGTCCGCTTTGTGCTCAAACACGGTATTGATTGCACGGATGTGAAAGTTCCATCTAACGTTGCTGGATGTTGGCAGCCTATGGACAACTATTTTATCAAGAACACATGTCCGCTTGGGTGATCTGGAAAAAAAGCTGGCAAATCCACCAAGGTCAGAAAAAAAAATTCTCACTTTGGATATGTGAGAGGTGGCTTGTTGCATTATCAGGTTGAGCTGATGTGCGTAGCAGTGGATGTAGTGGGCATTTGGGTACACATCTTGTATCTTCCTCTGAACACCTGCAGTGGCACCCCTCATCACGCTGGCTCCATCATACGCCTGGCAGATGAGCTTGCTTTTCTGATCCTCAGGAAGGATGGCAGAAAGACGCTCTTTTAATGCTGTAGCAATGGACTCAGCTAGCTGACTGCAAAGGGATGAACTCAAAAAATCTTTCCTGCACGTTGTGTTTATCATCAATGTACGCAGCACAAGAACAAGTTGGCACTGTGTGGCAATATCCATTGTCTCATCTGCCTGGATTGATAAAAAATCCCTGCTCTGGGCTTCTTTGATGATGTGTTCCCTAACAACAGACAACATACAGTCCAGTAGCTCGTTCTGCACGGTTTTTGAAGTTCCCTTAAATACAGTCACGTTCTCAAGGTGCTCTTTCAACACTCCATCAAGGGAGGCAACAAAATCCACCAAGCCACGGAATATCCTGGGATTATCGGAGCCTTCACTCTCATCATGGCCACGCAAAGCCAACTCAAATGATCCTCAAAATTTCACACAGTCTATTATTCGGGACAGGGTGTGTCGGTTTTTTCTCACCTCTTGGTTGTGCTTCCTAACGCCGATCCTGTAGCCTTCATCTAGCTGTTCAGCAATGCTAAACCTGCCCAAAAAGTTTAGCCTCATACTGTTGTCTAGATCAGTGGTTCCCAACCGGTGTGCCGCGGCACACTGGGGTGCCGCGAGCACTGTCCAAGTGTGCCGCAAAAAAACGTATTTTTATGTTCCACATTTTTTTCTCACTTAATAAACTTCACTTCATATACACTTTATTTTATTACATGTACAATGGAGTTCATAAGCTAATAAAACATATATTGCTCAGATTTAGAAATATTAAACTGCTTAAATTCTCATGATTTACGTCAGCCGTCATTGTTTACGGTGTGCAGAGCAGCTTTTTATCCTCGCGCCAAATAATTACAAGATGGATCGTTACGTAGTGACAATAAATAAAGAAGCACCCCAGCCCTCAACAACACAGGCAGGGATGACAGAACGTGATGGAACAGCAGTGCAAAAGAAGTCTAAAAGCAGACAGTACAGCGAAAGCTACCTTCGGTATGGTTTCTCCTGGACTGGGGATGCTGACTGCCCGACGCCAGAATGCCTAATCTGCAGAGAAAAATTATCCAACGAAGGAATGGTGCCAAGTAAACTAGCAAGACACTTTAGCACAAAACATCCTTCTTATAATTCCAAGGACATTGAGTATTTCCAGAGACTGAAATCACAAAATGAGAAGCAGAGTCAACGTATGCTTTCGTCTCTACGTGTCTCTGACAAAGCACAAGAGGCCAGCTATTTGGTTGCTGAGTTAATCGCCAAGGCAAAAAAGGCCCACACTATCGCGGAAAACCTCATTCTACCGGCATGTAAGGAAATTGTCAGGGTAATGATAGGGCCAGATGCTACTAAAGAAATCGATAAAATTCCATTATCCAACAATACAATCAAACGTCGCATCGATGACATGTCAGTAGACATAGAAACTGTCCTAACTGAAAAAATACAGAGAAGTGGCAAATTCGCTCTGCAAGTTGATGATTCAACAGACATAAGTGGCCACTGTCAACTCATTGCCAACGTGAGATATGTTGACGGAGAATCCATTGAGGAGAACTTCTTTTTTTGCAAAGAGTTACACACACATGCAACAGGAGAGGAAATTTACAAGACCACAGCTGATTACCTGACAGAACAGGGTCTAAACTGGGGGATGTGCCACAGCATTTGCACCGACGGGGCTGCCTCAATGACGGGGAGGGTGAAAGGCTTTGTAAATAAAGTGAGACAGGTAAATCCCGATGTACAGATAACCCACTGCATGTTACACCGAGAAGCCCTTGTCGCCAAAGCTATGCCACCAGACCTCACTGCAGTATTAGAACAAGCTGTGAAAATAGTGAACTACATCAAGTCCCGTCCGCTGAAGTCGCGGTTGTTCAGCACATTGTGCAATGAGATGGGGGCTGAGCACCATGGCCTTTTACTGCACACGGAGGTCCGCTGGCTGTCACGGGGCAAGGTGCTGTCCCGTGTCTACGAGCTCCGCGACGAACTTGTTGCATTTGCAAATGAGCACGACTTACCCTACAAAGAACAAATGGATGATGAATCGTGGTGGGTTAAGCTTGCATATCTGGCAGATATTTTTAGCCACCTCAATGACCTCAACATCAGAATGCAAGGGAAGAATGAGAATATCCTGACAGCCACAGACAAACTCAATGGTTTCCGATCCAAGTTAAGACTGTGGCAAAATAAAGTCGCCAAGAAAAACATTGAAATGTTTCCGCTGACATCCAGTGACCCAGCGCACAAGACAGCATTTTTTCTACAAGTTGTAGCTGCTCACCTGAGAGTGCTGGAGGAGAGGTTTGAGTCATATTTCCCTCCTATGAATGAAGACTTCGATTGGCTCCGGGATCCGTTTAATCCTCTGTCATTAATATCAGCCACAAGTTTAAAAAGCAGAGCTCAGGATGAACTCGCAGAGCTATCTATGGACCGCTCCCTGAAACTGAAGCACGGGGAACTACGTCTGGATATATTTTGGCTGCTTGTGGGACACGAGTATCCATCCCTCTCAGAGAGTGCCATCAAGGTGCTTTTACAGTTTCCAACCTCCTACTTGTGCGAGCTGGCGTTTTCCTCACTCGCATATGTCAAAAACAAGACCCGCACCCGGCTGTCAGTGGAGCAGGACCTCCGCGTTGCGCTGTCCACTATCCCCCCACGCATCAAGAGACTCTGCTCACAAAAGCAGGCACAAGTGTCGCACTAGCACCGTGTAACGGTCTGAGAAATGTTTATGTTTGGATGTTAATTTGTGTGCCTTTCTTATAAATGTATGATTTATGATTTTGTCAATCAGTATTATCTGGATAGCGAAATGCAGAATGTTTCATATTTGGGATGTGGTTGATGAGTCACATGACCACAGTCAGGTCAGAGGGCATTGTTTCATCCCTCCAATTCTATTAAGTTATTATTTAATCTAAGTGATAGGCCTGCCTCTTTTGAAATCCAAATGTAAAATAATAACTGTATTGATATGTATTCGTGTTTTTACACAGGTAGGCCTACTATTTTCAGCCAAAACAAAAGAGCCTACTTAGTAGGCCTGTTTATAATATTGAATTCATCATAGAAATGGTGTTGACATTTTTAGTCTGGTTCTTGTTATTATGTGTGAATACATTATTTGTTCTATAAAATGTTCTATTCAATTAAAAACACATTTGAAAAACAATTTATGGTGTATTTATTGTTTTTAGTTTAAGCTCTGAAGTGGTTTTTAAATCTACAAAAAGTTAGGGTGCCTTGGGGTCGAGAAATATTTTCAGGGGTGCCTTGGTAAAAAAAAGGTTGGGAACCACTGGTCTAGATGACTATGTGCTACTTTCGTGCCGTTTGCATTTCTCGGTAAGATGTTTTAAATCTTGTACCCCCGTCGTTGTCCACAACGCTTCGGTGCCGACACTTTGAAACAGCAAGCAGGGAAAGCAATAGAAGGCATTGCTAACAGCACATCCAGCTAACCAGCTCCGTTTATCGTAGCAAGAGCGGGTAAAGCCCCGGTTGTAAGCTCGTCCTCGATCACTTGCCTCCTGATTAATTTTTAAATCGGGTCGGTCCGGTCCAAGCTCCTTTATTCTCTTTTTTTCTTCCAGTGGACGCCTTGTGAAAGGGAAAAACAGAATTTTCTGCGGCCGCACTGGAAGTCGCCATGACAACAATATCATCCAGAAAACTAATGATGGGTGTGAACATAAAAGACAGCGTCATGGTCCAATCACATCAGGTCAAAGATCATGAAAACAATACCGATTCGCTGCCAATAAAAAGTGGGAGGGTCCGGGGCGCAGAGAGCTGCGTCCCGTGGGAGAATCTGAAGCCGCCAATCAGCGAGCAGCTTTTGGTCACCTGCTTACCAAAAGTTTAACGACTTCCATTCACTCTCATTTGGCCGGCGTCCCTCAACCAGGAAGTATGTATTCACACAAAAATACCCAAAATGCGCAACCATTTTTGACGGAATGAAGACTACCATGCTGGCGCATCGTACAAGGAAACACGTCTATTTAATAATATTTAAAATATAATAATTTGTGTTTATCATGTTTAAGTATACTTTCTTCTCGAGATATTATGAGAGGGGGCGGCGCCCCAGCGCCCCGCATTGACCAGCCGCTACTGGGACCAAGGTGACGATGTACATGGTTTTAATAATACTTTTGCCTTTCAATGTTTGACATTTCAAACCATGAGCTGGTTCAAATCATATTTGCCTTGATATACAACAGTTTTGCAGCTTTTGTGCTTTTCTTTGCCATAGTCCACTTTGGGCTGTCAGCTGTTTACTAGCATCATTCAAACAAGACGCGCTGGCACGGGGGCTACAACTACAACAAAATGAACATATTTTACCGTGATTAAATTGTAATACACGTTTCTAAATGATGCCGAAGTAACAACATACTGATACCGGTTAGTAAAAACCATGAATTAATGCTTTGACAAGTCTGCAGACAGACGGCAGGCGAAAAACCTTTTAAAATGCATGTTTTCTGAATGAAGATCGGATCGACCAGGCTAAGCTAACGTTGTATATGCTCCGTCCACACACACATGCTCAGGCAACAACGGCCTATAGACAGAAATAAACCAGCGACTGTATTCGCCATGACACAGACAGTCTGTGGTTTGTACTTGTTTAACTTTTGTCCAGTTTCTGAACAGATATGAGGAGCTATGAGCTCTGTGTGCTAACTGCTAACAGCTAACGGCTGATGTTTTCTGGTTGAACGTCAGTGACGGCAGGCTGAGATCCTCACCGCTGATTGGCTACCGCGAGATCGCGTCACGCACATATGACGCTCGAGTTGAAAAAATTGAACTCGAGCGTTTGTCGCTGCCCCCTCCAATCGCCTCAATCGCGCCGCGGAATTCGCGTCCACGGCTTCATGCGCGCCGTCGGAGCGAATTCGCGTCTGTCCGCGTCTGTCCGCATCTCTGCATTGACTTTACATGTAATCGCGCCGCCCCCGCGTCCATTGTGAATGCAGCATTATGAGAGAACAGTGTTATATTTCTTAATGGGGGGGTTTAAGATGAAAATAGGATAGGATAAGATAAGATAAGAAGTGCTAGAGGGAGCTTCCACTAAAGGTAAAAGGAGGGTGTGTGTGTGTGTGTGTGTGTGTGTGTGTACGGGTAGTTAGCTGGTTGCTAAGCTAACTGTCATAGTTTGTTGTGATGCTTCGTTAGCTTTAATGCTAACTGAAGCTAAACTAGTCCCTACAAGTCTTTGAGCTTAAATATCATTTATTTCTGTCGGTTTTGTGAGAGTTAACCTTCCTGTCATGTTCTTTCTATGTTGTTTAATGATGTGCTCCCGGTCCATCCGTACAGCCCAGCTATCTATACATGTATTATGTACTAATGTTGTGTTGATATTGTCTTTATTGTGAATATTGCCTGAAAGTGCACAACTCATATTATAATAATAAGTTAAAAAAAGCACAATGATCGGATTATTTTGACTATAAAAAATACTAATAGGGATTATATTGTGCCTATTATCACAGAGTACTTAATGTCAGAGAAACCCAGTGGTGTAAAGTAACTAAGTACATTTACTCATGTACTTAAGTACAATGTTGAGGTACTTATACTTAACTTGAATATTTACATGTTATTCTACTCCACTACATTTATGTAATACCTTTAGTTACTTACAGTCCTCTCCTGCTGATGTTAGTGTTTCATTTATGAAAATAAGTCACAAATTAACAGAAAGAAATGGGTTATTCTCTTAAAGTTCCACCTGGAGTAAATTCACCAGCTACCCTGCAGTATACAAAGTCATTCAAACTAGCTGCACCTTCACCAGCTTTGAGAACACTTTAATGATCAATCATTATAAAACATATCATATATATTATTCTGAAATGGACCAATCTGCACAATGACTACTTTTACTGTCGCTACTTTCACTATATTTTGATGAGAATACTTTTCTACTTTTACATGAGGAACATTTTGAATGCAGGACTTTTACTGTAACAGAGTATTCCTACACTCTGGTACTTTTACTTTTACTCAAGTACAAGATCTGAGTACTTCTACTTTTACTCAAGTACAAGATCAGAGTACTTCTACTTTTACTCAAGTACAAGACCTGAGTACTTCTACTTTTACTCAAGTACAAGATCTGAGTACTTCTACTTTTATCTAATGGTAGGGTTTCTGTTTGTTCCCCCTCAGGTATTCTGATGTTCAGGTGTGTATCAGTATGTAGTGTCTCTACTTTAAAGAGTCCTCTCCTGCTGATGTTCAGGTGTATATCAGTATGTAGTGTCTCTACTTTAAAGAGTCCTCTCCTGCTGATGTTCAGGTGTATATCCGTATGTAGTGTGTCTCCTTTAAAGAGTCCTCTCCTGCTGATGTTCAGGTGTATATCAGTATGTAGTGTCTCTACTTTAAAGAGTCCTCTCCTGCTGATGTTCAGGTATATATCAGTATTTAGTGTCTCTACTTTAAAGAGTCCTCTCCTGCTGATGTTCAGGTGTATATCAGTATGTAGTGTCTCTACTTTAAAGAGTCCTCTCCTGCTGATGTTCAGGTGTATATCAGTATGTAGTGTCTCTATTTTAAAGAGTCCTCTCCTGCTGATGTTCAGGTGTATATCAGTATGTAGTGTCTCTACTTTAAAGAGTCCTCTCCTGCTGATGTTCAGGTGTATATCAGTATGTAGTGTCTCTACTTTAAAGAGTCCTCTCCTGCTGATGTTCAGGTGTATATCAGTATGTAGTGGCTCTACTTTAAAGAGTCCTCTCCTGCTGATGTTCAGGATCTCCAGACTCTGAGGGCGTCTCTGGACAAACGGCATGATGACGATGAAGAAGAGGAGGAAGAAATGGAGGAAGACTCTGAGAACTCGGCACGCTCAGCTGAAAGACCTTCTGAACGCTCATCACACCATCGGTACTCTTTTATTATTATTAAATATTTATGGCCCCAAACTGTGTTTTAGATTGACTTTTTTGGGGGGATTTCGATTTTCTTTTGGGCTGCGTTAAGCATGAAAGGTGCTATATAAATAAAGTGTATTATTATTATTATTTGAGATGTTTTCTATTCTGAAACGCCTCTCTTTTTGCCTCTCAGGTGGGTACGACTTCACAAAGACTCGTCAGGGAAAAGGACTTTGTGTCTCGATAGCGACGGCGTTTGAAGGCGTTTATCTGGAGACGTTCAGTCTGGAGTTTGACGTGAAGCCGGCGCTGAGACTCGTCCGTCACGACGTCCCGCCCTTCATCCCGCTGACCCTCCTCATCGAGCAGAGCCGGATTCAAACCGACATCTGGACGCTGCTGGACCCCCTGAGCCGCCAACTGAAAGCCTTCACAGCGAGGAAGAGGCAGCTGCAGCTCCTCAAGGTCTCACACCTAAAAGTTTTAAAATGCAGGGTGTTGTCTGTGGAGGTGGGGGAGAGTAACGTCCTGTGTTCAGTGAGTTTAAACTCTCTCTCTCTCTCTCTCTCTCTCTCTCTCTCTCTCTCTCTCTCTCTCTCTCTCTCTCTCTCTCTCTCTCTCTCTCTCTCTCTCTCTCTCTCTCTCTCTCTCTCTCTGTCTCTCTCAGTACTCTTAATCGTGCATTAATAAAATACTAAATATATGAGTGGAGACAAACAGAGACGGCACGCTGTACGTAGAATATTCCCTCCTTTATAAATATGATTATTATGTATTTATATATTTGTGTTTTCTGCAAATAAGGCTCTTCCTGATTCTCCGGAGTGGAAGAAGACCCTCCTGGAGACCCCGTTGCACAAAGCTCTGAGCACCATGAGGAACACGGGAAACATCCTGTAGTTTATCAGAGACATAATGAACATTTCCACATTTAAAATGCACAGTTCTGGTGTTTAGAAGTGAGGGATATTAGCAGAAAACAGCAGCTAAGTTATATGACTCCTGTGGACGATCTGCAGTCACATAAAACACGTTCCCCTCTTTACCTTGTTGTTATCTATGCTTTTTTAAAAGATACCAGGCTCCATAGACATCTCATAATATCAGAACTTTGTTGTTGAAATACCAGAACTATTTGCTGCTTTGTACAATGATTGTTTAAGTTTTCTTCCAACTGCAACAACCTATTATTAAACATCCATAAAACACGTTATATCTGATTATTTCCCCTCTTTACCTTGCAGCTCTTTCTGATGGTATCTGTGCTTCCTTCAAAGAGAGCAGACTCCATAGAAATCAGTAATGTTACCTCTCAGAACAAAAGAGTTTCTGTCTCCAGTTCAATCAGGAGAGACGGTGTTGATGGAAGAATACATATTTATTGCCAGGAATACACAAATGAATGTAATGGAGTTTTGGCGATTAGGCCCCGTTGTGCAGGAGTATCATTCGGAAGGGGAGAACCGATCCGATGAAACCTCCCGGGGTCTAGACCCTGGTGGTGGTGAATGGATGGTTGGGGTCGGTCTGAAGGGGAGGGGCTTAGCTTGACCCTGGTGGTGGTGAATGGATGGTTGGGGTCGGTCTGAAGGGGAGGGGCTTAGCTTGACCCTGGTGGTGGTGAATGGATGGTTGGGGTGGGTCTGAAGGGGAGTGGCTTAGCTTGACCCTGGTGGTGGTGAATGGATGGTTGGGGTCGGTCTGAAGGGGAGGGGCTTAGCTTGACCCTGGTGGTGGTGAATGGATGGTTGGGGTCGGTCTGAAGGGGAGTGGCTTAGCTTGATACTGGTGGTGGTGAATGGATGGTTGGGGTCGGTCTGAAGGGGAGGGGCTTAGCTTGACCCTGGTGGTGGTGAATGGATGGTTGGGGTCGGTCTGAAGGGGAGTGGCTTAGCTTGACCCTGGTGGTGGTGAATGGATGGTTGGGGTCGGTCTGAAGGGGAGGGGCTTAGCTTGACCCTGGTGGTGGTGAATGGATGGTTGGGGTCGGTCTGAAGGGGGGGGGCTTAGCTTGACACTGGTGGTGGTGAATGGATGGTTGGGGTCGGTCTGAAGGGGGGGCTTAGCTTGACACTGGTGGTGGTGAATGGATGGTTGTGGTCGGTCTGAAGGGGAGGGGCTTAGCTTGACCCTGGTGGTGGTGAATGGATGGTTGGGTTCGGTCTGAAGGGGAGGGGCTTAGCTTGACCCTGGATTCAGAGGGACAGGAGGTGAAAAGGGGTGGAGGAGGGTTGCGTCGAGTCACCTGAAATGACAGCTGTCAGAGGGGAGAGCAGATTTAAAAGGCTTAGGAGAGCGCTATGATAGGCTTGTGAGAATAGAGTGAAGTGATTGGTTAAGCTGGGGACTGACGCCCCCTATCACTTATTGAGAGGAGAGAGAGTAGTAACATGGAAATAGTAAATGAATGAGGAAAGACGGTCTTCCTGTTGAACATGCGCTGAGTTTCATGATTATTTCTTTATGATGTTATATTTGTGTCGAGTAGATGTGATTACATATTTGTTTAACATTTTATTTATTGAAGATATAAACTGCATTTCCATGTTTAGATCCTCTGCTGTTTTATTTTAGAGATTTACTTTATTTGATCTAATTTTTACTATTTTTATGAATATTTATTTTGTAGATAAACTGCATCTCTTCTGATTCTCCCCTTTTTTTTACTTAATCTTATTTTAGAGATACACTTTAATTCATCTGATGTTTACTGTTACGTTCCCTCCTGGACTAGGGGAACCAAAGGGAAGTAACAAAATATAAAATAACCGGGCGAGAGAAAAGAGGAGAGGAAACTGATTTGTGAAGCCATAAGATGGTCTTTTGATTCATTAAAGAAAAAGAGGCTCACCAGCCAATTTGCAAACTTACGACAAAACCAAAACAACTTTCTCATAACAGAAAGCGACCACAGGAAATCATAACACTACTCAGAACTTCTATAAGTTGCACGTCTCACGTAGACAACAACCAAAACACTACACTGCTGCACAGATCACCCACTGCCATCCATGCAGCTCACAGGAGAAGGAAGAGAGAGACTGCAGCCTTCCTCAGGTCCTTGATGGAGGCCCTGATTGGGGATTGGGAGCACCTGAGGGAGAGGCTGCATCTGGAGGGAGACAATCAGGGGGAGAGGGGGGGGAGACACACACCCCAAACACACACACACACACACACACAAGCAAACACTACGGCACATAACATTTACCATTGAAAAAATAATATATTTTAGTCATAATAATAATACATTTCATTTATATAGCACACTTTAAAAACCACCTCATCTCAAGGTGCTTCACGATGCTATGAGGAGAAAATAAAATAAAAAGATGAAATATAACGTTATCCAAGGAGCATATTGAATAAAATATGGTCATATAAAAAAGGTTAGGAGCATAAAAGGTTAGAATAAAAAAATAAATAAACTTGATTTCCATTTGTTTAATTCTCTGCTGTTTCACTGACTTGCTGCACTTCCCCTACCTGTCCACCAGGGGTAGAGAAGGCTCTTCTCCATGCGTTTGATGGGAAGCCGTCGGTGTCCATGGAGAGGGTGAAAGCTGGGTATTTCTTCTCCATCCCCCCCTCGATCATCCGCAGTGAGCAGGTACTCCTCCTCCTCTTCACCCAGTTATTATTTGTCTTCTTTACTTGCTTGTAACGCGCTTTGAACACCAGGAAAAGCGCTATATAAATGTAATTTATTATTATTATTATTATTTACCTTCATCACTTTAAATGATTAATGATAAGTGATTAATTAACCTGGTAGACCCCTCAAGCAGATAGTCTGAAATACCCCTGATGTGCAATCACACTGTCTGTAAATGTTAGGAAACTCTCCCTGGTCCCCGGCTTGAGCTTCAATCTGAGGATCCATGTATTTGTGATCCTCTCAAGAATGGAAGTAGTCATCACATACAGAGCATCAACTAGTTCCTGAACAGTGTCCTTCACATGCTGATATACGAGAGAGGGAGTTACACAGTCACAAGATGGAGGAATAGAAAGCAGTATTCGGTAGACACCCTATCCGTTTTTAAGAGTGCGCTTAAGACCTTCCTTTTTGATAAAGCTTATAGTTAGGGCTGATTAGATTCAGCCCCTAGTTTAGCTGCTATAGGCTTAGTTTGTCGGGGGACACTTTACTTTACTTCTTCCTTCTCTCTGTCTGTACCTGTGTACTCTCATGTTCCGAATAACCCAGCTTCCCCAAATTTCTTTTTGGTGTCTATCTACGCCGGGACCCTGAGTCGTGGCTGATCCTGTTGCTGTGGTCCTGAGCCCTGGATCGCGAGCCCTGGATCTTGGGTCATGGCTGTGCCTGTTGCTGTGGTCCTGGATCATAAGTCCTGGATGGATATCCTCGGGGATTCATCTTCTTATTATAGACACATGCATTTCCAAACATTTGGACTACCTATGTTGTAAATGTATTATCTTCTCAATTTACACACGGCATCTATTGAACGTCTGTCCGTCCTGGGAGAGGGATCCCTCCTCTGTTGCTCTCCCTGAGGTTTCTCCCATTTTTTTCCCCTTTAAACTGTGGGGTTTTTCCTTTTTCTGGAAGTTTTTCCTTGAACAATGTGAGGGTCTAAGGACAGAGGGTGTCGTATTGTCATACTGATATTCTGTACAAACTGTGAAGTCCACTGAGACAAATGTAACATTTGTGATATTGGGCTATATAAATAAACATTGATTGATTGATATTCAATGTTTACTTCAGATTAGCTCCACGTCAGAAATGATCATGCTTGTCATATGTCTATCTCCATAGAGGCTGAATCATCATGTTAATCACATAGCTATCATATGCCTAAAACAGTCCTGATGCTCTTCTAGGTAATCATACATCCTGTCATGTTCACAGCTACAGTTGGGATACCTTTGTTATCATGTTACTCTGATATTGGAAGAGGACATTCAGTATTTTCCCAACAGTAAATATAAAAATTAAATCAATATACCCTCCTGTAATTTCACGGTTATTACCATGGTGTACACATCTCCTATTTTTGTTTTGTACTTATTGTGTTATTAATAACATGTGCTGTTGTAATCTTGTAAATGTCCCTGTTGCAGGACAAATGAAGGATTTCTGATTATTTCTCTGTTTTATTTCCCACTAAGAAGCAGAAGCTGGTGAAACAGCTGCCGTCAGAAAACATCTGTCTGGAGACGGATTCTCCCGCTTTGGGTCCGGAAAAACAGGTAAGATATTTATCTACATTTCAGTCAAATAAACCCAAAAACAAGATATTAAAATATGCATATATGCAAAGTTTGCTCTGTTTTGAATGACGTGAGACCTGAGGCTTCAGAGGAAACAGAATACTTGATTCCTCCCAGGAGGCTCCATTTAAGAATAAAGGATAAATAAATAAAATATTTAAGTTAACACAAGAAGTAAAACATGTCAAACCAAGTATAACAAAAATGAAATAATAAGCATATATACAAAACGTATGTTAAAGTAAACATTTAAATACATTAAATACAAGTATTTATATAAGAATAAGAAGTTAAAGTAAGACTACAAATGTAAAAAGTAGTAAAGACATGTATTAAAAAATTTTTGAACACTGACAACTAAAAGATAAATGGGTCTTTGAGCATTAGGAAAAGCGCTATACAAATCCACATACACACACACACACACACACACACATACACACACACACACACATACAGACATACAATAGACACACATGCTCACACACACACAAAGACACACACACACACATACTCACATACACACACTCACACACACACACACACACACACTCAAAGACACACACATACATACACTTACACACACACACACATACAGACATACAATAGACACACATGCTCACACGCACACACACACACACTCAAAGACACACGTACACACACACACACCAACACACACACACACAGACATACACCGACACACACACAAACACACACACACATACAGACATACATACATACAATAGACACACATGCTCACAAACACACACACAGACACACACACACACATAGACATACAATACACACATGCTCACAAACACACAAACACATACACACACAAACACAGACACACATACACACACGCACACACACATACACACACAAACACACACACACACATAGAGACACACACACATGCTCACACACACACAGACACACACATACACACACACTCACACACACAAACACACACACACATACAGACACACACACATGCTCTCACACACACACATGCTCTCTCACACACACACACACACACACACACACCGACACACACACACATACACACAAAGATACACACACAAAGATACACACACACATACAGATATACAATAGACACACATGTTCACAAACATACACACACATACACACACACACATCAGACACACACACACACACACATGCTCACACACACACACACACACACACACATACAGACATACAATAGACACACATACTCACAAACACACACACACATACACACACACACAAAGACACATACACCGACACACACACACACACACACACACATACAGACATACAATAGACACACATGCTCACACACACACAAAGACACACACACACACACATACACACACGCACACACACACACACACACACACACACAGACATACAATAGACACACATGCTCACAAACACACGCACACACATACATACACAAAGACACACACACATACTCACACACACACATGCACACACACACACACACACACACACACACACATACACACACACACACATACACACACAATCATACACAAACACACACACATACACACACACACACACACACACAGACATACAATAGACACACATGCTCACAAACACACGCACACACATACATACACAAAGACACACACACATACTCACACACACACATGCTCACACACACACACACACACACACACACACACAAAGACACACACACACACACACACACACACACACACATGTGTATTACATACCTGTGTATGTAAATACACATACACAGGTAAAGTAAAAATGTGCAAAAAATAAACAATTTAAATAATTTAATGAAATCATTTACATGAGAAGTTAAAGTAATATGTATTTCACATTATTAAACAGCTTAGTTGAATACTGGATTCTGATTGGTCAATTGGGACATTTCAGAGGTCAATATGAGTGTAAACGGGTAATATTAGTTTCTGTTAATGCTGTGTTTCTGTCTTCAGGTGAGGAACGAGCCGAGGAACGTGGTGGTTTCTGCAGAGTTCATCAGTCGAGTCAAAGGAGTCTCTCTGCAGACGGTGATGGACGTCACCACGCAGAACGCTCTCAGACTCTTCCCCAAGATAACGTCCAAACTCAGACCCTGAAACAGACCCTAAACATCTAGTAACATGTAATACAGTATATAATCAGACCAGGTGTAAGAAGAAGGAAATATCAGCTTCTCAAACCTGGACTGTTTGTAGTTGAGATAGAAGGGGACAGTGGGCTAAGGAGTCAAACACAGTTCTCTTACTTTTAGTTGGTACATTTACTAGAAAAAAACTCACATATTTCCCCCAAAAAATGTGCATATTCTCAAAACAAATTAAAAAGGTTATTGTACAGTAAGATACTAATACATTTACACCCAAAAACTTGGATATACTTTAACATTTAAGGAGTAAATATATGGGAGAATCATGGAGAGAAAATAAATTGCCGAATTTCTGCGTTGTTTTTAACTTGAATTTCAGAATTTCTTATGGTGGTCTGGATATAACTCCTCTCCCCCAGCTTCATTACATATGTTTTACCAGCACTGTCCCTGATGCTCATACTGCATAATGCATACAAACACACAGTGTGTGTGAACTGTGTACTTTAAAGCTATGTATTTATCTCCATCTATATTTCTTAAAGAAAGGAAGAAGAGGTCAAACTTAAAAACACACGTTTGGAGTTTTTAATGTGCGTTCACACACTTTGTCCCTAAATATGAAACTTTAAAAAAATACAATTACTTGATGTAAGTCCACTTAATTTGAATGGTAAATCCATAATAGTTATAGAAAAAACAATGATCATTTGCTGCAATAATTAAAACTTGTTTTGAATTATTGTCCAAATTGAAGCAAGGGGGGCGTGGTTACGTGATGACGTCATGACTAGCCGGGAAAATCTAAAAGCCTCCGCAGCTAGAAGCTAGTGATGGGAATTGCGGCTCTTTTTAGTGAGCCGGATCATTTGGCTCGGCTCACCAAGAAGAGCCGGCTCTTTCGGCTCCCAAACGGCTCTTCATTTTACCACATATAACTTTCATAATTCAATCACATGTAGCCCTGTTTTGACTAATGATTTATATGTGTACACATATATCACTTAAAGTATTCAATACATCCTTTGTACTGAAGTATTCAAAAGTAAAAAACTTTAGCATAGACATTTAAAAAAAGGACAGCAACTGTATCGACATTTTAAAATTGTATTTAAAGAAAAAGCCCTATTTCAGTTTGAACTAAAGAAGAAAAGACAGCAACAGCTGACATCAAATCTTTGCTGAGCCTAAAGATAATCATAAATAAATAACCTAGTGAAAATAAATATATTGCAATGCTCAAAACATATCATAAATCACAAATCATTAAAAAAACCATAATACAAATAAATGTATTGCACTGCTCAAAACAGCAGCATCCAACCGTCTCTAATCCTTGGATTACATGTCACTGCATGCATCATGCACGGAGCGCCCGTAGCGCCGAGATCATCAGATCATTCTGTCTTGTATTACTTAACAACAAAAAAACGGCTCGTTCGCAGGGCGCGAGCCGGCTCCCGTCGTTCACTTAAAAGAGCCGGCTCGTTCACGACCGACACATCACTAACACACACACACACACACACACACACACACACACACACGTCTTATCTGAGTCAGGTGACAGATGTATCTCCGTTAAAAACCTTAAATACAGAAATACATGTTCTTGATTTACTCTACAATATAAGGCCTGAGGGAGAGACCTCATTTACGACAAGTTAAAAACCAGTGGTGAGCCGTCAGGGCCCTCTAGGCCCTCTATGAGGGTTAGGGTTAGGGTCTCTGAGGGCCTAAGATATTCTACAAAATAATATTAAAAAATGTTTTTTTTAAATGTTTTTAAATATATATTTTTTTAGTTATATTTTTCATTAGTTTTGCCAAAATAACTTGATTTAATTGTATTTAAAATAAAATTCCAAAGAAATAAATCCTTCGAATCTGCCTATTCAGTTTCTGTTGGAATGTGAAGGGTTAAATGAAAGAAGCTGGTCTCTGCGAGGTGAAGACAGGAGCTGATTGGTGGTCCAGCTATGAATTCACAGAGGGCCAGCTAGGGTAACTCAACGAGAGAGTAAAGTCAAATGACAGTACAATTGACCAATCATATCTTCCCTCTAAATGGGTGGGCTTTATTTTCGCGGACTTTATGACAAGTTGCGCCCGCTGTGAGGTTGATGCATGTGTATAGAGCGGTGCAGTGACGCGTCCTAAAACCCGGAAGGAAGCTGCGCTCAGGTTCCCTCGACAAAAAAGCAACGGGATTTCTCCAGAGGGTTTTGGAAAACAGCTGGAAATAATGTCTGTGGAAAACGAACCTGTTTGATAAATGCACGTTTTGTTCAGCCGGATAATCTCCACATGTCTACTCTACTTTTATCATGTTCTAATCATAAATCTATCAATTAGATTTATGATTAGAACATTATTATTACTCTTTTTTTTCGAGGGAAGGGGGGGTCAGAGGGCCTAGGTATAAAAGTCACGGCTCGCCACTGTTCAAAACAAAACAACAACAACAGACCCTAAACTGTAAATGAATCTAAACCAAGACATAAACATGTTATTAAAATACCCTGACATTCTCCTCTCTGGGACGTCAGCAGGTATTGATTATTGACTTCACAACAGACAGCTTTTGAATCATTATGAGACTTGTGGTGCATTATGGGATGTGTGTTGCATTATGGGATGTGAGTTGCATTATGGGATATGTGGTTATTCTAGCCGCGGGCGGTGAACGTGGATCTGCAGACGGACGCCACGCTGCAGGTGGACATCTCCGACGCCCTGAGTGAGAGAGACAAGGTCAAGTTCAGTCACTCAGTGTATGTGTGTATGTGTGTGCGTGCGTGCGTGCGTGCGTGCGTGCGTGCGTGCGTGCGTGCGTGCGTGCGTGTGTGTGTGAATATAACTCGGCTCTATTATAGAACGAAAAAAGCAAACATCAAGAACTTCAAAGTCAAAGTCTTTAATTATTCAATTTTAAAAATGAAAAAGTCCCATCATAATAACGAGATGATCCAATCACAGAGCTCCAGTGCTCTGTGATTGGACGAGAGATGATCCAATCACAGAGCTCCAGTGCTCTGTCACTTATTTCATAAAATAGATCACCAACATATTTGTATATAAAGGAGAAAATATCATACATAAAAACAAAAATATTACACTTCCAATAAATTCAATAATTATTTTTATTTTTGCGATACTTTTCAGAATAAATATAAATACCATTTGAACTCTCATTGCAAACAGTTGATTAGTGGAAAGCTTTAAAAACATGAATTCACATTCCCTCCCTCTCTTTCCCTCCCTCCCCCCCTCTGACATCTCTCCCCTGACCTCTCCACCCTGCCTCCCACCTTTCCCCCCTGCCAGTGGCGGTTCTACGGGGTGGCACGGGGTGGCAGCTGCCACCTCAGAAAAATACCTTGCCACCCCAGCTGCCCCCCCAGTTGGCAGCTTTGTTTTGAAAGAAAAGTTGTGGCTCATCGGACATTTATGAGAGAAAATCTCTAATGTCCGAGTGCAAGTGAATGCAGCACAAGACGCGAGCCTTGTAACCCCTCCCCCGGCCCTGGCGCAAGCGTGGAAATATGATTGGCGGCGATTTCATTTGAACGGGACGGCGCATAGCGAGAAGCATCCCGGACCCAAGTAGCTAAGACGGAAGGAACGAGGTATTTGCGGTCTACAATGACAGAGAAGAGACTGTCAGGTTTGGCTGTACTCAGCATTGAATCAAAACGCACTAAAGCTTTGGATCTTAATCAGTTTGTGAGGCGATTTGCTGAACACATGGTAATCGCCGCATTCAGCTGTTATAGGCATGCCAACTTGATGCTCTGCTCACGGATGACTCGATGAGCATAACAAACGGTTAAGATGATGACCTTACGTGTGTATAACATTTTTCTTCTTTGTGGGGGTCTGCCCCCAAAAAACTGTTTGAAGTCCTGAGAAAGTCAAATAAGACGGTGTGTAAAACTACACTGCCCAGCCAAAAGAAAGTAACCACTTTGATTGAACTAGGCCAGTAGGTAAGGCCTTTCCACTGGATAATAACTGCAGCGATGTATATGTTTTAGCTGAATACACGTTTTTTAACCCTAACTGATGCAGTTAGTCCCTTCTTTAATGTTTGTTCTTTCTGATGTAAAGTCAAGGTTGTAACTGTTTGCAATGAAGTTGTGGGGCGCTGAACTGTTCCTTTGATTCTTTTGATATATGATAGTAATTACTTGTCTTTCAAATTTGAAGGAGGGTGAGCAAGCATCTTGAGGAACATTCATCATTAACTCCTCCAAAAAATATAGTTTATTTAATAATAGCACTGAATATGTGAATCATAACAGTGATTGACAGCTGATAGGAATAATATCATTGTTAATAGTATCATATTAATTCAGACAAACATCGACGAGACAGTTAATTAATGTACTTATTGCAGCAGTCTGCATAGATTTGGTACCCCTGCTGGTCTAAGAGTGAGACAAACTCATTCAGTTATTGTTCAGTGAAAATTCATTCAATGATGTCTGCCACCTTATATATTCATATTTAAGGATTCACTGATGTGCCACAATAATGTCACCTAATGTTAATGAGTTAGAATATTAATATTGTGGCTTTCCAAGTTAACATTGATTGATATGACTGCGATTAAATCAGCATATACTTCTGCCAGGGGATGCCACCCCTCAAATTCTCCTGCCACCCTCTTGCCACCCCATGAATATTTTCCTAGATCCGCCCTGTTCCTCCCTAATAAAATAAAAATAAAAACAATGCCAGTTTCTTTTTAGTACAGTAACCAGGCTGACCGAGAGTCACAGCTCTATTGAGTATTCTATTCCTACATCTATCAGTAGTAATGACTTTATGAACTTCTTTAATGATAAAATTATAACTCTCAGGGACAAAATAAACCAACACCTACCCTTAGCCAGCACTGAATCACCCTTAACACCGGACATATAGTTAGACCAGTCCTGCACGGGTCTGATTTTCAAGACCCTCCCGCCCCGCCCCCGCGACGTGCAATACCGAACCCGCTCCGCCACCCGCACATATTGCCAATTAGTTCCGCAAACCGACCCGACCCGTCGGCACAAGATCTGCAAACCGACCCGAACCCGCATATCCTATATGAGCAGTGAAAACGTGCAATTATTAACACACGCAGTTGCATATTTTTCTCAAAAAGCGTGGGATGTTGGTTATTTTCTCCATCTAGAATGAGACCAAAAGCATCCCAGACGTTGGATTTCGCTCTTGAGGAAGTGTTATTGAAAAGGCTGTATTCTCCGCTAGAGAGCTTCACCTCAGCCATTTCGAATGTGGCGCGCTCAGCAGCAGATTGATGCGCTGCAGAGGTTATGATTATGCGCGGTCCCGCGGGGGAGAGGTCTGAGGATTTAAACATTAAATTAAATTATTATTATTTAATATATTTATTATGCAACACCCGCGACCCGACCCGCATCATCTTTGTTTTACCCAGAACCGAACCCGGAAAAAAGTGTTTGAAAAAATACCACCCGCAAATCACTTCTTTTGCGGGTCACCCGTCGGGTACCCGATGCAGGACTCTGACTTAGACTGCTTCTCTCCTATAGACCTAAACCAACTAAATTCAATTATTTCATAAAGCATCTACCTGTATCTTAGACCCTGTTCCATCTAAGCTGTTCAAGGAAATTGCACCCCTAATTAATACACCTGTATTAAATATGATGAATATATCTTTACTGTCAGGCTATGTTCCACAGTCGTCTAAAGGTGGGGTAGGTACATTTGAGAAACCGGCTCGAGTGCGCTAGAATTTGAAAATACACAACCGGAAAAAATCTGCCACTTCCTTACAGAGCCCCTCCTCCAACACACACGAACGCGCACATGACCAATGAGGGCACGAGATAAGTTTGTGCACGAGATGGAAGGCTGACAGGCAGGTAGGCCATCCAGTTATTTTAGCCGGGCCGGCTCAGATGATTGGTCGTGCTTTTTACAGTACTACGGCTTCCACAGATGACATTTGTTTATGTATTTATTGTCAAAGCATTTAATGTATTCATTGCTATCGGGATGTTAAGAGCATTCCATGGAATATAACAAAAAGGGTTTCTGAAGTGAATTACCTACCCCACCTTTAAGCTTTTAAAGGCATAATTACAAGCGGTAACTTAACGTCACAGCAGGCATAACAACAGCCGGTGTTTCTTGTGAGTGTTTCTCCGGGAAACACACACAATACACACAAACGCGTCACAGATTATTTCGCGGTATTTGGCTGCCGAACAAAATCATGTACGCAGCTCGCGACGTAACTAGGAGTCTAGTGGACGGTATCAGTACTACATGTAAAAATAAATAATATATATATATATAATATTTTTCAATGAATTACGTTGTTTATAAATTAATCTGAGGGTCACAAAAAGAGGAGGTGGGGGCCGCCATTTGCCCATCCCTGTCCTATACGATAATTTTCCTGATAACGATGAAGCCATAGCCCCGCCTCTCCCCACCTCTGCTGCTCACTGCTGTAGCATGGTCAGTAGCTACTGTCAGTAGCTATTGCTACTGACCATGCTACAGATGTTAGTGCAAAAATCTACAGCTCCTCTACCACAACCATCAGCAACAAGTGGACATGGAGAACTACATGAACTACATGTTGCTAAATCCACCGCGGAGAATAAACAGAAGGGCAACCAGGCAACCATGGCAACCATGCTCGGGGGTCTTCTTCGCTGCTTTTGGTGTATTTTGTGGTGGAAGTACAGCGCCACTTACAGGCCCGGCATTTGTACTACAGCGTCTCCAGCGGGTCGAGCGGTCTCGTGTGAAGGGACACGTTTATTGAGCCGTATCCGTGTGAACGGAAGACTTTTTTGATATCGAATTCGATTTGTTTGCGTTTAGTTTGCGTTTGCGTTCCTTTGTAATGCCCTAGCCACACGGTCACGAAACGGGTCGTATCCGCTACAGTTCTCTATCTTATAGACGGTTTGGCCACACGAGGCCGACAGGGAAACACGGATAACGATAACGATACCGATACCGATAACGATAACGATAACGGGTCCCAAGGTGGGTAGATCTGCGGACGCAATGCTCTGGGGGGCCAAACGGCTCCGTGATTACGCCCTATAACGATCATTTCCTGATAAAGGAAATACTGACGGGCTGTCAGGAGAGGGGGAGGAAAAGAGAGGCTCTGCCGCACGGTTCCCTCGTCCCTTGGAAGAGGCAGAGAGGTGGGTGTTTTTCATCTGCTGGTGGACTACCGGAGAGAATTACAGCAGGAGCACTCGAGGAGGGAGAAAAAGAGCCAGAGCCCTGCCTCTCCCCACCTCTGCTGCTAAATCCACCGCGGAGAATAAACAGAAGGGCAACCATGGCAACCATGCATGCTCGGGATGTCTTCTTCGCTGCTTTTGGTGTATTTTGTGGCGGAAGTACAGCGCCACTTACAGGCCCGTCATATGTACTACAGCGTCTCCAGCAGGTCGAGCGGTCTCGTGTGGAAGGACACGTTTCTGGTGCCTATTGCGTGTGGATGGAAGACTTTTTTGATATCGAATTCGTTTCGTTTCCGTGTGGCTAGCCTCTGGAGGTCACTCTGCTGAGATCACCTGAACACAGGAGGAGCAGCACCACCATCACACCCTCACACCCGACCATCGAAGGAAGAGCCTCTGTTCACACCTTCATGTTTACCCCTCCTGTCAGCCTGTTTCCACAGAGCCAGAGAACCCCCCGCCTGTTTGGGTCTCCTCAACCCCTCCCTCTGCGGGGGGGGGGGGGGGGGGGTAAGGACACATCCAGCTGTCTGTAGACGACCTCCACCTGTCTCACACTGTGCCTCACATACACCTACAGAGCTGCCATGGTTCTTGAAGGTGTCAATAACTCCAACAGAACAGGAGAACTGAGATTCAACAGTCTGTCGCCCTGCTTCAGTCTCAATGCTAAGCTAACGTGTTGCTAGCTGTAGCTTCATATTGATCGTACAGATAAGATAAGATGGACCTTTAACACTTCCCGTAGGGAAATTCACATGTCAAGGCAGCAGCAGAATAAGAAGAAGCACAGATATTACACATGGATATTAAAGTGCCAGTGAAGTGCATTTTTTTGCGCCAAAATGAAATGGCAGTTTCATTTCTTACATATAATTGTACCTGTTCATGGCTAAAATAATTTTTTAGGAAGTGCGAGGGACGAGATAAACATCGCAAATTTTTCAGAGTCTGAGCCTACCGCTGCTGCAGACGATAGCGGCTGTGACGTCACAAGATGGGCCCAGTTGTGATTGTAAACATGGCGGAGCCTTCGGAAAGTGATACTGGTGCGAGAGAAATTAGTGATTTTGACAGCTTTTCGGACAGGATAGATGAGGAAAGTGGCCATGGAAGTCAATTTAGTTGAGGACAATATTTTGTCATAGATCTAGAGTAGATCTACACACAGGATTGGCCATCACCTGATCATACATTCATCTGTTCATAGCATGATGCAACATTCATGTTCACATGCAGTGTTGTGCTAGTTACTGAAAACCAGTAACTAGTTACAATTACTAGTTACTTCACTACTTACACCAAAAAGTAATGCGTTACTGTGAAAAGTAACTTTTTAGTTACTTAAAAAAGGGCACCCATTAATGCCCTTATACTGTAGCCTTCATTTCAGTACTGTTATTGCATCGGAGAATAATACAACCTGTTGATCAACTTGACATGCATTTGCATCACTGAACTCTGCTAAGCAATGTGGTCTATACAAACAAACACAAAGATATGTTTCAAAGTGCCAATCCAGCCGCTGTTGCTTAGGTGGAGGTGGAGTGGCGTCGGATGAGTCTGGGTCTGTGGTCTTAGCTACTAGCTTCGTCCCAGCATGTTGTTTCTGCAGATGTTTCAACAGATTTTAATTGCTGTTTTGGGCAGTCGATAGGATCTTTGACCCGCCAAGACACAACTTACATTTAACTAAAACGTTCTTTTCTTTGTGCTCGACAAAAGTGAAATAGTGAGAATATCTCCAGGCGGAGAAACTCGACTTGAGCTCTGCCGCCGCCATGATAGTCTTGTTATAGACACAAACACAGTGGCCTTTATTTTTCATAAACAATCTACGAATCTACGAAACAATGACACCAGCCACTCACCTTCATCTTTTGGGAACAGAAACATCGCCACTTCGGCAGAATTGACATTACCACAGCCAGCGGCAATGCATCGCTTCCCGTGTGTTTTTCCTCCCTTTTTCTTCACTGTCGCCTCCATTGTCAGGTTTCCTTGATTGGCAATCACTTCCAGTCGACTGCGAAACACTTTCCAATAAAATACTCGCTCAAAAACGTTGGTAAATTCCACTTTGAAACAGAGACAAAATGAACGGTGGTGAATGTAAACACTTCGGCTGAGCCCATCTTCTGACGTCACGCAGTAGATCGCAAGCCACGCCCACGAAGGCGGAGGTTTCCCAGCGGAAAATTCCAACTCGTCAAATTCGTTGCTATTCCAACATCTTTTATATGGGTTCCAATGGACAATTTTGGTCATTACTATACGTATTAGCATAACAGATCATGCACCGGCGCACACTTCACTGGGTCTTTAAAAGAATAAGGAAAAAATTATATTTTTTTAATTAAATTACAAAATAAGATAAATTAAGAACAAACATGTATTAACAGTATTAAATGAAATAACAAATAACTGGAGTTAAATTGGAGTTAAACTATGATCCTGTGAATGTACATAGATCTGAGTGTAGCAGATATCTTCTTAAGTCTTTGCTACCTGGCAAATAAACACATTTCCCCAAAATACTCCGTTACCTGTGAACATAACTTGTTGGTTCTCATCACAGAGGGCTATGGTATCACTGCTGGACGAAGATATAAAGCAGCTATGCCAAGTAATTGTACACTGTGAAGGATAAATGTAACAATTTATAAGGTCAAGTTTAGATTTTTTAAATTCAATGTAGGGATAAAAACTCACAGGAAAAACTCTTTCAGTTTTATTGTGTGCACTGTTGGAGGAGCCTGTGACCTAAGATTTCCATTGTCATAACTGTGGGGGAAGCTTCTGAAGCAATTGGAGTCAGGACTCAAAGAGAGACACGATGGAGAGCTGGAGCTTTGATGGCAAACACTGACGGTTTATTTGGAGCTTCGGCCGGAGAATTCACAAGACATATCACGGGCCACGAGTTGACCACACGGTTGAGATGCCACAATCAATTCTGAAGAACTCTTCTGTAGTTCCAGGTTTGAACTAGTTCAGAGTGTAATAATCAACATTCTTTATCAGCGAGACTAAACAAATATGGACTCTGAATCTAACTAGAGCTGTCGTCCATAGAAAAGAATGTGCGCCAGGGAACCTACGTTCCTAAAAAGAAGGGCTTCTAGATGTCCCTGAACAATAAACTATCTCATGTCAGCTTGTGCTCGGTCAAAATCTGGCAATGCGCCCAAGCTGCCCCTCCTTAAGAGAGATAGCAGCAATACCCAAGGCCGTAGACCTATGCCATGGGAAAGGAGACAGTGAAAAGAGGAAAATGATGAACTGTGTCAAAGGTTGAATACCTAAGCAAATTATTCCTACACCGTAGCTATGTTCGTATGACCAATAAAAGCCTTGAAATCCTTGAAATCTTTCCTGAATCAGTTAGATTTGGCATAAGGAAGCCAGCAGCAGGAGGCTTTATTTGGAGGATAACAGTTGGGTGGGGGGCTGGGTTGAGTCATCAGAGTCCCGAGGGGGCTGTGAAGATGCTCTGCCCTCCTCCTCATCACCTCCATGCTGAGCACACACAAGCAAAGCTCTGATCTTGTGGAGCAGTGTGAAGCTCTCACACAGTGTTCAGTCCAAACTGGAAACACATCCCCCCCAGGCTTTCTCTCACTCCCCCCCCCCCCCCCGCCATCAGAAATGCTCAGTTCCTCCTCTATCTATTCAAAATGAGTCACCTATTAACAGTTCTTTGTTTTCAGCAATGACCCCTTTAACCCATCACTGACCTGGCAGCTCTGTGCAATTAAACAAGGGGTTTTCAAATGCTAATGTGGGGGTCCTCTCTCAGCACTGCTGTCCCCCCTTGTCTGCCCCTGACCAGCCTGCCTTGCCTGTTTCCTGACCCTGCCTTTCCCTGGACTATTCTGCCTCGCCTGCTCCCTGACCCTGCCTGTACCTGCGTCTCCCGTCTTGCTTACTCCTGGAACCCTCGCCTGTCCCCGACGAGCCCTTTGCCTACTGTCTGCCGGTTTGTCCCCGACCAGCCCTTTGCCTACTGTCTGCCGGTTTGTTCCCGACCAGCCCTTTGCCTACTGTCTGCCGGTTTGTTCCCGACCAGCCCTTTGTTTATAATAAAGCTGGTTACCGACTATCCTTGGTTTCCCGTGTGTTGCATTTTGGTTCTCAGCTCGTTTGTGACAGAACGATCTGGCCAGAAATGGACCAAGCAAGCACCGGGTCTCCTAGAGACCGCTTTGAGAGGGTTGAGGATGCCATCCTGTGATGGCCACAGCCACACAGGGTAAACCAACTACACTGCATCCTCATCTTCAGTAGTTTTACTTCAGTGCAGCTACAATAAAACATGCCAATTAACACCACACATTTGCTTTAAATGGTAAACTCTTTATTTGATTGTAATCTGACATTACTTCAAACATTTTAGCACAGCTAACACAAGTATTTGTTTGTATTAATTACTTTCTTTGTCTCTTGAGTTACCATGTCCATTGGGGAGGTTACTTCCTGGTTCAGCAAAGGGCGTGGCCGAGCGCTGAGGACTCATAAATACTGCAAGGAGCCAATTGGGACAGATTGGGACAAACCACCTGCTTCCATGTCAAAGGGGGGATTTGGGTTTTGTCAGTGTCCTTTGTGTATGATGTGGCTATTAATTATCCCTTGGGTTCAACTTGGTTTGGCCAAGCCACTATATAGGTTCCTTGGTTTTTCATTGTGGGAGGTCAGTTTTGTTGAGTTAACACCTGTTATGTTTCTTTGAGGTATTTTCTGTTGACCTCTTTTATAGGCCTAGTTATTGTATGATGTTTTTTGTGGACTTTTGGGTAAATAAAAACCCTAGTTTATTTAAACCACTCCTGTGTCCTGTTGCCTTACTGCTTGGTCCCTGACACATCCAAAGACAGGAGGTCACGATAGCTCAGCCCACCAGGCAACCTCAACCCAGGGACAAACGCTGGCTTACCTGACCTCCCAGATGCAGCAGATGGCCGCCACTGTACAACAGCTAGCCGCTACCATGGCTGCTACCGCCCCTCCGCCCGCAGCTCCGATATTCGCTCCAGCCCCTGGCCCGACTGGATATGCTCCGGAGTCCAAAACATCTTCATTAGGAGAAACATATTGCACTTTCACAAAAGATGTAAATATAAAAACACAAAAGTGCCAAAACGCATGCAAATGAAGAAACATCTTCACACATTTTACAACACATGTGCAGGGTTTACTGAAAGTGCTACATAAATCAAATGCTTCCAGAAGCATTTGCACCAGTCGGACACCGTAATGAACAGCTCTGAATACTTAATAATTTAATAAAAACATCTCCAACAAATGAATTTGTATATGTTGCACAAACATGTGTGTGGCTCCAGCCTTAGCTTATTGGCCAGTAAAAGAAGGGGTATGCTGCACTGTGCTGTAGCTATTAGTCCATCCATGCATATCAACATGTAAAACACACACGCACTCATTAAGTGGAGAAGCAGGGTGTGTTGGGAAGTGTGTGTCAGTGAGGGAAAGGGCAAGAGGTTGATTGGGAAGTTAAATTGGATATTGAACTGACTAGTCTGCATTTCGGTCAGCGCGTCTCGTGCAGGAGCGTTATTATTGGATAAAAATCACACTAGTCTAACAAATACAGGAAAACTGTGTCACAAATAAGGTGCACATTTTTCCTCAGGCTGAAAGATAATTACATCCATACTGACCTCGGGCGGGACTATGACCTTGAACCCAAGGTCAATGTGTCCATGCTGTGGTTACTGTTTTTTTTCTTTCGGCGTTAGTTAACTGATATTGATATCAGTAATGATTTCTTCTACATAGTGAAGTTCAGGATTAGGAACCTGCTCCGAGCTGCGAAGATGTGTGTTTCTCCTGCTGGGTGTGTGACAGTGTCAGTGTGTGAGTGTGTTTTTGGGGGTGCAGTTATGGGGTGACTGGACGCATGTTGACAAATCAGTCTGGGCCACCACAGTCAGTCGTCCCATTAATTCTGAGCGGCAGGCCCCCTAACACTGCCTCATTGATCCCCGCTGACCACTCCACAGCAGACATTTTGTTTTCGCCTCTGAGACTTGTAATTGGCGGCGGCCACACAACGCACACCTTAACACAGGCCACTTTAGAGCCTCTCCACCAGCCGTCAACATCCACCTCACACAGGCTCAGCCTCCACAACACACACTCTGTTCGGACGTCTCAATGCTCCTGTGTTGGGCCGGAGGACATGAATGTGGCTCAACACCTGGAATGTGCCTCGCTGCAGCGGGCAGAGAGATCGCTCCAAACATGAACTCAGAGTAATCCCATCCCATAAGCCCATGCAGCTTGGGAGACATTCAAATATAACTGTCAGTAAGAGAAAAGCCGAGACAGCAGATTGTTACAATAACACAATTATGCAACATTTGTTTTGTATAAAAGTCAAACCAGTGTTGCTGCTCAAACTTGCCGACTATAAATGAGCCCTCAGAAATCCCAGAGGTCTCATTTACTGAATTCCTCCACATGTTTTCCTGCGGACCTCGTCTGAGAAGTTGATGTGTCAGCAGACAGTTTACATGAGATGAGTCGGTGTAAACAGAAGGACAGCTGACCTGTTACCTGTGATCATTTGTACCAAAACAATCTGTAAAAACACAGACTGGTCTCCCAACTGTTCCGTTTATACCACAGGACATGGTCAGATGCTTTGAGGGATATGTATCTTTTCCATATTACATAGCTTTTCATTCCACAGATTGGTTTATAATCGAAGAAGGTAAAGGTGGGTTGGATGGAGATTCAAGCAACCCAGGACTGTCACTCAGGAGATGCTGGACGTGTCCACGGTGAAACTGAAATATAATACAACACTGACATATGATCATTTTTTGAAAGTTCATAGGTAGAAGGTTAAAACAGTAGCTTGTTTTACACATACAGCAGAATAAGACTTGTGTTTCTGGTTATCCTTGTAATGTAAGTTCAATGTAAACGCAATTGTTGCCTCTCTTTGGGAAGTATCAGACTGTGTATCTGCTACAGGTCCACCTGCTGTAGCTAACTGTGTCTGACAGTGTTCAGCTGTGAGATGGGGCTGATGACAGCTGTGAGACTGAAGTAAAACAACTGAGTTGGTGTAGAAAAGTTATTCGTAAAGCTGAGGGAAAATGTAGAGTCAGTGATTCTTACATAGTTACTTAATCGATTGTTAATATAAACATTTTGATTTGAGAAGTTTTCACATCTGAATCCAGGTTTGGGAGGGTTACTTTAAAATGAAATCTGTTACCATTACTAAATACCCCCCAAAAAATGTAATCAGTAACCTAATCTGAGTATCACAATATAGAGTAATGCAACCTGATTACTCTTTGTTATTTTTGGATTACATCAACATCTAATGCAATGCGAATAAATACTAGAATTAAGTGTATAATGTAAGAGAGAGCAATGTAAACTTTGAAAAGAAGATCTTTTTTTATCAGTGTGTCCTCTGCTCAGTGATTTCATTTAGAGGGAAATCTGCCTTTCATTAAGCATATTCATGCAGTAGCCTATACACCAACAATGAAACACATGAGCACATACTACAGTTTAAAAAAGCAGAAATAAGATGTACAGGCTTCAGGGTCCCGTATCTAGACCGAATGCTAGGTCTAGTTATCCTGCAAGTTATCTCCATTAAAAAAGAGTAACAGTAATCCATTACTCCCAAAGTCTGTCAGCAGCTACGGCTCAAGCAACAAAGAAAGAGCTCCCAGAACCTAAAGCTTTGTCAACACAAGGTCTATCAGAGGTCCCAATATCATGTCACAGTCAGCATTTATAAATGAAGAACTGTCTTGATATTGAAATAAATAAAAAAATTCTATTTTACTCCAATCGGCCGATGTTTTACAAGCACTTTCCATTGAAACAATCACGCACACACAGAGCTTCCTGTCACTCTGACTCTGTGTGTTGTTGCTGGCAGAGAGGGATACCTGGAGCTAGGCATGATGGGTAGGAATTCTTCAGCACTGTTACTATTCTAAGTATCATTTCTGGCGGCCTTCATCGCAAGCTAACTGCCAACATCTGTACGAGCCTCAGACTGCAGAGGTTCTGGCACCGTGACGGACCGACTCACATACCTCCACTCTCCTCCACACTGTCTGAGCGTGGGGAGGTATGGGGGTCTTTCACAGCCAGAAAAACATCTATCATGCAGGCGCCGCTGTGACCAAACAAATCAGCAGCGGCTCAAGAATATGATTTCACCAGAAGTGGAATGTGAGAGCTGATGCGCTGTATACACTGCACAGGAGAAATGCATGATGGGATACGAGCCGTCGGCTGTGGGGAAGTTTCTGCTCTTTAGGAAACTTTATTTAAATTGTTTGAATAAGATTACATTACATACATACCATCACATACATAACAGAGTTGTTAAAGTGCCCTGTCCACTGAGGTAGGTCTGAATAAGTCCAAGTACAGACTAAGCTTCTCCTTCTCAGCGAGTACACGTTTTATTATCATGTCGCTGTTTATTATGGTCTGGCTAATGACCATATTACATCTATTCTTCCAGATCTTCATGAATACACTGCTGATTGTTAATTGGAACAGTTCTTTTGGTTTTGCGTCAGTATTTTTCTTTGATTAAGCGGTACATATCAGAATTATAATTTACATTGATTGTAAATCCAAGGCCTCGCGGGACCAACCAGCACTCCTGAGCTCTAAAGCATCATTAGGAGGTGCTGCAGAGGGACCACAATGCAACAGGTGAGCTGTAAGTGTTCAGGGTCTGGAGTTCAAATCCCAGTTACGCCCTTTGAGGAGACATTTCAGAATATAAGAGAAGAAACGGAATGTGGATCACTCTGGAGCAGGGCACTGATCTGAAACTGTGTCTGCGATCTGGCCTCTGGATCAAACATGGTGTCAGAGGGGGGTGTTTGTGCTTTCTGGGGTTGTTTTCCAGTGTGACATGACGAAGCAATCAGCCCATCGATGAGTGGCCTGTTGGGATGGTGTGATCCCCCCCACCTAAGTCATTCAGGAGTCTGCAGGGATCTAATCAATCACTACAAGCCAAAAAAAATGCTCAGAAATGCCATTCCTGCCCCAGATTCCTGCTAGGTCTGTGTTTTTGTTAGTTTTCTCCCTGTTGAGAAGCACACTGAGGAGCGGAACAACATCAGAGTCCTGCAGGAGCAGCGAGGATCCCCTGAGTGTGGTGGAAGACCCTCTGTGTGAGGGATAATGTGCCACGAGGCGGTCGGATGGTCATTAAGAGTATGGTGAAAACAAACAGTATCACACGTTGCCTGGTTAGTGTTGCCTCACTTTATATATGTGTCTTTTATTTAAGTGTGTGGTCACGTTCTAGTCACTTGGCTTGCACCGCTGCTTCAAGGTTCAAGGTTCAAGGTTCTTTATTTGTCAAACGAACATAGCTACAGTGTAGTTATGTCGATGAAAATCTTGTGTCACAGGCTTCTCCAACAGTGCAACACAAAACACAGATAAACAGAAAAATATAGTGCAAGTAAAGAGTGAATACAAGAAGAAAAATTGTTTAAAAAAGTGAAATAGTGAAATAGTGCAATAAGACTCTATGCAAGTCATTGAAATATGATATATTAGGTAAATAGATAAATAATTTTTATGTAGCAGCCAGATGAATATTGTGGATGTTGTTTCAACAGTTCAGGTGTTTAACAGTGTTATTGCCTGTGGGATGAAACTGTCCCTGAGTCTGGTGGTTTTAGTCCGGATGCTGCGGTAGCGCCTGCCAGACGGCAGCAGACAGAACAGTTTGTGGCTGGGATGATGGGTGTCTTTTATAATCCTGAGGGCTTCCTTCCTGAGCCGCTGGGAGTAAAGATCCTCCATGGATGGCAGCTCCGTCCTGGTGATGTGTTGTGCAGTTTTCACCACCCTCTGTAAAGCCTTACGATTGAGGGCGGTGCAGCTGCCGTACACGGCCATGATGCAGCCAGTGAGGATACTCTCTATGGTGCACCTGTAGAAGTTGCAGAGTATCCTGGAGTCCATGTTGAACCTCCTCAGCCTGCGGAGGAAGAAGAGCCGCTGTCAAGCTTTTTTGGTGATGGTGGTGGTGTGAAGAGTCCATGTCAGGTCCTCAGTGATGTGGACCCCGAGGAACCTGAAGCTGCTGACTCTCTCCACCGTAGTCCCATTGATGGTGATGGGGGCGTGTCCCTCTCTCTGCTGCTTCCTGTAATCCACAATCAGCTCCTTGGTTTTGCTGACGTTGAGTTGGAGGTTGTTATCCTGGCACCAAGATGTCAGGTTTTCGACCTCCTCTCTGTACGCCGTCTCGTCGCCGTCGGTGATCTGGCCGATGACGGTCGTGTCGTCAGCAAACTTCACGATGGTGTTGGAGCTGTGTGTGGCCACGCAGTCGTGTGTGAACAGGGAGTAGAGGAGAGGGCTGAGCACGCAGCCTTGAGGGGCTCCGGTGTTGAGGATCAGGGTGGAGGATGTGATGTTTCCCACACGCACTGCCTGGGGTCTGCCCGTCAGGAAGTTCAGGATCCAGTCACAGAGGGCGCTGTTGAGCCCGAGGTCTCTGAGCTTGATGACCAGCTTGGAGGGCACAATGGTATTGAAGGCTGAACTGTAGTCAATAGGTGCTTTCACACCAAGTACTTTGCCGTACTTAGTTCATCAGAACTTATATAAGAGCGATCTTCTCTTTAGTTCATCAGAGCTCTTTAGTTCTGATGAACTAAAGAGCAGATCGCGTTCACACCGGAATAAGTCCCTGAGGGAGGATTAGGCAAATGAAGCCGCTGACGTCACTTCTTCTTCTGCTTTGGGTTTACTGGCAGGCCGCAAACAACTTCACGGCGTATACTGCCACCCGAAGTCCCCGGCCGGAAGTCCCCGGAGTTGGGGACTTGCTTCAGTAGAAGCTGCTGGGCAGCTTCTACTGAAGCCCTCCGAGTAAATCGCCAGAACGCCGACACCTCCTCATCACTCCACCGCTCCCATGTTTTCTTTTGTGTTGCCATAAGTTAGTCTCTCTCCGTTTGTGCGCTGGGCTAATGCTAATGCTAATAATGCTAATGCGAGGAAAATAAAATGGCAGCTTCACAAAACTTTTTGGGAGTTTTACGGGGCGTGGTTTGCAATCCGCCCAGCCAATCAGAAATGGGAACCTTTTTCTCCCATGAAAGTACCTGCTCTCTAGCAGGGACTGAAAAGGGGGTGAAAAGGTTCTCATGAACTAAGTTCTAGTTCCGGATTTTTTTGGTGTGAACGCACATTTTCGGAACTATATCGGAACTATACTCGGAAAAGTATTCCGGTGTGAAAGCGCCTAATGAACAGCATTCTCAAATAAGTGTTCCTCTGGTCCAGGTGTGAGAGGGCAGTGTGGATGGTGAGGGCTATGGTGTCATCTGTGGACCTGTTTGCTCTGTAGGCAAACTGCAGGGGGTCCAGAGAGTCGGGGAGGGAGGAGGTGATGAGTGTTTTGACTAACCGCTCAAAGCACTTCATTATGATGGAGGTGAGTGCTACTGGGCGGTAGTCGTTGAGGCTGGTGATTTTTGTCTGAACTGCACACACCCTGAAAACACGGCCAGGGATGCCATCAGGCCCAGGAGCCTTGTGTGGGTTAACCCTTTTAAAGGATTTGCACACATCTGCCCTGTTTAAAACAAAAGGGCAGGGCTCCTGATCCATCTGGGAGAGATGCGCATGCAGACACTCCTGCAACACCCCCGCAGCACCCCTGCTGCTCCTTTGTAGTCTGTCATTGTTCTTAGTCCCGCCCACATGTTCTGGGTGTTACAGCCTTTGAAGTCAGATTCCACCTTGTCTTTGTATTGTCTCTTTTACCTCATTCACACCAACGCAACTCCGGTTCAAGCTCCGTGCTAGAGCTTTTCAGGTTCAGAACCGGTTCTTCGGTTTAGCTCCGGCTCTTTTCACACCGCTCAGAGCCCGACTGGTGCTGCGTCATTGCGTCATCGTTTGCGTCATGACGTAACCGTTTGCGTGCCTGCTTCATAAAGCCAAACCGCGCGGAAACCCCTCACAGCTCACACCGACAACAACAACAATGGCCAATTGTGTTGAAGCGCTACTCGTTTTGGTTTTGGTAAAAACTAGCGGTTGCCATCTCTTTCTGCAATTGTTGGAGAATTGCTTTGGACCGCGTGCTCCCCTCCAGCTTCCTCTGTACCTCTTCGGAAGACCAGATTCCCAGTAGGTAGCTGGTCTCTTCAGTGGACCACTGCTGCTTGTTAAGTTTCTCCATCGTTGTGTACAAACTGGATAAAACGCGGGCTTTTTGTTGTTGTTCAGGAGTTGATCCCGCCCCTGCCCCTGCCCCCGCCTCGACGTAAACGTGACGTATGCGGTGCTTTTGCTCTAGCCGGAGAATTTTTTGGTGCTTGATACGCACCGGATTCCGGAGCTAAGAGGCTGCTCCGCTGCGGTGTGAACAGGAAAACCCGGTGCTTTTCAAGCTCCAGCTCCGAACCGGCCCTGAAACACCGTTGGTGTGAATGAGGTATTTGCGCTGCTGATTGCTCTCCGGAGTTCATACCTAGATTTCCTGAACTCCTTGCACCTCACCTCACCGTTTATCCAGGGCTTTTGATTCGGGAATGTTCGTTCAGAAACCTTCGGTACCACGTCATCGATGCATTTCCCAATGTAGCAGATGACCGTATCCGTGTGTGTGTTGATGTTGTTGTCCTCAAACACACACCACTCCGTAGATGCAAAGCAATCCTGCAGAGCTGAATATGACTCCTCACTCCATCTTTGTAGTGTCTTTGTTACCGGTCTGTCCCTTTTAAGTTTCTGCTTGTAAGCAGGCAGCAGCAGCAGTGAGATGTGGTCTGATTTGCCGAAGGGAGGGCGAGGGAGAGCCTTATATCCATGTCGAAAAGGGGAATAAACATGGTCCAGTATGTTTCCCCCGCGCGGGCAGCTGATGTGTTGGTAGTACTTCGGCAGGACCTTCTTCATGTTGGCGGTGTTAAAATCCCCGGCCACAATGAACGCCGCCTCTGGCCGTGAAGTCTCTGTCTTGTCGATAATCCCAAACAGCTGATCGAGTGCCGTGTTGTTGTCGGCGAGCGGCGGAATATACACTGCTGTTATCACAACAGATGTAAATGAGCGGAACAGTCAGAAGAAATAATCCTCACATCTGTACACCAGTTCTTGTTAATCATGATACACACACCGCCTCCTTTACTTTTCCCCGATTTAACTGTCCAGTCCTGGTGGAAAATAGTGAATCCGTCAGGAACAATGGCGGAGTCCGGGATAGTCTCGGTGAGAATGAACACGATACAGTTCTTAATGTCCCGTTGAAAAGCAATCCGACTTCTGAGTTCATCCTGCTTATTTTCAATCGATTGAACATTAGCCAGAAGAATACTCGGAAGAGGGGGTCGGTTTCCTCGTTTTCTCAGTCTGACCAGCAGCCCGGTGCGGGACCCCCGCTTGGTCTTCTTCTTGCGTCTCTTAGGTAGGACAGCAACAGGTAGCCATGGCGGATCTCCATTGTCTGTCGTGGGCTATTGTCCACAAGGTTTCTGATGTGAAGAAGTTCCTCTCTGCTATATTGTATAGCAGAGTTGGTGCGGTCGGCTTGCATGTTGCGAACCATGTTAAAAGCAGACGGCAAAAAGTAAATAAACACTGAAAAAATACGAAAAACGGCAAAGTTGGAGAGGAGCCAAAAGACAATGCGGCCATCTTCACCGGCGCAATATGTATGCCTTGCCTGTAGTATTCAGATCCTGGTTCTTGACGAGCAGTCGAGTGGTGTCAGATAAGAACTGGTTTTCAGGGCCAAGAGCCGGCTCCCGTTCGAATTGTCAGTTTAGCTTATTAAGGTTCCTAACGGAGTGAAATGACCCGGAAGTACCTCAGTGGCCGCCATGAAAGGAGGTTTGAAACTTCCTTTATAACCTCCTTTTGCTTAGGAAACACTGGACCTTCCTTTACGAAAGGAAAGGAGAAAATGCTGCCCCACAATGCCTTGCTGCAACATTTGCCGTGACACAACATTCGGCCGTTCACAGAAACAACCGATCGCGACCGAGAAATGATATCATGAAAGTTACGGTGCTTATTAAGCATTTTACATCTTATATCGTAACTTGGCAAAGTGCTTTTTAAACATTCAACACTACAATAATCAAAAGGAGAAATATGAACGTTACTTTTTCACTGATAAAATAAAGTCAACATTTCACAGAGTTTACTGAGCTGTGTGGGGTTTCTTAAACTTTTGGGGATGGTGACAACAATACGTTTCACTTTACATTTTTATTTCAGTTCCCTCCAAATGAAGAATATATGTTTCTCTGTTGTCCATGTTCATAAAGCATATGAACACCATCAGAGCACGGTACAAAGTCTCTAGATGTCTTCCAGTAGTCCTCTGTACAGAGAACTGTAGTTTCCTCCCAGCAGACGCACATTAAGAACCTCCTCTGGTGCGTCATTAATACGTCTGATAGTGTCAGTGCAGTCAGATTCTCTTGAAGCCCGGTCGTCTTTTCCTAAGCCCTTTTGAATTCTCCTATCCACTATTCCTTAACCCTGTGACGTTTCACACAGAGGTCAAGGAATAGTGGATAGGGAAAGACGATAGGAGCTGATTTTTGGACAATTCGACCGCAACCACTGTCTGTCTTCTTCTGCTGTTCCTCTTAGTGTTTACTTCCTGTCTTTCTTCTTCTCTGGATTTCTCTGACGTCCAACGCTCTATCTTTAAACCTCTTTCCTATCCTCCCCTGATACTCCTAAGCAACAGTCTTTTTTTGCTTAGCAGTGGTATGTTATCCAGTTTTAACAACCTCTGAAGTGTCCAAATTGACCAATCAGAATCTAATTTTCATCTAAGCCGTGTAATAAGACATGATATTCAGCTGCAGATGAGAACTTGATTTCATTACGTCTCTGAGAGTTAACAGTGAGCCAAATGGCACCACGCCACACAGCTCTTATGTTTAGTTGAATCATTTGTTCAAATTAAATGTAACTGCTCCTTGAATAACTGCGTTTGGATTAACGATGTAACCACAACAGCAGTAATTGGAAATTAAGTTGTTTTTCAGGAGAATAACTCAAAGCATCCGTTACGTTCTAACCCAAAAGAAAATAATCAATACTGCACAGCCCAGTTCCTTTCTGGCACAATCCGATTTATTGACAAGTTTTAATTAAAATAAAATTACTGATCAGAGGAGCAAATGGAGCAGCAGGAAAATCTGCGTGCTGCCGTCATAAATAGCTGTCATTGAAACAAAACAGGTCCACTTCGGAGTAAATTCTTCTTATTGTTATGTTAGAATTTATTCAGAATGATCTTTCAAACATACCTCTTGTTCACATCCTCTCTGAAAAGGAATGAGCTGACCAAAGGTCTCACACCTCTGAGCAGCTGTTACTGACCCAATAAACCTTTCACAGGACTACTCGAAAAACAAACAAAAGAAGTGGTTATCACCCCTCACAAAGAGCAGAAAACAGCCTCTTGACAAAACAATTGAGCGTACTGATGTGTATTTAATCAGAGTGTTGTCTGCTACTGACGGACGCTGCTGTGTGTATTGTCCACAGCATCAGTTCATTGTTGCCAGTTAAAATGAAAACTAGCCTGCCCTAAAACAGTAGTGTAGAAGATGTCAGGGTTAAATGAGATGGCTGTTAGTTAATTATGAGTGTTTACCACGTGTTTCAGAGTCTCTTATGATTACCTTACAGAGGGTGCACCACAGGAAGTTCTTACTCAGAATGTAGTAATCACTAATCTTTACATCCAGCAACTGTCCCATGTATCTGTTGGGTATCTAACTAACTAACTAACTAACTAACTGACTAACTAACTAACTAACTAACTAACTAACTGACTGACTGACTGACTGACTGACTGACTGACTAATTAACTAACTAACTAACTAACTAACTGGAAGTTTTGATCATCTCAATTTAACAAAAAATACAAGATATACCTCTAATCTCATGCTTATATTCAAATGATGGAACATCAGGCTGAATGGGTTCCTGTAGCGTGTTTATGACTGATACAGTTCTACTAATACAGGCGACCAAACACTTGTTACTGTCTTCACTAGCTTAGACTGGTATAACCTTAAATCAGTGTTTGCTACTCGTTTCTTATACTAGGGCGTATTTTAACCAGATGCTAGGAAGAGGGAGAATTACATATTTTAATGAATACAGATGTGAATGTAAATCATAGCACACTTTCCATTATCAAAACATGTTTAGTATCTTTAAAGCATAGCATAGAAACCCATTTTATCCGTGTGTTACAGCAGATTAATGAGATGACCTCATGAACAGGAAGTACCAGCGGACAGTGAGAGTATGACCTTGGTCAACAGGAAATTGTTCGCCACTTTGCCTGGAGGGAACCTGACACCTCTGCCTTGGCATGAATATCCCATGAAGGACCTTTTATGTGGAAATGGGAAAAGAGCAAACATCTTTTAAATTGCAAATGAGACAGTTTCAGTTGGCTTTCAAGTGTAGAAGGTCTGTAGAGCCTCTGTTAGAGTCTGTCTTTGAGGGGAACATGTCGTTTTGTGTCCTACAACAAGCTGGAATATGGCCTTCTGTCCTAACAGCACTATTCACTGAATTATTCAATTATAAATGTTATAATACAACGTTTAGTTTTCATGAAACATGTTTATTCCTGACAAATATACACATAAATGTTACTTTTGGCTTTATTTAACCAATGCCCTGAGCAGGCATTTTTTTTGTCTCTAATAGCCAATACACACAAACACACACGCTGTGATGGAATACAAACTGACATTATGTGAAACTAACAAGACTACGATAGAAAAAACTACCACGTTGAAACAAGTAGTCCAATAATTGGGTTGTTTGACAGAAAACTCATGTTTATGTTAAATTATCATTAGTTTAAGGCTTTCTTTTGTTTTTGTTACAGCCAAATGCAACATATGCACTGAATCTCGCTCCTGTGTGAATATTGTTAGTCTTTTTGATTAAAGACTGAATATTTGGGGGTTTTGCTCACAAAACATGCAATTGAAATGTGTCAATTTAAGGATAGGGAAACAAAATGACCATTCCATGGACAAAGTGATTGATCAAGAACATATTTCGTTAAAGCGTTGAAAAAGTAAAAGATTTCAAATCTTACGGAGTATTAAAGGTGTGTTAACATGTAAAACGTTTTATAGAATATTTTCCCACAAAAATACAGGGGTTTCAATAATCATACTGTATTAATTAACTTCTCAAAATGTCTTTCTTCCTGTCTCTTTTCTTTTCCCCTTTCTCCTTGATATATGTTTGTCTTTCTCATTTTGAAATATTTTTCCAAAAGCAGCTCTCTCCCTGTGCACTAAAACATGATTAATTTTTGAATAAACTTCTCCTGCCTGGTACAAACCTGCAGGAGTCAGAGGCAGCAGCGTGGACTACATGTCCCAGACACCCCTGCGGTCCCTCCCCCCGCATACCTCTGCTGTGCTCGCGCTGTGGGGATCCTGCGAGGCAGCGCGAGGCACCGCACAAAGTGAGAGCAGAGGAATGGGCAAGTTCCAGAGGGAAACTTTTCTTTTCAATTCCCCCTCCAGCGCCCTGAGGAGAGCCGGGGAGTGGATATAAAGCCTGCCGCCGCCGCACCACCTGTCTCTGGATTACTTTGGGGGATACCTCGCTGTTTGGATAAAGTGAAGAGGGGTCTCTGTGTGGCCGGAGAATGTGTCCCCCTCCGCAGGCTTCTCCAGCGGGCTGCGCCGTGTTCCTGCTGCTGGTGGCCGGGCTGCAGGCTGCGGCCGGGGCTCCCTCAGGCTGCCCCCCTCCCTGTGTGTGCGTCGGGGAGCTGGTGGACTGCAGTCGGCTGAGGAGAGGCCAAATCCCGAGAACACTCCCGGAATGGACCGTGCAACTGTGAGTCCAGTTAAAGAGCTTTATTCCTGTCACGGTGTATTGTTTTATGTTTCATTTGTCTGGTAATTATTGAAGTGCATTTCCACTCCTCCGCTCTGTGAGAAACACATGTTGTTTCCTTCAGCAACGATGCCATGATCCACATTCCTGCAGTAAATAACCTGGTGTTACTAAGATCACCCCACACTAAACTTTAAATGGAAGGAACAATTATTTGATTGAAATTTGATCCTAACTTTATTCTATGTTTGACTTTGTAAACTTCCTGCAATGCTTTCTGCATCATCTGTAACCGAAGAAGTTGATTCCTGATCACCTAGCCATGAATCCATCCATGTGTCTTCACTGCTTTAATTCACTTTATCAGGACTTCTATCAGCATGTCGGGTTAATAGAGGCACACGGTGGAGCACCAGCAGCCTCCAGTATGTTTTTACACTTCAATGTGCTTTAGTGAAGCCTCTTCATTAAAGTGTAAATACCTGTGAATAAATCTCCCCAGTGCCTGCAGGTAGGGCTTTGACATTCAGGCGTTCTCATGTATCATTGTAAGGATGCATAGATGAAGTAGGAGTAGTAAACTAGCAGTTTTCAGTAGTAATAGCAACACTATTAGTAATGATCATACTCTCCCACAAAGTACTTAGAATTGCAACTAAAAGACATCCATGGTGTTTATAATGGTCTGACAGCGTGGTTACATACACATTGCAATGATTGGTGTTGCTTCAGTCTTCAGGTTTCAGCTTCACAGACCTGGAGGCTTCAGAGCCATAACGGCATAAATCAGAGGCAGCCAGTGTGCAGCTTGGCTGGCTTCCTAAAGGAATATCTCCATTACTCTCCTGTTTGCCTTCTGGCTCCATCAGAGAAGACGAGGCTGAGCTCGGCCTGTTGGAGCAGAACCACCAAACACCACTTTAATGGCGTGTGTTCTCCTTTACAGATAATTATTCTTGCTGTATCTTTACTGCTCTGCGTTCCGCTGCAGTACTTGGTTTGTATTGTCCTGTGTGGTGCTTCTTTCACTGACTGGGCGAAGCTGTTGGCCTGCTGTTGAATTTAGTTTTTCTCTTTCTGAAATGTGCTGCTCTGGAAACTTGACGTTGCCAGAGAAAACAGACCCAGCCTGAGCCTCATAACCAGAGCCGGCCTTCCAAAGAAAATGAAAAAAAAGTTCCACATGGGGGGAAAATTCTTTTCACTCTGGCATGCTAATTTACGAGTGGCTCTCCAGCACATCTTAAAGCCCTTAAACCGCCGAGCCTTTGTTTTCCAGCACCCCATTATTTCTGCTGAATTAGCAACTCCAGAGCCAGCGATGGTACTGATTAAGGAGGAGCGTGTAGGGATTAGTTTGAAACGAACTCTCAGAGAAAAGGGGGAAGGAGAAAGAAGGGCATAAAGCAGGGGTTCTCAAAGTGGGGGTCGCGGGCTGAAAAGTTTGGGAACCCCTGGCATAAAGAAGTGGGATTAAGCCGTTAATGTCTGGAAAGTTGTTTGGGGGACAGATTTATGTCTAGATTTAATGCCTCATCACTTTTTTATGTTTAAGAGCAATTTGAAAACAATATGTGCATTCATTTGAATGTAAATACATGGAGAACTCAATAACAATAAATACTCATTTGTTTCTCCAGGGGTATAAAGGCTGTCTAGAGACCTTTACAAACATCAGAGGACATTTTTGCGAGTGTTAGGACTAGGCTACATTTATTTGTCCAGGGAAACTATGAATTAGTGGAAAAGAGGGAAGTAAATGATCAATCTTACAGCTAATTAATTTACCAAAAGGCCCAAAACAGACACTTTTTAATCTTGAATAACAATAGAGTGCCAAAGTGACGCGTCCTAAAAACCCGGAAGTAAGCTTCTTCCGGTTCCTTCGACAAAAACCAATGTGATTTCTCCATAGGATTTTGGAAAATAGCTCGAAATAAGGTCTGTGGTTGACACACATTTAAGAGAAAATAAATCTATAGATTAGATTTATGATTCGAAAATTATAAAAGTAGGGTAGACATGTGGAGATTATCCGACTGAACAAAACGTGATCTGTCTCTTAAATGTGTGTCAACCACAGACCTTATTTCGAGCTATTTTCCAAAATCCTATGGAGAAATTGCATTGGTTTTTGTCGAAGGAACCGGAAGGAGTTTACTTCCGTGTTTTAGGACGCGTCACTGTGGCACTCTATAGAGAGGCGAAGTCCCTCCCTTTCCGGGGGACCTCCATGGGACCTTATTTCGGAAAAAGTATGTATTGAAGTCAATGGGGAGAGAAAGATTATCTTTCGATCCCGTTTGAATTGTGCCACGAATTACACATATGATGTTTGTCAATTTAAAAGATAATTTTGCAAGTCAAAAAAATAAAAATGTGTCGTAAAACTGTGAAGTAACACTTTTTTTGTGTGAAACCACTCAATGAACTACATCTCCCGTCTCGCACCACACACCAAGACGGCCGTCACGTTAGCACATTTCACTTCTTTCTTTCAGAATGAGGCGAAAAGTATTAAAAGAGGTGAAAATCACTACAAGTCTGGGCATGTTGAGAGCTGTACATACACAAGGGGAGTTAGTCGGTTCCGTAAGAGCCAGCATGCGGGACCGGGATTCTGGGATTTGTAGTCTTTCTAGTTGCGTATTTTTCATAGTCTTATATTTCAACAGTTTTATGACAAACTGTGACTTTTTTGACATGGAAATTATTTTTTAAGATTGACAAACATCATATGTGTAATTCGTGGCACAATTCAAACGGGATCGAAGGATAATCTTTCTCTCCCCATTGACTTCAATACATAATTTTTCCGAAATAAGGTCCCATGGGTCGGAAGTAGATGGGCGGGACTTCGCCTCTCTATAAATCCCACATCTGGACGAGAATACTAATTCAATTATTTAAGTTTGACAAACATTTATCTGAGGAACTTGGTGGTTTTTGAACTTAAAGAAGAACATTTATTTGATCAGGGAAATAGACAGGAAGTACATGAGGAGCTAGTTAAAATCAGCAGTCACAGCTAATGCTAATGCTGCTAGCCTCTACCTGGCTGTTTTAACTAGCTACTCCAGCTAATAGCTATAAGCTAGCAAGCTACATTGTGTCATATTAACCTTACAATAACTAACATGTCATAGTAATTTATTAAAATAACATAACCACCACTTCTATAATTTAGCTTATGTTAGCTTTTTGGCATTAAAACGTTTGACCATTGTTGGAAGAAGTAATTAGATCATTTACTTTAGTTAAAGTACAAATACTATGGTCTTAAAACACTCCACTACATGTAAAAGTACTGAATTCAAAATTGTACTTAAGCAAAAGTACACAAGTATTAGCATCAAACGTAACTCAAAGTATAAAAAAGTACTCTTTCTGCACAATGAATCGTTTCACAGTATAATATTAATTTCTTTATAAGTTCCTGTTTTGTAAGAGCATTTACGTTTTGTAGTTTGTACTTTTTTTATCAGCATATCATGTGCTTTTATATGTAAAAAGTAACTATGAGTGTTAAAATAAATGTGGTAGAGTAAAAGTACAAAGTTTGCCCATGAAATGTAGTGAAGAAGAAGTGTAAAATAGCATTACATGGATTTACTCAAGTGAAGTACAATTATGTAAAAGTACCTAAGTACGATACTTGAGTATATGTACTTAGTTACTTTCCACCAATGTGTTTGGCTAACTCGCAGCCTTTTAAAGCTGTCGTCTTGGCTTCGTCCACAAAGATGGAAGATGTGCATTTATGGAACTTAGTGACAGCTCTCAGAGGGGGGGCAGCAGGAACAGGCTGCAGCTTGTACGCAGCGCTGTGTTATCTCGCTCCTCAGAGGCACTTTGTGAGGGAAGTGGGAGTGTCAGAGCTACTTAGGCTTTATCTAAGGGAGTATGATAGGACACCTTTCCATTATGACCCACAGCGTCTCAACTACACAACAACAACAAAAAAGCTCCATGCTTGGAAAGAAAAAGAGAAAGACAGGGGCTGGGGGGTTAGCATTAGCAAGGCTAAGAAGTAAAACTTGGGTTGAGTGCTTCGTGAAACTTTCACCAAAGAACAAAAACAGGCCCCAGAAAATTGGACAGGGGTGTTTCAGACGTATGAAAGGCGTCCTTCTCGCTTTTCCCGGATTGTGAATACATTAGCAGTTGATAGGTTCTTCCCCTCCTCCAGAGCTCCTTGATGGATTCCAGATGAGGGAGGTAAAGGGGGGGTCTGGCACCGCAGCGTTGATCGTGCGCAGTACCGTCAATAACTCCACCACTTTATGCTCCGTTTGCCAGAGTCCTTGAGCTGCTTTTCAGGCCTCTTTTCAAAACAGGCCGCAAAAACAAGAGTCTCACAACGAGTCTCCCCCAGAGCCAGGACGCTGATCCAACTCTGGTCCACAGGGTTCAGGCAAAATGAAATCCTAGACCAGAGCTATTACTCGGGAACACAATTGACAATAAGTACAAATGTCTATGTGGGCAACAAAAGGCGATCTTTCTCAGGCTTCTCTAAGATATAAATACATCTGAAAGTTAACCAAATGGCAAAAGAAAACAAGTTTTAAATCTGTGACATCGGTTTGTGAGTTTCTGATTATTATTTATTTATTTATTCATTTATTTAACAGGGACAGTGCACATTAATGAACATTTCTCTAAATGTGCCAGAGTTAGCCAAGAGGCTATTTTTCATCTGTAGTCCCTATTAGAGTCTAACTTGGTATTTTATCAATAGAAGCCTAGACACCAGAAAAGACAAGGCAGGTTTATCTATATAGCAGCTTTGCCAAATAAAAACATTATTACAGTCATTATAAGGCAAACAGAATAATACAAACCTGAATAAAAGTAACAGTGCAGTGTAGGATATGAATAGTTCAATTAACAGCAGCGTGAAAAGGAAAGTCTTCAGCCTGGAGGTACAGCGGTCTGGTTCTGGCCCGATCCAGTATGGAAACCTCCACCTCAGAATGTGTACAGACTTCCCTGGCCAGGTTTGGGCCTCCTTCAGCTCAGAGGATCTTGACCTGCTATAACTTATCAGCCTGTCTGCTGTGGCTCTGCCTCTCAGCGGAGGCCTGTACAGTGAGCTGTTCAGTCATGGAGGAAAGCCTGTTTCATTTGGGCTTGAATGGGAAGCAGTTTGTTTGGTTTTCTAACTGTTTTCATTTAAAAGAAAAATACTTGTAAGTGACATGTCCTCAGTTTGAAATCAAACGCCCAGTCTTTGAAGCTAATTAGTCAACTTTCTTTAGACCCAGTTTTTTCTGAGACTCTGTACAACCTTTTTCTCCACTTCTGTTTGTGACAGTGTCTGCAACAAATCTGCTTCTTGCTTATTTTTCTGACCGTTCGGTTTCATTTCATCACCATGGTTAAGCACCGTCTCCCTCTTTAATTACAGAGACTTTTCCTTGATGCATTTCCTCTGCTCACAGTGTCAGAGCACAATAACAAGGACAATTTGTGTGTCATTATGTTTGCTATGTCAAACCAAATGTTAGACTGCAGCAGCGCACAAATACATGGCGTATAAGTTTCCTTCATTTTGACTTGTTTTCCTTCACAGGGACCTTAGCCACAACAAATTGCGGGTGCTTGACGGCACTTTGTTTTCCAAACTACAACATCTAAGTGAAATGTGAGTATGCTTTGAATTCAGTTTTTTTAAAGTCAAAACTGGATTTGAAACAGCCTTAATCAATGTCTTCCATTTGAAAATAATTGTATTTTTCTCAATGTGTACAGAAAGCTGAACCACAATGAACTGGAGGAAATACCTGACCTGGGCCCTCATGCTTCCAACCTCACAACACTCATCCTGTAAGTGAAGCCTCTCTCTAACTTTCTCTCTTCACACTGGGCTGCTGGGTAATCCTCTGCCAGAGTTGTCGTTGCTGGTTAGAGCAGTGAGCTGGAAAAGTCCCCCCCCCTTCCCTCGAGAGAGCAAAGTGTTTTGGCTGAGCCGTTCCCAGACGGGCAGACTGAGACATGGCAGCCATGCCCAGACGGGTCACATGCTGGAGGACAGACCCACACTAATGGAAATATTTTGTTTGCCGGCTGTTGCTGTATTTTTAATCTGGAGGGAGTGACGTGATGCTGGAAAGAAAGAAAATCTGTCATGTGAAAATCCAAATTTGGTGATTTTTATGTGGATGGATAATATATCCCTTAAATGGTCACATGTAAATATTTAGGAAATGAATTGATTGCAATTTGCTACACTGCACCCATATAACAACGTTAATACATCCATGTTACACCATTATCACAATGTTATGACACCCATGCAACACCTATAGTACACCATTGTTAAACTGTTATTACAGCCACATTACACATTAATACCCTCTATTACACCCAGGTTGCAACATTATTATTACAAACCGATTGCACCCATATTATACCCATGTTACACTATTATTACACATATAACACTGTTATTAAACCCATATTGCACCATGTAACACCAATAATAGACCTATATTACACCGTGATTACATTGCTATTACAGCCATTATACACATTGGTGGTTGATATGGAATCAAGGCAGTGTCTCTGAGTTCCTAAAGATTTGACAATATGTTGGTGCTTCACTTTAAAGTAGACAGTTGGGTCCAGTTTTTCTGTATAAATGCACTGATTCTTTACTGTAGGATTATTCAGGGTGAAGCCGGTTAACTTGTCATATCTTGTTCAGAATATTTTTGGTTTATTGTTGTGCAATACAGGCTTTCAGAAAAACACCAGATATTAGTTTGTGAAACCTCAACAATTACATTTGCTCTCTGTGGCATGTCTCTCCGAACGGAGCGTTGTGAAGTCATTGTGGAAAAAGTGTCTGTCTCCCAGCGCGATGAGGAGTATTCTGCATCAGACCCAACACAACGCCGCTTTGTCCTCAGACAATTTGTTTGTTTATTGCACCTGCTAAACCTTGTAGAACAATTCAGGCTCTAATTTCTTTATATTTGAATTTTAAATGACATACTATTTGTATCAAGATGTTCCTAGGTTAAGTGAGTGTGTACTCTCAATAGTATATACAACCTTGAGAGTTGAAATTTAAGACAACATGTAAACAATCATTAAAAAAAAAAAGTTTCAGCTAATAGACCACATTTAAAGGTTAGTTACCAGGAAATGTTTAACATTACACTATTATATACACTATATTACCATACCAGACCAAACTGTTATCTTTAGTTTCTACCTAACTACACCCACGCATGTCATCCCTCATGCACGAGCTGCTCTACTTGTTGGTCAGTGTCGTTTTTTGCACTTTCTCTAAGGCTTTTTCTGTCCTTAAAACAAACACTGCCTTTTGTGCTAAAGGAACACATTTAAATAAGACTTTTCTAATGACCTGCTTTGATTTCAAACATGACCCCAAATAGTGAATCTGTTACACTGTTTAAGACATGAGTAGGATTTATTCCAAATGTCAGAGCAACATGTAGAAAGAGCACACACTGAATTGTAATTCACACTGGCTGTGCCCCCCCCCCCCCCCTTCAGATTAGGTGGTGCTGTGTGATTTTCAGAATTTCTCTCCCTCCTTCAGAACCTCTGAGCTGGGAGGGTTCTGAAGAAAAAAGAGCTCGGGTATCGAGTAGCACTTATTCAAACAGCCAGTCAGACAGAGCGGCAGCTCTCTCTGACCTCGCAGCTCAGAGGAAAAACAACGGCAATAACCCTGCAGCTGGTAGCAATTGAGTCGTGATCATCTTAATTAATTGAACAATTTTCCAGGAATTCATGGAGGGGGTAAACCCCACCGCCTCCAAATCCCTCCGCCTGTGTTCAGGGGGTTCAACAAATGACCTGCAGATTCCAGGTCTGATTAGTTTTAGAGGAGGGGGACCTCTCGCTATGTCTACGGAAATGGGAACCTTGTGAAGATGAGAGCAACAAACCAGAACAGTAGAGATTATAGTCATCAACTGTGACATTTACACAGCAGTTCAATCTGTGATAGGGGTTCAACTAGGGCTGTTTGTAAGACACATGTAACGTTAGTGTTGAATCAGTTGTAGTCTGAAGGGCTGGTGACACCAACATCCTCATTGAATGGAGACAGGGTTAGGAACAGTAACGTGGCATGAGCAACAGAGAAATACTGCAAAGCAAAATGCCTTTTTGAACTTTTTAGGACTGTATCATAATCACTACATGATTATTGTGGCCAAAAGAATTCACTATAACAATATTATTGAATTATCTATACAAAAGCTACAAGTAAAATTCACCTTTGTTTACTGTGAGTTTAATATCTTACATTTGTTATTTACACAATGTAATCCTTTGTGTGTTATTTAAGTGATATAAATATTGCACTATTGGAATATCCCGGTTATTGTCAATACCCTAAGATATGGTGACTCTAGAACCTGAATAACAACCCCCATATTTGTATGTTTTTCAGTACTACAGGCAAAAAGTAGTAAAAACTGATTTAATTAGCATTAGAAACATGTGGTTGTGATCCGATGAGCACAGCAGCACTGATTCAGTGTCTCTGCTGCTGGCCTCAGATCATAATGAGTTCATATTCTGTCGATACTAATTATGCCGGGGGGTTTATTTGACATGGCTGGCCTTCTATTGACTTCCACTAACAGCAACTAACCCTACAACCACAGTTGTAATGGCTCTATAATCACGTTATCTGATAGCAAAGTGGGTGAACACATTTTGAAGCGTGTGTAATTGAAGTGTACAATGTGCTGCTTGTCTGTGTGGAGAGGATGGAGAAGTACTTATTGTGTGTTGGAGTGTGTGAGTGTGTGTCCCTGCAGTCACAGAGATGTGTTCAGGTGCACTACAGAAGAGTACGGGATCATCGCTGCATGGATCTCATAGACTAAACGTATTTGAGAGCCTCCAGCAGTCGAGCTTCAGGGTCTATCCCTCGTCGACAGACAGGAAGTGCGCAGACCCTCCCCCCCTGAGAGAAACTGGAAATACTGGTTCTCTCTCACCGGGGGCCTCCCCTCTCTCAGCGAGCAGTCAGGGGAACATGAAAACTGAGATACAGGTGGTGTGCAGAGCTTTGTTTGGGACCTGCGGAGCGTGGAGAGCCCTCTGCAGACCCCCAACAAAAGAGCAGCCTGGGGGTCTTCATGGCTCTGATCTGTGTTGTACTGGAGCCTGGAAGTTACTGCACTCCAACAACTGTCTTTAGGTGTTGGAGTATTTAGTGCTGAGGGTTAGAGAGATGACCTCAGGCGCAGCACCAGGGGAGACGCTACACTGAGCTCAGGAGCTTGCTCTCCAAATGTTTTGCACTTTCTAAATGAAGACGCCTGTTTGTAAGGAAGTGTGTGCAGGAAGCAGTGAACAGGTGGAGGAGGGGTCATGGCTGGTTGGGTGGGGGGAGACATCTCTGTTTCTCAGCAGTGTGGGGCTGTCTCAGTCTGATGTGGACCTAACCAGTTTACACCTGAGGTCAAGACTAACCAGTGCCCCCCCCGGGTGTGAACAGACACGTCTTTAAAAACCCCAATTCAAATATCAAAACTGTTGATTATTAGTAAATCGATTAACAGTCTAAACTTAGGTACCTAACATTATTCCCTTAAAAGAGCCGAAACTGTGACTTGATGATACGGGCCAAAGCAAACACCTGCTGTATGTTTTATAGTTTATAGGATAGTCTACCAAACACTCGGATTAGGAATGTCATTAATAACCAACAATATCACGTATTTTAAAGTTGTGTATTTCTTCTACAATTTTTGCTAGAAACATCTGGGGGGCCACACTATGGTCAGCCCGGTCTTAACATGACAGCTGCCACTCTCAGAGCGCAGTCTACACTGTGAGTCAGCTGATTGACAGCTTTGGTCAGTTTAATATTAATAACTCCACCTCCCAAATGAAGTCTCACAAGGAATCTGTCCTTGCGTTTTCTATTTTGGAGGTTGCTGGAAAATGAATGAGAAACGCTAACAGGTCTGCTGAGTGAGGGGCAGACTGTACCCATCGTATGAATGCTGAACACCAGGCCTGTAGTCTGGTGCACTGGAGGGAATTCCTGCCCCCCCCCCCCCCTCACTCTCTCTGCCGAGTCTCATGCACAAAGAGGGCACTGTACGGCTGTGTTTTATAACCAAGAGTCCCTGCACTGCAATTTAGGAGGCGTGCAGCGCAGGAAATTGCTGGCCTCTGCCGAGGCATGCTTTCACTGAGGGAATGGCATTCATCAGCCAAGTAATTGGCAGGTTACTTTTTAAAATACCTTGTTGGTAATTACCTTATAAACAAAATCACACCTCACTAAAGCCAAAGGTGGTTTGGACTGCAGCGACTTGATCATAATGAGCAATTTGTTTGTCATCTCTAAAATATGCATGCTACATCAGCAAAACCCTCTGACAGAGTTTCACGCTGGGTGGTAAGTTATAACTTACAGGCGTGTGAGAGTTTGCCTTTTTTATACCACAGGCTAATTGAGGGACTTGACTGTTTGCATATCTGGAAACATGAAACTGGTGTGAGCCACTGGTCAAATACACAGTATCTTTGTCATTTATTGGAGCGATGCTGTCTGTGTTTTCAGAGCAAACAACAGGATCAGCAGGGTCTCCGCGGAGCAGCTCAGACCCTTCCTCGCTCTGGAAACACTCGACCTCAGCAACAACAACATGGTGGAAATCAAGGCGAGCTCCTTCCCCGCGCTGGCCCTCAGGAACCTGTGAGTGTTTCCCAGAGTGTTTGTGCCTGAATGAGCAGAAGAAATCTGAAAACATCCTTTTGTCTGACCACTTACAGATGTAGTTGTTGTGGAGCTTTAACGGACCTACATGTGTCTGTTTCTGTAATGACATTTTTTCATGTAATTATTCTGTGTTTCTGTGTCAGGTACCTCAACAACAATCGGATCTCCTCCCTGGAGACGGGCTGCTTCACCAACCTGTCCAGCAGTCTGCAGCTCCTCCGGCTCAACCGCAACCGCCTGGCCTCCATCCCAGCCAAGATCTTCACGCTGCCCCACCTGCTGCACCTGTAAGCTTCACCGTTTGACTCTCAATCAGGCTTTAGATTTTGAAGATATTATCCTTACAATCATCACATACCCTAATAAACTGGAATCTCTTTACCTTAACATTTAGTTAAGAAACAAATATTTGCATTGCATCACCAATAGGATGCATACATTTTTTTATTCAATATCCTCTTTAGTTCAAATCTATAATATGTAATAAATCATATGGTTCCATAAGGGGTGTAAATAGAAAACATAATAATACATTTCTCTCAGATAATGGGTCCTGTGTTTTAAGATCGAGACTCTTCTTTCACTTCTCTACCACGATAGAAACGAGAAAGATTTTCAAGCCACATGTATGACAATATTCATGATTCTCCTGATAAAGAGATTCCCCACTATCGACTTATTGTGAGTGGGTTATTACTGCCATCCAGTAGCATCAAGTCCTCCCAACCCTAACTGGCAGGGGTTCAGGCCTTCAGCCAATTCCTGTGATTTTGAGAGCTCTACTTTATGTGTGTGTGTGTGTGTGTGTGTGTGTGTGTGTGTGTTTCAGGGAGCTGAGCAGGAACAGGGTCCGCAGGGTGGAGGGTCTGACGTTCCACGGGCTGCACGCCCTCCGCTCCCTGAAGCTGCAGAGGAACGGCCTCAGCCGCCTGATGGACGGGGCCTTCTGGGGCCTCAGCAACATGGAAGTCCTGTAAGCTGACAAGAACTGTGCATCAAGTCCTGACCTGCAGAACCTCCTGCTGGTTCGGGTCAAATCTGACCGGTGTACTACTTTCATCAATCATAAATATTATAATAAATATTTAAATAAGTACACACACATGGACAACCATGCTCATTTTAAACCAGTAGTCTGACATATTGCTTACAGCTTAAAAGGGTGTTTAATAAAAATGTTTTCTGTTAATGTAAGAGCATTTAAAAAAACACAGGTCAAATTTGACCGGAACCACCAAAGTGAGGGGGGAGAAAGGAACACAACAGGAGGGTTAAATGTAGTATAGAGTCTCACTGTGTGTGTGTGTGTGTGTGTGTGTGTCCTGCAGGCAGCTGGACCACAACAACCTGACAGAGGTGAGTAAGGGCTGGCTGTACGGCCTGCTGACCCTGAACCAGCTCCACCTCTCTCACAACGCCATCAGCAGGGTCCGGCCCGACGCCTGGGAGTTCTGCCAGAAACTCAGCGAGCTGTGAGTCCACCCTTTTTTTCTTTCATACTATTTCCCTCCCCCCTCTGCACCCTCTTTCTCTTCCCCCCTCCATGCCTCTCGTTATTCCCTCCTCACTTTCCATTCACACTCTGAACTCCCAATACTTCTCTGTGTCGCCCTCTCCCCCCAGGCACTCCTGCCTGCCCTCCCTCACACTCCAGTTCCTCCTGACACACACACACACACACACACACACACACACACACACACACACACACACACACACACACACACACACACACACACACACACACACAGCATCTCTCATGCTCTGCCAGTACATTACCCAGCCCTCTGCCTTCACTTGAGCCACAAACATCGGCTCCAGAAGTACCACTTATTTTTCCTGTTGGCAATCCCATCATACTGTAGTTTCTTCCGTTGTCAAACACTACGTTACCCACAAACTCCAGTGATTTTCTTCCATATCAAAGCACATTCCTGGCAGCCGATTGAGTTCCCTTTGTTGTGGCTGCTGTTTACTTCAGCGGTCAGCTCAGTGTTTCTCTCAGACAGCTTGTTGTTCTTCTCCCTGTTTGTGCCGCTCTTATCACATGCAGCTGAGAGTAAACAAGCCGCCTGTCGGCTGGGAGCGTGCCCACCTATCTGATGCATTCTCATCTGAGTTTACTTAAAACCTGGCTCCTCACAATGTTTACTTTCACGATTGCTGTGTTGTAGCAACATTTGATCACCTCGTACAAAATGAATGTTATCATAAAACCAAATCACTACATGTTTTTTACTGGTTGTTTGTATTTGTGTTGTCCTACAGCAACCTCTCCTCCAACCATCTGTCCAGACTGGAGGAGTCCAGCTTCGTGGGCCTCAGCCTGCTGGACCAGCTCCACATCGGGAACAACCGCGTGAGCTTCATCGCAGACGGAGCCTTCCGGGGCCTCTCCACCCTGCACCTGCTGTAAGTTCACGTAACGAAGCACAACTAGGCGGAAGGGTTTACTCATGTTTTCTTCCACTTCCTGTGTGAATCTGATCTGATTTCACTCATTAATATGATATCATAAGCAGTGAATGTAGTTACAGGTTATTACTCCCAACCCCTATGGAACTGATGGAATCTGAAATGGGATTTTAGCAACATGCTTTTTTTTTTACTCTTTAGCGTTTTTTGTACAGGAGCTATAACATTCATGAATAAGCTTGGTGAGATGATTTTATTGCTTGGAGCAGATCTAAGCTTAGTTAGTCTGGTGGTCTTGTGTGCGATGCTAAGCTAATCCTGTCCCAGGTCAAGCTCTCATGTACAGACATGTTGTATCAATCCTCTTATCTAACTTTTTAAGAGAGGTCAAACTATTGCTTTAAGTAGACTCTCTGTTTCATTACGTTTTTCAGCTAACAGAAACACTATATGTAGGTCCCCCCCCCCCCCCCCCCCCCTCACTCTCCATCAATCCCCTGCCTGAGTGGAAATATCCTGCCCGATTTGTTTTGGGGATGTGAAATCGATTACTGTGCTAAGGTCTCCTCACACACATAAAGAAAACCTCCGAGAGGCACAGCCCAGACCTCAACGACGCCCCCCCCCCCCATCTCTCCCCTTCCTCAGCCTGACCCCCTCTCCCACACCCACCCAACCCCCCTTTCCCACAGAGGGGCTCCTTAACATTTCCCCTGGTTGGGGTTTTCGTTAAATGGAAACAAATGTGTGCTGTGCTGCTGAGGTCACCACAGGGCAGGTGTGCAGCGAGGTGGAGCCTCAGGGCTTTACATCCCCCCCCCCCACACACACACACACATATCCTTCCTCAATCTCAGTTGGCCATATCCAGGCCTGTTGAGGAGGAAAGAACAGTGTTAACGTATTAGAGCAGCTGAGGGATCCACCGGTGACTTCATGCTGTTTCCTGCTCCTCTCTGTGGATAGCAGCGGTGTGGTCCATATTTCTTTCAGTGGCCACTGTATGAGTTTCATAGCAACTAATCATCAGGTTTTGGTGTCGTCCCCTCAAATAAAGTGCAGGTGCTCTGTAGAGCTGCTCCTTTGTCCTGACGTTCGTAGATCAAACGCAAAGGAATCCATTCAAGTAATGGCAGAGAAACCAATTCTGTGCTCACAGTACAGGAAAAATGTCAGCTTAGTAAAAACACTGTAGATCTACCATAAAGAGTTTGCACCACACAAAGAGGTGGTTTATTACTGCATACACACACTAATCTGCCAGATGTGCTAACCGAGCCAACTAGCTAAACTAACGTTAGCTTGCTCGTTGTGCAAAAATGAACATCATGAAGTCAGCACAACATGTGCTACTGCATATATTGAAAAGTAAGGTGTTTCAGAGTTAGACGTATTTCGTTTTTTGCAATTAGATCTTTGGTATATTGTGTTGTATAATAGAATGCAATTTAAAAAAGTACCCGTCTACTTTTTACTGTTAATTGGTCATACATTAGCAAGCTTCAGTTAGCTCTGTTTATGGATTCAGTTAGCTACATAGCAGTTGCTGGCAGTAAGTAGTAAATATCTACATGATCCGTTAATCTCACTCTGAGGAGCAATGTCTTTGAAGATGAAATGGCAGGTTAACCAAAACAACTGAACTCTTTCACAGAAGAACCCTTAGAATGTGTTAAATACCTCAGATGTATTATATATTGAATGGAAGATGGAGATCTGCGGCAACCCTTCCTCTGAGGGTAACTCACACACATCTAACTGCACACAGAGTATATTTATCCTCAAAGAAGCTGAGAATGCAGCACACATGTTGTAGTGCAGCATGCCCTTGTAAAACTGTTTCTATACAACACAGAAAACCATGGCAGACTTTAAAAGTGCTGCAAAGGCGACGAAGGGACTTCCTGTCAGGCATGGAGCCGCTTTGAATATCATTTTAAAGTCTCAAACATGAGACGTAAAGCCACATTAGGTTTTATTAACATCGTAAGTGCAGTTGTGTTTTTGGGTGGATTTTTACAACGTGGTCTGTTTTTGTTTCTTCAAAAGGGATCTCCAGAATAATGAAATCTCCTGGACCATTGAAGACATGAACGGCCCTTTCTCTGCTCTGGACAAGCTGAACAAACTGTGAGTTCCTGCTCAAGGTGTTTCACCCTCACTATGTGACTTCCTGCAACAAGAAAAACATTTGTTATTCTGAGTGTTCTACAGTTTTGCAATACTACATGCTACAAGTGTTTGTCGACCGCTTTAAAGTCAAATCTGCTCAAAGATTGTAGGTGAACCTGTGAGACACTCTGGGGTCAGCAGACCATAATAACATGAGGCTAGTCAACAACATCATCTCTGTGTCCTGAACAGTGAATATGAATATGACTGAAGCACTCCTTTGTGCACCTGTCGATCGTAAAATGACATACTGAGATAAATCCCAGATCAAATGTATGAGGGTCTTGAACCAGTTGTGTTCTTCAGTGATTGTAATGTTATGTTAAATGTCTGTTTCCTTGTATCGTGTAATATTTGTCCTTGTTTGATGTTGCAAATGGAGCTGCTGTGATGCAAGAAAAATGTCAGACTCAATGTGACAATGAAGTATTTCTGAATCGTAAGAGTTAGAAGCTGATACAGAGTCTTGTTGTTTCCCAGCTTCCTGCAGGGCAACCAGATCCGCTCGGTGACCAAGAAGTCTTTCTCCGGCCTGGACGCGCTGCACCACCTGTGAGTTGGCCTCGTGTTTCACTAATTGTTTCCAAAAGTTGAGCTGTAAACTAAGCAGGGTGAATCACACAGACACAGAGGCTGTTTGTTTCAGTCCTCTCCCAGTCCTCCTCTTTCATGTGGAATCAAGACAAAGTATTTTTACTGTAGTGCCAGACTATATCGATCACCAAGGCTAGTGTGTGTGTATGTATGTGTGTGTGTGTGTGTGTGAGAGAGAGAGTGTGCAACAGCTGCATTTGATTCTAATTAGAGTTTTTTCCCAGCCGTAGCCGAGCTGAAGCCGCCCAGACTCAGCCTCTCTTGATTAACACAGCAAACTCCTGCCCAGAGTTTTATTGTTCTGGAGCCCAGACCTTTTTTTCTCTCCATTGAAGTTGTTGTAGCGTTCCCTCTGTACGGCTGATGTTGGCAGAAAGAGACGCCATCTTTCCTCAGGGTCTCACCAGTCCTCTTTCTCTTCTCCTCTCCACAGAGATCTGAGCAATAACGCCATCATGTCTATCCAGGCCAACGCCTTCTCTCAGATGAGGAACCTACAGGAGCTGTGAGTAGGACTGTTTAAACACCGCTTCAGTGAGTGTGTCAGGGTGGATGTTGCACAGAGCACAAGGTGAAAGTCATTATGGTCTGCTGGGAAAGGCAGCAGCAACAGGTTCCACTAAAGCATTGATTCCAGTGTTGCTAAACAAAGGAATTTCAAATATTTCCCAAAGTTAAGTAGTCTCTTTATTAAGCAAATCAACATTTAAATGGCTCTCCTCTGCTTAGCCTGATTGAAAAACCATATGCCATACTGGTGCGCTGAAAAAAAATCGTAAAACAACTACTTCAATTAACTTAAATTACACTAAAATAAAAGGTAAATTCAGCCGCAAGAAAACAAATGTTTAGCTATAAAATAATATAAATCAATATACAGCTCCGACATCACTATTAGTTTCACTGATCAACAAATTGTCCTCATAATCTACTGAAGTACAACATGTCATATAGAACAGCCGTTTCCAGAGATGTAGGAGCGTTGAATGGAGCTCTGTGCTGTCTCCCTGCATGCGGCTGAACACCTCCAGCCTGCTGTGTGACTGCCAGCTCCAGTGGCTTCCTGTCTGGGTGGCAGAGCAGAGCTTCCTGCCCCGCGTCACCGCCAGCTGCGCCCACCCGCAGACGCTGAAGGGCAGCAGCGTGTTCTCCGTCAGCCAGGACCAGTTTGTGTGTGGTAAGTGAGGCATTCACAGTGTGCAACACCTTCACACACACACACACACACACACACACACACACACACACACACACACACACACAGCTTTTCCATTTACGAGCAGACCCAGATCTTCGGTATTTTCCTCCCGACTCCTGGACAAGCTAATGAGTCTCCTGAAGAGACGATGTGGAAATGTACAGGGTTCAGTTAACAGCTCTCCTGGTTACTGTCATAGAGACCTACTGAAATATTTCAGTTTCTCTGACAACAAAATGCAAACATTTTACCAAACATTGCTGAATGACCATTTCCAAACCTTATTACACAGTCATGTTATACTATTGCTATCACACTACATTATACATGCTGAAAAAGCTTGTATTGGTACTTTTAGTTATTCACCTGGATGGGTATTTTTGTAAATTGTATTTTATGTAATTTCTATTTTTATCTCTATTTATTAATATTTTGCTATTTTTTGGCTCTTGGCTTTTGTTGTAACAATGTACATTTCCCCTCTGTGGGACGAATAAAGGTATTCTGATTCTGACTACAGCATAGTAACTTTTAAATAGTACCTTCCTGTCACCCCAGATGACTTCCCGAAGCCTCAGATCACGCTGCAGCCGGAGACGCAGTCCGCTCTGAGAGGATCCAACGTGACCTTCATCTGCTCCGCGGCCAGCTCCAGCGACTCGCCCATGACCTTCTCCTGGAAGAAAGACAACGAGGTCCTGGACGACGCTGAGATCCACAACCAGGCCCACCTGAGGGTGCAGGGCGGCATGGTGGGAGAGACGGAGGTGACGGAGTACACCACCACCCTGCAGCTGCGGGACGTGGAGTTCTCCAGCGAGGGGAAGTACCAGTGTGTCATCTCCAACCACTTCGGATCTTCCTACTCCACCAAGGCCAGACTCACCGTCAACAGTAGGTTTGGGAGGGGGGAAGTCAAGACGTTGCTGTGTCTGGATCTATAAAGTCCATTTATTTCAAGGTTCTAAATGATCTGATTGAAGTTACTTTTCTTTTCCAGTGCTCCCTTCCTTCACCAAGATGCCAATGGACCTGAGTATCCGTGCCGGAGCGACAGCCAGGCTGGAGTGCGCCGCCGTGGGTCACCCCTCCCCTCAAATCGCCTGGCAGAAAGACGGAGGCACGGACTTCCCTGCTGCACGCGAGCGCCGCATGCACGTGATGCCGGAGGACGACGTGTTCTTCATCGTGGACGTCAAGGCCGAGGACATCGGTGTTTACAGCTGCACGGCCCAGAACACCGCTGGAGCTATCTCTGCTAATGCTACGCTAACGGTTCTAGGTAAGAAAAAACCTCAATCGCCCCTTTACCACCAAACCGGTTCCAGGGCCAGTTTGTAGCTAGTGCCCGATTGCAAACCATTTTTTCCTGTTTTCAAACTGGTTGCATTTGGAACCAAAAACCAAATATGTTATAGAAATAGAAATATCTTTAATGAACAAGGACCATTAGAGATTAGCTTCGGTGGCTGGCTTAACATGAACCATCTAATACCAGAGACAAAACGGGGTTGTGTTGCTAAACTGTCAATTCAGAAACAAATTGTAAATATGCATCAGTTGCTATTGTGACCGTCAGAGTGCGTTACTACTCTCCAGCAGTCGAACCAAAGAAGCTCCAGCATGGAGCTAGAATTCTTTGTGGAAAATGTTCAGAGCTTTCAGATGTGGTCGCAGGGCTTGTGTGATGATAGATCAGATCTTGACTGATGGATAATTCTGCTGTGGTCCTTTTTACAGAAACGCCTTCCTTCCTGCGACCCCTCATGGATCGCACCGTGGCCAAGGGGGAGACTGCGGTCCTGCAGTGCATCGCCGGCGGCAGCCCCCTCCCCAGGCTGAACTGGACAAAAGACGACAGCCCATTGGTCGTGACTGAGCGCCACTTCTTTGCAGCGGCCAACCAGCTCCTCATCATCGTGGACGCTGCAGAGGCCGACGCGGGGACGTACACCTGCGAGATGTCCAACACTCTGGGGACAGAGCGGGGGAACGTCCGGCTGGCCGTCATCCCTAACCCCAACTGTGACTCCGGAGTGCAGGGTGGTGTGGGGGGGGGCATGATGGGCGGGGCAGGAGCGGACAATGATGGTTGGACCACGGTGGGGATCGTCATCATCGCTGTGGTGTGCTGTGTGGTGGGCACGTCCCTGGTGTGGGTGGTCATCATCTACCACACCCGGAGACGCAGCGAGGACTGCAGCGTCACCAACACAGGTGGGTGCATGCTGTTACCTCTGTATTATATAACTACGGCTGTAGTGGCAGACCTGCCACTGTCTGACTGGCGTAGCATCATTTAAAATTCTTGGACCTGCGCACTACAGTCTGCATGAAACTTGTATAGGGTGTAAACAATACATATTACTGTAAAAACGGTATAATTATTACTCTTGATTATTACATTCATTTAAAGTCCCTATTATACTGTATTTCAACAATATATTATAGGTCTCAGATATATACAGAACATGTCTCTGAAGTGTTTGGCTAGAAACACCAGACACATCATTGCAGCATCCCATAAACCCCTCTGTTTCAGCCCTGTTCCTAAAGTGCTGATTCTCTGTCTGTAGCTTTAAATGCTAATGAGCTGCTGCTGGCCCCGCCCCTCTGAGATCTGATTTGTGGCTGGCTTATTTTCAGACAGGTTTTTATATGAAGAGATAAAGAGACGGGGTCTTTGTTCCTGAGACTCCCTGAACCCGTTAACATACAAGGGACACATATTTATGTATAAAAGGCATGAAAAGTAGATTTTGCATAAAAGGTGACCTTTAAATTCAATTCAAAGCATATACAACTTTCTTGCCAACATAGACATTTACCCTAAATAATAATACGCCTAAATGGCTCTTACAAAGGGATCATACAAGTGCAGCTGAATCTGTTAACAATGAAAATAAATGTATGATATAACTTGATGACAAAGGTTTGTGAAGCTAATGCAGTACCGCTGAATGTGGCTGCTGGATTCTTGCTTTTCACTTTGTTTCAATTTCAAGTTCATGTACTAACTTGACGTCCTCCTGCTGCAGATGAGACCCACCTGCCTGCAGACATCCCCAGCTACCTGTCCTCTCAGGGCACGCTGGCGGAGCGGCAGGACGGCTACATCCCCTCGGAGAGCGGCAGCAGTGATCAGTACATGTCTTCATCTCTGAGCGGATTCTACCTGCAGCCCAAAGACATGAACGGTAAAACACCTGCTCATCCTGCTTTCTTCTCAAATGTAGTTCCTGCACTGTTTTTCCTACATGACACTGTTCCTTCATTCGTACAGGATTTTGTCAGCTGGACACAGGAAGTGAAACAGACATGGAGGCAGCCATCGATCCTCTTCTCTGCCATTATCAAGGACCAATCAGCTCCCTGCTTCGGCGAGACAAATGTACTCCACTGAGCCGTCAGACTCTTCACAGGTGTGGACAAATCCTCTGTCAAATAGAAACTGTCCTCTTGATCATTATCCTAAACCTTACTGTTTGTAGTAAGTGTTCCTAAAGTACAGCCTCTAGAATCTGTCTTCCTCCCTTTCTCACCCACCCTCCCCCTCTCCCCCCGCCAGGCTGCTCCATGGACCAGAGGCCCGTCTATGTGGACTCCTACAGCGGCAGCCTGAGCAGCTCTAAAATGAAGGACTACTTCCTGTCTGAGCACTTTGACCTCTGCTCCTCCTCGGTCCTGATGCAGCTCCCCAACGCCAGCCTCCATCTGGGCCCCCCCACCAGCAGAGTGACCGCCGCACCTCCATGGAGGAGGCGGAGGCCAACGTGTACGGGAAACCTCACGAGGGTCTCTCCCCCTCCAGCACCTTCATGGGTACGCCTTCAGATAATCATTCCCCAACTGTCTGGATTGTGTCTGCACATTGTTCTGACTTCTTCTCTCTCACTCAGGAACGTTTGGGAAGGCCCCCTGGACCCCCCACAAGGACCTGTACCCAGGCTTTGGCCCGCACTCGGTGACGCATCACGGAATAACTCTACACGAAAATCCTTACGCCGCTCCAGACGCAGATTCAGACCTGGAGGAGAGTCTCACCAAGGACTCTGCGTCAGAGCAGAGCAACAGCATCTATGAACAGCCGTTTGACCTCCTGAGGACGGACCCCCCCCCGCAGCGCCGGCCCAGCACCTAGCTGAGCTGGGTTTAAGGACCAAAAAGAGAAACCTCTACCTCACTGAACGGACACTTTGCAATAAAGGACTCCTCAAATGTGCAACAAGTGAATGTAACAGACAATTTGATGTTCCAGAGAAAGAAAAAGGAGCGTGTTAGCAACTTCAGTTAAAGAATATAGATGAATATATACATTTTTTTATATAAAGTTTATTCTATTTTGTAAATTGTATATAAACAGAGTATTTTTGCTTACCTTTTGAGTATTTTGCAGCCCTGCCTGTTCAGTTATTCCAGCTTTGAATGAAACCATGTTTTGCACACGTGTAAACAATAAAGCAGTGCTGCATTCAGAGCCGACTCCTCACTGACACCCCCCCCCCCCGTCTGATGGAGAGAGCTCAGAGCACGGGGTTCTGCAGCTGGGTGTTAACGCTGGCCTTGGAGACAGAACCACAGACCGCCAAGGACGCCTCGCTCTGTCATCAGTTAGCCCCCACACAGAGACAGAGAGCATGATGGCTCTATTTAAACAGCGTTGGATAGTAACAAAGTACATTTACTCAAGCACAATACTTCAGAACAATGTTGAAGTACTTTACTTTACCTGAGTATTCTCCGTTTATGCTACTTTTGACTTCTACTTTACTACAGTTTGGAAGCCGATGTTGTACTTTTTACTCCAATACATTTATCTGACGGCTTTTAGTTACTAGTGACTTTTTAAAGATTTATATCATTGGCTAATACAAAATATAAATGTATTATTAAGTAAATGTTGATATTTATTTGTAGTTTAAGAAATCCAGAAGGAGTTGCGATAAAAACACATCAATAATCTTAATAGTAACCCAGAAACTCAATATATAGACAATTCTTATGCACAAGGTGTACTTTTACTTTAATGCTGCTACTTTCATACTTTTACTGGAGTAAGATTTTGAACGCAGGACTTTTACTTATTAAATGTAGTATTGTTACTTTTACTTAAGTAAACAAATCTGAGTTCAAAGGTGTTGACCATAAGGCCTCACTCTGGTACAGCCAGTACTAATACTGGTACTACGAGTTCTACTATCCCTTACTTACACTGCTGTCACCAATACTGGTACTAATACTTCTATACATCTGCTGTTAATACTGGAAGTAGTTATCACTGCTACAGCAACAACTATTAGCTCTTCAGATGAAGGAAGAAGTCATTTTCACAAAGCTACAAACAGAAGATATCAGTACTACTTAATAAAATAGCCTATCGTCTGTATCCTGGTTATTTAAAAATCTCAGATTCACCACCATAGTGTTTTAATAATGATGCTCATAAGTAAATATTACTTAATATAATTATATATAATCCATGTTAAACCCACAAATTGATTTGAGAACAATATGGCACAATGTAGCTTAGCTCTAACTAAACTCCCCCTGTTTGCTGTGTGACTCACCCGTCTCTCTCACCCCCCAGCCCTCCTCGCCTGGCGGTTTGTTGTTTCAGGCCTCCCCTCTCCAGCATGAGGGAAGAAGGTGTGCTTGTGCGCCGGGCTAGCTGTTGAAACTTGCACTTGGAAGGCTTCTTTGGCTCTCTGTCTGCCTCGGTGGAGTTGTGTTTACCGAGCGTTAGATACACCATGGGGGTGCCAGCAGTTCACTGGAGAGTTATGCAAGGTAATGCACCCCCCCTATTCAAGGACATTTGTCTCTGTCCTGCATTTAATCCGGCAGCGTGAAAATAAACCAGTTGAAAAGAAATAAAACATACTTTGTGTTATAATGGTACGCATTAAGGTCTGTGTTTGGACTCTGTCTTCCAGTGCGTGTATGGAAACGCTGATGAGGAGATTTGCTTTCATAGGCCATGTTATTTTGTCCCATCCTTCTGGCTGACTAATGTTAAAGTACACCTGGCTGTCGGCTCTGCTGCGCTGTTGCGAAGCCTTTACCCCACTGTAAAGGAATGAGGGCTTTGTTGGAAGTGCTGCCAGTTCTTTGAGGAGGCTGTGATTAAGACAAGATGGTCCATAAACCTGGAGAACAGCTGCTGCTGAGGCTGCTGACGCTGCATTCAAGGACCAGTCTGCCTCACATCATCTCAGGACCCAGTTGTGTCTGCCTAGAGCACAAATCATGTGTAACCCCCCCCCCCCCGACCGTGCAGGCCTGAGGATTAATGATAAACTCAGCGGCTTGTGATTGCCTTCTTGTTGAGCACATTGTGGTGATATTTATAGGACTGGCACGTTGTGTTGTTTGGAAGTACATTTTCAAAGCTTTGTGTGGGCAAAATGATGCATGATGAGTTATTGATGCATGTAAGATGTGTATAAACAGATGTCAGATCAGAACAGAAAAGTATACTTCTGTAGTTGTGCCCATTGGGGGATTCCCAATCTCTGTGCTGGAGCAGTGGGGGGGGGGGGAAGTCCAGCTCTGGTGCTTTAGCATCGCTGTGAAGCACCTTTTGGTCAGGAACTTAGCAATCCATGGTGCATTTATTATTATTATTCGTGTTCCTGCTGAGGATTGGCTTCTGTGCGACATGAAACAGGAAGCAGGAGGTCGGAACATGCTTCAGCTATGTCCAGTTAGTGTTCAAACCAGCAGTAGCTGATTTCTTTGACACTTGAGGTGAACCGCGATAAACTACAAAGTCTGGTGGTTATTCTTTTTATTTTGTCGATATGATCTTCACTTTTTAAATAACATACACATTTGATGATTTTTAAGATAAAAACATTTACTTTGGCAGCTTTAATCATTTTACATAAAGTTGGAATATTAGTGTGTCAGAATCAATAAACAAGGCTTCTTTTAGCGGAACATGTGAGATCCACACCCACAGAGATCAGAAGAATACGATAATGTTTCTTCATGAAGACATGTTTTTTTTAGTGTTGGTTGCAACACTTACTCTTTATCAACTGAAAATCCACGACTACACACAGGGCCGGCCCTGACCAATTTGCTGCCCTAGGCAAGATTTTAGCTGGCGCCCCCCCCCCCCCAAAAAAATGCTGATGAAAATCTATTCTCTTATTTTTTTATAACTATAATGATCATATAAAGGTGTGCCTTTACCTCACTGAGCTGAGGTTATTAGAGCCTCTCAGTCTTTCAGGAGAGAGCTCTCTAAAGCTCTCCCCCCTGCGGCCGCTTACACAGTAAATTCCAATGTTAATAAAAGCTGTATACGTTTTTGGGGAGTTTGATTTATTTTACAAAAAACACAAATACAAAATTAAAACCTATAATTGCACACTAAAACCATTATTTCACATAAACCTCTGGTTTTTACTGGGGCTGGGGCAGTTCAACTTGTTTTTGGGGGGGGGGTGCGCCATAGTTTATGGGCGCTGTACGCAATATAGGCGTAGTTCTGTTAGTATAAGATAATAAGATGTACTTTGTTGATCCAAAATCGGGAAATTGTGTTGTTATAAAATAAAAATCTTTTTTTTTTTTCGGCGCCCCCCATAGATTGATGCGCCCTTAGCATTCGCCTATACTGCCTATGCCAAGGGCCGGCCCTGACTACACAGTATAACTCTTTTTACAGCCATGCTGAATACAACAAGCTCTCACATGTTACACAGGAATTGTTTTTAGACCTAATAAATCTCGGGCTAAGGCAAGTTGAGGGAAGACATATGTTTTATACAAAATGTCTCCTTGACTGTGTTGAAAAACTCAGGTTTGTCATCTGAGGCGAACCCTTCCTTGAACTGCCTTGCTCAAGGTCACTTGAATGCAACAGTGGGAAAAGGTTTCTTTCCCGTTCAGAGTTCAGCAGCTGGTGTGGTGGATTCAGATGCTCTTCTTAACAATACTTGTTTCCCTTTTGTAGACAAGGCTTTACCATTCTCAATTAAGTGGGTGAATGTGAATCCCCTCAGAAGGGTTTATTTACTCCTTAGGGAAAGTCTCTGAAATTGCTACAACCAAAAAAGAATTTGTGGCCTTAAAAGGGACAGAGGCGTTGAAGTTTTAAAAGGCGCTGGGGATCTATGAGTCTCCTGTGGAGCCTTCACATTTCCAGCCAGAGTGAAAAGAAAACAGGCCAGATTACAGAATAATTTCCCCTCTTTGATTCTGCGTCCAGAGAAATGAGACAGGAAGTTGACGATTCTTCCAGACCACCAATGAATGGCAGACGGCTAATGGAGCCTGCTACCCCCTGGTCTCAGATCAGCCTCTAATCTCAATGTTCTGACCCTGGTGTGTTCCCGTCAACAGACACTGACCTGGGGTCAGCTCCTCAGGCCCTCTCTGATCCAAACCCCAGAGAAAATGACTTCAGCATGCCACGCTCTTATCTCTCTGCCAGACACTGTGAATTGTGGAGCTAATTTGCCTTCATTATTGCCAGATGTGCTGACAAGCAGACAGATGTTTATTATATTAAATAGCGATAGGCAGCTTGCAAAAAGATTATTCCTCTGTTATGAAGCTCGGGAATTCTGCTGAAGGATGTCTGACTTTTATGACCACTGAGCTACAGCAGATATGCTGAGTCAGTGCTAAAATACAGATTTAAAAATAATGCAACCCGTGTACTCCCGGTATAATGGTGGAGTGAGCGGGCGCGAGTTAACCAGCTCTCCCAGGTCGGTTCATTGAAACCCACAAAATCCAACTACTCCACACACAAGGAAGAGCTAACAGAGACACTGAAGCTACAGGATAGCACAGACATGCTAATAGGGCTAGCAGCATTAGCAACGATATCAAAGAGCTCAAGCAGGAGCTACGACACCGACTATGCACATTTAAAGAAGAACTGACAGAGATGAAAGAAGAAATCTGTATTCTCCGACAAGAAATATACCGTAAACTCACAGAGAATAACAACGAAGTACAGACACTAAAATCAGACATTAGTGAAGCCCGGTCACGCATAGCGGAGTTAGAGGAGTGGCAGTTGTGGCAAAAATGTGGCGACATTTGGGTCACACTTTGCATCTGACTTCCCAACTGTTTACAGAAATCCAACAAGTGTTGTGTTGCTTTAGAGGATGGTCTTTCAGGATTGCCTCTGATCGGACAAATCATTCAAATCATTCGCAGATTATTTTTGAAGCTTGGTGAGAACATTTAGACCAGGGGTGCCCACACTTTTTCAGCTTGGGAGCTACTTTTAAAATGACCAAGTCAAAGTGATCTACCTAAAGGGGGGGGGGGGCACCGGGACCTCGAAGCAGCGGAGAAACTGGCGCGCTTACACTTATTGTGCCGCATTTGCGCTTCAGATGAGGAGGTGAGGCCCCCCTTATACCCTTTCTTTAGTATAATTGTATAAATTGGAAGGCTAACTAGGTAATCAGCTCGCCGGTGATTTGCAGCTGGCGAGGTTGACCGCGCTTACGTGGTGAACTGCGTGTTAGAAAATATGAGATTTCAGACTGGCTTACCTATACGGCAATCAAGTGGCAAATGCACCCACACTACCTTCGCGATCGACCATCGACGTATTGGGCACCCCTGATTTAGACCATATCGAATCATAGAAAAATATTTTGCTTGGTGCAAACACCAGATGAAGCCTACTTCAGCTGGGCTGTAAAATCCCACGGTCATATAACATGTTCACATGAGCTGCCATCAGCGTGATTCCAGCACGGACTCTATAAAGCCCATCAGAACATCTCCTTTCAATCTCTTCAGCCAGGGCTCTTTGAATGATTAAAAGCATATACAGGGGCTTAGCATCTTGCAGATGTTGCCATAAATCACCGGCTGGCCCTGCCTCTGCAACTGGCTGCCTGACAAATGTTCCACAATAACTGGGGCCCCCACCCCACCCTTCCAGTAAAAGAGAAAAAAAAGAAAAGGGTGTAAAAGGGAAAGAAAAAAGCCTGGAATGTGTTCTTGTAACTCTTTCAGGACCATTGTAAAGTCTCAGCCATGTCAGCACAGGTGGAAACCTGAGGGCTCGTAAAGCGGAGACAAAGCCCGCCCACTGCAGCTCTCTCTGTTTGAACCTCCCTGCTGCCCACCACCCCTCCACTGTGACTAACTCCACACAAATCTAAAGAGCTAAATCAGTCAGACTGCTGGTGTGTCTGTGAGCAGCAGTAACCAACACTCAACATGAAATCATCTCCTACACAGGGCTTTATGATGGCTCATCGGAATATCTGCAGACATTTGGTGGTCCGATCTGCGGCTTCTCAAATCTGCATGTCTGGCAAGAGACCAGACCCCAGAACTGAGCAGCATCTGTCATCCGTGTATACATGCTTCTGGGGGAATGTTGACATTTTCAAATTGCACAACATAAATGCAAGTGCTGGCCCTGCATCTGTCACTCAGCATAGAGCGTTTCCAGACAAAGCTCCTGAGCGCTGCACTAAAGCGCTCTCTCTACCTGGGGGTTCACATGATACCAAAATTATTTTTAGGAAAATGTAGGAGAAATTGTTTTCTGAATAGTTTTGCAAATGTAAATCGGGCTCATATATTACTACCCAGGTGACTGAAGATCCTTTAACAATTGTAGGAACCTCTTTTTTAAGTTTTAAAGGATTCACCAAATTCCGTGCTTCTAAATGTTTCAATGAGTCTCCAACAGACATGAGGATAAAAGAGAAGCCACACTGCAAATGCTCTGGGATATGTGATGATAGTTCTTTATGGGTTTACATTTTAAACTTAAACAGAGTCATTTAAGTTTTTGTTAATCAATTATTGCTGCAGCTTTTATAATCTTTCTTGTATAGTGGACTTTTCCTTGGGTGTACATCTGCTACACAGCATTCCCAAAGTTGGACTCATATTGATACATCTTTATTTCCAGGCAGCTTCTGAGGTTTGAGGAATTCTGTGGTGTATTTGCAGGGTGTGATGAGAACAGATTTATGAGCAGACTGACAACAAACCGCCCGAGGCTCAGCTTCTCCCTGCACCTGGGACTCCCAGACATTCTTTGTTTAACGTTTACAGCTTCACCTACTATCTCTCAAATACTTGTTTTCTGGGATTCATACTAAATCAGACTGGTAGCAACACATTAGCTACATTTAGAAACACCTTCCTGGTTCCAGTGTCTTCAGGAATAATCCCAACAAATTGCCAATAAGGAGGAAATTGTCTGTGTTTAGTCAAACACTCGGCCTGGATGAGTCCAGACTGGTGGAGCGTTGACCCCCCGGGGATATTTTACGAGCCACAGGAGGAGAAAAATGAGGAAAAGTTGACCTTGTGAGTTGGTTTGAACTCCAGGTGGTTTCAGCTCATTCTGTCAACGCGGTGTGACGCTGCATTCCTGTCACTGAGCACAGAGATGTGACACTGCTGCAGCTGGCAGCCTGCAATCATCTCCTCAATTAGTCTGAGCCATCTGACAGAGTGGATATCAATATACTAGAGTAACTAGTAACAACACAAGAGAAAACATATTACATGGAAACAGACAGGTAGACAGAAGCCACAACTCTGGTAAGAAGTTTAGGAGGCAACACAAATGAAGATCCATAACCATGAACTGTTTCAACTTCTCTAGACTCAGATCAACATCTGGCCAAATGTGCATGTGGGCTCCGGCTTTCCATTTCCTCAAATGCTGATCACTCATTGGTTGTCATGGCCTCTTCTCTTTCTCCAACTGGCTAAATGAAACTTCATGTAGAGCACAGGTGTCCAAACTACAGCCAACTGCGGCCCGTGGTTAATTTTTAAATGGCCCTCAGCAAATTCTAAAAGTATAATGGAATATGGAATATTCTGTACTCCTTAAATATAAACATATATAAGTTGAAAACATTTTCTTACCAATCTTGGTAAAAATAAAAAATAAAATATACCCTTCCTATTTGGCCTAATTATTTCCTCGTTCAAACACTACACACTCACTTTAGTTGTCTTTGTGCTCAGGCTGACCTTAAACATAACTTTTACTGAATGTCTCACAGATCTTTTTTGTGATATTGGTGGACATTCCTCACTTCTGGCAGGTGGTTAAAACTGGGTTTAAAAGATTGCACAAAGCTGTACTGATGGGGGTGGCCAGGAGCAAACAGTGATAGCAAAGAGACAGAGTGAGATGTCAACATTTGCAGCACTACAATATTCCATCTGGGTACATATTTAAAAAAGTATTTAAGTGAATAACTTTTCATAGCTGCCAGATGCGTAGAGAAATGTAATTGAAAGCAGTCTAAATGAAGCCGGTCCACTCAGTTGTCAGTCCCCCTGACCTTTGACCTGCTGCAGAATCAACACTTCACACACTCCTGGGTCAAACACACTGGCACTGAGTGTGTGTTGACCCCTGACCATGAGCCAACAGACATGCCCACACACACACCTTTACATTTCACTTCAACAATAAACATTTATCTATGGCAATATTAATATAATACAAAAAAGCATCAGTAAAAACGTTGTCTAGCTTTCCAATTAGAATTGTCTTTTGACTGTGGAAAAGGGTTGAAATAAACCCTTTTGAAAACCTCACAGTGTCACAAACTTGGAATCACAAGGAACTGAACTCAGATGCACGACCCGAGAGACAATGGTATAGTATGCAAAAAAGTACTTTATTCCAAAAAGGATGTACAAAATAAGGACCGACACTCCTGGCGAGGTGAATACGGGTTCAGAAAAGCACAAAAGAAAATCGCTCACAAGGTGAGGAACAAAACGTACTCAAGACTTCTGGAGCATAAATTAGGCTTGAGTCGTAATACTTAGTCGCTGGTACGCTGACTACTGGCATGGAGACAGGACAAGATGAACTGACACAAGACAATGGAAGGCTGGGGAATTTAAACAAAAGGTAACTGGGCACAGGTGGAAACAATCAGGGGCGGGGCTGACGCTGATGAGAGCGGGAAACACACAAGGATAGGGAGTCAAGGGACCTGGAATGAAACACAAAAGGTGAGTACCAAAATAAAACAGGAAGCGGGAGACAAGACGGAAAAATGACAAAACAAAAACATGAAACATGACTAGACATAACATTTTTGACGGGACACAACACACAGGGCTTCAGCTGAAACCAGATGCAGGGTCAGCTGTCATTAGAGTATATTATCTGTTAATTAAAGACATGATGTATGACTTTAACACTGAAACTAAACATTTAGCTTTATTCCCATGGGGGTTAAAGAGGACTGAATTTTGATCTTTCCCCCCCCGCAGCCCACCCCTCTGTTTGCAGTTTTAAGGTGTGAGCGAGGCGGACTCTGCCTGGTAATGATGGGAAAAACCGTGTGCTGACAATGAGCAAACAAACACAGAAGGTTTTTAATTTCAGGGCCAAGCCTGCTGTCGACAGCTCCAACAAATGAAAGCAAAGAAAGAAATGAGGACGAGAAAGACTAAGATGACACAGTGCTGATCGAGACTCTTTCTTTAAAAGAAGAAGTATTTCCCCCTCTGTTGATCCTAAGAGCCCTTTGTAGACACCTCCTCTGATGGGGGGGGGAGTGTTTGAAGGGTTCACCTCCACACTCTCCTGAGAGCAGTGTTCGTGAAACCTGCTGCTACACTGTCTCGCTAAGAGGAGAACACTTCCAGACAAATGTGTCAGCTTGTTCTGATTATTGGCCGACATCTCAATAAGATTTCCAAAAGCTTCTCTGGGAAAGATGGTTTGGAAAGCTGCAGTTTATGTTGGCTGGAAAGTCTTAACTCATTCTTTCTTCATGGTGCCAGTCATTAATGAGTCAAACATGGCCGGTCCCTCCACATGCGATGAATTTGATCTTCATGCAGTATTCGAGGCATTTAAACTCCAACAAAGTAAACAGAAAATGGTCATGTACAAACGTTAAAGCATCAGAAAGCCACATTCTCTATCTCTGTTAATAAAAGAGCTCCTTTAGCTTCTGCATTTCCAACCTGGTGTTTGAGTCAAAACGCCCAAACGTCCCACAGTGAGCTGTGAGGCTTGTTCTGGCAGGCCGTGTTGTGCAAACAGCTTTTTAGAACAACTGAGCTGTCCAATATTTATTGTTGGGTTAAGCTATCAGTGAGAGATGACGACGTCAGTCAGCGGCGCAGAGCAGCTCGGGGGGGTTTCCCACCCCTCAGCCCGGCTGAGCAGCAGAGTGAGGGAGGATGGAGAGTCCTGGCTCCTTCTCTCTGAAACTCAACAGCCATAACAAATGACTTCATGTAAAGCTTTACTGATATTTTAACTTTAAAGCTGCCGATTTTTTTTATCATTACAAGGGTTCTTATCAGTGGCAAAGCCCCTGAAACCCCATCAACACCATCACTGCACAGCAGGTCACTCAACTGGGACAGACTAATGCAATGTGAACCTAACAGTGCTGGGGGGTAACTGGTTAATGTGAAGGTGTGATGTAATGAAATGATAGAATACATTTTATTGTAATCCATTACTTGAATTACAGTTAAAAAAGTATTTGTGTCTGTTAACCCAATACAATTAATGGTAACTTATTTCCAACAACAATATAGTGATGCATTTTCTAAATAGTAAATAAAGCACATGTATAACTTTTATTCGTAAAGTGCTGTGTTCCCCAGAGTTACTGCAATCACCACTGGACCTTCAACTTGTTGAGAGTGAGAAGTGTTGAGTGTTGCGCCATCCAGTACCCATAATGCACTTTCCCATTCTCCCATTGGAACACTCTTATGTACGGCAGGACAGATGTAACCAGATGAAGACACTGCCTGACACTTGAAATCACTCACCAAGGGAAGAGTCCCAAAGAGAGGGGGTTAGTTTATTTGCTGTGTTGCACTTTTTATTTTACTTAACAATGGCGGACTATAAACTGCTCCACTAAAGATACCTGGTTTTCTGAAAATGTACAAGAGCTGCTTGTACAAATACCTCTTTGAATGAACTGTGTGTGCATCACTGTATCGTTAGAGAACAGGCCTTACTAGCTAGCTAGCTCAGAGAATTGTTGCGGTTGACGTGTCTCTGGCTGGTTGGCTTGTTAGCAGTTAGCCCGTTAGCTAAAGTATTTCTGAAGCCATCCACACACAGTGATGTTGCCAAGTCTCCAGGATGTGGGGACCAACGTCACTGGGCCACGTTCTGGAACGAGCAGCTGCTGTGTCAGTCAATCATTCAGAGCAGGTGGGAGGAAACTGCAGGAAAGAAGACAACAGGGGTTAGCAAACAGACTCTACAGCAGGGGTGTCCTAACTACGGCGGGGGCCAACTGCGGCCCATGGTCTATTTTGAATCCGCCCTCAGCAAATTCAAATGTAAATGTAAAATATTGTACACTGTACTATTCATGTGTTGATAAGCCCACTTGTCAAATACATTTAGTCAATTCAAGTTGAAAACATTTTCTGCCTTCTTATGACACCCACACGGCGCGAAAATCCCTCATATCGACAACAACAACAATGATCCCGGTAGTCTTTCTTGAGTTTTTTTTAGCTTGTTGCTTAATTGCTCCAGAGTTCGGTGGTATGCAACGGGGCCAACTCCCGCTGCAGCTGCTGGAAAATAGCTTAAGACCGCGTTGTGCCGTCCAACTTCCTCTGTACCTCTTGCGTTGATCAAAGCCCGAGGAGGTCATTTGTCTCTTCAGTGGTCCACTGCCGCTTACATTTACTGGCATCCATCCTGGTTCGTAGTTGTGTGTGTTGCTGAACAGAATTTGCGGCATTTTGTTGTTATTGCTCAGGTAATCCCGCCCCCCGCCTCCGACGTAGGTGCGAAGTATTGGTTATTGGTTCTTGCCGGGAGGCCGAGTGGGGTCAGCTAAGAACCGGTTTTCGGTGCTTAGAGCCGGCTCCGCTGCGGTGGAAACAGGAAGAACCAGAGCTAAATCAGGCTGTAGCCCGGAACCAGCCCTGGAACCGATTTGGTGGAAAAGGGGCAAGAGAGAGAACCTTGACTGACTGATACAGAGATGTGGAGGAGTCAGGACTGAGCTTTGTCGGTCTCAGGCCATAACACAAACGTACAGAACTGAAATCATGACCCTCATGCAGAGGTAATAATACAATATAATAAAAAGTATTAATATGATTTGCACAGCTGAGCTCATTCTGATTTAGTATATTTTTGAAGGTTCAACTGATTGCAAATGGTTTGAATAAAATGTAAACTATTACAGACAATTTCACTTACAGAGTGATATTTGCAAGAGAGAACATCATGTCTGAGTAATGGCAGTCTAACTAGTCTAACTCTCCTAAAAAAGCGCTGAGAAATACAAAAATAATTCCTCACTGGCTTTAATATGTCATGTGCTTGTGGGCCCACCCAGAAGAGTGACTGCAGCCATTCGTCTTTTTTCATAAGCTATTTTATCGTGGGCTGTGTTGTGTTGAAAAGTACACACGTCCTCCCACACTGCCTCAGCTCCAGATGGAACACGGAGCCATCTTTACGCTACTTTCCAAACAAAGACTTTCAAACGTTTTCCAGACTGGATGGCAGCAGCCTTCTTGGATAATGTCTTGGCACCGTCACTTCACTTTCTGAAACATAAATAAGGCTGTTATGAGTTCTGGCTGGCAGGCGGTTCCTAAGCTGGCCTCCTCCCTTTGTCGTCTACACCGCCCCCTCCTGTCACATGCTCTTTTTTGAGTTTTAATGGCATTGCTTTATTTAACGTTTTGAAGCCCTGTAACACTCCCATGATATTCCTGCACAGACTTTAAGTGTCTCTGGGGTGAACGATGTGATTTATGGGGCTTTGAAAAGCAAAGCATTCATGAAAAGAGTTGCCTGATATTCATTGCACAGTATAACAAAGACACTCAAAGTGAATTTAATAATCATTTTAAAGGAAGCGGAGGAATAATTGTATAAAAAGAAATATTGAAAGTCAAGGTGGGAGAGGAGAGAGAAGGAGGAGAGAGGCTCCGTCTCTGGCCTGGATTACTATCATTATTGTAATGACTCTCTAATGTTTTCTTTCCTGGACCAGTAATTGTTACCAAGCCCGCTGTTCAGAGGTGCAGGTGGACAAATTGCTGCCGAGCATTACTTTCCAGTGAGGGGGGGGGGGGCATAATCATTCCCACCACCATCAGGCCTCAGACTTCTCCTCCTGTCACACTCTTGGCATTTGTGGCTGTTTCACCACACCATGAGCAACAGTCACATTTCAGCACAGGAATATGTTAGATTTGATGCTCCCTTTGGTACAAGTACTACCATTGTAAATTAACTTTTTTAAGTGATTTTATTTCTTTTCTAATTGAATTGCCAAGGTACAATCGAAACCAATGGGTTTCCAGTTTGCGACGGAAGATATATTCAGAGTTTCTGCTCACTTGAACTTGTAGATAACTTGAACTCACTGATAATATAAATCTTTTTAATATGGAAAGAATGCTGAGTTTTCCTGAGATGCTGCCATGTTCCCCTTCTCCAGCTCCCACAGCCATAGTCGTGGTGTATCTGCATGTATTGACCCTTTTAAACTTCCATGGCCCATATAACCCATGTGAACCCCCGCCCACCGCCACCTGCGGCAAACCGTCCATGACTCTTAAAAGCAGCCAGATGTTCCTGTAAGTCTGGGATTTCTACACATTTTCATGACAAGGGCTCGCAGAATTGAGGCAAATTAGTAAACGTGAGAGGATTTTAACTGTCAGGTGTGACGGCATATCTTGATTTAATCTATGAGAAAATATTTCAATAAACTCACCTAATTCATGAAATGAAAAGAAACACATTTGAACTCTGGAACAGCTACTCCCCAGAGAACATGTGCAGACTTGTTCCCTTGGGGATTTAAAGAAGTAGGAGGAGGAAATGATTGTTAAGTTAAAGAAGTGTTTGTCCTGCTTCCTCACTCAGAATCCCACCTGTCTTGCATTGCATGCTGGTCTATTTTATGTTACTGATATTGAACAAATTGATCTCTGTGCCTCTTCTGCAATGACAGTACTAAGATTGCTTATATGCACATTGATGGGATTTGCATGCAACCAATTGGAGGAAACCAATACTGAAAACCTACCATTACCTGTTCTCTTCGGCTGCAGAGGCCTTATACAAAATCTAGCCAAAGAACTATTCAAGGTTCCCAGCAGCCTTAGCAGAGACGGTATGTTCTTGCTGGACTTTAAACAGTACACAGAGTCATCGAGGTCCCCTAAAGAACTGGTTGCACGCTGCGATCCATTTTCAGACGTTAATGTGAGCGTGTTTCCCAGCAGCTTTCTTTCAGTCCCAGATGGTCCTTCGTTGAGTTCTTGAAAGAACCAACATCAAAAGGCGAATTCCACATCTTTTGAAAGTGTTGTAATTACCAGTGTGAAAGCAGCACATGTGTGGCGCAGACTGCAACCATCAAACACCTGATTCTAATCACCGCCATGCTGCACCCATCGCTGTGACACCAACAAAATAGCAAAGTAGGATATTAAAAACTCTATTGTTCTTAGAAAAGCACTAGCTATCATTGTTTATTTGTAATTACCAAAACTCATCTGAGTACATTGTTTTGATCCAGTCACTTTAAAATATGGGCACGGACATCATTTAAAAACGTGCCTGTCTTCAACACCACAAATAAAAACACAAGAATCTCATTTTGTCAAATGTGATGACAAAGGGGGAGGCTTTAGTTCTGCATTCTCAGACGAGACCACAACAACCACTGATAATCTGTAAATAGTTTTGGCGCTACACTTCCTAGAAAGCCTTGACAAAGTGTTGCTCTTCCTAAACTGATGACAGAAATATCTGGATCTTTAGCTACCAAGTGCTCTCCTGTGGTTCAGCTGCTAATTGCTAAAAGTCTGTATTTTGTCACAAAGAAAAAACATAACAAATCTGTAGAGCTCTTTATTCAAAGCCTGTTGAGCCGTGGTATGGCTCAGTTGGTAGAGCTGGTTTGGATCTGGCTCGGGACCATGTCCTCCCCTCTGTCTCCCTATTTCATATCTATCACTTTGATACAGGCACTAATTGCCCAAAAATTATTTGACACCATTTTTATTTATACACGGTTAAATATATTGGGTAGAGCAGCTTTCATTTTTATTCTTACCCATGGTTCAAATTGTACAAATCTGTAGAGTTATTTCGAAAAAATGTACAGTCAGAAAAGATATAACTGATGACCAGAAAAAGTATTTTAAAGTAACAGAAAGTTAAATCAGCTGTCTATTCACGTTTCACTTCTCATGCCATTTGAAAGTGTTCTCTTGGTATGCACAGTGATTGAAAATGCGTTTCTCTGCAGGGGTTAGGGTTAGTCACTCACATGTCCTCACGCAGCCCTGTCTTACTGTCCCTGTCCCGGGCCTCAGCAGGCTCACGGGACATGTTCCTGCTCAGTGACTCAGGCTGAACCATAAACCACAGGCCGTGTGCCACAACACGTTTCCATGCTCTCTCAGCGAGCAAACTTGCAAACAGCTGCACTTTCCATCAGAAGTGGTTTCTGGAGATGTGTTTTTTCCCCTCTCATCCTGAGGGGGGGCTGCAGATAGAAGCCAGCCCCTACACTCAGCTGTACGGTCCATGCACACGTTTATTAGCAGCACAGTCTTGAATCATGCAGTCTCAGATGTATTGCTGGTGGTGACAACTTGAAGAAGGTCGCCATGGCCTGGGGGGGGGGCTGACACAATCAGAGTGTTTTCTTGACCAATGAACTGTGGGATGAGTCACTTAAAATCATATTAAAATAATTAACTTTAGTAAGAAAGTTGGTCTGACTTTAGGTTTTAATGTGTGCAGATTGTTCAGTTATTGGGGTTTGAAAAGAGAACACATCAGCCATCTGTCCTCCTGACACATACTGTGTGTGTATCCACTTATTCACACAAGAAAACGTATGGGAACACAGGATTTATTTGTGTTTACATTATGATAAAGTTGTCAGTTCCTGAGGCTAATTTGAAGGTAAATACTTACTACTACCCATAAGGCTTCTGGTGTGAAACAGGAAGCAGCATCAGAGTGACCTCTAGTGGTTTGGATTTGGGGAGACAAAGCTAATATTTTCTCCAATGCAACACAAGCAGTGCGTTTTAAACCCATATGAAACAAATATTCTAATATGTTTAGCTGCAGGTTCAACATGTTATATATTGGTGCAGTGAGAGAAACCTATTTGTATAGGCAGTGGAATACATGAGTGGTTGAATAATTAATAAAAGACCACTATTTATGTCTGAGGAATTGTTGACAGAATATTTATGACATTTCTTTGTGCTTGCAATGACTTGCAGTGAGAGAGTAGAAACATGCTTTGTTGGTTGGCACAAACTGAGTGTTAATCATGCTTTCACACATGCTTTGGTGAATTTGAAGATTTGAAAGGTGTCTGACTGGTCGTTGCCAACCGACCAACACTATAACATATAAATAACTCCACTTTCATTCCTTTCTTTAGTCGAGTCACCAAAGTTCATTTAAAGATCAATGAGTTTCTCCTACTTTACTATGTGAGATAACCAGAGTGTGTTGAGGTTAAATTCTCTCCGTTTTTTCTTGTTTACTCTCTAATTGCCTATAAATTGCCTCAGTCTGATCAATAGTGCTGGTGCGATGTTAAAAGCTGGATAGCGGCTGATGCGGGGCCTAATGAGTGTGATGTGTGCTAAAGACACAGGTCAGATCGGCATCACCCCCCTCCATAATGAACCCCCTGCTGAGGGACATGTTTATAAGGGAGAAGATATAGACAGTTTGCTGTGAGCTTCAACATGCTCTCTCATTTAGATTTAAAGTTGTGCTCTGATGATCAATGGCAACAACTTTTACACAGGGGCAGTGAACTATTGCAAACAAGTTTTTTCAGTGGAGTCTCTCAGCCCCGAAAGTTAGTCCAACTCGGGGGCCAACTATTTGGCCCGTCGGCCCCAAAGGATGCTGGGGTGGAGCAGCATAGGAGGGCAGAGAGTTGTTGCAGAACCTACAACAATTAAAGATCACATTCTTCATTAAACATGCCAAGAAAATACACATCATTTTTTTTTTTCTAAATCTTGTTATTGGTCAGTCAGACTAGCTTCAATCCATCATGCATAGAATACGAGACAAACGTCATATTATACAATCCTTAATTGACAGCGCTACAGCCAAACATTGTGAATTGAAACTGAAAAATATACATTTATATGGAAAAATGCATCAGGTGATGTTCCTTATGAGAGCATCAGACAGTTTCAAGTTGTTAAGTTTTAAGTCGTTGTTCAATTAAGCGGAACGTTAGAATAATAGCAACATGAGCATTGTCCTCTGTTCTGAGACGTAAAAGATGGAGTCGTGACGTGGCTCCTCGGGCTCGTGACGTCACGACCGAGGAGTCGTGACGTGGCTCCTCGGGCTCTGGTCGGTGGACCAGCACACTAACTGATTTCAGAGGAAAAGGGGGAACTGTGACATTAGCTTGTTCGTGTTCCTGCTCCTCTCAGGACTCAAACACTTGTTTACCACGATTAAATCCAATTAAGTGTTAGGGTCATGTGACCTTTGTTTATAACCTTGTCTGCTTGTAAGTGGACAGTGTGGACCTCAAAGAATAAAAGAGCCTACATTTAACTAAATGTTAGCAGATTGGCACGGTTTACCTTCTTTTGTTCATTTAAGCCAGTTTTAAACAGACATTTCTAACATGTTATCTTTCTAGTCATCAGTTTCCCTCAGCTGTGATTGGCTGCTGATGATGGCTTGATGTTATGTTGCTCATGGTTAATCAAAGTAATATGAAATTCTTTCCACACACATTGAACAAAGAAAATAGGCCTTCACAATAGTCAAAGAAATCCAAACTGTGAGGCAAAACTCAAATTAGATGATAAGCAAACTTGGGTCGTTTTCTTTCTGTTGTATTATCCGTGTAATCATTGTTTGATTGTTGTCACACAAGGGATCAAACTGCCAACCTTCTTGTTGCCAGACAGCAAAGACATTTCCCCCCCCCCCCCCACAGGTCTGCTGTGACCACACGGTAATCCTCCGGTGGGTGTTCAGGTTCAGCTGCTACGCGCTGCCACAACTCATCCGTGACAAAGCCCTCAGATTGGAGGACAGTTATCTGGACTGGGGACGAGAGGTTGACCTAAATTGTCTCACCAGAGAGGGGAGTCCACCCTTCAGGCAATCTCCCACTCCTCCCTTCAATGCATTGGAAGTCCCAGCGGCCCCCCCGCTCGGCTCGGAGAAGGCCTCATCTATCAAATGGGGCGGACAGGAGAATGAGGTGATCCTCCGATGTCCTTCAACTTTCAAATGACAAAGAACTCAAGAGGAGAGCTTCCAGTCTCCAGGCCGGTCTCTAAACCTACCAATAACAGGCAGAGACTTAAAGTGCCAGTGAAGTGCATTTTTTTGCGCCAAAATGAAATGGCAGTTTCATTTCTTACATATAATTGTACCTGTTCATGGCTAAAATAATTTTTTAGGAAGTGCGAGGGACGAGATAAACATCGCAAATTTTTCATCCCGTGAACGGCCGTCTGAGCCTACCGCTGCTGCAGACGATAGCGGCTGTGACGTCACAAGATGGGCCCAGTTGTGATTGTAAACATGGCGGAGACTTCGGAAAGTGATACTGGTGCGAGAGAAATTAGTGATTTTGACAGCTTTTCGGACAGGATAGATGAGGAAAGTGGCCATGGAAGTCAATTTAGTTGAGGACAATATTTTGTCATAGATCTAGAGTAGATCTACACACAGGATTGGCCATCACCTGATCATACATTCATCTGTTCATAGCATGATGCAACATTCATGTTCACATGCAGTGTTGTGCTAGTTACTGAAAACCAGTAACTAGTTACAATTACTAGTTACTTCACTACTTACACCAAAAAGTAATGCGTTACTGTGAAAAGTAACTTTTTAGTTACTTAAAAAAGGGCACCCATTAATGCCCTTATACTGTAGCCTTCATTTCAGTACTGTTATTGCATCGGAGAATAATACAACCTGTTGATCAACTTGACATGCATTTGCATCACTGAACTCTGCTAAGCAATGTGGTCTATACAAACACAAACACAAAGATATGTTTCAAAGTGCCAATCCAGCCGCTGTTGCTTAGGTGGAGGTGGAGTGGCGTCGGATGAGTCTGGGTCTGTGGTCTTAGCTACTAGCTTCGTCCCAGCATGTTGTTTCTGCAGATGTTTCAACAGATTTTAATTGCTGTTTTGGGCAGTCGATAGGATCTTTGACCCGCCAAGACACAACTTACATTTAACTAAAACGTTCTTTTCTTTGTGCTCGACAAAAGTGAAATAGTGAGAATATCTCCAGGCGGAGAAACTCGACTTGAGCTCTGCCGCCGCCATGATAGTCTTGTTAGTAAACACAAACACAGTGGCCTTTATTTTTCATAAACAATCTACGAATCTACGAAACAATGACACCAGCCACTCACCTTCATCTTTTGGGAACAGAAACATCGCCACTTCGGCAGAATTGACATTACCACAGCCAGCGGCAATGCATCGCTTCCCGTGTGTTTTTCCTCCCTTTTTCTTCACTGTCGCCTCCATTGTCAGGTTTCCTCGATTGGCAATCACTTCCAGTCGACTGCGAAACACTTTCCAATAAAATACTCGCTCAAAAACGTTGGTAAATTCGACTTTGAAACAGAGACAAAATGAACGGTGGTGAATGTAAACACTTCGGCTGAGCCCATCTTCTGACGTCACGCAGTAGATCGCAAGCCACGCCCACGAAGGCGGAGGTCGACTGCGGATTTCCCAGCGGAAAATTCCAACTCGTCAAATTCGTTGCTATTCCAACATCTTTGATATGGGTTCCAATGGACAATTTTGGTCATTACTATACGTATTAGCATAACAGATCATGCACCGGCGCACACTTCACTGGGTCTTTAAAGACGTCTCAATTGAAGCTCTCCTTGAAGGGATCTTCTGCTGTACACTTTGTGTTTGACATCATTCTTACTATGAAGCCAACTGATTAGGATCAGATCCATTCTACTCTATGCTGATGTGATACGGTGTCACTTACTCTGACAGACCAATAGGAGTGCCTTGAGCAAGGCACCGGACATCCCCCTCCCCCCCCAGTCCCATTGCTCCCCGGGCGCTGTACAATAGCTGCCCACTGCTCCTAGTACTAGTCCTGGCACTAGGATGGGTTAAAAGCAGAGAACACATGTCACTGTGTGTGCTGTGTGCTCTGCATGTCTGACCATTAAAGAGGGTTTCATCCCTCCAATTCTATTCTATTCTATTCTATAGGAAGTCATCCCAACACTCAGCTCCACAGAGTGATCCAACATCTGTCAGCTCTCCGTTTTGGGGTTATTCTGTATCCTGTGTATTTGTATATTTATATTGTTTATTCAATATATATACTCTATCGATATATATATCCTTCATTATTGATATGTATATCTTTATTGTTTGTATTCTGTTCTATTTTTTATATATTAATTGTATTATGTTAGTTGAAAGCAATAATATTAAGTTGAACCTAATATTTTTTATTTAAACCTAGTATTATTGCTTTCAACTATTCAATACAGTTACGTGAAATCAGTTGGCATGATACATTCAATTCAAATCAACGTTTCAGTTTTCAGGGTAGTTGTATTTCTCTTCAGGGTGTTCTTGTATTCTGTACATTCTGTAAATGTATATTGGTCGATGTTGTCTTGTTTCCTCTTTATTGTTTGTCCCTCCTTTGTTTGCTTATACTCTTTCTGTTTTCTGTTTCCTTTGTTTGTTTTCTTGTGTTTCTTGCGTTTCTCTTCTATTTCTGTCCTGTCCTTGCTTTCTCGACAGGTTCCTCAGCTTTAATTCAGTCTATAGAGTTTGAGACTTTCAAAGGGACTCAGAACTTGTCAAGGTCAGCAGAGGTGGCTGCTGGGATATATTAATGAGCCTGCGCCTTCAGGGAGAGTTAATGAAAGGGAAGCAGCTCTGCTCTTACCCCAGGACATTGTCCAGCGGTTGTTATGTTAATCACTTAGGCCTAATTAATACCATGCATATCATTAGCAAAATGGGGATTCAAATGCCAGCATGTGTTAATTACTGTTGTAGAAGTCATCTACAGTGAATGGTGACCGCCTGCCAGCCCTCTCATGTGAGCTGGAAAAGTTTCCAGAAATAATGGAGAGGAGAAAACATACAGCCAGCAGCAGCTTTGTAATATAACATATAACACAAAATGCCTATTTCTCTCAAATATTGTTCAAAAACTTGTCTAAATCTGTTTTAGTGAGCACTTTTCCTTTGCCGAGATAATCCATCCACCTCACAGGTGTGGCATATCAAGATGCTGATCAGACAGCATGGTTATTGCACAGGTGTGCCTTAGGCAGATTTAATCATTTCTGAACAATATTTGAGCGAAATAGGCCTTTTGTGTTCATAGAAGAAGTCTTAGATCTTTGATTTCAGCTCATGAACAATGGGAGCAAAAACAAAAGTGTTGCGTTTATATTTTTGTTCAGTGTTTAAAACATATATATATATATATATATATATATATAAGAGTATGCACAGGTGTGTATGTATATATACATATATGCATTTTTTTATTATTATTTTGGATGGCTTTATCACACACAGAGGAATTGACAATAAAGTTGACTTTGACTTGGTATACTTGTTTTTCCTAAAATTGTACGTATGTTTCTGTATTTTTACTGTTAAACTCAAAACCGGTACTATAATGTTACACAGGATGTTTGACAGTATCAAGTGTGTGAGGTTTGTGTGCGTGTGTGTGTGTGTGTGTGTGTGTGTGTGTGTGTGTGTGTGTGTGCAGGGGCGCCGTAAGGGGGTGAACAGTTAGGACGATTCTAAGGGCCCGTGACTGACAGGGGCCCAAACAATTTTTAGAACATTAAGAAAAAAATGTTTAAAGTGGACCTATCATGCTATATTTGAATAATATATGGTAGGGCCATACCTATATAAAACATGTCTGTGAAGTTTTTTTTTCAAAATACCAAACAGATCATGCATTTTAGCCATGCCTCATTTCGCTCTATTTGCTCTTTCCAGCCCTGTTTTTGCAAGGGCTGATTCTGTGAGAAGTCTTCTTCGCTGCTTTTGTGGCAGACTACAGCGCCACCTACAGGCCTGGCATATGTACTACAGCGCCTCCAGCGCTTTCGAGCGGCAATGGCCGTGCCTGTCTCCTCCTGATAGGTGGAGAGTTGCCCATATAGACGGAGCTCCCCGTTTCTGACGTCAGAACAATTTCAAATCTGTATCAGTCTGTATCAGCTCCGTTGCAGCCCCGTTTTTAGAGATTTGGGTACGGAGGAAAAGAGAGAGGGTTGTGTTTTCTGACACATATTCATGTATAAAAGACGTACAAAAGTGCATTTTGCATGATAGGTCCCCTTTAATGGCGCGTTTCCACTACAGCGCGGAGCCCGGCCTCGCTCGGCCTCGCTCGGCCTCGTTAGGCCTTGTTAGGACCAGCTCACTTGATGGCGCGTTTCCATTACAGTTTAGGAACTGGGGCAGTAACTATAGTAACGCAGTGTAAGCGGAGCGATCGGCTTTTTGGTGGGCGGAGTCACGCTGCTTAAAACTGCCGTGACGACTTATTTGTTAGAAGTGAGCTTTAGAACAGATAGGGACACAACGCTTTCAAGCAAATAACAGAGCGTTAGAAAAAACGTACCATGCAGAGACTCCAGTAACGCCGTTGCAGAGTCCAGGCCTCCATCCCTCCCAACGCTAGCCGGTCTATGGCCGTAAATGGTGTCCATTAGCTCAAACCACTTCCAGTTTTTCCTACTGGCACCACTCGTGTTGTTATTATCTTTGACCAAGCGATATTCACTCTTCATCTTTTTGAGTTTTTCCCTACACTGCACGACAGTCCTCGAGTAGCCGCTTGTGGACATCTGTGTAGAGACCTCCTGAAATACTTTAATATTGCGAGTTGTCCCGTCGAGCTCCCGCTGGATCTTATCATCTGCAATGTAATGTAGGAACGTCGTCACTTCCTCGACCAACCACGGCGTGCTTTTCTTTGCCATTTTAGCTCCTCTGTTGACAAAAATGCTGTTTATAAAAATGCTGCAAGCTTCGCTATATATATATGCGACGCTAGGGATTATCTCGCGCGCCGATTGTGACGATTCTCTCTGACCAATCAGCAGTCGAGAGTGTTGACGTCACAACTCAGCCTGGTTGTTCCTGGCCCTAGAACCACGATTTTATGAGGCCAGAAAAACTGGAATTAGGACCCGCCGGCCGGTACTAGGCCAAGTGGAAACGCAACCAAAATCGGGCCGCTGACGTCACAGCCCTCTTAAACCGGGCTCCGCGCTGTAGTGGAAACGCGCCATAAGTAACCAATGTGATATCTTTTCATGGGGCCCAAAATCCCTGGCGGCGCCTCTGTGTGTGTGTATGTGTATGTGTGTGTGTATGTGTGTGTGTGTGTGTGTGTGTGTGTGTTTCAGGGGGATTTCCTGATATAATCTCTAGTCCTTTCATTCCTAATGAACGTCATTCAGAGTGCCACAAATCCCTTGATTTACTGTTGTGTTTGAGACGACGTGGGAAAGCCAGCTCTCTCCTTTCCTCTTTATTTGTAGGTAAATGTTCAAAAACACAGTCCAGAACTTACAGAGCAACAACAATTAAACAACCTAAAAGCACAACGTTTTTTTTGTGCACAAATCTGTCAGACTTTCTCTTGTACTATATATACAACCCTAACCCAAACTTTTGGGAGGTAATGAGCTAATGAGGTAAGGGCTATTGAAATATTTGTACTGGTAAGTTTATTTATCTAAAAATAATGATCTATCTCAATTATAAAAAGTGATACAAATATAAACTGTGGGTTATCCAAAGGAAAGTGAGAAAAGCTTTTTTGTGTTTTGAGTGGACCAAGCATTATTCAGATGACCTTGCTTTGGGACAATCAAGCAAAGAGTTGTTCAAATGATAGTGATACAAATATAATCCCTGCCAACTTCAAAACCTTAATTAATTCTTAACTAGCACACATCATTAATTGATACCCACGCCCCCTCTGCAGCAGCCTCACACAGGGCTTCCTGCTGGGGGGGTAATTGTCAGGTTGGAGGGCCTTCAGAGGATTCTGCTGTGAATTCTAATGATCCCAACTTTCCTCCGCTGTCACTGTGGCCTGTTACTATCTAATGAACTAGACTAAAGTATGATAAAACTCTATCTACTAATAATACAAGCAATAAGTGTGACTGCAACCAGCTGCAGCTTTTATAAGGCTAAACTGCTAATTATGCTAACACCTCTATTGTTATACAACTATATCTTTATTAAAAGTAACCTGTACTTTATATAAAACCTGCACTGTTGGTACAAATGACCTGCAGACGCAAATACACACTAAAATGTAAATATATTTAACAATCCTAACTAAAATGTATACAGTATTCATTCAATATATATTCTGTAAATGAGTCCTCATGAACCTGTCTTCAGATGTCAGCTGATAAACAAAGATGGCCGTCTTTAGATGTGCACTTCTGTCCTCCATCAGCTCAGTGTGATATAATATATATATCATATAATAGTTATCCTCAGGCTGAAGGAGAGGACTCTATTTTGATTCTCTTTGTGCAAGTGTTTCCCCAGAGTACTGGAGATGGGGCACAAAAAAGACCATCTTAGCCGAAGGATGCCATGGCGACCAGCTTCTCCACGTCGACTTCTTTCTTTCCAAAGTCCTTGAGAAGCACATGTCAAATATTTCCCCCTGAAGCTCGTCCCTGTGCACGACCATGCATGGTCTTCTTTATAAAATGAAGCCAGAAATATCAATATCTCAGTACCCCCCCCCCCTAAAGAGCAGACACCTTAAAACTTCACAAAGGCAGATGGGGGTCCTTGCACCGCGCTACAACTAAATGTGGCATTATTCTAATTAAGTAGATGAGTTCATTAGTGCTCTGGGGCTCCTGTGCTGTCTGCAGCAGGTCAGTGAAGGCCTCACTGGATCATCCTCATTAAATCTCAGTGTGCGCTGCCTCTTAAACAGATGGAGAAATGGAAGTCAGCTCCATTCCTGCTCGTACCTTTGCTCAGACCCAGCACTCACCAGGAACAGGCCTCAGTGAAATCCATTTAATTATATGTATCAATAAAACAGCACCGGCAGCTGTTTCCAAGTTGGGATTCAATGCCCTGATGAGTGGACACCACTGCCATCTAAAGGATGAAGATAGTACTGCAGCCATGATAGGATGACAGCTCTGTGACACATGTCATTAAGGTAGCAGCTGCAGCACTGATAATAGAGGATCAATAATGTAATGACTACCTTATTAGTAGATGTGTGTTAACACACACGTGCTGTGCTGTAAAGTGCTGCATTTATTATAATTATTATATTACAGGATATTGACTTTTCGCCCAAAGCTACTGTGCCCTTTTGTTTATGTATATATACACTGTTTATTTAGATTGGTATATTAGAGAGTATTCTAATAGTGTGTATTCTTAGATACTCTTCTGAATATATGTATTTTCTCCTCTGAATATGTATATATTTGCTTTTAATGTTTGTTTAATTTTATTTGTATATTATTCTATTTTTAAGAAATAATGTAACTCTTGTAAGATGAATGTAAAAAATGCTGCTGTGAGCTGCACGAATACAGTACGTTTGTATCTTAAATGGATGGAATAACTGTATAAACCATCTGTGTAGTGTTGGAGCATCTTTCCGTTTCATTGTTTCAGTCCACAGCCTGCTGAGCAGCACATCTCAGAATCAGCCAGCAGCTGGTGAACAAAATATTTGTTGCATGTTTAAGAAAAGAGAATAGTTGATTAAAGCAATACTTCACTTTTTTTTTAATCAAACACTTCACTTTGTTTTACAATAACCCACGTACCTGAACTCTTGAAGTAACTCCTGTGTCCCATGCCTTCATGGTGAATGGAAAATCTAAAGTTGGAGAAAGGTCTTGATGAATTGTGGTAGTTTTGAAACATGTTTATATTCTAATCGTGTTTTATTTTTTTATCTCTCTTTACTTTTGCTGTAAAAAAAAAAAGTCCCCTCTGTGGGACAAATAAAGGTATTCTGATTCTAATATAGTTTTGTTGTCGTGAAACACAACCTCAATTGACTTTAACTCTCGAGATAGAATTCTTAGCTCACCCTTGATGTATGCGAGAAAATGAGGTGTGTCGAGGTGAGTCATTGAAGAAACACTCCCTTTGATGGTGAAGTATTCCTTTAAACCGTCAGGGCGTAGCACTCCAGTAACAGTAGCCATTAAGCATCCTGGAAGAGTTATGGTCTTAATTGAAACTGTTGCCATGGAGTTCTTTACCAGCTCTGACTGCAGTAGTTTAGAGGGGATATATTTCAATAAGATTTACAGTGGGTTTGTGGCGAGGACTTACTCATGTCCTTGGTATTTCTCAAATCCTGGCAACAAAAGACAGTATGACATCTTACACATTCACCATATTGTTCCGGATGTCTAATTGTATCAAACATGTTTAGATATTTGATATGTGCTCCACTCCAGCAGTAATTCTATTGTTTAAAACCATTTCTTTATTTAGCCAACTTGTGAATACATATTATTTTCTTCAGTTGTGTTCTTGTCACATGAATCCCACTGCCTCGAGGCTGCGTTCATCATTAACCTTCCCAAATTAATCCACTTTGCTCGTCGTCCCACACACTCATCTTGTGTTCTGAGATAAGTGGCTTATTCCAGTCCGGCAGCAGACACACACGGACTGTGATTATAATGCAGAGGGTGTTGTCTTGGAGATAGTGGTGGATGGGGGGGGGGGGATTATGAGGCTAATTCCTGTATAACTTTCTCCCTCATTAATCTCAAAGGAGGGATACGAGATTCTCTAAATGCTAATGTCCAATAAAGATGTCAGCAGTGACATTTTACAGTGACGGCGCAGATGTGAGCGGAGTGATCCGTGTTGTTGTGGAAGAGCTTTCCTCACTCTAATCTAAACTCGGCTCACTTCACTTCGTCTCTGGGGATTACACATCATTGTGTTATGATCAGCATATTTATGCTTTGTTGGCAAGTCATGATATAAACATTTTGTCCTAAGGTTGAGTTTCTTGTCCTCACAAATAACTAACTTTTTGAAGGTCTCGGATTGTTTTCAAACTCAGGTTGATTTGGTTTCATTTAATCACAATGTTTACAGGAAATGAGTGGATGTCAATGTGGCAAAAAGATGAGGAGCAAACAGTGGAATACATCCTCCAACCTCAAGGTGGTTCCAGCAAACATCCGTGGACGAAACATTAATCCTGTATTTCCTTAAAAGCATCTATTGATCAATAAAAAACAAATGACGTATAAATCACTGAGGCCTTCTGTTATAATTCACTTCCAGAGCAAAAGCCCTCCTTCAAATCCCTTTGTAGAGGATTAGTTTAACAAAATGAAGGTAGATTATGAAATGTACTGAAACTACTTCCTTTGCTCTTCTGTTCCAAGGACGCATCACTTAGAGAAAATCCCTGGTGAGGGGATTAGATGGTGTCCGACACGCTGCCCCTCGATGCTGAGCAGGAACTGGATGCTGCCAAACTTTCCTCAGTGTCCTAGAGAGCGTGAGCACACTAAAGGTTTGTATTATATCGATCTCTGCTCTCATGATCTCTATAGGCGAACTCTGCGTCCTTGGAGCCGTGCGGGATTCTTCCGAACGGAGCGTGGTCGTTGGAACACGAGTCGAACACTTCGTCCACTATTTTCTGCGCCTTCTCCGCGCTGATCTTCCTCACAGCGAGGATGGAGCGAAGGGCGCGGCCTCTGACACACTCCTGTCCCAAGAAAAACATAATGTCAGTGTTCAGATTATCACATCATCCTGATACATCCCAGAGAAGGTCCGCTGTCTCCGGTACCTGATGGTGCTGCTTCATGCCGAAGTTAAATCTGGACACTTCTGAGCTGAAGGAGCAGTCTCCACTCAGGTTAGCCGCCCGGATCTGAAAAGATCACACAGAAAAGTCCTTGTACAATCAGTGTTGGAGCTATATATTGATTGAAATGATTTAAAAGTAAAACCTTTATTTTCTTGCCGTTTTCGTTCATCGTAAATGTATCTTTTATTTTAGTGTAATTTAAGTTAATTGAAGTAGTTGTTCTATGCTTTTATTTTGAAGGCAGCTTTGGGCACTGGGTGATATGTTCCTATTGGAGACAGGTGGTGGTGGGATTAGCACAGCAGTAACAGTAGAGCCATAGGAAAGGCTGCAGGACAAGGAAAGGTGAAACCATTGTTAATTAGACTTTGTTAAAATAGGATCGTTGAAATAAATGTAGGGACCGACGTTCTTGCCTGGACTTGGATCATTCCCTGCGTAAGATTGTCTAGCTGGTGCCTCAGCGGCAGTATTCATTTTGAGTTTGAATGATTAAGTCTTAATGATTTTCGCCGCTACAATCAGCAAGAAAAATGTATAGGTCAGCAGAATAATTATATGAGAAAACTATTTAAAAACTGCCTCCTCCAGTGATTTAAAGTAGCTTTAGGTTTGAGGCTGCTGAGACCATACACACTCACAGGCTGACTAAGTGTTTATCAACCTTGTAATGAGAAACAGCCACCACCAAATACAGTAAGTAACATTTGGTAAAACTATCAAGCCCAGCTGAGAGAGGGAATGACTTTTGTAGGAGCCAAAATGTCTTACTATAAATGTCTTGTTTAAACATATGACCTGTATACTTTTGCCACATTATCCAGTAACTGCTAGAATCCACTTCAAGACACTGGTACTAGCGTACCATGCTGTGAATGGATCTGGCCCTTCCTACATCCAGGACATGGTTAAACCATACACCCCAACACGTGCACTCCGCTCTGCATCGGCCAAACGGCTCGCTGCACCAGCACTGCGAGGGGGACCCAAGTTCCCATCAGCAAAAACACGTCGGTTTGCTATCCTGGCTCCAAAATGGTGGAATGAGCTCTCCATTGACATCAGGACAGCAGAAAGCTTACACATCTTCCGGCGCAGACTAAAACTCATCTCTTTCGACTCCACTTCGAGCAATACAATTACTAACAAAGCACTTATATACTAACAAAGGACTGGCTTATCTAAAGCCTGTTGAGTAGCACTTGAAATGTTTTGGCTCTATGAAACCTGATGTACTTATATGATTCCGTTTTCTTCTAGTTTGTATCTTCTTGGTCGAATGCACTTATTGTAAGTCGCTTTGGATAAAAGCGTCAGCTAAATGCAATGTAATGTAATTATATATTAATTTTGTGCTTGGTTTAAGTAAATTAATTATTATTATAATTTTTCTGACAAGCCAATATGGAGCCTGGCCCAGCTACACCCCCTTTTCCCCATGTACCTTTATACGGGCAGTAAAGCAGGTAGAGCAGTATCACGGTTTTTGACAGCATTTTTTCGGTATAAATATGCCTCCTTTATTAAACCTTTTATTTTTTGGGGTACTTATACCCAGCTATTTTGGGCTGTTCTACAAAAAATATTGTGCTTTGAAAGCGTGGGATCCTCTTCTTTAGTTTGGACTGCCATCATATCAACTGCATCGTCTCCTGGAGACTCAGGGTAAGTCTGCCGTTTGGATTGTCTTTACATCCTGCTTTTAAAGAGTATTGGCAGAATAAACTGCTTATTGGAAATGTGAGTGTTTTGGCAATTTGTGTATACATTAATGTCAAAGAGCAATATTTTCCACACAATGGCAAATATTCAGAGACTAATATTAAACTAGATCACCAACTAGCCACAGCTTCAGCTGCACATAAATACAGGCAGACACTCAGTCTGACCTCAGAGCAGGCCAGGTGCCTCAGGTTGTTGAACCAGTCCACGTGAGCCCGGCAGTGGTCGAAGGCATGGATGAGCTCATGTGTGACCACCCTGTTCATGTGGGACTGCTGGTGGATGTTGTTCTGACACAAAACGATCTTCAAACAAAAAAACATCTCATTATCCTTGAGCAGCAAACTCTTAACATGATCAGAACCTCATCTTTATTAGTGTGCACATCTCCTACCTGAGAAGACGCCACGTCAAAGCCCCCGCTCACCGACCCATCACAATCTTCACAGGCAAAATGCCGGTCTCTGATAACCTTGCTGTGTCAGAGGAGGGCGTAGAGTCATCATGATGTACTTTACAGATGTGGATTAATGATGTGAAATATAATCAACTCTTAAATCAGACTTTAGTTACACCTGGAGTAAATTGAACTTGTACTTTTACTTAAATACCAGATCTGAGTACTTCTCCCCCTCAGTTTATATATTTCATTCTAAATGATACTTACCATCCCGAACTGTTCATGGCACTGAGGAGCAGTTTGGCGTACGGACCTGAGAGAGACAGAGGAGTTAGAGCTGAATGTGGATCAATGACAGGAGCCACTGAGAGCTACATGTGGCTAACGCTACCTGCTGCTACTCTGACAGCCAGCTCCCAACATGAACACAGCAGGAGGATGTGAAATGAACAACACATGAGACAGAAAGCAGAGAAATCAGCTGTCCCTGCTGACAGGACACCAGCTTGCTAAAACACTCACTGGTTTGCATTGCGAGCTTCAACATGATCTCACACTTGAATTGGGAAGTGAACAGGGACTTTACGAATGATTTCTCATTCTTAGGCCCCGTGTTTCTCTCCGGGAATAACTCGTATCCATATTCCTTCTCTTGTTTAGACTGGTCCATTGTGTGGAGTGTTAGCAGGACTTAGCTACAGCTAGCAAGCAGGAGAGAGGTCATCACTGTTTTGTAGATCACGTGATCGCAAAAGGTCAAAGGTAAAGAATGGAAATGGTTAGTTATCATTTAATTTCCATCGCTTTTATATCATAAAGTACATAAACAAAACAAACTCCAAAAGTAAATTAAAATCATATTTTACAAACACAGTTTTGTTTTAATAGTATACGGTATAGATTGTCTATTCATACCGTGCAGGCAAGACGTCAACTTCAAGCACCAAAACAACTGAGCCATTAGACGTGTGCAAGCTGTCTGTAGAAACTAGAACATAACCGTTTTAACACGACACGTCGAAAAGGTCCTGGCTGTTTTGTAAGTATATATTTTTTTACATTTTGTTTTGTTTTGTGAGGTGAGTTTATAGTATAGTGGGTCGTGTTCTACGGTCTACCCATGGCATGGATGTATAGGGTCTACCGGTCTACCCCATGGATGTATAATAAGAAGGTCTACCCGCACCCATTTCAGTCAGTTTGCGATTTTAGTTTTGTAGTAAGTGAGTGTTCGTAGCATAGAAGATCTTCGTTTCAACCAGCGCAAAGGCTGCTGGTACTCGGCTGTCATGGCTCCGAACGTAAACAGAGAGTTATAAATACCGACACATTTTACTTTAGTATTTAGCCAAGTTAACTGCAGGGACATTAGAACTGTAACTGTCAGGCAGAGAAACACGTCACAGGTACTTTAGAGGGTTCAAGGGTCTACAGGGTCACTTGAATGTACTTTATTTGCTCTAAATGTTTAGTATTTGTGCTAGCTACGTTAGCTATCTAGCTGCTAGCCTCACGCGCATGGCAGCATGATTCTCGTGTTTTCTACAAGGTAAACATTTCTGAAAAACGAATGTGTGTTTGGCAGGGAGAAACATGTCCGCGGGAAACAAAGCCATTGAGTTACAGCTCCAGATGCGGCAAAATGCGGAGGATCTGCAGAGCTACATGTCCGAGCTGCAGAGCTGGGAGACGGACATCAAGAAGAGAGACGAGGAGCTGAGGACCGGAGGACTGCAGCAGGACCAGGTCTGTCTGTCTGTCTGTCTGTCTGTCTGTCTGTCTGTCTGTCTGTCTGTCTGCACATCTGTCTGTCTGTCTGTCTGCACATCTATCTATCTATCTATCTATCTATCTATCTATCTATCTATCTATCTATCTATCTATCTATCTATCTATCTATAGTGGTTGAAAGTAACTAAGAACATTTACTCAAGTATTGTACTTGACATACATTGTACTTTACTTGAGTATTTCCATGTAATGCTACTTTATACTTTGTGCATATAAAAGCACACAATATGCTGATCTGGTATAATGCAGTAGCGTAGTACTAATATAAACAGTATAGTAAGTATATTCATTTGATTCACATCGAGAAAACCACACAACTAAAATGCTATTACATGTACAAAAATAAAACTGGATAATATAATACCCTAACAATAAAACACTGTGAAAACATCCATTCTGCTTAACCAGTACTTCAGCTGATAATACCTTTCTACTTCTAAGTAAGTACCATTTTTAAATAAGGACTTTTACTTAGTTTAAGACCATAGTATTTGTACTTTTACCCAAGTAATGGATCTGAGTACTTCTTCCAAGACTATCTATCTATCCATCCATCCTCTCTCTCTCTCTCTCTCTCTCTCTCTCTCTCTCTCTCTCTCTCTCTCTCTATGGAGCAGGTCATGTTCTGGCTGGTCTTCAGGTGTTAGCAGCTTGTTGTCTCTGTGTTATAGAAGAATCTCCCACCTGTGCGCAACATAGACTACAAAACAAAAATGAGGGAAAGAAAGAAGAAGAAGAAGAAGAAGGAGCCAATGAGCAACGGAGACGCCAAGGCAGGGGAGTCAAAGGACGCCTCCAGGATCAAAGCATACGACTATAAATCATGGGACAAGTTTGACGTGGTAGCTTAAGCATCCTAATCAAATCTCAAATGGTCTGGTGAGGTCATAGAGTAGTTCACTCAGTATCTCTTCTTCTGTGGTGGCAGGACCAGGCTCTGGCAGAGATGGATAAGGAGGAAAGTCCTGCAGAGTCCAATGAGTCGGACTCTGAGGAAGCTGACCGGGACAAAATGCTGGCTGAGAAAGAAAAGGTAAGCACGGCAATAAAACGCAAGTGAAGAGAAGAAGACTGTTTCCTAAAGCAGATTATATTTGTGTTTTCAGGGTAATGCGTTTTTCAAAGAGGGAAAGTACAATGATGCTGTGGAGTGTTACACCAGGGGGATGGCTGCAGACCCCTACAACCCTGTGCTGCCCACCAACAGAGCCACCTCCTTCTTCAGACTGAAAAAGTGAAAAGCATAGACAATAACAAAATCAAGGCTGCTGTTTTGCACACAAAATATGTATTTCAATAGTTTGAATACATGTAACAGTATGCAGCCCGTCTGTGTTGTTCTGAAAGAGTGTGTTCCCCCAGGTATGCTGTGGCAGAGTCCGACTGCAACCTGGCCATCGCTCTGGACAGCAACTACTTCAGAGCGTATGCTCGGAGAGGAGCAGCGCGGGCTGCCCTGAAGAAATATGAATCTGCATTAGAAGGTGATAAACTGTTCAAAGGATTAGGCCTTCTGTTGTGCACACTGAGGTCACAATGTGATTATGTTTCTGTATAGATTACGAGATGGTTCTCAAGCTCGACCCAGGGAACGTGGAGGCACAGAATGAAGTGAAACATATCACCGAGGTGAGCGTCAAAGCATCATTTCAGGGTTTAGCCTCCTTTCTCAAGTCCTCTTCTCTTTATCTCCTCATCTCCTCACTATCATTGACTGCTTTCAGACTCTCCGACATCAGGCGCCTGCCGTCCTGAGTGAAGCCACACAGGAGGCCCCCACAGTGGCCCCGGAGCAGCAGGGAGGACAGGAGGAGGAGAGGAGACAAGAGGAGGAGAGAAGACAGGAGGAGCAGCAGAGGCGACAGGAGGCGGCTGTACAAAAGGACAGGGTAAGCTTTGCCACATGTTGGGGGCTAATATTACAAATATATGAAAAAGTGTCCATATGAGGAGAAGTCGTATGGTTCCAGACATTTTCATTCTGCCATTTCATTTGTCACTTTTAGAACTATTGCTTTAGGTTAAGAAGAGTGTATGGTTTTGTTCTTATCATAAGAAGTAGGAACAAGCCAGATGATATGATGCTGTTTCTTTGGGTTCTGATGTTCTTTGAACAGTCTTGGGAAGTAATGGAGCTGTGTTCATTTTGAAACAGTCTTTTGAAGTGTTCTGACTGTGCCTTTCAGGGGAATGCTTATTTCAAGGAGGGGAAGTATGAAGCGGCCGTGGAGTGCTACAGCAGAGGCATGGAGGCGGACAGCCTGAACGTGCTGCTGCCCGCCAACAGAGCCATGGCCTTCCTCAAGCTGGAGAGGTGAGCACAGCTTGTGCTTCTGCACGCACTTTCTGTTTAGAGTCAAAACTAAAACCTTGCATATTGTTTTGTTGTGTTTGCTGCAGGTATAAGGAGGCGGAGGAGGACTGCACCAAAGCCCTTTCTCTGGATAGAGCCTACACTAAGGCTTTCGCCCGCCGGGCCACTGCCAGAGCGGCTCTAGGGAAGCTGCAGGAGGCCAGACAAGGTGCTGTGCACAACTACACTGTGCTGCAGGCAAACAGCAGCAACTCACTACAGGAATACACAATATACTGTATATAGGGCCGATACATGATGTTAGTCTGTGTCTCTTTGCTTTCATTTCCATCTTGTGTGGAAAAGTATGTTTTGTTCTGGTCAGCCCGTTCAAAGATTAGACTGTTTTTTTATTTCGGGACAAGCTTTAACTAAACTTGTAACCATCTTACTAAAGTAATCTTACCAAAAGATCACTGAGTTCAAACCAGTGTGTGATTGTTTGTGTGAACAGATTTTCAGGAGGTGTTAAAACTGGAACCAGGGAACAAGCAGGCCCTGAACGACCTGCAGAAACTCCACATGGTATGTTTTCCTCGTAGAGACGGATGTATATTCCTCTACTTGGTTTGAACCCCCTCTGGCTTTGAGCATTGATTCTGGAATCCCAAGCTCGTTGACAGAGGACTCATTGGCACGTCTCTCAGGGTTGATCCTCACCCGCCTTCTCGTGTGTTTCTTACTGTGACTGTGTTTCAGGGTGCGGCCCCCGGTGGCCTGCTGCAGACTGCAGACGGCTCACACAGGAGAACCGTCCAGCCCATAGACAAGCCGACACATCTGCAGTCAGCTGTGAGTCTCTCCTGATCCAACACTGTCTCTGCACGCTGCCACACTGAAGGCAGATTAGTAGAAGATAACGCTTAAACTGTGGTGTGATCTGACTATATTCCAGGGGAAAGCTGCAGGATAATGTGTGTTTCTTTTTGAAGGCATCCTTTCGTTATTGAATGTATCGTAGATCACAGAAGGTTATCTACAGTTCATTTACACTACATTATTTAGAGGCAGTGTTCATTTTGGCAGCGATTTAAGATTTATTCATCAGAAGCAAAATGCTTGAGTTATTCTAGTGTAGGTTTTAATTGATGTTACTCACAATGTTTAAGTCAAGTTTCACTTTTTTTATTTAGTGTTGCGTCAAATGTCACTTTTAGTCATCAGATTATATTCAATATTTCAGTCTATTTAGTCTAGACCGGGGGGTCCAACTCAAGGCCCGGGGGTGTCCAACTCAAGGCCCGGGGGTGTCCAACTCAAGGCCCGGGGGTGTCCAACTCAAGACCCGGGGGCCAGATCCGGCCCATTTCATGTGGCCCCACAAGAGCTTGCAAAGAATATAATATGTTTATTATACGGTTACATGCCGCTTTACAGAAGCACATTGCCCATAAACTACATGTCCCACAATGCATCTCAAATTAGACTTTTTTCTCGGAATTTGACTTTTTTTTTCAAAATGTCACTTCTTTTCTTTAGTTTTTCCAGAATTTGGCTTTTCTTTTTAAATCATTTTGTGACATGCGCACTGAAGAGACTTGCAATTGTTTGCCCTGGACTTCTGCTTTCAGACGTAGTTAATTATGAAGTTATTACCCTATCCCATAATAATCCAATGCAGAGGCAATAATGTTATATAATACATTATTTTATATATATTAAATATTTATATATTTATTCTTATATAGTCTTATATAAAACTGGCCCTTTGAGTGCAACCATCATGCTAATGTGGCCCGAGTGTAAATTGAGTTTGACACCCCTGGTCTAGACAAAGCCTGTACATTTATTTGACACAAGATTCTATCTAATCATTATCGGATTCAAAAAGTTGAACTACAAAGATGATATGACGAAGCTTTCCTCCTTGTGATCAGCAGTATGGACATTTTACAAGCTAACACATGAATATGAATCAAAGAGTAGATGATCTGATAGTCAGTTATCTGACATACTTTTTTGTAGTTCACTCTTCAGTGTACAGCTTTAGCGTTTTGTCCAGCAGGTGGCAGGACAGCTAACAATGTAAACATCTGGATTCTCTCATCTGCATGTTGTGATAGCATTGCTAGCATCTGGTGAAATCAATGAAGCTTTGGACTGATGGTGAACATGTTGTGCTCTTCAGAAACCTCTGCGCAGGATTGAGATTGAGGAAGTGAGTGGAGAGGTGACAGTGTCTGAGGGGGAGTCAGAAGGGTCCAAGCTCCTCATCAAGGAGGTGATGAAGGAGGCTGAGGACGACTCCTCTCCACTGTCCACCTCACCCAGCGCTAAAGTGATCAAGATGGAGGAGTTAGCAGACGTCCCCTCGCTCCCTGACAGGTGAGCCCTGATATAAAGGATTTCATCTCTTAACTCATGTCAACACAACACTCTCTTACCTGTTTGAATGTTGTTCTGTTGTGAGTTACCATGTGTTTCACATTTTGACTGCAGAGATGGCAGAACGGTTATATTACTTTATTTGATTGTATTCTATACGTCATTAGATTTTGTATTTGTTCTTCTATTTACTCCTTGTGTGAACTCCTACTTGTCCTATCCTGTGTTTATATCTGATGCCTGTTTTAGTTGCTTCAAAGTCTTTGTAACTATGGTACAGTTCATTATGGGACTATGGGAAAAATACCTTTAGGTTTTTTAATTCTATGCATATTTAAGTAGACTTTTCTAACTATTTACACCAGAATGCACAGGGATCAATCTTATCTTATCTTATTCCAAAACTCAACAGCAATGTGTCAGTCCAGAAATCCTTCTCTCCACCACGTCACTGTGCAGAAGGAAGGTGAGTAACCGGGTCATGATTTCTGCTAATAGATATTGCTGTAATGTTTTTTTGTCTTTAACTTTTAGCACCACAAGCTCAGTTCCATCTGCTTTTATCACATTGCAGAGAATGTGTCTAACGCTCTGCAACTCACACCGAAACACTTTAGATTGTTGAATAGACAATAGACATATATCTATTTCTGATTTTAGAGTGTACGTTCCGTACACTCTAAAATCAGAAATAGATATATGTCTATTGTCTATTCAACAATCTAAACTGTGCCTTTTATTTATTGGAAAGCGGTATTGATTATCCCCCCCCCCCCACTGAACACTTGTTTTGCTTCTTCTCTCCAGAGTTCCTTCTAACAGACCGAGCAGACAGCCAGCGCAGCAGGAAGTGGCTCCTCCTCCGTCAGCAGCTGACCTGCCGCCCCCACCCACCAACAGCTTCCAGCTGGAGGCCGACCTGCGCAAGCTGGGACAGCAGCCGGAGGTCATCTACAGATACCTGAGGGTGAGCTGTCGGGGGGACTCACGCTGCTCACTAAACCCTTTGTAATACCCCCTCTGAATCAAGTTCCAATGATTATAATAAATAACCAGACTATGTGCAACCTAAAAGTCAAGGTCCCTCTCAAAATGTTTGTGTTAAACGAAGCTGTGTTCCTTGTTTGTTTCTCGTCATGCAGCAAGTCGAACCGGAGGCCTACGCAAGCATATTCCAAAACTCCCTGGAGCCTGACATTCTCAACAGATCCTGAACACACTGCATGGTTTCTATATCAAGTAAGTTTACAAATATTGTATATGAAAACAATAGTCTGCTCTGGTTTTGTGTTGGTGTGCATTAACGCGGTGTTGTGCAGGCATGAAGAGGCCTCCCTCACGCTGCGGGTCCTCAGCACTCTGGCCAGCCTGCGGCGCTTCGACATGGCCGTCATGTTCCTGTCCTCCCCGGAGAAGAAAGGTCCAGTCTCCTCCATGTGATGTTGCTGATTACTCGTATCTTTCCTCTCCATCATAGCGATAACGTGCTGTTCTACTTGTCGTCCCCAGTGCTCAAAGAGCTGTTCCACTTCCTGCACCGAGCTGAGCTGGAGGCTTCCTGTGTCGCAGCGCTGCAGAAGAAGTACGGGGTGTGACGCTGAGAAAAGCTTTCATTTCAACACTCACTTTTAAAGCCAACTTAATCATTCAGCTTTAGTCTAATCCGGAATAAATGTATGTTCAATTAGCTTTCATTCAATTGGATTGCTGTGATATGAGCCTGTGGGAAAATGACCCTAAATCTCTTCTTCCTCTCCTTACAACACTGCGTTATTAAAAGTTGGAAGTTCACAAATGGTGGTTTATTGTTCTGAACATGGTGTGTTCGAGTGTTCAAGCTGATTCAGTGAATACCAGTGTAGTATCCGTTTACTATGTCATTATGAATGATACCTTCATCTGCAACTTGACTGTCAAAATGAACATATTTCATTTTTGGAAAACTGTTTTCATAAATGTATAACATGTGAAACTGTCGAAAAAGTGAGTCACATATTTACATCTTATAGTGGATTATACCAAAGACAGAAGGGATGTTTATGAACAGGAAGTGTGGGTATTGCTTGGTCTCTGTGAGTACTTTATTGTCCTGTTCTGGGGAAAGCAACAATAAAGGTGTATTGACAGGTGTTTGTGTGTGCAGTGTGCACTGTCGTTGACTCAATCCCTAAGAAGTTCAACTAGTGTTGAACTCAGTATAACATCATCTCAGATTTGTCACACGGTGATGAATTAGCACCAGGTTATCAGGAAAGGTAAAGTAGATCTTTGTTTATTAAGCAAGATAGTGCATATTGTTTGGCAAGACAAATGGGTATATATTGTGAAATGAGATTAGCCTTGTGTAATTAAAAACCCAACAACTTCACGTGTCAAACGCAATCCTTTCTCTCTACCTGTTTAATCTTGTTCAAGGTCACAAAGAGGTTGGAACCGTTCCCAGCATGCATTGTCCTAAATCCAGAGCACACCCTATTTAGGGCGCCAGTCCATCACCGTCAGTACGCAGTGTTGAGCAAATACAGCCACGCACGTACGTTTAGTGTCATTAATAAGAAGATTACTAACTCTAATTTGGGGTCCACAGAGCGTTCAGGAGGAGAGCAGGGGCTCCTCAGGGTCTCAGCATCCACACCACTGAGGATCTGCAGGGAAAATCACACAGATTAGAATCAAACATCAGACAAATACTACGGCACAATTCCAATCAGGCCCCAACACCCTCTCTCTATCCACTTTCAATCCCATGGCATAGAGGGCCGGCCATGAAAAGTGCGTCCCAAACCAACTAGTGGGGAATGGAAGATGGTTATAAGACCCCCCCCCCCAACAGTAGCTCTTCCTGACCATGTCATGGGCCCAGAGGTGGAAGGATACTCAGATGATTTACTTAAGTAAAAGCAGAGGTAGGAAGCAACTGAGTACCTTTACTCAAGTACTTTACCTAACAACAATTATGAGGTACTTGTACTTAACTTGAGTATTTTACATTTGATGCTGCTTTGTACTTCTACTCCACTACAGTTCAGAGGTTAATCATGTTGTGTTACTCCACTACATTTATTCAACGGCTTTAGCTACTTTTAACAATGCATCTCTAAAAATTCAAAGACAGTTCAAGTGGAGAAAACTTTTGAAGTCACAAAAGAGGCAAATTATTTGAACATTTCACAAAAGTCGAAAATGCTACTTGATGCAACAATATTATCTAGAAATGTCACATATATAAATATAATTATAAACACACATAAAGGCAATATCTATGCACAATTAGTACTTTTATTTTGTATACTTTAAGTACATTTTGCTTATAATACTTATGTCCTTTTTCTTAAGTAAGATTTTGAATGCAGCACTTATAATTGTAATGAAGTAGTTTGAAAATAATGTATTGGTACTTTTACTCAAGTAAAGCATCTGAATACTTCTTCCACCACTGAGTGAAAGTAGCAATACTAACTTGTTACAAGTGAAGTTCCTGCATTTAAAATTGTACTTAAAGGTGGGGTAGGTAATTTTGGAGAAACCAGAGTGCGCTAGAATTTGAAAGTAAACAACCGGAAAAAATCTGCCTCTTCCTTCGGACTTCCTTACAGAGCCCCTCCTCCAACACACACGAACGCGCACATGACCAATGAGGGCACGAGATAAGTTTGTGCACAGATGGAAGGCTGACAGGCAGGTAGGCCATCCAGTTATTTTTATGTATTTATTGTCAAAGCATTTAATATGTTCATTGCTATCGGGATGTTAAGAGCATTCCATGGAATATAACAAAAAGTGTTTCTGAAATAAATTACATACCCCACCTTTAAGTAAAAGAGAAAAAGAACTAGCATCAAAATATAGTTAAAGTAGCAAAAGTAAAAGTAGTCATTGTGCAGATTGGTCCATTTCAGAATAATATATCTGATTATAATTATTGATGCATTCATGTGTTCATTATTTCAAAGTTACTCTTGGTTAAAGTAGGGTTTATTTGACTTACTTTATATAATGCTGGGTAGCTTAGCCTATAATAATATATGATAATTAATTAGTTGATTTATATTTTGTATTACTAATCTAAATCTGCAAGTTACTAGTAACTAAAGCTGTAAAATAGTGGAGTAAAAAGTACATTTGCAAATGGCTCAAACCAAACAGCCCATCTATAGATGATTGGTACGATATCATTTACGAAATCTTTGTAATGGAAAGAATAACTTTCTCTTTGAGGCTCCAGGAACTTAAATTTGAGGACGTTTGGGAGAAATGGAAAGTGTATATTACCCCGATACGCCCTTCTTTTGTTTAACTGTTTGAATATTTTATTTAAGGATCTATACTGTCAATGTTTTATATTGAAAAGAAAACACCCCATGTTCTTGTGTGCTTATTGTTGTTGTTTTGTCAAGAAACAGAAAAAAGACTGACCACTCTGTACAACTATTTAACTGCATTTAAATCTGCCACTTCCTTACAGAGCCCCTCCTCCAACACACACAAACGCGCACATGACCAATGAGAGCACGATATAAGTTTGTGCACAGATGGAAGGCTGACAGGCAGGTAGGCCATCCAGTTATTTTAGCCGGGCCGGCTAAAATGATTGGTCGTGCTTTTTACAGTACTACGGCTTCTACAGATGATCTATTTTTTGTCAAAGCACTTAAGATATTCATTGCTATCGGGATGTTAGGAGCATTCCATGGAATATAACAAAAAGTGTATCTCGAGCCGGTTTCTCAAACTTACCTACCCCACCTTTAATTGAAGTACTTCAGTAAATGTACTTAAAGTTATTTAAAACACTTTTACAACAATAATATACATTTTATTTGGGATCAATCAATTTTGAATACTCCTGAGCCAATTTCATTTTGAAGTCTACTTACTGGGACTGTTGCAATAACAAAGAATGTCATACAATTGATTAGATGTGCTAAAAAAGCAGAAATGCTATCCAATGAGCTTTGGCAAAGGAAGTTGGTCCCAAAATACAATTTAGAGCAGGGTGCATAATGCAGCTGTGATGGTGCCTACAGAGGGAGTTCAACCCATCATGGAGTGAAAAGGCTGGATTTGAATTTGGCCGATGTCTAAATGCACGCCGGGACAGCTCACCTGACACACTGAGCGTCTCGTTGGTCGTAGCCGTGTTCCCAGTGAACTTGTTCTGAGCCTGGCAGCTGATGGACTCTTCAGAGATGTAGCGGTTCACCGTAATGTCAATCACACTACCCGTCATAGTCTTCCCGTACACCGTCCACTGGAAGCTGCAGGAAGGAGAGCAGTCCGCTGAGCACGTCAAGGTCGCCGTGACCCCGATCTCAAGAGAGGCTGGCCCTTCGATGACCATGTTCTTCGGTCCATCTGCAAGAGAAGACACACAAATGCAAGATAAGTCGGCTAAAGTGCACAGAACCTGGAGAGAGCATGCCTTGATATCTGCTTACCAGAAACCCCCACGGTGATCTCAGCTGTAAAGTTTTGTTTTGTTGCTGGATTCAAGGCCACACAGGTGAGGGGGGTCGTGTATGGAGGTGCTACAGGTGTGAAGGATATGGAGCTATTTGTAGCCAGGAGCAAACCGCCGTAAAACCAGCTGATGGAGCAGACGGGGTAGCAGGTGGTCACACATTGCAGCTCTATGGTGGATCCAGGCTGAGCGTACATCAGCCCCCCCACAGGCCCTCCATAAGGATTCAATATACTTACAGCATCTGGCCCATCTGGAAAATAAAACACAACTCAAATACGCAGTAAGGATTGTCAACACATCCAGTACCCTCAAGTGATAGTTCAGATGTTTTGAGGCGGGGGTTATTCAGGGTATCTGTCCATAGTCAGTGTATGACCTACAGTCCATGGCGGTCGGCACACCCCCGTTTAAAGAAGCAGAAGGGAGCTACAGCATGGAAGCAGCAGCAAAACATATTTCAGCCCTCTCAAAGAAAGGCTTTCCGTCTCGGTATCAGTTTAAGTGTAGATATATTTTGAATATTTACCTCGCTGTCAGACAGCCCTTACCGACAGGGAACTGAGCTGTAATATCCATCTGTGCCATAACAATGCAGTTCTGTTAAAGGTCCCATGACATGCTTTTACAGTTATTACCCATCCCCTTGTGTGTTATGTAGCTTGTTCTGCATGTAAACGGTCTGCAGAGTCACAAACCCTCAAAGTACACCCTGTAGCGAGTAAAACTCTAACACAGAAAAGACCTGTCTATGCTGCCCCAGAACGCCTCGTTGGAGATCTTTCTTTTTCCATTTTTTTCTTCCTGGTCTAAGTGACGTAACGACGACCAAATGGACCAATCCGTGGAGCTCCTCACACAAACACACTCACTCAGCCTTATCTTTTCTCAGGCTGTGAGTGTGTGGCGAACTGTGTGGCGAACAGCCTGGCTGTGAGTGTATGTGTGTGCTCAGGCTGAGTTCAGACTGAGCACACACATACACTCACAGCCAGGCTGAGCACACACAGCCTGTGTGTGCTCAGGCTGAGTTCCGCGATGTCTCGCTGTCTCGCAGACCCCACGCAGCAACCAGGAAACGACACCAGTAATCCAGCTCACACTGTCCGCTCCTCGAGCCTCAAAGGGCGGAGCAGCGAGCCCCGCAACGTCCCGCCAACACGGCACCCAGACCCCATGCAGCATTCTCATCTGTTTGTCATTACTGGTGTCATTTTCTGGTTGCTAACAAACGCCATTGTAAAACATAAACACTGATGTTCCGCTGTAACGGTGGTGGACTCATCAGAACAGAGTGGGCAAGCTGACCAATCAGAGCACACTGGGCTCATAGGGAGGGGGGGGCAGGAGCTCCAACAAGCCGTTTAGGACAGAGAGTGAATACATATACTATACAGAGATGCTGTATGAGAAACCAATGTGATTTTGGAACATTGAACAATGTAAATCTATTCTAGTAGACCTCAACAATGGAATTATGATCAGTAGAAATGGCCATGACATGGGACCTTTAAGTGTTTCCAGTCTACCGCTGCCTGATGGGACTTTGTGTTATTGTGTGACTTAAACTTTGGTTTGTTCCGGTCCACAGAGGTGGAAGAAGTACTCAGATCTTGTACTTGAGTAAAAGTAGAAGTACTCAGATCTTGTACTTGAGTAAAAGTAGAAGTACTCAGATCTTGTACTCAAGTAAAAGTAGAAGTACCAGAGTGTAGGAATACTCTGTTACAAGTAAAAGTCCTGCATACAAAATGTTACTCAAGTAAAAGTAAGTATTAGCATAAAAATATACTTAAAGTACCAAAAGTAAAAGTAGTCATTCTGCAGATTGGTCAAAGTGTTATCAAAGCTGGTAGCTTGTGAATGTTACTGTAGTCTGATTTAAGCTTTGATTATATATATCAAATCATTAATCCAAATCAAAGTAATTAAAGGTATTAAATAAATGTAGTGGAGTGAAAGTACACCATTCACTCTGAACTGTATCAAATAATCAAAGTCTGGTGTTTTGGCAAAAGCAAAACTAACCAATTAAGTTATCAAGATCTGTCTCATTGTAATTGTATCGTGCACTTAAACTGATATTAAAGGTTTTCTTTGAAGGCCTTTTTTTCAGGTAGCTAATAATAGTATGCATTGCTGATGCCCCTATCCAAACTGCATTGCTTTGCTCCTGGGCTGGCACTCTGTCTCAGAAATATGTCAACATTTTGGGTATATTGAGATGAAAATATGAATACAACTCTCATGAATTGAACATCAACAGCTAGCCTGGCTCTCACTATTCCAACCAGAAATAACAGTGGGTAGGATAACAGGAGTATTTGTACTCACAGTTAACTTGCATCAGGTAGCCAACAGATAAGATGGGTGGTCCGTCCTCTACCACCACACATTGGTAAACTCCTCCATCCGCTCGGAAGAGGTAGCTGAAGGTGATGGTGGTGTTGTCAGGGGAGAGGTGCACTCTTTCCCTGGCTGGCATTTTGTGTTTGTTCTTGAGCCATGTGATGGTGGCTGGCTCCTGAGGGCCCACACACTGCAGAGAGAAGGGCTCCCCTGCAACTGGGGGGGCCTGCGTGGTGGGACGCACTGAGAATAGTTCTGTGCAGAGAAATTCAAATATCAAGCGACAGAAAAAGGATTAACATGCTAGTTTATTATGGCTCTTACACCAGGACACAGTGGCAGACTTAGACTTCATTACTTCATCATGTTTAATCTAAGATATGGGCATCAAAAGGGACACCTTTAGCAAGGCCCCAAGTCCGCCAGTGCCAAACATATTATTACTCTTATACAAATCAGTGCGAGCAATATGATGGACTCGCCAACGACAGTGAGGTCCACAGTGAGGATGACTGTGGCGTTAGATAATGTGTTTACAGCCTCACAGGTCAGAGGCTCAGATTTAAAGTAGTCATTAAAGGTGATCTCCAGGCGTTTGGAAAACGTTTTATTTTCAGCTGAATCCAAAATGGGTATCTCAATGTTGTCTCCTTGGAAAGTCTCCCCCATGTACTTCCATATAATGTAGCAGGATGGGTAGCATGCAGCATAGCATGAGAACGTGTACTGTTGTCCCATTGTCACTGTCCTGTTACCAACAATGCTCATGTCAGATATGCCTGAAAAGGAGATTGAAAATAAAACATTTGTATTACAACTCGCTAACAGTTCAACTAAGTCAGGGTGTCCAAACTGCGGCCCGTGGTCTATTTTGAATTGGCCCTCAGCAAATTCTAAAAGTATAACGAAATTTGGCCCACAAAGGAAATGTGTGCTTATCTTATATTGTACTTCTATAATATATATGTAAACATATATTACACAGTAGTATTCATGAGTTAATAAACACACTTTTCAAATAAATTCAGCTCAATAACTTATTTGCATAACCAGCTTGAAATATTCCCTTCCTGTTCCCCTTTTTATAATCAATCTGAGGCTGCTGTTTAAGGGATGAGCTGCCAACACTGTTTGTAACTAAATCAAATGAAACCCTCTGGAGAGCTTTGATGTAGGCTGTTATCAAGAATAATTTCATTTATTTGATGGATTGAGCTAACTTATATAACTAAACTTATGAAGCAATATACCTCACCTCTATGAGGGGCCCAGCCCTTCGTATGTGGCCCTCAGTGAGAAACGTTTGGACACCCCTGAGCTAAGTGCTGCTACTGTGAATAATGTTATATTGTCTTTGTAAAAATCTATAGGATTTGTAATTCTCATAAGAGGTTCATTTCTTTCACATACTTGGCACGGGCAGCTGCAGAGTCTTACTGATGCAAAACACATCATATATATTATTCTGACCAATCTGCACAATGACTACTTTTACTTTGCTACTTTAAGTATATCTTTTCAAGCTGATACTTTTGTACTTTTACTTGAGTAACATTCTGATTGCAGTACTTGTACTTGTAACAGAATATTCCTACACTCTGGTACTTTCCTTAGGTACAAGATCTGAGTACTTTTTCCATCTTTGCCAGTTACAGAAAGGGATTTCAACCAGTTTAACTGACTTCCATCATGTAACACAAATATCCCAAAGCTAAATAACTGGTTGAGTGGTATTTCTAATGTGTGTTGCTTATTTGTGGTAATTCTTATTCACGCTAGGTTCTTTCACATACTTGCGACAGGCAGTGATAGAGAGCTGGAGATGTAGAGATGTGAGACGGTGTCCTGAGCTGTACAGGTCAGAGTCTCAAACACATTATTAACAGATGTAGACGGGGTGACAGAAATGGTGTTTCCTTGAGCAGTGTTTATCATCAGACCCTCCTCAGTGAGCGTCCAGGAGTAGCTGCAGGAGGAGTAGCAGTCAGCAGAACAGCTGAAGTTAGATGCAACTCCTGCAGTCAGGAAGCCTGGACCGCTGATCTGGATGTTTGTTGGTCCAGCTGAAAAGTTGGAAGTGGGTTTAAAAATATATATTATATCATACAAAACGTATGAGCTTGATATAATATATATTTTTGAAATTACCTATCACTTGAATTGTCTCTTCGCCGGCGAGTTCGACTCCTATCAAAGGGTTGACTGCTATGCAGGTCAGGAGTTGTGGGGGGATCAGCTCCTCAATTTGCAGGCTGAAATGGGGGCCATGGGAGGTGACGTTACCCCAGGTCCAGGTCAGCAGGCAGGCTGGGTAGCAGTCCACTGAGCAGTTGAAATGATACAGCACTCCTACAGTCAGTATGTCCCCCCCGCTGATCCCCACTCCATATGGTCCGTCTGCAGGTCGAGGTAGATAGAAGAGGTTGAGAGAGACATTTAAAAAAATGCATTCACTTGACATTTCATTTTTTTTATTCAACAAGAAAACATATTTTGCATATTATACTGTAAGTAATATATAATAATAAATAAATTATACTCGAAAATAAGTTTGAATGGCAACTGTTACTCATGTGTGGCTTGCATAATTATAAACATTATTATTGGGTTGGAATGCAGATGGGTGACCCAGCAGACTGTTGGAGGCAGAGGAGGAGATCTGCTCAGGGATGCATCTTCTTTTTGACTTTGATGTCATTCTGCAGGTTACTTTAATCTGTGACCTCCCTGTGCCCAAGACTGAAGTCATGTGAAGCTCCTGTATCTCCTGTTCTATGTCACAAGGGAGATGTGTAGTAAAGCTTTAGCAGTCAGTTAAGCACCATTAAGGTCTTTCATGGTGAAGTTTAGGTACCTCTGAACGGGAGTGATCAATTTACCTTCTAATATCTTCTCATAATTTCTGGGTAATGACAAAGCTAATAAGACTACAAAGAAAAATGGCCACCACGAGTCCCATGCATATTGGGGGGTTGGGTGTGTCCTAAGGGACTGGGAGACGAATGAAGAAGCTTGGAGTCAAAGAGCCAGTTGAGTGAGTGTGGGCATCTGGTCACCTCCTGAACGCCCACACATGTCAGGTTCAGAAGACTGAAGGGTTTACAAATACAAACCAGCTTAGGAATACACAGAAAGAACTTGAAGAAGGGGCTAGTCGACCTTATGGGTTGCCATCACAACGGTGACCAAAAACCAGATAAGTAGCTGAGGATAGATGGATTGCGATGTCAAAACGGTCAAAATAAGAGTCTTATTGCCGCAACATTATGGAAGAGTGAAAATCCTTTACAGGACTTGCTGCATCAGCATAAAGGCAAGAGTGATCTGCAACATGGATTTATGAGTGTCATTTTAAGCATTCTCCTATGAGGACGATCTTCTTCTGTCTACCTTAAGGGCAGAACATATTTCTTGCTGTCTTTCATTGTTCAGATTTTTACAGCCATTTAACATCTTCATTGTTTTGTGTTTGATTAAAATAGTATTTTCAGTCGGACACTATGCTCTGCTGCATGATGAGGTCACTGTGATGACCCGTATACTCACAGTTTACCTGCATCTGGTAGCCAACAGACTGAATGGGGGGCCCCCCGTCTGCCACCACACATTGGTATAAGCCATCATCAGTATGCAGGAGAGGATTGAATGTCATTGTGCTGTTGTCAGAGGAGAAGAGCACTCTTTCAGATGCTGGCATTGGGAGTTTGTTCCAAAGCCATGTGATGGAGGCGGGGTTCTGAGGGCCCACACATTGCAGAGAGAAGGGCCTTTCTCCCGTTGGCAGGCCCGTAGAGGAGGGATGCACTGAGATGGGGTCTGTGCAGAGAGAATATTCACATCACAAATTATCAGCATGAAGGACGTCATTACTTTGTAATTAAAAATTAGGAGCAATATGACTCACCGATGACAGTGAGGTTCCTAACGAAGGTGCTAATGCTGTGAGATATAGTGTTGGTAGCCTCACAGGTCAGAGGCTCAATTTTGGTGTAGTCATTAAAGGTGATCTCAAGGTGACAGGAAAACTTTTTCTCGTCCCCCTGATGATAGATGGGTATCTGGACTTGGTTACCTTCGTAAGTCTTTCCCATGTACTTCCATACAATGCTGCAGGATGGGTAGCATGCAGCATAGCATGTGAACGTGTACTGTTTCCCCATTGTCACTGTACTGTCACCAACAATGCTGATGTCAGATATGCCTAAAAAAGAGTTTGAGAAAAAGAAGTTTGAATCAGAACATGGATTCAATCAAGTAATCGAAGATAATCTCAACACATCTTCCATGCGCTGCATTTTAAAGATTGTTTGACTGCATCCGTATCTAGCTTTATTGTTTTTTGGGTTAAACCACTGGAATGTTATTGTGACACAGGCTAACATTTTGTTACAGCAGCACATGTCAGAGTGAATCAGTGAAGTCAGTGAAATGACTCAGGGATGTCAGTTTCCCAGCAAAACGTACGGAAAGTTAGCTGATATTAGCTAAGAGTTTAAATAAGCTAACATTAGCTAAAGTTAGTTTACATTAGCTAATGTTAGCTAACATTAGTTTACATTAGCTAACATTAGCTAACATTATTCTACAGTTGCTTACATTAACAAACATTAATCTGAAGGACCAAATGTAATTTATAGCGGTCACGTATTTGAAAATGGAACATAATGGTGATAAAGAACAGATGCTACTTTTACTTCTACTCCACTACAATTCAGAGGTAAATACTTTCACTACATTGATTTCCTAACTTTAGTTACTTTGCAGATTTTGTTTAATGATGTGAAATCTAATCAAGTGTTAAATCAGACTTTAGTTCCACCTGGAGTAAATCCACAAGCTACCCTGCAGTATACAAAGTCATTCAAACTAGTTGCTCCTTTACCAGCTTTGAGAACACTTTAATGATCAATCATTATAAAACATATCATATATATTATTCTGAAATGGACCAATCTGCACAATGACTACTTTTACTTTGGGTACTTTAAGTATATTTTCATGCTGATACTTTTGTACTTTTACTTGAGTAACATTCTGATTGCAGTACTTGTACTTGTAACAGAATATTCCTACACTCTGGTACTTTACTTAAGTACAAGATCTGAGTACTTTTTCCATCTCTGCCAGTAACAGAAATTGATTTCAACCAGTTTAACTGACTTCCATCATGTATCACAAATATTCCAAAGCTAAATAACTAGTTGAGTGGTATTTCTAATGTGTGTTGCTTATTTGTGGTAATTCTTATTCACGCTAGGTTCTTTCACATACTTGCGACAGGCAGTGATAGAGACCTGGAGATGTAGAGATGTGAGACGGTGTCCATGGCCGCACAAATCAGATTTTCTTCCTGCACAGTGCCGGTGTATGGAGTGACAGAAATGTTGCTGCCTTGTGCCTTGCTGAGCGTCTCCCCTTCCCAGGACACAGTCCAGGAGAAGCTGCATGTGGGGTAGCAGCTGGCTGAGCAGATGAAGATGGACTCCGCTCCATAGGTCAGATAGGTTGGACCGCTGATCTGGATGTTTGATGGCCCCGCTGGAACGTTTGGAAATAGATTAGAAGGGAGTTCTACTGAGGGAATTCATGAATTAGAATTCACTTTGGTTATTCATACCTGTCACCTGCAGCGTTTTTTGGACAGTGGACGCGTCCCCTGTTTCAGAGTTGGACACAGTGCAGGACAGGGTCTGTGTTGGTACCACGTGCAGCAGCTGGAAGCTCAGCTCGGGCCCCTGAGAGGTCACATTACCCCGGGTCCAGGTGTACTTGCAGTCCGGATAGCAATCAGCTATGCACTGGAAACCATACGGGATTCCCACTGTCACAACATTCACCCCCACGATCTGCACCGAGGACGGCCCGTCTGCAGGAGCAACAGACAACACTTCCTCCTTTAGTTCCAATAGCAAGACATTGAAGGAAACTGAATCCTATGAATTAGACTGTCAGATACGGCACAATATGATAATCAGAAAAACCTTTAAAGATAGCATTTATGGATAAGAATCAGAAATAAAAGGATCTTACACGAGCTTCCCCACACAGCTCCACCCCACTCAGTTTCACTGGCAGAAAAATCTTGGAGGTGAGAAAAGAGAATACATGAAAAAAACTTTCTGCAGCTCATCAACTCTGCAGACAAAACAGATTCATACAAAATGATTTTCAAAGTAGTCAATCAGAGGTTTTCAAATGTTTTCATTCATAGGGCCCGCACAGGAAACAGTGTGTATATATTTTGGAGTGATTAGAATTAGTCTATTAGTACCATAGAAAAAACATAAGTAAAATATTTGAAATTTTATAAAATATGTGCACTGTCTCAACACAGAATACCCATAGAACATTGCCATTGGCATCAATTCAGATAGCGGCACTGCACTTCACTGCAAAACATATTTTATATTAAGATTTAAATTGAGACATCTTTGAATAAACATTTCTCAGACACCCTAGCAGAGTGCATACTCTGAGAATAATTTTAAAATGATCAGTATTTAACTGCAGAAATGCAGATTGACGAGCAGATGAAGATCAGGAGGGTCTCTTACCTGCCAGGCAGGTGAGCAGGAGCAGGCAGGCGGAGAGCGGATCCATGATGCTGCACACTGAGCGACTGTCCACACACCTTTAACCTCACACACTCTTATAGTTCATGGTGGAAGAGGTCATGCCCACTGTTATCACGCGCTCTTTCAAACACGGAGAACAAATGAGCGAATGTTACGGGCAGAGGCGTGCAGGTTATCAGCTGCCTCTGTTCTCTGCTCAGGGTGTGTGATCTTGTGGTTTTGTCTTCTGTGGGCTGTGGTTTCTTTTGTCCCTGTACTCTTGGTTCAGGTCAGATAATGTTGTTATCGGGAGGCTGTGGCTCAGTGGGTAGTGTGCTGGACTTGGAATCAGGGGGTAGCAAGTTCGAGTCCCACTGCAGTCAGCATGTCGTTGTGTCCCTGGGCAAGACATTTCACCCCAAATTGCTCCTGTGGGGATTGTCCACAGTACTGAATGTATGTAAGTCGCTTTGGATAAAAGCGTCTAACAAATGACATGTAATGTTGTTCTGTCTGTTTTTCATATCTGCCTGAGATGTAAAGATTCTAAACTCAATTAATCACAGCATCTTGATAGAGTACAAGTCCAGCTGCCTGCCAGATCTGATATGTGTTGGTGTTTTATTGTGTGGTTATGTTAATGTATTTACTTTTTTGATAACACCACTAACGGTTTTGTCTTTTTGTTGATTTGATTGTACTATATTGCATTTTCTCTTTCACAAAATACAGTTAATTTATGAAAACTATGCAAAAAATCTAAACCAGCATTAATGATTTCTGGCCATTTCAGGGAAGGTTAATATATATAATAAAAAGTGGTGTTTCTCGATAAAGGTCCACCGTCACTCTCTTTTGAATTCGTATTTTATTGTATTCTAACTGAAAAGGTCAACCCCTGCTCTCTATATTAAAAGACCACAATAACAGAGTAAACTTTGACTTGTGATGTGTCCCAGAGTCTCTAAGACATTAGAAGAGGTTTGAGCTTTCCAAGGTGAAACGCTTTAATTTGATTAACATTTCAATCATCATTTACTATGACATTTGTATTGCCTTCTCTCAAAGCCAGTGTCAGTGATGTAAAGCAAAGCTTAAATGGCAGGCGTGTGATTTTTCTGTGTTTGTTTGTGGACTGATATAACCTCTGGGTGTGTCCTCTTAATGTAACTGCTGTTTGCTAACACAAGATTACAGATTGTATCTGATGTATGAGAAAATATTCAATTGAACTCCCATGTAAATTGCAATTTACTGATAAGACATTTTAAAATAATTAACCATGGGAGAGCTTTTTAACCCTTGTGCCTCAAGTTTACGAGCTTGTATGTCCAAACATTTAAGACAAGGACAAACATGTACACTTCAAAAACCCGCCTTAATATGATATATGAATTAAAGACAAAAAAAGCCCTGATCATTTCTGTCAAAAATACATTCCTTATCAGAATTGTAACCTTTGACATGCTACTTTGTTTACATAATACCCCTGTTGTTTTTTTTCATCAAAATGTATGACTGCATTGTCTTCTTTCTGTATAACAGATGATTTTTAAGATACCCAAATGATTAGCAAAAACATTTGAATGCTTTGCATCATGTGAAAATGGCTTGATCTGCAGGAACATTGTAATAAAACAATGTAGAAGAATCTATTCGAAGCCTGCAATGGCTAGGGGATCAAAGTTTAGTGGGTTTTTACTTGAACATTTTCTCCTGGCCCCTGTCAACACACTTGATTATACACCTATTATAGGAGCTGAGGTGGAACAGAACAAAACCACACACTCTTGGCAAAATGTATGAATAAACACAAAGGATTGAACAACTACAAAAGGCAAAAAAGTCCAGAATGAGAGTTACATTCACTCCATCTGGTTAGAAATGAGTTTAGTGGATTCAGAAAAGGTACTTTACTTCATTCATCATTCATTAACATTATCACTCAGACCCCAAGTTCAGGCCATTGGGAGTTTCTCTCCCACACTTCCCCCCCCCTGCCTGAAACTTCCCCATTGGACTCCTTTATTTACTCCTGCAACATAGTGACATCACTATGTATCAATCAATCACTTCTATTGGCAAGCGCTCCAACACATTGTACGTGATAAGGTAAGGGGCGGGAAATCTCCAAGGGGAGCCAACCAGCTAACCAATCAGAGCAGACTGGGCTCTGGTTTCAGACAGAGGGTGAAAAGAGCTTTTTGAACATTAAAGAGAAATGTCCCATAGACACTACATACTGATATACACCTGAACATCAGCAGGAGTGGACTCTTTAAAGTAGAGACTCTAAATACTGATATACACCTGAACATCAGCAGGAGAGAACTCTTTAAAGTGGAGACACTAAATACTGATATACACCTGAACATCAGCAGGAGAGGACTCTTTAAAGTGGAGACACTACATACTGATATACACCTGAACATCAGCAGGAGAGGACTCTTTAAAGTAGAGACACTACATACTATGATACACCTGAACATCAGCAGGAGTGGACTCTTTAAAGTGGACACTAAATACTGATATACACCTGAACATCAGCAGGAGAGGACTCTTTAAAGTAGAGACACTACATACTGATATACACCTGAACATCAGCAGGAGAGGACTCTTTAAAGTAGAGACACTAAATACTGATATACACCTGAACATCAGCAGGAGAGGACTCTTTAAAGTAGAGACACTACATACTGATATACACCTGAACATCAGCAGGAGAGGACTCTTTAAAGTAGATACACTACATACTGATATACACCTGAACATCAGCAGGAGAGGACTCTTTAAAGTAGAGACACTACATACTGATATATACCTGAAAATCAGCAGGAGAGGACTCTTTAAAGTAGATACACTACATACTGATATACACCTGAACATCAGCAGGAGAGGACTCTTTAAAGTAGAGACACTACATACTGATATATACCTGAAAATCAGCAGGAGATGACTCTTTAAAGTAGAGACATTACATACTGATATACACCTGAACATCAGCAGGAGATGACTCTTTAAAGTAGAGACACTACATACTGATATACACCTGAACATCAGCAGGAGAGGACTCTTTAAAGTAGAGACACTCCATACTGATACTGTGTCTGCTACTTCCAGAATTTACACCACTACACATACTAGCATTTCTAAAAAGAAATCCGTATTATGATTGTATTTTGTACCTAGGTGGTCTTGTGGTAAATATCTTTATAAGTCAACACATTTATGTATTCATTTTTTCTTTGTTTATTCAGTCAACCAACACAGGTGAAAAGAGACAATTTGGGGTGGCGTGACAGGATGATCAAGGGAGAAGCATCCACACAGAGAACATGTCTGATCATGGGCTCTGGGCTTTGTGCATGAGAGAAGTCTGGTTTGTAGGATTCTTGAGTGTGTGCGTGTGGATACAAGCGTAGAGAGGCATAGGGGGGAGCAGTTTAAAGTCAACACACTCTGACATCACATGTTCAATGCACACTTTGATTTTGAAGTGCTTTTCCAAGCCTCTCACCAGGAAGTGCAAACAGGGTTGGACCTACAGTCAACATGCGACACAGATGAAAAAGAACAGTATGCAGTGTGAGTCAACCATTCTCCAGTATACCTGACAAATGAATTCAGAGAGAAGGACGTGTCAGACAGAGACACAGAAACTCAATGAGTCTTTATGATGTGAGAACAATAAGTCTATAAATGCTATTATATCTAAAATAATTTTACCAAATGATAGGAAATAGAATACAACTGCTAAGTCCCATCCTGTTCATTTCTCCCCCCTTACTTTGGTGTTCCCCGTCTGTTTGAACTGCTCTTACATTAACACAAAAACCATTAATCATCACCACATTTTATTGAACACCCTTTTAAGCTCTAAACAATATCTCAGACTACTGGTTTACATGAATACCTGCAGTGAAAAGACACTGAAAATGTATTCTAAAATGTGTGTGTGTGTGTGTGTGTGTGTGTGTGTGTGTGTGTGTGTGTGTGTGTGTGTGTGTGTGTGTGTACTACCTGATGGATGAACATAATGTAGGGTTACCCATTCATTTCCTATGGCGGCCATCTTGTTATAAAGTTGAGTAAAACCTCAAAATTCAATGGAAGTGGTGATCAGCAACTTTATATCCTCAAATACCTACTGTGGAGGATATCAATAGGCCTTGAAGAGATCAAATGTAAAACACAATATTTATGATTGATGAAAGTAGAATATCGGTCAGATTGGGCCAGAACACGACAGGAGGGTTATGAAAAGCATTTCAAAATGTAAAACATTCAAAAATGTCCTTGGTTGCTTGGATAATTGTCAGATGCTATAGCAGTGAGCTCCCATAGTGCAGTGCGGTCACAGTGTGCGCAGCAGAGAGGATGAAGGCCAGCAGCACAGAGCTCCCCTCAGGACGAGAGGACAGGCTGTGGAACGACCCTGGAGACAAGGACAAGAACCAGGTGGAGTACAGGGTTAGTCTGATGTGAGGTGCACTGAAGAAACTGAAACACTGACTTCAATTAAATGTATTATGTCAACAGATTTCACATAACTGTATTAGGTTAGATGAAAGCAATAATATGAAGTTTAATAAAAAAAGAATAGGTTCAACTTAAAGTTATTGCTTTCTACTAACCTAATACAGTTAGGTGAAATCTGTTGACAATACATTTAATTAAAGTCAATGTTTCAGTTTGTTCAGTGTGTAAGGCAAGGCAAGATTATTTATATAGCACCTTTCAACACAAGGCAATTCAAACTTCTTTACAAAAATGAAAGACATTAAGAGCATTAAGAAATACATTATGGAATAGCATTTAACAGTCTTTAAAAAGCAAAGAGAATAAAAAAAAAAAACATAAAACAAGCTAATGTAAAAAATACATGAATAAAAGTTACCGTGCAGAGTAAGATATGAATAGTTCAATAAAAATCAGCTGCAGGTTTCTGGGAGTTTGTTCCAGATATTTGGAGCATAATAACTGAACGCAGCAGTATTTTGAAGACTCTGACAGACAGGAAGCCAGTGTACAGACTTCAGAACAGGAGTGATCCACTTTCTTAGTGTCAGTGAGGACTCGAGCAGCAGCGTTCTGACTTAGCTGCAGCTTTCGAATAGATTTTTTTGTGAGACCTGCGAAGACACCATTACAGTAGTCGAGTCCACTGAAGATAAAAGCATGGAGTAATTGTATTAATGTGACTGTTGAAATTCACCTAGATTTCTGGCTTCATCTGTTGTTTTGAACATTGCCGACTGAAGCTCTGACTTTTATACATTCCTCCTTGGCTCCAAAAACAATTACCTCAGTTTTCTCTTTGTTTAATTGAAGAAAGTTGGGTCAGATGAAATCTACCTGATATGTGTATAGTTTTTGTGACGGTAGCTTTCTTCCTTGAAGCCGTGTTTTGTGCCTCACACTTGAGAGTGACAGATTTGAGGGGATGATCCACGGTCACCTCCATCACATTGCCCCTCACAGTGTGACTGTTGACAGACGACACGTAGCGGCAGGAAGGCAGGCATTCAGCAGAGCACACAAACTGCTGCTTCTCTGAAATAGATATCACGTCTGGACCGATGATCTGAATCTCTGAGGGACCATCTGAGAGAAAGGTAGCGAGGATAGATCAGAGAAAGCTTGATTTACATGTAGACTTGTTAATTTTTGATTATTTAATATTAGTGGAAATGCGTTTTACCCAGGTAAACCCAGGACCTTAAACTAGCAAATCCGAATCCTTGACTTACATGTCACCGTTATGTTTTGGGTAGCAGCGACGAAAAGCCCAGACACACTGTTGGTGGCTTTGCAGACAAGAGTTTTGGGCTTGTCCATCTCCTGAGGAGTGATAGAAAGTACATTTCCTTGCCCACCTATCCACGGGCCTTCATCTGTCCTCCAGGCGTACGTACAAGATGGCCGACACCGGGCATGGCAGCTGTAGGTGTGGCTCACCGATTGGGTCAGCCGACTGGGGCCTGTGATGGAAACATTGGCCGGTCCATCTGAGGGGAGAAAGACAGATGTGAGTATTTAAAATGTTCTATTATTCAAATGACTGTGTTGAAGTGTGGGGCAACATGGGTAACTTAAAACCTTTATTAACAATACAGAACAAAGCAGTGAGAATGTTGCATTATGCACATCCCAGAGAACACACTGTTTATTGAGTCAAGGCTGTTAAGACTTAATGATTGAATTGAATTACAGACTTCATTAGTTGGGCATAAAGCAAGAAACAGAAAACTGCCAGAAAATATACAAAACAAATGTGTTTAAACTCCAAAGGATGAGCAACACTGAAGGAAGTGTAACTTTAAGCATCAGTTTGCACTTTAAAGCAGATTCAAATGAAAGCAGTTAAACTGTGGAAGTCTTTAATGGTTTAAAGGGCTGAATGGACATCTTTAGGATGAATGTATAAAGAAAGAATAATTAGACAGTATGAAGATGTCCTTGGACCTGTTTCTCTGATGGTAGATTGTTGTGTTGACTTTTGATCGTGCTTTTGGTTTCATGTTACTATAAGTATTAGATAGCAGCTGTGATTGAAAGACCATCTATTTCTGAGTAAGGGGTACAAGAAGACTTTCTTCTCTGCTTAAATGTACATGTTTTGTTTTATAATAATTGCCGTGAGTGGAATAAACCAGGAACAAAATAAAGAACAGAACAGAAGTGGTAGATATAAGTCAATCCTTCAGGGTTGTAACCTTAGAAAAAAGAATCAACCATCTCTTACCTAACACTTGCAGTTTCTTGGTTGCGGTGGCAGACCCCCCTCTCCCGTCTTCTGCTGCGGTGCATGTGACCGTTAGGACCCCCACCCAACTGCTCACAGTGAAGGCCAGCACGCTGCCCTGGCCCTGGGCCGTCTTACTGTCCACAGACATGGAGAAGGTGCATGCCTTGCAGTTGGAAAGACACTCAACGCTGCTTGGCACTCCCACCGTCACGTAGTCCGGACCCACGATCGCACAGCTGATTTCCACTCCTGAAAATGTTAACACTCAGTTATCAGTGTGTGTGTGTGTTTGTATGTGTGTGTGTGTGTGTGTGTGTGTGTGTGTGTGTGTGTGTGTCCCTGTTAAGGAACAATTGGTGATTGAAATATATAAATGATGGCCTTTTTCCAAATGTGGTTGTAGTGTTGCTTGCTGTATATTTAAATTGACCTCCAACATTATAAAGTGGACGTGGAATTCTTCGGGATGATTCAGCACCTCTTTATCAGGATAAAATCTGTTCTCTTTAAACCTTCTCAGGATTGAATGGACAATATCTTATTTATTTATCCGCTTTAACAAAATTAGAGGGCCAAAAACAACATTTTCCCTGGCTGACAACTTCATTTAGTCTAGAACTGCAAAGTTTTGCTCCCTAATGAAATGATAAAAGACGTCAGACTCAGAGTGCAAGTTTCTGTCATGATGGTTGTTGTCAGACTTTAAGTGTAAAGGCCGTGAAGTGTGAAGGGACGGTGTTTCACTTTTTTACAGATATCCTACTAAAATGAAGATGAAATGAAATGTTAAGTATCTGGACATAAAAATGTTAACAGATAAGTTTAATATAAGTCGTATTGTTTATTTGAATGTAAAATCACTTACTATTATCGTCGTCATCTAGTTCAGGCTCCTCCCCGTCTGCGGACAGTCCCGGCTGAAGAACTACGGTCAATAAAACATATTCCATTGTCAGATAAACATTAGTTTTATGAACCAAAGTGTATTCTTGGCCTTGAAAATACTATTTTAACAGCCATCCCAACTTAAGAGTACAAGTTGGAGCTCCATTGTATCACTTTATTCCTCATTGTTTAAAGTGGTGTGTTTTAATTTCTGAGGTCAAGAGGAATGTTTGATGGCTGATTTTAAGCAAACACCGACACAATACATAAAAGTGCTGCGGATAAAATCAGCAACCTTGCAAGTCAACAGATTAATCTTGGTTGAGCCAGTATCACACGTCAGCAGAAAAGGATGTCATATGGTTTGATTATTAGATATACAAACAGCGTGAAGAGCAAAACCGAAATAGTATGAGTAAAAAGATGATGTAGTATGTTTAATATTTTTAAATTGTAAGAAGCATTTACTGTTGTAGCTGATGAAGGTGGAACTAACTGAAGAGTCCCCCCACTAAAAAAAACGTTTCCCAACAGCAAATTCAATCTGAATGCAGCACTCTGACACTGTGCCAAAGGACTATATCTTTCATAGATAACAATAGATTCTTTTCAGAATGAAGATCCCTGTACTACCTGTCAGAAACAGCAGCATCAGCAGTCTGCATTGATTCCAGTTTCCTCCCATTTTTTTAGATGTGTAGGTATGATCCATTGTCCCATAACAATCTGAAGTGTTCAGCTCCCAGGAAACAGTCCGCTCTAAAGTCAAAGTCAGTCAAAGTCAGTCAAAGTCAGCGGGCAAACAGCTCTTATCAGAGAGAGCTGATCAGAAACATATTAATCACTCTTATGAAACTCCATTGATGTTAAACAATGGCTGATCAGTTCCTTAGAATGTGACTCACAGTTTCACCCCAAGTTTTTGTAGATTTTCTCATCCATTGAAAGGGTTAGTGGAGGATTACAGAGCAGCAGTGCTTTGGCTTCTGGCCTGGAGTCCATTTCAGCGTTTGAGTATATGTAGGACGGCCTATAATAATAATAATAATAATAATAATAATAATACACTTTACTTTATGCTTTAACATACAAACACACGGACAACAAGTGAATTCAAAAATTCAACCAAACATGAGAATACATAGTCAAAAACAGAGCAAATAATAAAATAGAAATACATAGAATGAGAATAAATGAAAAATAAAATACGACTAAAAGTAGTATCACATAAAAGCAATTCTAAAAAAGTGCGTTTTTAAAAGTGAGAGGGATTTCTTACAAATGCCATAATGGCATGAGACACAAATAGGGGCATGTCTCAGATCTGTTTATTATAGAGTTGTATTGGAATTGGAAAAATTTATATACAAGATGGCATCATCAGACAGGGCCGGCCCTAGACTTTTGGGGGCCCTAAGCAAGATTTTGTTTGGGGGCCCCCCTCACTTTAGCGCGTTCTCACTACACACAACACGGAACCAACTTTTGTCTTATGATGTTAGTATGAGCACACATATTGTACAAATAAGCATGTAAACACTAAAGTGGGACCTGAGAACAGCAGCACAGTCTTTAATTTGACTACAAATAACTACCTAGGCTATAACTAATGACTATATAAACTCAGTGAACAGAAATATAGAAACTCCTCAGTCCTCAGTGACATATGTTTTGTTGTTGTGGCTCTGAGTCTGTACTCCAGCACATTAGATTTGAAATGAAACAAGGACTATGAGGTTAAAGTGCAGACTGTGACCAAGTATTAAATATGACTACTTTGTTGAAGTGTATGTTAATTTGTCCAATATTACATTTGATCCCCCATTTTAGGGGATCAAAAGTACTCTGACAAATGAACATAAACTTGAATAAAGTAGTCATATCAGATAGCACTGATGAACTGACAGTACAGAATAAAAAGACTGACAAAGTGACCATCACTGTTCAAAGATAGATATTTTTAATAAAAAACACTCAACACTAAATAGAATATATAAATAGATCCAAAAATACCTTTAAAGGATTAAATAATATGTGCAAAACAAACTGCTTAACAATAAAATGAAATGTAAAAAAACAAATGCAAATACAAATGTTCCTCTCGTACGTACAGTCAGAATTGTTCTCTTCTTGCTTTCCTGGAGGCAAAGTCATTGATGACCTGATCATAGGAGATCTGGCTGCCAATCTGGTGGTTTATGCTGATTATTGCCATTCCACTCAGGCGATCCTGGGCCATGGAGGACCTCAAGTATGTTTTTATCAGTTTGAGCTTCGAGAAGCTTCTCTCTGCGGACGCCACTGTCACTGGAAGGGTACAGGCTATTCTCAGCGCTATCCAAAGATTTGGATAGATCTCACACAGCTCGTTTTCATTTAAGAAGGTGAGCATCTCCAATGTGGTCATATCTTCTTTGGGAAGCTCTGGAAGGCTTTGCATCTCCATGGCTAGCTCTCTCCAGTCAACGTCTGCCTCTTCGCCACAGGTCAATGTTTTTCCCAGCAGGGCACATTGGTCTGTAAGTGACTCGTCATCCAGATTATGGAAGTTCTGAAGCACTCCAAACTTGTCTCTTACTTCCCCCAGGGACTTGAATCTGTCCTCCAAAGACTGGATGCCACAGTCCACCACAACATTAAAGAATCCTGTTTCCAGTCTCGTCATGGCATCAGCCACTGCCTCGTCAGCTGCCTCGTAGGCAAAATGCCTCTTTTTGCTCCGCAGCCTCTTTTCTTTCAGCACTGCCTCAACATTCATATTTCCACAGAGCTCTTTTGCTGTGGCCTGAGCATCTGTGAACCCAGTGGCCCTGTAGGTTACCAGCGATGCTTTGGTTTTGTCTAAGAGACTGACCGCAACATCCAGCTGCATGTTGACAGACTGAAGGAGCTTGCTAACTGTATTGATCTTTGACAGAATATCATACCAGACAACAGTGCAGATTTGGAATCTAAATGATCCAATTTCTTCTGCCAGGGATTGGGCCTCAATTCTGACCATGAGATCATTTGCGTTTTCCCTCACCTCTAGCAAAGCCTCCCTGACCTTATCCGTTTGGTAGCGCAACGGCTCGATGCTATTCACTCTGCTCTCCCACCGCGTCTCACTCCAGGACTTGAGAGTGATGTCCACATGTTTTTTCAGGATGGTCCACCTCTGGGGAGAACCTGAAAACAAGGTGTACAGCTTCTGAACATTACCAAAGAAGCAAGTAGCATCTATTGATCCTTTGGCTGAATCCGCCACCATCAAATTCAGTGTGTGGGCTGCACAAGGAACATACAGAGCTCGAGGATTCTTCTCCAACAGCCTGGCCTGCACCCCTTTATTTCTGCCCTTCATGTTTGCACCATTGTCATAGGATTGTCCTCTGCAGTCCTCAAAGGGGATCTTCAGCTCCTCCAGCCTGTTCAAAATGAGTGTAGACAAACCAAGCCCTGTGGATTCAGGGGCTATGATGAACCCCAGAAAGTGCTCCCTGATCTCAGTCCTTTTCTTCACACTCACTGTTCGAATCACAAGAGTCATCTGCTCCTGGTGGCTGACGTCTGGGGTGCAATCCAAAATGATGGCAAAATACTTGGACTCTTTGATTTCAGCCACCATTGCTGCAAGTATTGTGTCACTGATACAGGAGATGAGTTCATTTTGGATTGTTTTACCCAAGTATGTAGTGTAATTTCCTCCACTGTCAATGCGTCTGATGTGTTCTTTCAGAACAGGGTCAAACTTGGCAATTAGCTCAACTTCTTTGAGGAAATTCCCGTTGTTGTGGTTATGCAGGGTGTCAACAGTCCCTCTAAGTCCCAGGTTCCTCTCTGTACTTAGATAAAAAAATATTTTAAAAAAAAGTATTTAAAAAAATATATATTTTTAAATTTTTTTTTTTTTTTTTTTTTTGCTAGGGGGCCCCTCAGTGGCTGCGGGGCCCTAAGCGGCCGCTTATGTCGCTTAATGGGTCGGGCCGGCCCTGTCATCAGAGGGAAAAACCTCAAATACTATTTTATAATGATGTTATAATTGGTTGTATTTATGTTTTGGTGACTTGCAGTGGTTAATATGATGTGAACATTATTCACTCCTGAATTCCCAGAATTCCCCTTGGTACTCTTCAACAGGTGACTTCGTCCTTAAAGCCAGACATGTGTCCATCATCAGAATAAATGGTCCAAATGCAAACAGACAAGAACGACTGCTACATAATGGAGGGACTGACTTTGAGGAAGAGGTAGCAGTTCATATTAGTTTAAACATGTTGTGGATGGATAATAAGTAATTTGGGACACACACACACAAACACACACACACATATGCAGACACACACGTACCCACAATAATACAGATTAAAACACAACTGAGCCAGTTAACAATTAAGCAAATCTCATTTATTGAAGACAAAAATTCAAACAAACTATGAATATCAATTAGTGCTACAAAACGCACCAAGATCAACAAGAAAAGAATGGTGCAGGTGTGTATGTGTGAGTGTGTGTCATGTTGTGTGCACATGCAAGTGCGTGTGTGTGTGTGTGTGTGTGTGTGTGTGTGTGTGTGTGTGTGTGTGTGCTCTTAAAGTGCTGTCTCTCTGGAGTCCCTGGGCAGTCTGAAGGTCAGTATCTCTGTGAAGGTGTGACCTGCAGCACAGAGCAGAGGATTAAACATCTTCTCTTACAAATGCTTTTTCTCCTGTTCCACCTTCTGTGTATAATAATAATACATGATAAATCATCAAGTACGTTCTGAGATCTTTAGTGACCTCTTCTGGCCAACAGCAGGTACTGTAACAGGACACTGTTTGTCTGAGGAAACGTCTGGCCCTCCAGCTGCGTATAGACGATTATGTTCACCAGACTGACTGTTTGTTGGGCAGGTAGAGTAAACGTAGAGCTTTTCACTAAAACAGCTGCTGTGGGTGAAACAATATTGATAAGAGCAGTGAGAGTGAACGTTAAGTGGACTTAAAACCTAAACACTAAACTTAAAAATTCAAAATTCTGATACAATCTTTTGTGAGATTTGTCACTAAAACATCATTTATTACATTCCACATATGTCAGGGGTGTCCAAACTATGGCCCTTGTTCAAATTTCCTCACAGCTAATTCTAAAAGTATAATGGAATATGGCCACACCTGAAAATTGTGCTTATCTTATATTGTACTTCTTAAATATATGTAAACATATTACACAGTAGTTTTCATGTGTTAATAAGCCCACATTTAAAATAAATTCGGTCAATTAAAGTTGAAAACATTTTCTAGCAAATCTTAGTTGATAAAGCACAATATCTTATTTCCAGAACAAGCTTGAAATTAACCTTCATATTTCCCCTTATTATAAGCAATCTGAGGCTTCTGATTAAGGGATGTAACACAATCAATTAAACCCTACGGAGGGCTGTGTTGTAGGCTGTTTTTTTCTTAAAGCATATTCAAGTATCAAGGATAATTTACCTATTTTTGATTGATATTGCTAACTTATAGCTTACCTTATGGTCACAATATACCTCTAGTGAAGGGCCCTGCCCTTTGTATGTTCTTCTGTATGTGGCCCTCAGTGAATAAAGTTTGGACACCTCTGACATATGTAATATATGTACACTATACATATCTTAACTAGCTTCTCCCCCTCTCTTACGTTTCCACTGGTCCAACGGCAGGTCTGTGTTGTCCATGGTCTGATCGTAGGGCTGCGCCTCCGTCTCCTCCTCAGTGTCTCTGAACTCGCTGAAGAAAGGCAGATCCAGAGCCTGTGAGGCGCTCACCCTCTGCTCGGGGTCCAGGAGCAGCATCTTTTCCAACACACACACTGCTGTGGTGCAGAGATACATGTCGAGGTCAGCATGAGTTCAGTGCACACACACCAGGGTTTACTGTGGGACAAAAACCTTTACCTACCATTGGAGCTGGCTTTGGAGAAAATAGAGTGCAAGTCTTTCTTTGGCACTTTGGGTAGACTTCTGATGTAGTTTTTGGCCTGTGGAGAGAGGAAGTAGAGAGGAGGATGACCAATGTTGGTGTGCCAATAAATGTGCATCAGTAACAGAGAAGTTAGATGTGGACAGGGTTCTGATGTGATGACACACTGACACTCTTCACTGACACTATGATGAAGTTCATAAAGGGTTACTTCCTCAAACTTATTGCACCAACATTTTAAATGAAGAGTCAGTGAGTGTGTTTGTATTGGGAGTGTTTGTACTACATCAGGGTAAACTCAGGGTACGACTCACATCTTGGCTCTGTAGCTTCACCACAAAGTCAGCCGCTGGGGTTCCTGTGATCTTCATGATTTCTCTGAGCTGGTCCAGATCTGGCAGTAGCTATGGTCAAGTGTAATCTGTTGCATGGATCTTTACCTTTCACATATTCATTCACATATTCAGTTTATAATGCTAGTTATAGAATACGATCAACATGTACGAACAGTGATAATATCTAAAAAGGTAATTCACTTGGACCCTATTTCCCCATGTTTTCTTGTTAGGAGACCAAATGGAGACAATAAACAATTAATTAAATAATTGGCACAGTATTGGATGTGCACTGTCAATGTACGTCCCCTAAAAGTGACCCAGACCGTCTCAGATTCTTGTTTTAGCTGTCAACAACAACAACATTAAGAGACCTACCCTACAGAATAATGATCAGTTTCTTTACCTTTAGTTGGTACGGTCTGTTTGTTAATGTGTGTGATCAAGTGTTGCTCAAGGAGGAGTCTCTTTCTCAAATCTAGTGAGAGCTGACTGAAAATAGGAGTGTTGGTGTTGTTGTTTGAATGTGTAAAGATTACAAGTGCCACAGATAAATATTTTGCTGATTTCACCATGTGGATTAGGCCCAATCCTCTTGTGATATTTCAGATATGAATACATTGCCCCCCGTGTGGCTGCTGCTGGAGGCTCAATACTGGACCAATTTCAACAATTCATCAGTATTGTCTTGGACACAAATGCATGGGAAAATGGGGTCAAGGTAAAAAAATACCAAAGTTACTCTAAATAATGTATTGATAAAGTTTGACACATTTAAGGATACGATCACTTCCTTTGAACAGCGGCTTTCCCAGCAGCATCTCTGCCATGATACACCCTGCCGACCAGATGTCCACTGCAACAGAGAGCAAACATCAGCCTTCTCTTTCAATCTGCTTTATAAAACGTGTCTTTGTCTTTCAATGCACTCCTGTTGACACAACCTGTGAGGAGAGTTTACCAGTTTGTGTGTAGTGCATCCAGTTGAGGATGACCTCGGGCGCTCGGTACCAGCGCGTCACCACGTAGCCGGTCATCTCAGCGTCGGCCTGCCTCGCCAAGCCAAAATCAAGAATCTGAAGCAGGAGAATCAGAACCATCCATGAAAACGTGAAGGTGTTTGGGATGTTCACATACAAACTGCTTTATGTGAACCTACCTTCAGCTCACAGTCTGGGTTAATGGCTAAGTTTCCAGGTTTCAGGTCCTGTGGGAAACACAAATGTGAGACAGAGGAGATCAGGGGAAGTGTTGAAGTCACTGGAAGACAATGATCTGTATATTTTTTCCATGTTTTGAAGGAAGAATTAATGTAATTTTATAATGAAATCCTTTAATTTTAATGATATTATTCAAGCCTTTTGCTTAGATATCCACCATCCATTAAAGATATATAGGAATATTCCGATTTTTCAAGATGTATCCATCCTAGTTCGACTGGTACTCCAATCTGTCCATGCAGTAAGCAGTTACCTGGTGGGTAGAGTTATAAAGAGATGTAAATGACTTTTCCATGACAAAATTCAGCGTACCATTCTGTCTTGAAAATAGGAGCTCCCTGTGTGGGAATCAGAATGAATGGGACTAAACATGAAAAAGAGCTACAGCCCCACCCCCACAGCTCAGAGTCTGAAAGGTCAAAGTTCACTCACCCTGTGAATGATCCCTGCAGAGTGGATATACTGCGGAGAGAGGAGATAAAGACCACATAAGCAACTTCTCAGTGAGTTACTCACCAAAACAAGTAAATGACCCTCACTTGTTTGTAATTCTTCATAAATAGTGCAGTGCCTATTCAAGATGGGCGATTACGCGGCCGCATGTACTGCTGCGCGCAGCTTTTTTTATTAGACGGCTTATACATACAACTTCACTCTTGTAACAGCACTCCCCTGGCTGCTGAGGAATGTAGCTGTCATGATATGGCTGACATAATCATGTCAACATCAATCATGACACGCCAGAGTCATTTTAATGCAAAAGCTTACACCAGACCCAACTGAACAAGAAGCAGCCAATCACAGACCCTAGGTCACCGATTTTTAGGGTACATTATATTTTCACTAAAAAGAACCACCATGGCAAGTAGGCCGAACTCGACCTAAACCCAAACATTATTTTGAACAGTGCATGACATCCTCTACACACTGTGCTTAAGCGTTATGACAGTTAATATTGTATTGAGTAACACACAGCAAGCTTTACCCCTGTCTATACGCTACACAGGGTCAACATATCACACCACATAACATCTGTCTGTAGATCTCAGAGACAGCTCCACACTTCAGTCGTTATACACCCAGCAATTGAAGTAGATCAGATCAACGGCTTTTTAAGAAAAACAAAGCCCGGACTGACATACATGCATACATACATACATACATACATACATACATACATACATACATACATACATACATACATACATACATACATACATACATACATACACACATACACACACACACACACACACACACACACACACACACACACATACATACATACACACACACACACACACACACACATACACACACACACACACACACACACACACATTGATGGTAGAAGTAATGAGGGACATGCATTCAGCGTTGGTTCACCTTGAGTCCTCTCAGCATCTGATAGACCAGGAACTGCACTCGGTCCTCTGATAGTTTCTCCATCTTCATCAACTTTCCGAGGTCGGTTCCCATGAAGGGCATCACCAGGTAACTGTGGACAAGAGAAGAGGACTTGTATCACTCCACTCGTCATGTTTCATAATCAACGTTCAGGGACGCACAGGAACTTACAAATCACGCAAGCGGTCCAATGCGATCTCAGCAGTGAAGACATCCAGCAGCCCAATGACCTGATCAGGAGGAATGAGGTCAACATACAATCTGATTGAAATATAATGTATTCATGACTGTTTGGTTGTAATGAAACAAATAAACAGTTTTCCCCTTCAACCTGTCTAATATGCCTTTACATCACGCTGGAGTCCCTTCACCCTCACACTGAAGATGTTTTGTATAGCTTCAGATTACAGGTCCCTCTTTGTCTGTCAGTGTGAGGCACATTCTTACATTTTCGTGCTTCATGTGTTTGAGGAGTCGCAGCTCTCTGAACGCTCTTTTTGCAAACAGTTTGGACTGGAAGGGCCGGTGAAGTTTCTTGATGGCCACCTGCGCCCCCATCCGGCGGTCCCATGCTGAACTGAAATACACAGACACAGGTTTATTATCAAAGAACGCTTCTGAACAGGTTACATTTGCAGGCATTTAAACATGTCCATAAGGAAGTCCACAAGTGTAACTGGATCTAAATGAAGCAGTGCTTCGTTGATGACATCATTTACACTTGTTCCTTTCTTGCTAGGCAAAGTCACAAGGTCTGCCGTGGAAAAGCTCTGTTTGTGATGAAGACAATGTGGTGGTGCATTCTAAACACTTCAGTCGGGGTCTTCGATTTCCAACAATGAGACTGGGGGGGGTTCTTTGTCGACCCTCATACATACAACACAATGCAGAGAGGCCCTGCAGAGCCAGCTGTGGAGAGAGTGCTGACCAAAATATCACACACTGCTGCTGCAGGAATATTATAGAATGAATAGAATTTAAAGTATTTAAGTTTTTATCTGAGGATAATAAGGTATTAAAGGTCATTAAATGATCTATGGTTATTTACTTTGGGTCAATTGTTTGTTTCTCATGCATTAGGAATAGGTTCAACGTTTCTTGTGATTTATGTATACAACTGGAAAATACTTAAAATAGCCTACTAATACACATAAAGTAGCTCACAATTCTGTATTGCCTCTTACCAATTGCAAAATAAAAAAATACAAATAAGACATGTTTATAGAAAATAATTGCCTTATGTCCAACATGGCATAAACAGTGGCTACAAATCAGCTGAGAGCAGCATTCCATCAGTATTTCTCTGAGGCGTAAAGTTGAACTGACCACACGGTTCCATACGCGCCTGTTCCGACCTGCTTCAGGTCCCGGTACCTCTCCGGAGCCTCCCACACGGTTCTGTTCACCTCCTGCCGGTAGAATCCCGTCCTGGCCCGCATAGCCATACCGAGTGGAGAGCTGAGGACAGGAGAGAGAGCGCTGCTCCGGGGCGAGAGAGCAAACAGGTTTAACTTCAACACGGAGAGATGCGCCGTCCATCCCGCAGAGCACACACACACACACACACACACACACACACACACACACACACACACACACACACACACACACACACACCACACACACACACACACGCATGCACGCACGCACGCACGCACGCACGCACACACACACACAGACACACACACACACTCACACACATTGTTAGTCATGGCTCCTGGGCAGTCTATGGGTGTGTCTACAATGTGGGGAATAAGCCAGAAAACATCTGCTAAGGTCACACCCCATAATACTCTGGCAAGCATGTTTCTGTAATATTTCTGCATAGTACACACACTACCTGTAATTTGATCCTTTACTTAAGTAAAAGTTACACATTGTAAAAATACTTTGTTACAAGTAAATTACCTGCATTCCAAATCTTACCTAAGTCAATCAATCAAAGTTCATTCATATAGCCCAATATCACACATTCTATCCTTTGTCTTAGTGAACTTTCAATGTACTTAAAGAACCAAAAGTGAAACTACTGTTATGCATAATGGCTTATTTCAGAATCATATAATAAATGACTGTATTCTGATTATTGATGCAATAATGTGTTCATCACAGCGGGTAAAGTTGGAGCTAATGTTAATGACATTATTTACTGCTGCTGGATATATTAACCGCTAATTACTGGTCAATATTTATTTAATAGTTGATATGTATATTTTGTATTGACTATAATAATTTGAAGTTGTAAATCAACTATACCTGTCAGATAAAGGTAGTGGAGGAAAAGTACAAAATTGGCTTCCAAAATGTAGTGGAGTAGAAGTATAAAGTAGTATCAAATAAAAATACTCAATAAAGAACAACTACCTCATGTAAATGTACTCAAATGTACTTACATTCCACCAGGGGCTCCTGTAGCCCTGTAGGAATACACCTGGACACTTTATATTTTTTTAACTTTTTTAGCTTTTTGGTTGCTTTTCTAATGCAGGATGAGGCTATTTAGCAGAGAGGGAAGGCTTGTGTGTGGACAACTCCGCTTCAGTGTATCATGTAGATGTACATCTCACCCGGAGACCATGTGAAGCAACGTGCTGCTACACAGCCTTCACTTTTCAAGGACGTCTTATACAGGTTTTCGTTACCTGACTGACCCCTAAGGCCTATTACAATGTTTTCATCCCATATAGGTGCTGATGGGATTTAGGTCAAGGCTCTGTGAAGGGCAGTCATGTTCCTCTGACCCAGACTGGAATAACTGTCTCTTTACTAAACTTGATTGAGACACAGGAAAGGGCCTTCTCCAAACTGTTACCAAACAGGTGGAAACTTTATATTCACACAAAAAGACTGAATGTTTCACTAAATAAGACAAGAAACATAACAGAACTGATGTTGTTTATTCGATTGATGCTAACACTTGCCAAGCGTAACCCGTAGATGATGAATAAGAAAATCATCTGAATCATTTGAAACTGATTGTTGACATTCAGTTCAGTGATTTGAAAGTCATGGCTAATGTTAAATCACATTCCACCATGTTTTAAAAAACACTTGTAACATACACAATACGTATACATTCGATTTGCAGTTTGCTTTTCAGTTCCACCACAGATACAACATCCACATAAAGCACATTTAAACATTCAGAGCTCTGACACGCTTCGACTGACACATACAGTTTAGATTCATTTGGACTGTAAATTCAACATTTCGCCTCCACTGTTAATGGAAGACCTGCAGAAAAGGCTACATTGGGAGGAGGAGGTTTCCTGTACTGTGTTCTTTAATACTTTTTGATCAATTTATGGTTTAGCTCTAATAATGTTTTTTGAGGCAGAAATGATCTCATTGGTTTGGTGAGACTTGAGTGGGAAAAGCCACAGTACATGAATTTAATTGAATTTAACCTAGCTAGCCTAGCTAGCTAAGATTGATCTCCTTCTATTGTTCATTTTATATCAGTAGCCAATGAGTTTAGGTGCCAACCATGTGTATACTACATACTTTAGGTATGATAGTATGACAACCTAGCTTATCTTACTTATAAAAACACATCTGCAGCAGTCAGATATAAACTGGATTTATGTGTATGCTCATTTATTAGCCTTTTATCTCCAGATGGGTCATTGTCGATAAACCCTCCAATTTACTAAAATGGGGCCAAACCACCACATGGATGTCTTGTTTATTTCAAATGCATCTTATATGTGATACTACATCTATTAAGGTTGAGGGTTATGCCATTAAAATGATCAGATATTTGTCCGATGAACCCCAGTTGCATTCAATTCGGCTGGACAACCTGTGGTTTGCTGCCTCTGCACACTGTGGTTTAATATAAGCAGATTATTACTACCTCAGCAAAAAGTTTGTAGAACTGAAACTCCAGTCTGATGCAAGATGGCTGACCCAATGTCAGTGAGGAAGTCAAATAATCTGTATTTATTGAGCTTATGCTGCTTATATATGTTCCCTGTAACTTTGTTGAACTGCTACTCAAATATCCCAAATCAAAGTGAAGAACATTTCCAGTGCTTTAATACTGTGAACGCTTATGAATGTGTACACACTGTATAGTTTCATCATAGCGCCCAATGACATGAAGAAGAACATGAAAAATATGAAAGATCACTAATGAGCTCCATGGTTGCCACGAGCAATCAAACAATTATTTTGATGAAGCTGGGTAATTATTATCCAGCACCAAAGGCCCATAATCTAAACAATTGTAAACAATAACCGGGCTGTAAAACTCACTGCAGAGAACCATGGAAACCTGACGGAGCGCTGCCACAGCCAACAGGTGATCAGAAGCCAGACATCAGGGAAAAGTGTATATGTGAAGCGACAGCACAGTAAACACAGACCTGCAACACAGTCATTCTGCTCCAGTTTTGGCATATATTTATTCCCTTGCTAATTAATAGCAGTTGTTGTTTACTACTTTGTAAGCAGGAGAGGATGACTCTCGTCTGAGGAAGTACAGTATTTTTTGTCTGCTTTTGTGTTATTGTTATAAGTTGGTCACATGTTTGGATAATGCCTCTCTCCGGCCCTCAGGCTGCTTCTATAGCAGTGTGGCAGATGCAATAAGCAGCTTTAATGGTTATACAATACAATACCAGTAATATTCTGTAATAATCAAAATGCACAGAAATCATGCAGTAGTATGCAGGTTAAATGTTAAGTTGCTCTGTGACATGACGTGGCAGTGCTGCAAGCCTTTAAACATGAATTCCATATATGAGAGAACTGACTGCTTATGGCATTTGTCATGAGGAGGGACCAGACGGCACTATGTAGTTGCTTTGGAAATCCTAGTGTGCGTGTTTTCCTTCCTTCAATACCTTTCTATCAGCCTGTAAACCCAGTTCAGTTCCTAAAGTTGCTCCCTTGTATGTATCCTCACGCCCTTAGTGATCCCTGACAGCCATGTTGAATGGTTCCTCATTTTACATTCAATGAGCGAAAACATAAGAGGAAGCTGCAAGTAATTGCAATGTGTGCATCTGTTCCTGTGGACCGTCCTGCCCTGCTGCTCAAATAAACTCATGAAAGGCAATCGAACAGAGTCACGCTGAGCAGAGGGAATGTAGAGTTTTCTTCGGTTGGCTTGCCACAGTTCTTCCCCCAGTCATGTAGTATATGGTCCTTCTTCATGAAAAGGTTGAGGCAGGGCACAAAAACGCTTACTGCTCCACCTGAAGGCTATCAGTCTTGGTGCCGGATGCACTGACGCTGTTCACTTCTTCAAATACTAACTCTGTGAACATGAGATAAACAGGGGGGAAAGAAAATATGTTAGTAATGCTGATTCAAACAACCCAGTATCACTACCGATTGGATCAAATATGAAAGTCAGCTGAATTAGTATTGATACTGCAAGGAGAAGTATTGTGTGAAGAGAAATTAAAGATGGTGTTTAATTGCCGATATATTTATGATCCACGTCATGTATTCAGTTGCGTGTGGCGCAGTGGATTAGTGTGTTGGTGTTCGGATCAGGGAGCACAGGTTCAAACCCCACTGCAGTCAGCATGTCGTTGTGTCCCTGGGCAAGACACTTCACCCCAAATTGCTCCTGTGGGGATTGCCCACAGTATTGAGTATACGTCGCTTTGGATAAAAGCGTCTAATAAGTAACATGTAATGTCTTCCAGTTTGTCCAGAAGTCTTCTAATCAGGGCTCTATAAATAAAGAACTATGGCAGATGTGTAATATTTAGAAGAAGAAGAAAAAGATGGACCTTCAGTTTCCACTCTGTCGTACACACATGCGTTTTTATACAGGTAATACAGTACACACTTTTTACTTTTATATGCACATGTAGTTGAGAGGTCAGAGAAGAGGCAGCCAGTCTAGCCAGCGCCAGTGAGCAGTTGGGGGTTAGGTGCCTTGCTCAAGGGCACTTCGGCAGTGCCCCAGGAGGTGAACTGGCTCCTCTCCAGTACCAGTCCACACTCTGTATTTTTTGGTCCGATCGGGACGTGAACCGGCGACCCTTCGGTCCAAAGTCCAATCCCCTACAGACTGAACCACTGCCGCCCTTTAATGCAGCCGACCCGTGTATTACAATGCATTTATGAGATGACTTTCAAAGAGAAAAGCAAGCAAACGTGGAATAAAGTATTATTTTCTTTTTAACACATTTTTTGTTCTACTTATCGTTTCAACTACGTCTCCCAAAATGCATTGCGAGTAACACATCACCACAATCACCGACCTTCAAAGATTCCTGAGGATCATGGGTAGTGTAATGTCTTCGTTCTATCCAAAACTCAGAGAAAAAATATTTGTCTCTCGTCGAAAGGGAAAAACAAAAAAGCATTGTACACAATTTAAACCAATGAATGCTATGTAATTAACAAGGACATCCTGGTGTGTTTTAATTGTAAAATCAATCGACAGAGAATACTCATTTCATGGTGTATGAAGCGAAAGCTGCCTCCCTAGCAACCACGTTACTATGGAAACGCCGACACCGGAAATACTGTTTTCACTCCGAGAGATGGCGATAACTTTACATGGACACTGGCCAATCTAAAACCTCTTTAGTAACATTCGTAGTATATAAACATTTCCCTGGCGAGACCGGAACAGATCTTCGTATTCTCCACAAAAAGTTGTGTTATAGTGAACCAAAGGTTGTGATAGAGGCTTGCTTGTCAACATCTGGGTATTTCTCCACTGGTTGGCCATGTTAACAATCCTGTGTAACTATGACGTTTTGAGGGGGTGAAATTGTGTCATCCTTACATCTCCCTGTGTGGACCAACGTGACATTTTCACATCTTGCCGTGGGTTGGATTCAAATGTGGTTGAGGCTCATTAACAACCAATTCAGTTGAATAAAGGTTACATTTTTACAACGCAAGGTTATTTCCAAGAGTTCTATGGTGGAACCTTCTAGTTGGTGCTATTATAATTGTGCTTGATTAGCTTAGTGTAAAATCTATCAAATAAACATCACATCAGCTCTGGGTCATTCCACAACGCATATAACCCCTACTGAGAAATAATCACATTCTTAATGTCATCACTGAAATCTCTTAATATCTTTGGTGGTGTCGTCGGTGTTCCCCAATTTTTAAAGATCTTCTGTTTTTGTCTCAAAGGGGGAAAGGGGAAATAAGTGTGTTATTGTGCTATCCACTGTTTAAATCTTTATTTTTCATGTGAAAGCATTACCTTTCCATTCTTCCAGAGTTCGGTCTTTACTCTCCAGCGTTTGGTCGTACGGGGGGGCCTCTGGCTCGTCGTCGGGATCGTGGTACTGTGAGAAGTAAGGGTGGGACAGAGCCTCACTGGCTGAGATCCTCCCATCACAGTCCAGAACCAGCATACGCTTCAGGAGATCCACAGCTAACAGAGAGGAGGGGGGTTTAAAAGTTTAAACTGAATTACTCATTGGCACTTTGGGAGAGCAACTTGATCTTCTGCATCCTCTGGAAGCCATTCAATCAAATTTAAATTGGTAATCCAATCTGCTGTGCATCACCCACCTAGTGGATTGGCCCCTCTAAATATCTTTTCCAGGTCCTGCTGGGGCATGAAGGGCAGAGACTGAATGTACTTCTGTGCCTGCAAATGGAAATCAGCATTCAACTCATGTCATGTGACAATGTAGAGGATTTGGTAGTGATCAATCATTCCAACACTCACACATATTGACCACTCACTCAACAGCCCTGTCTCTGGAATGACTGGATGTCAATAATAACAGTTGACTGTGTCAATAGAAGCAACATTACGGTGTGTGTGGAAACAATCACTCCATTCATGTTCTCTCTCTCACATGTTCAGAGCAGATCTTTTTTAACAGATCGGGGGTCGGAGTCCCCACCACCTCCATGATTCTCTTCAGCTGGTCGATATCTTAGTGCAGGAGGAGTTAAGGACTGTTAGGACTTGACTCAGCATATTATCTTGTCACATTGGATACAGACAAATTAAGACATATATTCTACTTGCTCAGCACCACTGAAAGTTATTTTCTAGTCATCGTCCCACAACACAAAGATCAGTAAATCAAATGAGCTTTAGCTTCTCGTAGACACAGAATACAAGAAGCTAGATAATTCAGTCTCCGTGTGGACGGGGCCTAGGAGGGGGGGAACCTGCATATTGCAGAGGACTCTTGCCACGCTGATAAGGATACAGTCAGTGCCAGGAAAGAGGACTTTTCCCTTCAGTAGCTCACCCATTATGCATCCCACTGACCAAATATCAACTGTAACAGAAACACCAGAGGTTTAATCATTAAGCATATATTCAATCAGTTCTGAATTTAAGTATTTAAAAAGAATCCTAAATGTTTATTTTTCATACCATTCTGATTGTAGTGCATCCAGTTGAGCATGATCTCCGGCGCTCGATACCAGCGAGTCGCCACATACCCTGTCATCTCATCGTCTGTCTGTCTGGCCAATCCAAAGTCCAGGATCTGTAGGACAGGAAAACAGTCTTTAATAGAGTCAGAATGTTGCAGTGAAGGATCAGTAGGTTAACTCTCAGTCTTACCCTCAGCTCACAGTCCTCATTTACTGCCACATTACTCGGCTTTAAGTCCTGGAGAGACAGTAAAGCAGAGAAGATATAAGAGGACCTTGATTCCTAGTCATATAATAGACTGGAGAACAATAAACAACACATTGTTGCAGTTAAACATAACAAATCGTCTATGAAGTTACTTGAGGGCTATTACAGTGGAAAAGCATTTTTTGAAGGGGGTTAACTATCATTTGAAACCAAGCAAATGTCATATAATAATGTGGGTGTGGTCTATCAAACTTAAAGTAAAAAATGAGAAGCAAAGAGAAGGGACTCACTCTGTGGATCAACCCCGCTGAATGGATGTACTGTTGGAGAGGCGGGGGGTGGGCAGGAGGATGGGGGAGGAGAGAGAAGACATAAAGGGAGAAAGCGGTCAGCAGGGAGGGTCACCATATTAGCCCCTGTCCAAAGGGAAACTGCTTTTGTCTGTTCCATGGAAACCGTGAAGGCCGAACAGCCCATTCAGTGTGAGAATGCGAGCTTTGGATGAAATCCACAAAGAATAACAGAAGGACGAACTCAATATAAACATAGAGAGGACTTAGCAACGTAGACTGTCGTTTCCAAATACTACTTACAGCCTGCATTCACTTTAAGCATCTTATACCACTTTGAATTATACTTGAAAAAAAACCTGAACAAGAGTACAGAGTTATACAGTTAGCAGAAATAAATTAATAAAAAGTTCAAATATGTCGGATAATGGGCTCAAATATTTAGCTAAAAGTAACGATATATGCTTGACTTCGACAGCCAGAAGTAATAAGTAAACAATTCAAAATAGTTAGCTAAAGGTTACTGGTTTAAATGACAAAAATCTGCCTATCCTAATTGAAAGTATGAAAGAAAAATGACTATAGCATCCTAAACAGTGACAGTTCAACTTTATGAAAAATATATTGTAACCATGATACTCTTTTATATAATTAATAGAGGAATTAAAATGTTCTTTAAAATCAATTCAAATTAAAGCTGCAAGCAGCGTTGATCGGGTCTTCGACGCCGACGCTCCGCAGGCTGTTGTCCGCACGCCGACACGTCGCGAAAGGCGTCTCGAGGAGTCGGCCGTAGGCATACGTGGGAAGTTTCAGGCCAATCGGACGACGTACATAGGAGTTACAGCAGTATCACAAACATTGTGTTTGATGGCGAGTGATCTGTCGCCATGGCAACGGAATTTGACGACACCCCATAATACGCCTAGATGTGTTGAGGGCCGGACCAGTAGCCATCATCTGAAGTCTGGTGCCGTTTGGACGGTTTTCCATTGAGTTAACACAACATCGTGTTTTTTGGCGAGGGATGCGTTGCCGTGGCAACGGCATATGATGACACCCCATAATTGACATAGAGCTGTTGAGGCATGGACCGGTGATATACAAGTGAAGATTGGGGGACGATGGGACTGTGTCCATTGGACTTACAGTGACACCGTGTTTTATGGCGAGGGATGCGTTACCATGGAAACGGCATATGATGACATCCCATAATGGACTTAGAGCTGTTGAGGGCCGGACCATTGATGATAGTCTGAAGTCTGGTGCCGTTTGGACGATTTTCCATTGAGTTAACACAACATCGTGTTTTTGGCGAGGGATGCGTTGCCATGGCAACGGCATATGATGACCCCATAATTGACATAGAGCTGTTGAGGGCCGGACCATTAATGATAGTCTGAAGTCTGGTGCCGTTTGGACGATTTTCCATTGAGTTAACACAACATGGTGTTTTGGCGAGGGATCGTTGCCATGGAAACGGCATATGATGACATCCCATAATTGGCATAGAGCTGTTCAGGGCCGGACCATTAGCCATCATCTGAAGTCTGGTGCCGTTTGGACGATTTTCCGTTGAATTACACAACATCGTGTTTTTTGGCGAGGGATTCGTTGCCATGGAAACGGCATACGATGAGATCTCAGATTTCATGTAGAGCTGTTGAGGCATGAACCGGTGATATAAAAGTGAAGATTGGGGGACGATGGGACCGTGTCCATTGGAGTTACAGCGACACCGTGTTTTATGGCGAGGGATGCGTTGCCATGGTAACGCCACATTAAGTAACATGGGATTTGAAGTAGAGCTGTTCAGGGCCGCAGTGTTAACCATCACGTGAAGTTTGGTGGCATTCTGAGCATGTCAGTTTGAGTTATGACATCATCGTGTTCCATGTTGAGGGATGGCCTAGCATCGAGCGAACGCGAACTTTGGCAAATCACGGCTACGCCGTGCGAAAGAAAAAATTTCCGTGATAACTTTAGATCGCCCATTTGTCGAGAGCTACCCGACGAATTTGGAGTCGTACGGATAAAGTCCCTAGGAGGAGTTCGTTAAAGTGCGAGGGACGAAAAACGCGATAAATCGCGTTTTTCCCACGCCAAATTCAAAATGGCCGACTTCCTGTACGTTATTTTATACCCCTCCAAGAGGCTTTTTTGCTCGTCTCCGCACCCTAGATATGCGTAGCGAGTTTCGTTCGTTTACGTGAAAGTTAAAGTGGGGGAGTTAACGTTAAAAACGGAAGTGGGCGTGGCCTACGCAATTTTTGACGCAAAGTTCCGGAACCAATTACACATCGCAATTTTCACCACTTCTGACGCGCGTGCGAAATTTGGTGAGTTTTCACATATGTTGCGGGGGTCAAAAGTGCGCGCAATGTATTAAAATAATTATCATAATAATAATAATAATTAAAGCTGCAAGCAGCGTTGATCGGGTCTTCGACGCCGACGCTCCGCAGGCTGTTGTCCGCACGTCGACGTGTCGCGAAAGGCGTCTCGAGGACTCGGCCGTAGGCAAACGTGGGAAGTTTCAGGCCGATCGGACGACGTACATAGGAGTTACAGCAGTATCACAAACATTGTGTTTGATGGCGAGTGATCTGTCGCCATGGCAACGGAATTTGATGACACCCCATAATACGCCTAGATGTGTTGAGGGCCGGACCAGTAGCCATCATCTGAAGTCTGGTGCCGTTTGGACGATTTTCCATTGAGTTAACACAACATGGTGTTTTTTGGCGAGGGATGCGTTGCCATGGCAACGGCATATGATGACACCCCATAATTGACATAGAGCTGTTGAGGCATGGACCGGTGATAACAAGTGAAGATTGGGACGATGGGACTGTGTCCATTGGACTTACAGCGACACCGTGTTTTATGGCGAGGGATGCGTTACCATGGAAACGGCATATGATGACATCCCATAATGGACTTAGAGCTGTTGAGGGCCGGACCATTAGCCATCAGCTGAAGTCTGGTTCCGTTTGGACGATTTTCCATTGAGTTAACACAACATCGTGTTTTTTGGCGAGGGATGCGATGCCATGGCAACGGCAAACGATGAGATCTCAGATTTCATGTAGAGCTGTTGAGGCATGAACCGGTGATATAAAAGTGAAGATTGGGGGACGATGGGACCCTGTCCATTGGAGTTACAGCAACACCGTGTTTTATGGCGAGGGATCCGTTGCCATGGTAACGCCACATTAAGTAACATCCCATAATTGGCATAGAGCTGTTGAAGGCCGGACTATTAGCCATCAGCTGAAGTCTGGTGCCGTATGGACGATTTTCCATTGAGTTAACACAACACCGGGTTTTATGGCGAGGGATCTGTCGCCATGGAAACGGCATATGATGACATCCCATAATTGACATAGAGCTGTTGAGGGCCCGACCATTAGCCATCATCTGAAGTCTGGTGCCGTTTGGACGATTTTCCATTGAATTACAACAACATCGTGTTTTTTGGCGAGGGATGCGTTGCCATGGCAACGGCATATGATGACACCCCATAATTGACATAGAGCTGTTGAGGCATGGACCGGTGACATACAAGTGAAGATTGGGGGACGATGGGACCGTGTCCATTGGACTTACAGCGACACCGTGTTTTATGGCGAGGGATGCGTTGCCGTGGCAACGGCATATGATGACACCCCATAATTGACATAGAGCTGTTGAGGGCCGGACCATTAATGATAGTCTGAAGTCTGGTGCCGTTTGGACGATTTTCCATTGAGTTAACACAACATCGTGTTTTTTGGCGAGGGATGCGTTGCCATGGAAACTTCATATGATAACCCCATAATTGACATAGAGCTGTTGGGGCCGGACCATTAATGATAGTCTGAAGTCTGTGCCGTTTGGACGATTTTCCATTGATTAACACACTCGTGTTTTTTGGCGAGGGATGCGTTGCCATGGCAACGCATATGATGACACCCCATAATTGACATAGAGCTGTTGAGCATGAACGTGATATAAAGTGAAGGTTGGGGGACGATGGACCCTGTCCATTGGATTACAGCGACACCGTGTTTTATGGCGAGGGATGCGTTGCCATGGTAACGCCACATTAAGTAACATTGGATTTTACATAGAGCTGTTCAGGGCCGCAGAGTTAACCATCACGTGAAGTTTGGTGGCGTTCTGAGCATGTCAGTTTGAGTTATGACATCATCGTGTTCCATGTTGAGGGATGGCCTAGCATCGAGCGAACGCGAACTTTGGCGGCAAATCACGGCTACGCCGTGCGAAAGCAAAAAATTTCCGTGATAACTTTAGATCGCCCATTTGTCGAGAAGCTACCCGACGAATTTCGAGTCGTACGGATAAAGTCCCTAGAGGAGTTCGTTAAAGTGCGAGGGACGAAAAACGCGATAAATCGCGTTTTTCCAACGCCAAATTCAAAATGGCCGACTTCCTGTCCGTTATTTTATACCCCTCCAAGAGGCTTTTTTGCTCGTCTCCGCACCCTAGATATGCGTAGCGAGTTTCGTTCGTTTACGTGAAAGTTAAAGTGGGGGAGTTAACGTTAAAAATGGAAGTGGGCGTGGCCTACGCAATTTTGACGCAAAGTTCCGGAACCAATTACACATCGCTATTTTCACCACTTCTGACGCGCGTGCGAAATTTGGTGAGTTTTCACATATGTTGCGGGGGTCAAAAGTGCGCGCAATGTATTCAAATAATAATCATAATAATAATAATAATAATAATAATAATAATAATCGCACCGATATCAATAATGGTCGGCCTAGGGTGGCCGAGGTCACATGGGCGCGAGCGCCCATGTGACTAGGTTGGCGTGGGCCACCTACTGTCATGATTTAGGCCACTTTTAATGGGCTTTTGCCCGTCTTTTTCACTGTTTTGTGTGGGTTTTGCTTGGTTATCGCTCGCTTCGCGAGCGACTAAATTGATCCTACCGATATCAATCATGCGAGTTGCAGTCACGTGGGCGAAGCCCACGTGACTGGGCTCGCGCGGCCTATCACGCGTCATGATTTCCAAACCTTTTCTGTGCTTTTGCCGGTCGCTTTCCCTGTTTTGTGTGTGTTTCGCAGGTTTATCGGTCGCTGCGCGACCGATTTCAATAGGGTCTTCGCCGACCTAGGTCTCAGACCCTAATAATTAAAGCTGCAAGCAGCGTTGATCGGGTCTTCGACGCCGACGTTCCGCAGGCTGTTGTCCGCACGTCGACGTGTCGCGAAAGGTGTCTCGAGGACTCGGCCGTAGGCAAACGTGGGAAGTTTCAGGCCGATGGGACGACGTACATAGGAGTCACGGCAGTATCACAAACATTGTGTTGGATGGCGAGTGATCTGTCGCCATGGCAACGGAATTTGACGACACCCCATAATACGCCTAGATGTGTTGAGGGCCGGACCATTAGCCATCAGCTGAAGTCTGGTGGCGTTTGGACGATTTTCCATTGAGTTAACACAACATCGTGTTTTTTAGCGAGGGATGCGTTGCCATGGCAACGGCATATGATGACACCCCATAATTGACATAGAGCTGTTGAGGCATGGACCGGTGATATACACGTGAAGATTGGGGGACGATGGGACCGTGTCCATTGGAGTTACAGCGACACCGTGTTTTATGGCGAGGGATGCGTTGCCATGGAAACGGCATATGATGACACCCCATAATTGACATAGTGCTGTTGAGGGCCGGACCATTAGCCATCAGCTGAAGTCTGGTGGCGTTTGGACGATTTTCCATTGAGTTAACACAACATCGTGTTTTTTTGCGAGGGATGCGTTGCCATGGCAACGGCATATGATGACATCCCATAATTGACATAGAGCTGTTGAGGGCCGGACCATTAATGATAGTCTGAAGTCTGGTGCCGTTTGGACGATTTTCCATAGAGTTAACACAACATCGTGTTTTTTGGCGAGGGATGCGTTGCCATGGAAACGGCCTACGATGAGATCTCAGATTTCATGTAGAGCTGTTGAGGCATGAACCGGTGATATAAAAGTGAAGATTGGGGGACGATGGGACCCTGTCCATTGGACTTACAGCGACACCGTGTTTTATGGCGAGGGATGCGTTGCCATGGTAACGCCACATTAAGTAACATCGGATTTTATGTAGAGCTGTTCAGGGCCGCAGTGTTAACCATCACGTGAAGTTTGGTGGCGTTCTGTGCATGTCAGTTTGAGTTATGACATCATCGTGTTCCATGTTGAGGGATGGCCTAGCATCGAGCGAACGCGAACTTTGGCGGCAAATCACGGCTACGCCGTGCGAAAGCAAAAAATTTCCGTGATAACTTTAGATCGCCCATTTGTCGAGAAGCTACCCGACGAATTTGGAGTCGTACGGATAAAGTCCCTAGGAGGAGTTCGTTAAAGTGCGAGGGACGAAAAACGCGATAAATCGCGTTTTTCCCACGCCAAATTCAAAATGGCCGACTTCCTGTACGTTATTTTATACCCCTCCAAGAGGCTTTTTTGCTGGTCTCCGCACCCTAGATATGCGTAGCGAGTTTCGTTCGTTTACGTGAAAGTTAAAGTGGGGGGAGTTAACGTTAAAAACGGAAGTGGGCGTGGCCTACGCAATTTTTGACGCAAAGTTCCGGAACCAATTACACACGGCGATTTTCATCACTTCTGACGCGCATGCGAAATTTGGTGAGTTTTCACATATGTTGCGGGGGTCAAAAGTGCGCGCAATGTATTAAAATAATAATCATAATAATAATAATAATTAAAGCTGCAAGCAGCGTTGATCGGGTCTTCGACGCCGACGCTCCGCAGGCTGTTGTCCGCACGTCGACGTGTCGCGAAAGGCGTCTCGAGGACTCGTCCGTAGGCAAACGTGGGAAGTTTCAGGCCGATCGGACGACGTACATAGGAGTTACAGCAGTATCACAAACATTGTGTTTGATGGCGAGTGATCTGTCGCCATGGCAACGGAATTTGACGACACCCCATAATACGCCTAGATGTGTTGAGGGCCGGACCAGTAGCCATCAGCTGAAGTCTGGTGGCGTTTGGACGATTTTCCATTGAGTTAACACAACATCGTGTTTTTTGGCGAGGGATGCGTTGCCATGGAAACGGCATATGATGACATCCCATAATGGACTTAGAGCTGTTGAGGGCCGGAGCATTAATGATAGTCTGAAGTCTGGTGCCGTTTGGAGGATTTCCGTTGAGTTACGACAACACCGGTTTTATGGCGAGGGATCTGTCGCCATGGAAACGGCATATGATGACATCCCATAATTGGCATAGAGCTGTTCAGGGCCGGACCATTAGCCATCATCTGAAGTCTGGTGCCGTTTGGACGATTTTCCGTTGAGTTAACACAACATGGTGTTTTTGGCGAGGGATGCGTTGCCATGGCAACGGCATATGATGACACCCCATAATTGACATAGAGCTGTTGAGGGCCGGACCATTAATGATAGTCTGAAGTCTGGTGCCGTTTGGACGATTTTCCATTGAGTTAACACAACACCGGGTTTTATGGCGAGGGATCTGTCGCCATGGAAACGGCATATGATGACATCCCATAATTGGCATAGAGCTGTTCAGGGCCGGACCATTAGCCGTCATCTGAAGTCTGGTGCCGTTTGGACGATTTTCCGTTGAATTACACAACATGGTGTTTTTTGGCGAGGATTGGTTGCCATGGAAACGGCATACGATGAGATCTCAGATTTCACGTAGAGCTGTTGAGGCATGAACCGGTGATATAAAAGTGAAGATTGGGGGACGATGGGACCGTGTCCATTGGAGTTACAGCGACACCGTGTTTTTATGGCGAGGGATCTGTTGCCATGGTAGCGCCACATTAAGTAACATCGGATTTTACATAGAGCTGTTCAGGGCCGCAGTGTTAACCATCACGTGAAGTTTGGTGGCGTTCTGAGCATGTCAGTTTGAGTTATGACATCATCGTGTTCCATGTTGAGGGATGGCCTAGCATCGAGCGAACGCGAACTTTGGCGGCAAATCACGGCTACGCCGTGCGAAAGAAAAAAATTTCCGTGATAACTTTAGATCGCCCATTTGTGAGACGCTACCCGACGAATTTGGAGTCGTACGGATAAAGTCCCTAGGAGGAGTTCGTTAAAGTGCGAGGGACGAAAAACGCGATAAATCGCGTTTTTCCCACGCCAAATTCAAAATGGCCGACTTCCTGTACGTTATTTTATACCCCTCCAAGAGGCTTTTTTGCTCGTCTCCGCACCCTAGATATGCGTAGCGAGTTTCGTTCGTTTACGTGAAAGTTAAAGTGGGGGGAGTTAACGTTAAAAACGGAAGTGGGCGTGGCCTCCGCAATTTTTTACGCAAAGTTCCGGAACCAATTACACATCGCAATTTTCACCACTTCTGACGCGCGTGCGAAATTTGGTGAGTTTTCACATATGTTGCGGGGGTCAAAAGTGCGCGCAATGTGTTCAAATAATTATCATAATAATAATAATAATAATTAAAGCTGCAAGCAGCGTTGATCGGGTCTTCGACGCCGACGCTCCGCAGGCTGTTGTCCGCACGTCGACGTGTCGCGAAAGGCGTCTCGAGGACTCGGCCGTAGGCATACGTGGGAAGTTTCAGGCCGATCGGACGACGTACATAGGAGTTACAGCAGTATCACAAACATTCTGTTTGATGGCGAGTGATCTGTCGCCATGGCAACGGAATTTGACGACACCCCATAATACGCCTAGATGTGTTGAGGGCCGGACCATTAGCCATCAGCTGAAGTCTGGTGGCGTTTGGACGATTTTCCATTGAGTTAACACAACACCGGGTTTTATGGCGAGGGATCTGTCGCCATGGAAACGGCATATGATGACATCCCATAATTGGCATAGAGCTGTTCAGGGCCGGACCATTAGCCATCATCTGAAGTCTGGTGCCGTTTGGACGATTTTCCATTGAATTACAACAACATCGTGTTTTTTGGCGAGGGATGCGTTGCCATGGAAACGGCATATGACACCCATAATTGACATAGAGCTGTTGAGGCATGGACCGGTGATATACAAGTGAAGATTGGGGGACGATGGGACCGTGTCCATTGGACTTACAGCGACACCGTGTTTTTGGCGAGGGATGCGTTGCCATGGTAACGCCACATTAAGTAACATCGGATTTTACATAGAGCTGTTCAGGGCCGCAGTGTTAACCATCACGTGAAGTTTGGTGGCGTTCTGAGCATGTCAGTTTGAGTTATGACATCATCGTGTTCCATGGCGAGGGATGGCCTAGCATCGAGCGAACGCGAACTTTGGCGCCAAATCCCGGCTACGCCGTGCGAAAGAAAAAAATTTCCGTGATAACTTTAGATCGCCCATTTGTCGAGACGCTACCCGACGAATTTGGAGTCGTACGGATAAAGTCCCTAGGAGGAGTTCGTTAAAGTGCGAGGACGAAAAACGCGATAAATCGCGTTTTTCCACGCCAAATTCAAAATGGCCGACTTCCTGTACGTTATTTTATACCCCTCCAAGAGGCTTTTTTGCTCGTCTCCGCACCCTAGATATGCGTAGCGAGTTTCGTTGTTTACGTGAAAGTTAAAGTGGGGGGAGTTAACGTTAAAAACGGAAGTGGGCGTGGCCTACGCAATTTTTGACGCAAAGTTCCGGAACCAATTACACATCGCAATTTTCACCACTTCTGACGCTGCGAAATTTGGTGAGTTTTCACATATGTTGCGGGGGTCAAAAGTGCGCAATGTATTAAATAATATCATAATAATAATAATTAAAGCTGCAAGCAGCGTTGATCGGGTCTTCGACGCCGACGCTCCGCAGGCTGTTGTCCGCACGTCGACGTGTGGCGAAAGGCGTCTCGAGGACTCGGCCGTAGGCAAACGTGGGAAGTTTCAGGCCGATCGGACGACGTACATAGGAGTTACAGCAGTATCACAAACATTGTGTTTGATGGCGAGTGATCTGTCGCCATGGCAACGGAATTTGATGACACCCCATAATACGCCTAGATGTGTTGAGGGCCGGACCATTAGCCATCAGCCGAAGTCTGGTGGCGTTTGGGCGATTTTCCATTGAGTTAACACAACATCGTGTTTTTTGGCGAGGGATGCGTTGCCATGGCAACGGCATATGATGACACCCCATAATTGACATAGAGCTGTTGAGGCATGGACCGGTGACATAGAAGTGAATTGGGGGACGATGGGACCGTGTCCATTGGAGTTACAGCGACACCGTGTTTTATGGCGAGGGATGCGTTGCCATGGCAACGGCATATGATGACATCCCATAATTGGCGTAGAGCTGTTGAGGGCCGGACCATTAATGATAGTCTGAAGTCTGGTGCCGTTTGGACGATTTTCCGTTGAGTTAACACAACATCGTGTTTTTTGGCGAGGGATGCGTTGCCATGGAAACGGCATATGGTGACACCCCATAATTGACATAGAGCTGTTGAGGGCCGGACCATTAATGATAGTCTGAAGTCTGGTGCCGTTTGGACGATTTTCCATAGAGTTAACACAACATCGTGTTTTTTGGCGAGGGATGCGTTGCCATGGAAACGGCCTACGATGAGATCTCAGATTTCATGTAGAGCTGTTGAGGCATGAACCGGTGATATAAAAGTGAAGATTGGGGGACGATGGGACCGTGTCCATTGGAGTTACAGCGACACCGTGTTTTATGGCGAGGGATCCGTTGCCATGGTAACGCCATATTAAGTAACATGGGATTTGATGTAGAGCTGTTCAGGGCCGCAGCGTTAACCATCACGTGAAGTTTGGTGGCGTTCTGAGCATGTCAGTTTGAGTTATGACATCATCGTGTTCCATGTTGAGGGATGGCCTAGCATCGAGCGAACGCGAACTTTGGCGGCAAATCACGGCTACGCCGTGCGAAAGCAAAAAATTTCCGTGATAACTTTAGATCGCCCATTTGTCGAGAAGCTACCCGACGAATTTGGAGTCGTACGGATAAAGTCCCTAGGAGGAGTTCGTTAAAGTGCGAGGGACGAAAAACGCGATAAATCGCGTTTTTCCGACGCCAAATTCAAAATGGCCGACTTCCTGTACGTTATTTTATACCCCTCCAAGAGGCTTTTTTGCTCGTCTCCGCACCCTAGATATGCGTAGCGAGTTTCGTTGGTTTACGTGAAAGTTAAAGTGGGGGGAGTTAACGTTAAAAACGGAAGTGGGCGTGGCCTACGCAATTTTTGACGCAAAGTTCCGGAACCAATTACACATCGCTATTTTCACCACTTCTGACGCGCATGCGAAATTTGGTGAGTTTTCACATATGTTGCGGGGGTCAAAAGTGCGCGCAATGTATTCAAATAATAATCAGAATAATAATAATAATCGGACCGATATCAATAATGTTCGGCCTAGGGTGGCCGAGGTCACATGGGCGCGAGCGCCCATGTGACTAGGTTGGCGTGGGCCACCTACTGTCATGATTTAGGCCACTTTTAATGGGCTTTTGCCCGTCTTTTCAGTGTTTTGTGTGGGTTTCGCAGGTTTGTCGGTCGCTGCGCGACCGATTTCAATAGGGTCTTCGCCGACCTAGGTCTCAGACCCTAATAATAATCGCACCGATATCAATAATGTTCGGCCTAGGGTGGCCGAGGTCACATGGGCGCGAGCGCCCATGTGACTAGGTTGGCGTGGGCCACCTACTGTCATGATTTAGGCCACTTTTAATGGGCTTTTGCCCGTCTTTTTCAGTGTTTTGTGTGGGTTTCGCAGGTTTGTCGGTCGCTGCGCGACCGATTTCAATAGGGTCTTCGCCGACCTAGGTCTCAGACCCTAATTAAAGCTGCAAGCAGCGTTGATCGGGTCTTCGACGCCGACGCTCCGCAGGCTGTTGTCCGCACGTCGACGTGTCGCGAAAGGCGTCTCGAGGACTCGGCCGTAGGCAAACGTGGGAAGTTTCAGGCCGATCGGACGACGTACATAGGAGTTACAGCAGTATCACAAACATTGTGTTTGATGGCGAGTGATCTGTCGCCATGGCAACGGAATTTGATGACACCCCATAATACGCCTAGATGTGTTGAGGGCCGGACCAGTAGCCATCATCTGAAGTCTGGTGCGTTTGGACGATTTTCCATTGAGTTAACACAACATCGTGTTTTTTGGCGAGGGATGCGTTGCCATGGAAACGGCATATGATGACACCCATAATTGACATAGAGCTGTTGAGGGCCGGACCATTAATGATAGTCTGAAGTCTGGTGCCGTTTGGACGATTTTCCGTTGAGTTAACAACACCGTGTTTTTTGGCGAGGGATGCGTTCCATGGAAACGGCATATGATGACATCCCATAATTGGCATAGAGCTGTTGAGGGCCGGACCATTAGCCATCAGCTGAAGTCTGGTGCCGTTTGGACGATTTTCCATTGAGTTAACACAACATCGTGTTTTTTGGCGAGGGATGCGTTGCCATGGCAACGGCATATGATGACACCATAATTGACATAGAGCTGTTGAGGCATGACCGGTGATATAAGTGAAGATTGGGGGACGATGGGACCGTGTCCATTGGAGTTACAGCGACACCGTGTTTTATGGCGAGGGATCGTTGCCATGGTAACGCCATATTAAGTAACATGGGATTTGACGTAGAGCTGTTCAGGGCCGCAGTGTTAACCATCACGTGAAGTTTGGTGGCGTTCTGTGCATGTCAGTTTGAGTTATGACATCATCGTGTTCCATGGCGAGGGATGGCCTAGCATCGAGCGAACGCGAACTTTGGCGGCAAATCACGGCTACGCCGTGCGAAAGCAAAAAAATTCCGTGATAACTTTAGATCGCCCATTTGTCGAGAAGCTACCCGACGAATTTGGAGTCGTACGGATAAAGTCCCTAGGAGGAGTTCGTTAAAGTGCGAGGGACGAAAAACGCGATAAATCGCGTTTTTCCACGCCAAATACAAAATGGCCGACTTCCTGTACGTTATTTTATACCCCTCCAAGAGGCTTTTTTGCTGGTCTCCGCACCCTAGATATGCGTAGCGAGTTTCGTTCGTTTACGTGAAAGTTAAAGTGGGGGGAGTTAACGTTAAAAACGGAAGTGGGCGTGGCCTACGCAATTTTTGACGCAAAGTTCCGGAACCAATTACACATCGCTATTTTCACCACTTCTGACGCGCATGCGAAATTTGGTGAGTTTTCACATATGTTGCGGGGGTCAAAAGTGTGCGCAATGTATTCAAATAATAATCATAATAATAATAATAATAATAATTAAAGCTGCAAGCAGCGTTGATCGGGTCTTCGACGCCGACGCTCCGCAGGCTGTTGTCCGCACGTCGACACGTCGCGAAAGGCGTCTCGAGGAGTCGGCCGTAGGCATACGTGGGAAGTTTCAGGCCGATCGGATGACGTACATAGGAGTTACAGCAGTATCACAAACATTGTGTTTGATGGCGAGTGATCTGTCGCCATGGCAACGGAATTTGATGACACCCCATAATACGCCTAGATGTGTTGAGGGCCGGACCATTAATGATAGTCTGAAGTCTGGTGCCGTTTGGACGATTTTCCATTGAGTTAACACAACATCGTGTTTTTTGGCGAGGGATGCGTTGCCATGGCAACGGCATATGATGACACCCCATAATTGACATAGAGCTGTTGAGGCATGACCGGTGATATAAAGTGAAGATTGGGGGACGTGGGACCCTGTCCATTGGAGTTACAGCGACACCGTGTTTTATGGCGAGGGATGCGTTGCCATGGAACGGCATATGATGACATCCCATAATTGACATAGAGCTGTTGAGGGCCGGACCATTAATATAGTCTGAAGTCTGGTGCCGTTTGGACGATTTTCCATTGAGTTAACACAACATCGTGTTTTTTGGCGAGGGATGCGTTGCCATGGAAACGGCATATGATGACACCCATAATTGACATAGAGCTGTTGAGGGCCGGACCATTATGATAGTCTGAAGTCTGGTGCCGTTTGGACGATTTTCCATTGAGTTAACACAACATCGTGTTTTTTGGCGAGGGATGCGTTGCCATGGCAACGGCATATGATGACACCCCATAATTGACATAGAGCTGTTGAGGGCCGGACCATTAATGATAGTCTGAAGTCTGGTGCCGTTTGGACGATTTTCCATTGAGTTAACACAACACGGGTTTTTGGCGAGGGATCGTTGCCATGGAAACGGCATATGATGACATCCCATAATTGGCATAGAGCTGTTCAGGGCCGGACCATTAGCCATCATCTGAAGTCTGGTGCCGTTTGGACGATTTTCCATTGAGTTAACACAACATCGTGTTTTTTGGCGAGGGATGCGTTGCCATGGAACGGCATATGATGACACCATATTGACATAGAGCTGTTGAGGCATGAACCGGTGATATAAAGTGAAGATTGGGGGACGATGGGACCGTGTCCATTGGACTTACAGCGACACCGTGTTTTATGGCGAGGGATGCGTTGCCATGGTAACGCCACATTAAGTAACATCGGATTTTACATAGAGCTGTTCAGGGCCGCAGTGTTAACCATCACGTGAAGTTTGGTGGCGTTCTGAGCATGTCAGTTTGAGTTATGACATCATCGTGTTCCATGTTGAGGGATGGCCTAGCATCGAGCGAACGCGAACTTTGGCGGCAAATCACGGCTACGCCGTGCGAAAGCAAAAAATTTCCGTGATAACTTTAGATCGCCCATTTGTCGAGAAGCTACCCGACGAATTTGGAGTCGTACGGATAAAGTCCCTAGGAGGAGTTCGTTAAAGTGCGAGGGACGAAAAACGCGATAAATCGCGTTTTTCCACGCCAAATTCAAAATGGCCGACTTCCTGTACGTTATTTTATACCCCTCCAAGAGGCTTTTTTGCTCGTCTCCGCACCCTAGATATGCGTAGCGAGTTTCGTTGGTTTACGTGAAAGTTAAAGTGGGGGGAGTTAACGTTAAAAACGGAAGTGGGCGTGGCCTACGCAATTTTTGACGCAAAGTTCCGGAACCAATTACACATCGCAATTTTCACCACTTCTGACGCGCATGCGAAATTTGGTGAGTTTTCACATATGTTGCGGGGGTCAAAAGTGCGCGCAATGTATTCAAATAATAATCAGAATAATAATAATAATCGGACCGATATCAATAATGTTCGGCCTAGGGTGGCCGAGGTCACATGGGCGCGAGCGCCCATGTGACTAGGTTGGTGTGGGCCACCTACTGTCATGATTTAGGCCACTTTTAATGGGCTTTTGCCCGTCTTTTCAGTGTTTTGTGTGGGTTTCGCAGGTTTGTCGGTCGCTGCGCGACCGATTTCAATAGGGTCTTCGCCGACCTAGGTCTCAGACCCTAATAATAATAATAATCGCACCGATATCAAGAATGGTCGGCCTAGGGTGGCCGAGGTCACATGGGCGCGAGCGCCCATGTGACTAGGTTGGCGTGGGCCACCTACTGTCATGATTTAGGCCACTTTTAATGGGCTTTTGCCCGTCTTTTCCAGTGTTTTGTGTGGGTTTCGCAGGTTTGTCGGTCGCTGCGCGACCGATTTCAATAGGGTCTTCGCCGACCTAGGTCTCAGACCCTAATAATAATCGGACCGATATCAATAATGTGCAAGTTTACATGGGGCTAGTCACATGGGCGCGAGCGCCCATGTGACTAGGTTGGCGTGGGCCACCTACTGTCATGATTTAGGCCACTTTTAATGGGCTTTTGCCCGTCTTTTTCAGTGTTTTGTGTGGGTTTCGCAGGTTTGTCGGTCGCTGCGCGACCGATTTCAATAGGGTCTTCGCCGACCTAGGTCTCAGACCCTAATAATCGGACCGATATCAATCATGTGCGAGTTTACATGGGGCTAGTCACATGGGCGCGAGCGCCCATGTGACTAGGTTCGTGTGGGCCACCTACTGTCATGATTTAGGCCACTTTTAATAGGCTTTTGCCCGTCTTTTTCACTGTTTTGTGTGGGTTTTGCTTGGTTATCGCTCGCGTTGCGAGCGACTAAATTGATCCTACCGATATCAATCATGCGAGTTGCAGTCACGTGGGCTTCGCCCACGTGACTGGGCTCGCGCGGCCTATCACGCGTCATGATTTCCGAACATTTTCTGTGCTTTTGCCGGTCGTTTTCCCTGTTTTGTGTGTGTTTCGCAGGTTTATCGGTCGCTGCGCGACCGATTTCAATAGGGTCTTCGCCGACCTAGGTCTCAGACCCTAATGAACACATTTGGGACGTGACGGGTGGAGTCAATGAGGGGGCTGTGGGGGTCCATCAGACTGAAATGGTTGGGAATCTCTGGTGTACCATCTGAATACTAACTTCTTATATTATGTATATGTGTATGGCATATAGCAGGTGTATGGTCTGTGAGCTGTAAATTACCTTGAGGCCGCGCAGAAGCTGGTAAATCAAGAACTGCACGTGTTCGTCTGACAGCCTCTGAAATTTCACGATGTTGTTGAGGTCTGCACCCATCAGGTTAGTCACCAGGTAGCTGGAAAAGGGGAGAGTGTATGAGTGAGAGGGAGTAGTGCTGCTGCCATGGCAACCGTAAAACACCTCAAGCCTATAATCCCCAAGGATGGCCTCCTCCAACATCTCCTCCCCCTTTTACCAGCAGAATCATTGTGTTTGGGGAACAGCTGTATTGCATGTAGTAAACATGAAGGGATGAGAGATTTACAGTTCATTGAAGTCCTCTAACGTTGCAGCAGGTGTGAAGACGTCCAGCAGCCCGATTACCTGCAGAGACAGAGACAAACAGAGCAGATCGATATCAGACAGACATGCAGAGAGCCGTCTGTCTGTCTCGGGGTATTTTTATGCGCGGCACTAACATTCTCGTGTTTCATGTGCTTGAGCAGCCTGAGTTCCCGGTACGAGCGGCGGCTGTGGATCAGAGACTGGAAAGGCCTCGATAGTTTCTTCACTGCAACCTTCTGCCGCAGGACCACATCATACGCCGAACTGGAGAGAGTAAACAGAGAGAAATACATTTTGAAAAAAATATCATTATAATTAAGAAGATACTCTTATGTACAGTAAACATGATGCTACAACCAAAAGACATAAAGCCATGAAGACTGGAAACAGCTACCCTAGCTGAGCAAAGTAATCAAATACACCCACCACCACCTTTGGCTTACTTACTATCTTGTTTGTCTGTGTAAAACATTATATTTGGGGTTTTATGGCGGGTAGTATGCTGGAAATGTTCTTGGTGTTTACTTCCTCTGATTTCGTTACGCTAGCCTAGCTGTTTTTACATGTTTCCTCTAATTATCCAAGCTAATCTAAGTCCCAGCAAGGAACATCATTTATGTTTCACACTTTTTCTTTTAAATGCAAAAAAATTGAAATACGGTGTTAGTGTGAGCTTTGGCTGTGTGGGTAGATGCATTTTTTTATTTTGGATAAAGCCAAACTTTTTTAACATTTCCAGAATGCATCAAACCTGATACCAGCTGATGATGATGTCTGTATATAACTGGGGGAAAGAGCAAGACTGATAGAGAATGAGATGGTGAAAGAGGATGTGGTTGAACAAGAGAGGCGCAGATGTCAGATATTGTAAAAGTGTGGAGTATTATGTCATGTTCCTCTTTTGAAATGTTAATGTAATTCCACATATCGCACGCTGAGCCCTGCTGCCTCTGATGCCGCTGCCTTTGTGCCTCCAATATTTCTTCAGTCCTGGCAGCTCCTCAACACTCACAGCAGTTATAATACAGCCAACATGAGCAGAGCACACAAACAGGAAGGAAACATGGGTGAGAGGTGTGAAATAATGTGCAGCACTGCAGAAATGGAGCAAGAAGCAAGAAGTGGAACACAGAAGGAAAAAAGTGGACATTCCAAGTGGAGTAAGAGGTGACATAAAAAAGAGGATGTATACTTGATTCGTACTGCACTAGTTTACTTTTTAATCTGCATGACCAGCCTGTTCTTTAGAATATTTAAATTGTAAATCTTTAACATTGTCTGTATTTTCATTTGCCTGGAAATGTGCTAAACAAATACATTTGCATTGCCTATGTTATCAACTCTTCATTATGTGAAATAATGAGTAGATATCTGACACTATCAGTTAAAATAACCTTCTTTCGAATGTGTGCTGTTCATTTCAGGAACTCCTTGAGGTTGTACGAGTCTAGAGACCACACCCACATTATTATGTTTGAAATAAATCTGGTATTTTCCATATTTCAACAATAGTGTGTTTATTTTAACTGTTTTAACTGTTAGCCACACGCTTTCTCATATCCATCCTGCCTTGCTGCACAGCAATCAGATATATTTAATTTGTAATAGCAGAGACTCTTTGTATTTGATTTATCCATGGTTGTGGCAGTGCTACATTTCAATTTATTTTTCACCAAAAAACCTGCAATATTCAGTTCCCAGTTAGAAGAGTGGAAGTGCCCACTGAATGGTGCGTGCCTCCTGTTTCTTCAACCGTATGAAACTCACAGTAAATATTAATGCATGTTGACCAATATTGCTTACATACATGGGTAAACTACGCCCTATGTGCATCCATGTGTAGTGTGATCACCTGCTGCCAGTCCGGAAGTCTCTGCCAGGCGTGAGCCCGGACAGCAGCCAATACTTCCTCAATCTGTGACACACACCTCACACACTGCACTGCCTCACACACCTCACACACTGCACTGCCTCAAACACCTCACACACTGCACTGCCTCACACACTGACCTGCCTCACACACTGCACTGCGTTACACACCTCACACACTGCACTGCCTCACACACTGCCTCAAACACTGCACTGCCTCACACACCTCACACACTGCCTCACACACTGCCTCATACACTGCACTGCCTCACACTGCCTCACACACTGCCTCACACACCTCACACACTGCACTGCCTCACACACCTCACACACTGACCTGCCTCACACACTGCACTGCCTCACACACTGCCTCACACACCTCACACACTGCACTGCCTCACACACCTCACACACTGACCTGCCTCACACACCTCACACACTGCACTGCCTCACACACTGCCTCAAACACTGCACTGCCTCACACACCTCACACACTGCCTCACACACTGCCTCACACACTGCACTGCCTCACACTGCCTCACACACCTCACACACTGCACTGCCTCACACACCTCACACACTGACCTGCCTCACACACTGCACTGCATTACACACCTCACACACTGCACTGCCTCACACACTGCCTCAAACACTGCACTGCCTCACACACCTCACACACTGCCTCACACACTGCCTCACACACTGCACTGCCTCACACTACCTGACACACCTCCCACACTGCCTCACACACTGCACTGCCTCACATACTGCCTCAAACACTGCACTGCCTCACACACCTCACACACTGCCTCACACACTGCCTCACACTGCCTCACACACCTCCCACACTGCCTCACACACTGCACTGCCCCACACACCTCACACACTGCCTCACACTGACCTGCCTCACCCACTGACTGCACTGCCTCACACACTGCCTCACACACTGCTTCACACCTCACTCACTTCCATGCATGGGTCTGCCTGCACTCTGTCAGCACACAGAGTCCAGCCAATGCATTGATTTCCTTCCCCTTCTATTGTCTCAGAATATATTTTTCATATCCGAGCTCTTAATGCACCGCCACTCTCCTGAAGGCTGAGGGGGAAGGAGCAGCTAATATCCAATGTTAGAAGTACATTGTTTACACACACACACACACACACACACACACACACACACACACACACACACACACACACACACACACACACACACACACACACACACACACACACACACAGGAAAACTGTTTCATGTTAATCTCCTGATCTGATCAGTTGAAATCCGTTAGGAGTACATTTATGTTTTGCACGTATTTAAAGGGGGGAGGGTATTGATTCTTGCAAATAGATCATGTTCAACATATTAGCTTCCATGGGGTTTGTTTCTTGCATCCAACACACCAATCCTGTTTCTTGCTCATCATCGCAGCCGTATAAGAGTCAAGAGTAAGATGAGAAGATGTATGCTAAATATAAAGCTAGCATAACTTTAGCTTAGCTTAGCATGAATACCAAACACAGGAGAACAGGTAGCATTGCGCTGTCCAAAATCAACTATATCTTGTTTTTTAATTCATCCAAAAATTATGTTTAAAAAGGACACTGTGTAGTTTCATTATGTGTCCAATCATTGCTAACCGGATGGCTGCAGATATTTCATGCTGAACTGACATGACAGTGATGTCCTCATACAACCCTTAGCAAAGAAGCAAATAGGGCTGACACCTTCTGCTAGTTGATTAGTTGGTCAATATGCTCTTGTCCAACCAATGAGAAATAACAATAAGACAAGAGCAAATTGACCAACACCATCTCGTTTTCTGCTTATCATATTTCCAATCGACAAACACGGCACTGACAAAAGCTTTTGACAGGAGAAAATGAAGCAGACATGTTTTGTTTTATTCATAGTCATTGAAATGAGAGGCTTCATGCCAGAGCTCTGTTTTAAAGAACAGATGTTACATATGATGACATGAGATGAATGCAGCCTTGATGAGCTTTGTGCATATTCTCACAGTCTTGGTCCAAAATGTGTCCATTTTTTGTCCCAAGAAGCAGAGGCAGAAAAAGGGATGTTTAATGGGATTAGGCAGGAAACTGAAAGACAATGAGTGTGGAATAGAATAGGGATATAACAGTCCTCCAATCATTTTGTCTCATTATTATTATATTTGATTTGATCGATATACTTTATCATCCGAAGTGGGGAATTTGTATTGTTGTAGGTTGTCCTCTAGCCCAGGTGACAATAGAACATGTGTTTAAGAACTATATGGGATATATTAATCGTTTTTTTCTTATAGTGGTATAGAATTAATATCAAGATTCAACATATGTCTCTGTTATTGTGTTATTATAATGCGCCGGTGAAGATGGCCGCATTGTCGTTTGGCTCCTCTCCAACTTTGCCCTTTTTCGTATTTTGTGCGTGTTTATTTACTTTTTGCCGTTTTACTTTTAACATGGTTCTCAACATGCAAGCCGACCGCACCAACTCTGCTATACAATATAGCAGAGAGGAACTTCTTCACATCCGAAACTTCGTGGACAATATCCCACCGACAGACAATGGAGATTCGCCATGGCTACCTGTTGCTGTCCTACCTGAGAGACGCAGGAGGAAGACCAAGCGAGGGCCCTGCGCCGGGTTGCTGGTCAGACTGAGGAAACGAGAAAACCGACCCCCTCTTCCGAGTATTCTTCTGGCTAATGTTCAATCCATTGAAAATAAGCTAGATTACATTACATGTTACTTGTGAGATGCTTTTATCCAAAGAGACTTACATACTCAATACTGTGGACAATCCCCACAGGAGCAATTTGGGGTGAAGGGGGTCAGGGACACAACGACATGCTGACTGCAGTGGGGTTTGAACCTGTGACCCCCTGATCCCTACACCAAGGCTCTATCCACTGCGCCACACGCCTCCCTAGATGAACTCAGAAGTCGGATTGCTTTTCAACGGGACATTAAGAACTGTAACGTGTTCATTCTCACTGAGACTTGGCTCAACCCCGCTATTCCGGATTCCGCCATTGTTCCTGACGGATTCACTATTTTTCGTCAGGACCGACTGTTAACTCGGGGAAAAGTAAGGGTGGTGGTGTGTGTGTAATGACTAATAACAATTGGTGCACAGATGTGAAGGTTATTTCTTCGGACTGTTCCGCTCATTTAGAGCACCTCATGATCACATGCCAGGCTTTTCACCTGTCGAGAGAATTCACATCTGTTGTGATTACAGCAGTGTATATTCCGCCGCTCGCTGACAACAACACGGCACTCAATCAGCTGTTTGGGATTATTGACAAGACCGAGACTTCACGGCCAGAGGCGGCGTTCATTGTGGCCGGGGATTTTAACACCGCTAACATGAAGAAGGTACTGCCGAAGTACTACCAACACATCAGCTGCCCAACGCGCGGGGGAAACATACTGGACCATGTTTATTCCCCTTTTCCACATGGATATAAGGCTCTCCCTCGCCCTCCCTTCGGCAAATCAGACCACATCTCACTGCTGCTGCTGCCTGCTTACAAGCAGAAACTTAAAAGGGACAGACCGGTAACAAGGACAGTACAGCGATGGAGTGAGGAGTCAGATTCAGCACTGCAGGATTGCTTTGCATCTACGGATTGGAGTGTGTTTGAGGACAATAACATCAACACACACACGGATACGGTCATCTGCTACATTGGGAAATGCATCGATGACGTGATACCGAAGGTTTCTGTACGAACATTCCCAAATCAAAAGGCCTGGATAAACGGCGAGGTGCGTGGCAAACTGAAAGCGCGCACTATCGCGCACAGAGCTGGAGATCTGGAGATCTGGAGGAGTTCAGGAATTCTAGGTATGAACTCCGGAGAGCAATTAGCAGTGCAAAGAGACAGTACAAAGAGAAGGTGGAATCTGACTTCAAAGGTTGTAACACCCGGAATATGTGGGCGGGACTAAGAACAATGACAGACTACAAAGGAGCAGCCGGGCTGTGGAGGCACAGAAGGACCAGGAGCCCTGCCCTTTTGTTTTAAACAGGGCAGATGTGTGTAAATCCTTTAAAAGGGTTAACCCACACAAGGCTCCTGGACCTGATGGGATCCCTGGCCGTGTTCTCAGGGTGTGTGCAGTTCAGCTGGCAGAGGTGTTCACAGACATCTTCAACAGGTCCCTGCTGCAGTCTGTAGTCCCCACATGCTTCAAACACTCCACCATCGTTCCTGTCCCCAAAAAGACAAAAATCACCAGCCTCAACGACTACCGCCCAGTAGCACTCACCTCCATCATAATGAAGTGCTTTGAGCGGTTAGTCAAATCATTCATCACCTCCTCCCTCCCTAACTCTCTGGACCCCTGCAGTTTGCCTACAGAGCAAACAGGTCCACAGACGACGCCATAGCCCTCACCATCCACACTGCCCTCTCACACCTGGACCAGAGGAACACATATGTGAGAATGCTGTTCATTGATTACAGTTAAGCCTTCAATACCATTGTGCCCTCCAAGCTGGTCATCAAGCTCAGAGACCTCGGGCTCAACAGTGCCCTTTGTGACTGGATCCTGAACTTCCTGACGGGCAGACCCCAGGCAGTGCGGGTGGGAAACATCACATCCTCCACCCTGATCCTCAACACCGGAGCCCTTCAAGGCTGCGTGCTCAGCCCTCTCCTCTTCTCCCTGTTCACTCACGACTGCGTGGCCACACACAGCTCCAACACCATCATGACGTTTGCTGACGACACGACCGTCATCGGCCAGATCACCGACGGCGACGAGACGGCGTACAGAGAGGAGGTCGAAAACCTGACATCTTGGTGCCAGGATAACAACCTCCATCTCAATGTCAGCAAAACAAAGGAGCTGATTGTGGATTACAGGAAGCAGCAGAGAGAGGGACACGCCCCCATCGCCATCAATGGGACTACGGTGGAGAGAATCAGCAGCTTCAGGTTCCTCGGTGTCCACATCACTGAGGACCTGACATGGACTCTTCACACCACCACCATCACCAAAACAGCTCGACAGCGGCTCTTCTTCCTCCGCAGGCTGAGGAGGTTCAACATGGACTCCAGGATACTCTGCAACTTCTACAGGTGCACCATAGAGAGGATCAAGACCTTCTACAGGTGCACCATAGAGAGTATCCTGACCGGCTGCATCACGGCCTGGTACGGCAGCTGCACCGCCCTCAATCGTAAGGCTTTACAGAGGGTGGTGAAAACTGCACAGAACATCACCAGGACGGAGCTGCCATCCATGGAGGACCTTTACTCCCAGCGGCTCAGGAATAAATCCCTCAGGATTATAAAAGACCCCCATCACCCCAGCCACAAACTGTTCAGTCTGCTGCCGTCTGGCAGGCGTTACCACAGCATCCGGACTAAAACCACCAGATTCAGAGACAGTTTCATCCCACAGGCAATAAGACTGTTAAACACCTGAACTGTTGAAACAATATCCATAACATTCATCTGCTACTTAGTAATTATTTATCTATTTATCTAATATATCATTCCAATAGCTTGCATATATACTCTTATCCTCTTCAACCCTGAGCCTGTTTTTCAGGTTTCAGGCTCGAAAATGCCACTAACACAACAAATGATATATCTTCACTTCTAAAAGGGGTAAATTAATAATCTTTTTTCTCAAAGCAAGGTTACATCTGTGAGTTTGATGTAGAAGTGTCAGAATCAATATAGATGTTTTTATTTTAAAGGAAATTCAGATGGAACATAGTAAAAACATGTAAATTCTAATCTCCGCCTAAAAAAACCCCATTACTTATAGTGAAAACCACCCTTGAATGATGGGTTAGCAGACTAAAAGCTTTAGGAATCCAAACTATAACATATAATAAGTACCCTGTATCAAGATTGATGCAAAACAAGTGAAACTTGACCTTTTTAGAGCGGTTTAGAAAAATAAAGTCCAGGCGGACTCACCTCTGGATAATTTGGGAACCATCAGTTCCATTTGACCTTTTTCACTGTAAAAATCATTTTATTACTTTGAATTATCACTATATGTATTCATTCCATCCAAATACAACTGTTGTAAAAATTTTTTATTTTTTTTTTTAAAACATACAAAATGAAGTTTGACTCCAACTGGAGCAGATTTTTTTCAAACATTTACAATGTTACAATATTTTAGTCAGAATTTCCACTGCCTGTAAAGTATTAAAAGTCTCTTTCCTGCGAGCCATTATTTGACAAAAGTCAAAGTATAGAAAAAGTCCTAAATGCAAATCTTGTAATCTGCTCTGTTATCTGCTGTCCGCTCTGTGCTCCGTGCGCTCTGGGTCCTGCTGCAATTCCTGCTTCCTTACGTAGTAAACACTGCGTAGAGTCTGCTGCGTAATGTGCTGACGCTGGCTGGCATTCTTTATACTTTACGCAGGACCATATCTCTGGAACCCATTGGTCGATTTGGGTGATTTACACCTTTTTCTTAACCGTTAGATCCAATAGAATCGATGGGCAGTTCCCAAATCCACGTAAACATTACATCTGCGGACATAATAGAGATACAAACGAAGCATATCTGAAAGTACAGCCTTGGACTGTAAAACTTTATACCCACTATATTGCCATAAATATGATGATGGATTATCAGTAAAAAATTATACGTGACACAGAGACATTGGATTAACCTTGAGCGGCGTTTTTATTCCGTTGAACACAACTTTTGATCACAAATAAAAAAAGGTAAGGCTTAATTATTGTTATGGTTTTGAAACCGGATGTTGTTTTTTTTCTCTTTTCTGGCTGATAGCTCCGCGAATTCGGGGTCGTACAGTGATGACATTACATGTATGGAATCTGTGGAATCTCAGCTACTTAGTCGATATCTTGTTTGTGCAGTTAAGATAAGTAATAAGGGCATTTCTACCGTGAGTTCTGTGCTAAGTCCGTTAGCATTAGTTAGCATTTTTTCGCTCAAGGCTAATTCAAAGGCTTGGTATTACTATTGTGTTTTTTTTAGCTAAAAATGGTTCATATTATCAGTTATCGGAGTTTCTTCCCGTTAAAAGGGTATGGAACATTAATAGTTTCATAAATGTTAAGAAGCCCTGAGACACAGTCTCAAAAAAAAACGTTGGGAGGCCCCCTTTTGTGGGGGCTTCAGGGCTTAAGAGGTTAATTCACTATTTCACTTTTTTAAAACTATTTTTCTTTTTGTATTTACTTTTTAATATTTACTTGCACTATATTTTTCTGTTTTTCTGTATTATTGTGTTGCACTGTTGGAGAAGCCTGTGACCTAAGATTTTCATTGACATAACTACTCTGTAGCTATGTTCGTATGACAAATAAAGAACCTTGAACCCTTGATCCTTCAGTCATGCTGGACTTATACAATGTCATTTGCATAAAACCCAAGTATTTAATTTGTGACAACCTTTGAAAACACAAGCCATCACCCAGGACACCTGTTTGTTTCCCATGTGAAACCATTTTCTATACGTAACACCCATAATTTGGTAATGCCACTTATTCTAACCCAACCACTGTCTACCGTATTCCTAAAGATAACCAAGTAGTTGTGTTGCCAAACAGGTTCTACACTGCTGGGGTTAGGGTTTTTGATCACTCATTCTGCTGGATGTTCATATGTCAATGCCAATGCTACATGCTTAGGACAATGTTTTTTCCCCCTGCTTACAAAGACAGGTATAGCATGGGAATCAAAGCTGACCAGTTCCCTTCTCTGTGGGCATATCGTCTTCCTGAGGGTGTATATGAAACAGCTGGACGACATCATCCAGCTCTCTACATTTTACTATTGAGCAAATCTGAGCTTTAAAGCTGCAGTATTGGCAAGATGTTTATGCACAAAACACTGTAAAGACGAGCCACAACAGAACAGCACGATATTAACACCTGACTGGACAGTCCGAAAGCGTAAAACCTTCTATTTAAGAATGTTGGCAATGACAATGAGAGATGCAGCTTAACAGGTAAGCTATTGAGTGTTTGTGATCCAACACAATAAAGTGCACACATCCTAAGTAAAGATGATGGTGGTAGAGTGATGATATCCTAAAACAACAGAAGCCAATCTCCTACATGTCTGAAACATAAGAGACAGTATTCAGCGCAGAGGCTTTGTACACCTAGGCAGAGGGGGCCCAAACCAAAAACGATATCTCCAAACTTAAAAGCCAATCTCAAAACAGCGTGAGTGAGTGCTCACAGATGTCTTCTGTCGCTCTCACCCTTTAGTTAAAAAGCATCATAGGATTTTGAGATTTGGGAAGATACAGTGAGGTGCCGATGATTTCAATTTTTCTTATTTATGACTTATTTTATGACTGTGCAGGTAGGATTAGTCTATAACCAGTTTTCACAAAGGGCCCACAACACAAAGACCTAAATTCCACAAAGGTTTTTATAAATTGTTAGGTTGTATCCGGCCCCGCTGCCAGGACAAATCTATTATCTGGAAGATCTTCGGAACACTTAAGATACTTCTCACTTCTCACTAAAACGCTTTAACATCTGATTTGTGTCCTCATCATGTGATACTGCCAGACATTAGTCCCACATTTCCCGAGGTAAGCATCAGCTTGCTATAGCAGCCAAATGTATAGGGACTGCTGGAGATGGTTATCACCTTGACACATCGCCATGGCAACGTGATCCACCAGCTAATACAACATTGTTTAAAAATTAAAAGCAGTTGCAGGTTGAAAGACGGGAAATGTCTTAATGTCATAGAGGGAGATGTGTGTGCAGGTGTGTGATGTGGTAAATAATGTGGCATGCATCTTCAGGGTCCCAATACCTCCTCTGCAGAGCACATCTACATACTAAGTGTGTGTGTGTGTGTGTGTGTGTGTGTGTGTGTGTGTGTGTCTGTGTGTGTGTGTGTGTGTGTGTGTTGGTGGGGGCTTTATTTGGGAAATTCCTGTACTGAGGCTGTGTAGTCATTTTGTATTGACGGCGGAACACAAAGGCTAGAAAAGCATATTAATTTCCATATTAAAACATAAAAGGGTTAGGGAATAGGCTATATTTATGTATTTTACATTTTTTTTTCTGGTAATATTGATGTAGAAGCGGCCAAGCCAATGGAATGATATAAACAACAATGACAAGGATGAAACCCAAACACCCGTTTCCATAAGCGGATACATCCCGACAACATCACCGATACAGTAAATGTTGTGGCTGCAGCCTCGCCCCTCCGCGCGCGCGCGCGCACGCACACACACACACACACACACACACACACACACACACACACACACACACACACACACACACACACACACACACACACACACACACACACACAGACTCACCACACCGAGCCGTACGCTCCGGAGCCCACCGGCGTCAGGTTCTGGTACCTCTCCGGAACCTCCCACACAGTCTTGTTCAGCTCCTGCCGGTAGAATCCTGGTCTGGCGGACATTTCTGTAGGCCAGTGCACAGAAGAGAGCGGGGAGCGGAGCAGGAGCAGAGCAGAGAGGAGAGGATCAGAGGAGCACGGTGTTAAGGGACCGGAGGCAGGGCCGCCGTCTGCTAATGCCGAGCTGCCGCTGCACAGTGTCTGTCTGTCTCCCTCCCTCCCTCTCTCTCTCCCTCCTTCCCTCCCTCTCTCGCACACACTCCCCACCCCTCTCCCCCTCCCTTTGGCTTCACTGTCAGAAAGTAGAATAACAGAGACTTATATCATCTCCATTGCCACATCTGTTATTGTTTTAACATACTATCGTATGTCTCTGCTCCTGCAGTTTAATCTATAATTCTGTTGCTGCAGTTTTTTGGTATTTTATAGAACATGTTTAATTATCCGGAATATTGTATATTGAGAATTATTTGTGATCTTTTCTACTGTAGATATGCATATGTGCTGTTTATTATTACTTATTATTTTATTTTATTATGTCTATAATTTATTCCACCTTTAACATGTTGTAAGGCCTGGAACACTGCTGCTATAACACAAGAGTTTTCCAATTTGGGATCAATAAAGTATCTCTATCAGACAATATTATATTCCATCTCTTCTATAGGCCTACATTTAATAAATGAATCCCACATGTACATATGGGTTTTTACCACACAACATATTAAGCATTACATATTTATGTTACAGGCTGTAAGATTAATACCTTGTATCTAAAAAAATCCAATCTTCATAACAATGAAAATACATTACTGCCATCTAGTGGTTAACATCAGCTTGTGCGAGAGGGGATAAAAGCAGCACCAAAGCAACATACTCATCTTTCCATCACAAAGAATTATGATATTTTGGCTACATAAGCTTCTCTTAAAGTGTGTTTCCTGGCTTTTTATTAAAAAAGACATGTAGGTCCATGTTTCTGTCACTATTCTCTTTCCCTTTGCTCTATCTTTACTTGTTTTTGATGTCTTAAGGATATTGTATGTTGTAGCCTACTGTCGGAGCAGCCTGGGACTTCAGATGGTCACTTCCAAACTTCGCTGTAGCTATTGCGCCTTTGAATCTTGAGTGTTTGAATGTGACAGATAATTACTTTTCTTGCTTTGGACTTACAATGATATTCCTTGCTCTTAGAACAACCCATACTGATACTGGCTGTGTGATGAATGGTAAATTACTGTTATGCATTTCCTTTTAAAGTTGACAACCTTTGCAAAGGAGACACTCAAGCTGGTTGTCCCTTTGCCACCTTTAAGGGCTTTATGTTTTTAAATCAGAAACAGTCCACACGCATCAGTCAGGAAACATGTTCTGTGTTTCCGTGTGAACCTTTATATATACAGTCTATGGTGTGAACCGAGAGGGGCTAGTGTTATCAGTCGTTGTTTAACCCTCCTGTTGTGTTTGTTTCTCCCTCCTTACTTTGGTGTTCCCCGTCAAATCTGACCGGTCTGTTTGAACTGCTCTTACATTAACACAAAAGCCATTAATCATCACCACATGGCATTTTACCATCAGGGCGTAGGCATCACATTTGAAGAATGTAAGGCTTGTTTAATTGTCTCAAGGGGCACAGAGCTTGCATCTCTTCTCTTTCTGCCCCTGTTCTTGTTGGGGGGGCGGCCAGGGCAGCGGCTGGGGCTTGCAGACTCTTAACCAGACTGGCAGAGGCTGGTGTGCCTGTCATATAGGAATATAGAACTCCTGGACTCCGCATCCCACAGTCTGTGTTTAGCCTCATTGTTTGACCAATATACTCCTGCTAGAAACAACAGACCTATGTAAGACTGGAGGTCAGCCTGGTCCAATGCCCTCCACGTGTCCCCAAACACACGCCTTGCCTCCAGGTTGGTCATTTCCAGCATAATTTCCTCAATGGACTTTGTTAAAAAGAGTTGGAAGCTGAACTTGATATCATCCATACGAGATGTTGCATAACATGTTGGCCCTGGTGTCAACCTTACAGTATTTTCCACATTCACTCTGCCTCTTCTGTCCTGGGAGGATGAATACAGGAGCCTGTTATGTGCTTGTTCTTCGGGTGCCTCTTCCTTGCCATCTGCTGATTGGTCAGTCTCATAAATAAGTATGGATCGAAATTAGGATTGATCTTGTCTTCCATTTCAAAGACATCCTCCTCTATTTCTGGTTCAACTTCAATTCCCTCTTCCTCTGGTTCAAAAATGTGGTCAAGAACCTCTCGATAGTTAATCTCCTAATCGGTCGCCTACTCACTGTGTTCACAGAGTAAAATGAGAGCAAGGCACAAATACAGCTATATTGGGGTTTTTGAGAAGATATGAAAACATTGTTTTGTTTTGTAGAAGATATGTTGTTTAGTCTGGAAGATGTGGTTCACGTGGGGGGATGGGCACATAAGCACGGGAAAGAGATGGGTTCCCATAAATGACACCCGATTGACAGTCTGACATGTGGAAAACTGTATACATGCTGAACAGGTATGATACATATCGTCTGCCAGGTAGGGTTCACGTCACTTGTAATAAGTGCCACTTTGAAATGGAATGAAGCCCAGTGACGGCACATTATCCAAAACAGGATTCGAATGAGTCCACCCCCACCACCAGAAATACACATGCTGGCTATTTGTGTGTTTCGCAACATGTTCTGGGAATTGTAGTTTTAAACTAGAGAATGCAATTCCTGAAGAAATTGCTAGTGGGAATGCTTTATGCTGAAAAGCTGATGCTAAACTGCTATGCTGAAATGTAATGTGTAAGAAGAAAGTGAATAATTTAGATTGAAATGATACATGAACACTGGGGGCTTGAATGTGTGATGAGAGAAGAAAAGAAAGTAAAAAGGCTTGGAAAAGCAGCAGAATATTTGACCTGCAAACTTCTGAACTAACTTGATGGCCAATGATCTGTCGCCATGGCAACTGTATTTGATTACACCCCATAATACGCTTAGATGTGTTGATGGCTGCATTGTTACCAAACCTGTGAAATTTTGGGCTGTTTGGAGCATTTTCACTGAAGTTATGAGAAAACCGTGTTTCATGGCGAGCATTGTGTTGCCATGGCAATGGCATTTGAAGAAATCTCAAAACTGTCCCGTAGATGTCTTCACGGCTGGACTGTTAGCACACATGTGAAGTTTGAGCACTTTTTGAACATTTTCATAGGAGTTAATGTATAGCAACATCGTCTTTTATAGCGAGGGATGCGTTTCCATGGAAACGGCATATGATGACACCCCATAATTGACGTAGAGCTGTTGAGGGCTGGAACGTTAACCATTATCTGAAGTCTGCTGCTCTGAGCATGTCAGTTGGAGTTATGACATCATCGTGTTCCATGACACAGGTGTTTATATTTGAGCTAACGAGGTGTCCAGAGATGAAAGGTTTCCATTGTTCTGAATGAGAGATAAACCTCTTACATGTGAACGTTTTGTTGAAGAACCGTAACAGATATCGGTGAAATTTCATCTCAAGGAACTTGAGCATCTGAAGTGTGCTTTTTGTGTACTTTCGTGTCAATAATGTGGCCTTTTTGGCAGATTAACTAAAGGTGTGCGGCTGCTGCTGTGAGGAAATATCAGCCTGAACAAATTTTTGTCACTTCATGCCCTCAAGAGGCATTTTGTTTAATTATTTTGCTTAATTATTTGTCATTTTTCAAGCTACGAGATGTTTTCCTACTTTGTCATAAAAAATTATGTCTCAGGAATGTAGGGTTTGGGAATTATGGCAGTTTTAAAAAAAAATATGAAGGCAAATTTCAAGATTTCCTACACTCTAGCTGTGACATCACGCACTAGTTAATGTTAAAATCTGAAGAAGGCCTCTTTACCAAGGTCTGAACAATGTTTAATATCTCTAAAAGTATGAATCAGATTTAAAAGTTGTATTACACGAATAATGTCAGAAAGATGTGTAACATTTTAAAGTTGGAATGAGGTTTCTGAGTGAAAGTATGAATGAACAGTTAGCAGTTGACGTCGCATGAAGATTGTTCAAGTCTGAAGATTTTCTCCATTGACTTCAATGGTTAAAAATGTGATGAATTATGGGATGTATCTCTGGAATTATGAAAGGTATGAATAAGAAAAGTAATAGCCATCGATTCCCGACCGAGCTGAACGTTTTGATGTTTGAACGGAGTTTCTGCGATGTGGAATGTGGGAGAAGAAGACCGGCAAAATAACGGGCGGAATAAAGATTTTGAAGAACATATAGTTGGAATGCTGTTAACAGCATTCCAACTAAATTAATTTTCATATTTCCCATAATTAGAAGTTGCCAGTATTAAACTGTGTACACCCCTGGAGGTTTAGGGGATGGGAAACACATTGGTGTTATCACATTTAAAAAATATCATTTATAAATGGTGAAAAATGCTTGTGTCCATAATGGACAGCATTCATATACCCACATGACAGCTCAGGTCAGAAGAGTTTTATTTAACAGCTGGTCTTATGTCTGTGACCCCTCCTATTGTTAATTGATAAGCCTTGAAACATGCACTTGTCAAGGTTCAGCGGCAAATTTGGCTAATATGGCAGTAGCCATCGATCATCTTAAGATAATATAAGATAAGATATACTTTATTGATCCCAAGTTGGGAAATGTTTTTTTTACAGCAGCATGTACAACATGCAATTTATTGTTACTTTGTAATTCTACTCCACCAGAATTCAGAGGTTAACCTGGTATTTTTACTCCACTACATTTATTTTAGTTACTTTACAGATTTGGATTAATGATGTGAAATATAAACAACCCTTAAATCAGACTTTAGTTACACCTGAGTAAAATTCAGTGAAGGTGATTGTCAAGTGCCAACAATCAGGCGAGTATTTGATAGTGGGTGCTTGAGAAGACTAAAAATGTATCTGCAGATCTCTATAAAGCATATTCATTACTCGTTATTCTCTAATAGTTCATTAAAGACTGTATATAATGGCTATTTTGCACATCCCTTTCAAGATTTCAAGATTTTCTAAGGTTTATTGACATATCATATACACAACTACGGTGTAGTTATGCAATGAATGAAAAACCTGGGTCACAGGTTCCTCAACAGTGCATTACAAGACATCTATCAATATGTGTGTACATCCACCATTAAAATGTCATATTCTGCACATTTCTTATTATGTCTACATACATACAGTATAATAAATATGTATAATATCAGTTAAAATAAGTGCTTCAACATACTGTAGTTAACATTGCAGGAAAGTTGATTGTCAAGCCCCAAAACAAACTATGCAATATATTAGACGTTAAGTACTTTGTCAGGCTTAATATTTATCTGTAGATACCCAAAGCTTTTTGCTTATTTAAAGGAAGAGCTTAACCTAAAGTATTAATTAATGTTTTAATAAAGGTTAATTAGTTTGTCTGTTTTGCACATCCTCCTATTAATATCTTTGTACATCCGGCTCTAAACTGTTTTATTCTAGATATCATTTACAGTATCTTCTTGATATTTTCTATTCTATATTTCTATCATTGACCTTCTACTTTCCCCCTATGTTGTATGTACTCTTAATATTTAAATGTTTTCATCAAATATAACACATTAAACAAAACATGCAGCAGACCTTAGGCAAGACAAGGCAAGTGTATTTATATAGCACCTTTCAACACAAGGCAATTCAAAGTGCTTTACAAAAATGAAAGACATTAAGAAAAGGCATTTAAAAACAGTCAACCCTTTAACTGCCAGCGCCACCATTTGGTAGAGCACATTTTGTGTCTTGATATCTTGTTGAAAAAAAGAAAAAAAGAAGTAGAACTCCATCTGATTCAGCAAGCTCTACCTTCTGGTTGACGTGTTATGCACAAAACAACCTCTAGATGTCACTGTGGTTCGAACAGAATGCCCTTCAGCTAGCTTCCACTGAGAAAGTTGACAATGCTAAAATCACTGCTGAAGAAATCACTCTTTTTGGTCAACTTTTGTAAGGTAACCATATCATTTTAGACATATTTTAGTGTCAGAGTACTGACTGAACATATTTAGATAACTTGATGCACAAAAAAAGTTTTAACAAGGGTGTAATTAATTTTTTGAAAATATGCTCAACCAATTGGTCGAATTGGCTTTTTATGGTAAACTAGCAATATGACTTTTTCAGAGTTTCAGAGATGTTTTCCAATAAAATATGGTAAATAAATGGCTAGATTCATGGTAATATTACTAAATCTAGTACTGCCTTATGAGTCTCAGAGTGAAAGAGTGATAATAATTTATATAGCACCTTTCATGCATGGCATTCAGCCCAACGTTGCACACAGATGAGCAAGTTAGGCCAACACAGGATATAGACATTTGCTGTTAGGCCAGTGGTTTCCTGTTAGGCCAATTCAGCATATACAGTAAGATGAGCAAGTCTTTTCTTTATTATGAAAAACACTTAACATTACTTTTTTCCATTTTTTTTTTTTTACAATTATAATTTATTATCTTTTATGAATATATCTGGTTGTATATATTGCTCATTTTCCATAAAAGAAACAAATGTATTTCAGTTTGTGTTTTATTTGAGTTTGATGCGTACAAATACTGTACTGTATATGATGATTCTTGAAAATGCACTTTTACCATAAAAGGCCAGCTCGACCAGTTGGTAGAGGCTCATAAAAACAAAACTGTGTGGTCAGTCAAAAAAAAAAAAATTGTTTGTGGTTATTTGTGGCCCATTTGATAAAAAAAATGCAAACAAATAATTTTTCCATAGCTTTTTTCTTGGTCTGGCAGTTAAAGGGTTAAAAAGCAACACAATCTACCTGCATTGCAATGACTCTAAACGTGTAATGACGTGCTTTAACCACTAGGTGGTGCGGGTTAAAAAACTGTCAAGTTTACAGTGTTAACACAATAAGTTATACTGCTGTTTCCGGTTTAGTTTACGACGGATATATTTTGTTATCCACACATATATTGTTTTGATATTTGGAACACCAAACTGACAGAAAATATGGTCTTAACATGACCCAGCGGTCTAGTTAATACAAAATTATAATACCAAACCAAATATTACTATTCACTTTATTGTGAAATTAAAACAGAACGGTAAAAGAATATACAGTTTCCGGTCTATTCTGAGGCCCAATCTCTGTAGATAAATAAAGAACTACGGCAGATGTCTAATATTTAATGCAGCCGAACCATTTATTAAAATGCATGGTAACACTTTATTTTGATAGTCCATCTGTTGACACTCTATAAGTCATCAGTTGACATTCAACAACACTGTTTCAACAGACAAGTAAAATGCATTCAACTAACTGCCAGTAGAATATAAGGTACATCTCAAGGGTTGATCTATAGATTTTACAAAAAGTGTCTGTTGACTGTCAACATGTTTTTTTGCAACAGGTTATTAACCACTATTCAACCTTACTATCTGTAGATTGTGTCAGCCTTTTCAAAATTGACAATCAACTACTCAAAATCAATGTGTCAGTTGAAGGTCAACAGGGTCATGTCGACTATCTGTTGATAATCTGTTGAGAGTCAAGATGTCAACTAAAGATGACATTAAGCATTAGTTGACGATCAACAGATAAGCAACTAAAGTTTAGTTGACTATCTGTTGATCGTCAACTAATCTAGAGTTGACTATCAGCATACTTTTAGTAGGCATTCTCCACTAAGCGTTTGTAGGCATGTGTTAGGACTATCCAATTAAAGTGAAAAACTGTTGAGAACAGTAGAAAGTCTATAACCTTTCAACAGAACACATACATTCATCCACTAACAAATGGGAATAAAGCGAAATGTTTTGCACAACTGATCACGAACACTGGATAACTGAAGTCAATACCAGGCTATAAAGCACAGTAAAACAAACACTATAGGCAGCATATCAGAGAAAGAAAGCTTTTTTATTTAAAGAATATATACTACAAATATAGTAAAAACACTGAACAGTTCTGAAATGGTCAAAATAAAGTTTGAAACACATTATCTACCAGCTGGTAGTCAATACCAGGCAAACGAAAATAAATCACTGCACTGCAGATTTGTACAGTTTAATAATTATAAATAAAATAAACAATGAAACTTGACCAACAGAAGAACATTACATTATTGATCTACCCTCAGACCAAGGTCAACCTTTAAAAACAGGAAGACCCCCCCCCACAACAACAACAACGTTCAACCTGTTGGAGAAATATTTTCCAAGGCCCATAACTTTGACCCAGTTTATCAGTTCATGCTGTCCTGACTGAGCACAGGCACCTGTAACCTTGGCTGCTGTGCTCTCAGTGTTTTGTCTCCCTGTTCCTGCCTGTTGGCGTCAGCTGATAGAGGTGTTATGATTCTATCTTGTTATGCACAATGTTGATTATTCTCTCTGAACTAGCTAAATACATGGGTCTGGGGTAGAGTTCTTCAGAATTGACGTGGCAACTCTACCGTGAAGTCAGAACCTCTGACTCTTTAGGTGCTTTCACACCAAGTACTTTGCTGTACTTAGTTCATCAGAACTCTTTAGTTCTGATGAACTAAAGAGCAGATCGCGTTCACACCGGAATAAGTCCCTGAGGGAGGATTAGTCAAATGAAGCCGCTGACGTCACTTCTTCTTCTTCTGCTTTGGGTTTACTGGCCCCAGCCGGAAGTCCCTGGAGTTGGGGACTGGCTTCAGTAGAAGCTGCTGGGACTCCCATCAGCTTCTACTGAAGCCTTCCGAGTAAATCGCCAGAACGCCGACACCTCCTCATCTCCACCGCTCCCATGTTTTCTTTTGTGTTGCCATAAGTTAGTCTCTCTGCATTTGGGCGCTGGGCTATTGCTAATGCTAATAATGCTAAATAGGAAAATAAAATGGCGGCTTCACAAAACCTTTTGGGAGTTTTACGGGGCGTGGTTTGCAATCCGCCCAGCCAATCAGAAATGGGAACCTTTTTCTCCCATGAAAGTACCTGCTCTCTAGCAGGGACTGAAAAGGGGGTGAAAAGGTTCTCATGAACTAAGTTCTAGTTCCGGATTTTTTTGGTGTGAACGCACATTGTCCGAACTATATCGGAACTATACTGGGAAAAGTACTCCGGTGTGAAAGCGCCTTTTGACTTGTTTTGTGAATTCTCCGGCCGAAGCTCCAAATAAACCCATCAGTGTTTGACATCAAAGCTCCAGCTCTCCCCGTGTCTCCTTTGAGTCGGTGACTCCTCCTGCATTGCTACACAGAAGTTTCCCCCACAAAACCCACATTCAGAATTTCCTGACAGAAAAGGGGATGAGCTGTTTGTTGCTTTTCATTTCAACTATCTTTTCTGCCAGTTCACCAACTATTTTCTTCTGACAAAGTTGGGCTAATTTCAAAAGTGTGTTTTTACCCTTGAACTGGTCTAGGACACTTTTATCCACCAGGAATACTTCTGCAATTGCTGCAGTGTCTTTCACAGCATTTCTGGAAACTCAAGCTTTCTTGAAAGCTTTGGTCATCCTGAAGCCTCTCTGCACCAGTTTAAGGACACGCCGATATCTTCTCACCACATCTGAGATGGAAGAAAATGAAAAATAAAGAATACATTAATGTCAATAAATGTTATGGCCCCCCAAGGATTGTTGTGGTGTGTATTGTGTGCAGTGTCTTAGTTGCAGGGTGAGCCATAGTGTTTCTCACATATTTTCTCTTGAAAAGGGACTACAGCTTGGATAAATGTGTGTGACTTCCCGTTTGTTTTAGAACATGTGTTGTATTTTATAGTAGGTACTAGGTAGTGTGCCTGTATGCTCAGTGTGCAAGTCTAGTTAGATCATTTGCTATTTATTGGTAAAAAACATATTGGTGGTAAAAACTGGTGAGAACATTATTTGTATTTAATTATTCATTACAGGTTCAGCTCAAACAGCCATAGTAGATGAGCATTAGAGGTGTGGACATTTCTCGATTTATAAGATGCATCGCGATGTACGATTATGCATCGCGATGTATGATTCTGCATCGATGCAGTGACAGAACATAATCGGGAGTTTGGTTTCATATCAGCTTAGTGAGAGTCTTACTGCGTTCTGCTGTCAGTTTCTGTCGCACTAGTTTCTCTCCTCTCCTCTGATCTCTGTTTTCACCGAGGGCGGAGCTTTACACACAGAGGTGGCATTCAAACGATCTGCAGTCCACTAACTTGTTGCTTTCACTACCAATAACAGCTGCTCTGTTATGCCAAATTCACATCAGGCAGCAGCGAAGTGCAGATCGCCACAATGATGACATTTTTCTGAGGCGTGTTCATGTGTTTCAGGCGAGAAGAAATTATTTGTAACATATGTCAACATGTCAGGACTCTGTTTACTGATTGGCTGCGGGTACTCTCTGGCTGCACTTCGCCACTAAAAGTTTAAATATCCCCAACTTTTTGTTTGGTTGCACTTCCCCGCAGAATCAAACGTCCGCTGTGCACTCATTGACATCGCATAGTAGAAGAACTGTGAGTAAGGGAAGGTCCGTTGCTGCTAGGCAGTGTAAATGCCATCGGCTTTGTGCTGCATTCACATGATGTCGGAATAATCTGAAAAATTATCTCCCGGCCCATTCGCCCCCCCAAAGCAGTCAACCTAGGGGAAACACTGAGCTGCTATGTGAAAACCTTGTTTTTGTAGATTACAGCACACTTGTAATGCACTGCAGAATTATTTAAGTTTTTTTTTTATTAAGTTTATGTGAGGTGGCTCACACAGATACTGGTATTGAAAAGAAGCTTCTATATTAAAGTCTGTACAGTCAGATCTTTGAAAGCACTTTCTAAATAAAAAAGGGAGTTCAGATTTATCTGACTGCTTGTATTAATTGATAAAAAAATTAGCTATGTGCAGTAATATAGAAAATTGAGAATGCAATACATTGAGATGCATCGAGGATCGTTGTGAATTTGAATCGTTGACAGGTGAATCGTATTCAAATCGGATCGTGAGGCCAGTGAAGATTCACACCTCTAGTAAGCATGTGGTGTGTCTCTATTTTAGTTCATTCAACCTACACCCCAACCACTCCAGCACGATGAAGAGTACATTGCTGATAAGAGTGATGATGATTGGTCAATGGCAGTGGCGAGCCGTCAGGGCCCTCTAGGCCCTCTCTGAGGGCCTAAGATATTCTAAAAAATAATATTTGAAAACATAGCTGCGCTTCAAGGAGGTCGTAAAGCGTGACATGAAGGCCCTGGACATTGCGACGGACAACTGGGAGAGGCTGGCGGAGGACCGGACAAAGTGGCGCCAGCAGCTGCGCGAAGGTGGTGACAGACTTGACAAAGACTGAATTCGTGGACTTGCTCTAAAACGTGGACATACTGTATCTCTCTGATTGCACTGTACAATCTCTTTTAGATTTTCTTGCCAATATAATATGAAATACATTCAGCAGGTGTCTTAGTTTATTATACCTCGCTCTCCTTTTCCTTTTGACCTCTTCGCCTTTTTGTTTTCCTTCTTCCTTTTTTTGCTTCTCTTCTTGCCATTCTTCTTCTGCTTCTTTTTCTTCTTTCCTTCATCAGAAGAGTCAGAGGTAGAGCTTGAGCTGAAGTCAGAGCTTGAGTCAGAGCTGGAGTCAGTGCTGGAAACGGTGCTGGAATCGGTGCTGGAGTCCAACCTCATGGCCTGCGGCTCCTCATCTCCAGTGGCCATTACCTCCAAGTTCCCATTTGTTGATGAATGATAAATGACAAACAGAAATAAACGTTAAGTTTAGTCCCCACAAAGGATTCACTTAAATTCCAGAGGAGTCTGCTTTTATCACAATATACAACATTACAGAATTACATTGGTGTGACTGAGCTTGAGCAACTGATAACGTAAGGTGGTTTGAGGTTGTACATGAAGTGCATACTAATTGATGCGGTGGAGGTTAGATTGGGTATGAAGAGACATTGCAGAAGTACAAATAATGTGCACAAAACTTTAGATGGGATGTCTTATGTTTTATATATACAAAAAGGAGTTGTGTATGAGAAAATGTATTAGTCTGCTACTTTCAAACTGCATTGTGTAGAACGTTTCTATCACTATTAGTGTATTTCCATTCATTCCAACCAATTAGTGCTCATGTGGTCTAAGCCAATTCATCTTTAAATGGAGAGCCAATATGCTATGACTACGGATGAAAAATAGCCTCTTGGCTAACTCTGGCACATTTACAGCAGGTGTTTATCAATGTGCACTGTCCCTGATAAATAAATGAATAAATAAAAAAATAGATGGCTAGGCAGCCATTTTTGTTTGCAATTCAAAAGATGCACATAAAGCAGCAGCCAATAGGAGGCTATACAGTTTTAAATGCAATTGATAGTAGTCCAAATAGGTAAAACCAAAGGGGCGATGATATGCTGTCAAGATACTGTCATAAAAACAAACCCATGTGCAATGGTAGCACTTTGATGAAGTGCTCCCAAGCGCCCTGCCAGCACTTTTATTTCAGTGAAAAATGCTATATGGAAACACGCCCTTAGTGATCCTACACATTCTGGAGAGCCCTAATGTAAAACTTTGCTCCACCTGTACAAACCTTGCTCTTGTATAGAGTTCTTCTCCTCAAGCTGCTGCTTGAGTATGCCATTTTCCTCCTCTAGCTCATCCACCCGAGACTGGAGCATCTCAGCCTTCTTTCTCCATAAAATATGCTGCTTGACAGGCATAATACTTTCCACCTTACCAGCTCTAGAATAGGACATGACAAATTAGGAATACATGTCAGAAGGCTAAGGCGACGATTTGGTATAAAAAATGTTTGACATGTTTGAGTGCTTCTGTTCTGGAACTGCTCAGAAACCCCCTTATTGTCAATATACCGAGGAAAGCTACACATTCTCTAAATGTCTCTAGTTTCAAAACATGGTCTAACTATGAAATTACTATGGGGACTAACATAATCACACATGAATACAATTGAGCTCATTGGATCCACAAGAGTCTCAGCTTTCCAGTCAAACCCAATTCATGCAATTCCAAGACTGTAGGCCTATAGGGACCCCAGTAATCAGAAATATTCAAATACACCATTATAGAATAGGCGTAATTAACACATTTATACTGCATGTAAAAAACGGCTTGATTTTTGCTCAAAACTGCATGTGATTATCATAAAGTGGGTATGTCTGTAAAGGGGAGACTCGTACCCATAGAACCCATTTTCATACAGATATCTTGAAGTGAGAGGTCAATGAACCCCTGTGGAAATTGCCATGTCAGTTTTTCCCGCGCCAAAATTTAGAACGTTATTTAGCCCCATTGCCGACAAGCTAGCATCACGTGGTTGGTACCATTGGATGCCATTAGGTCCTCTACTTTCATATGATATCATCATTACCAGCTGCAAAACCGAGCCCGGTACAGCCGCTTAAAGACAGTAAAGTCGGCCGCGATCCTGCGGGACTCATTAAGGAGAAGATTCAAACTAAGCATGTTAGCTAGCATTCTTTTGGACCTACCAAGGAACCTTCTAACTTTAGTTGTTATATTAGCTTTTGCCTAAGACCATGTCTATGGCTATAAGTCGTTAGCTTTGCTGGTAGGTAGGGTTAACATTGTTAACCTTACCGATATGCATGTTAACTTAACATGCATATCGGTTATTTAACATGCATCACTTAGCTAATAAAGTTAGTCGTAGTTTGTCAGGATAGTTCACATAACTAGAGTGTGAAGTTAGCACACTACGTCCATTATTTTAACATTTATAAACCCAACTTGCCACTTTCGTGTATGGAATCGCCACCTTCTAGTTCCACTGCCTCATTATTCCCTCTCCGTGCCTTTGCACGGGTAAAATGCACGGCACTGCTCCCGTTGCCAGGTGAGGGGCGGGGTACTGAATGCACCTGAGCAAAAATGCCATGTTGATGCTGAAAATAAAAGTGAGATAGCAATATTGGTTCCAATGCAAGTAATAAGGACTGCTTTCTAAAAAAAGAAAATGTTACCTAAGGAAGTTGACACCTACCATCTCGACGACCAAAAGATCTGAAATCCAACGTCGAACAGAATTCCCCTGCGCAGTAGACCAATCAGGCAGTAGAAGCGCTTGGTGAATATAATTTAGTCACGTGTCAACTCTGCCATCACTCAATCCCTGGTCCCGGGAGGTGTTTATATCTAAATCAAGCATATCTCATAAATTCTCCAGCCAATGAAATGAAAGTGCGCCAGTTTTCCATTTTTGGGATGTCTTGGTAGATAAATCGACCAACAGTTAATACTAGCTCGGTCCGCCGGCTGGTGTTAGAAATTAAAATCAATGTTTAATGACGTAATTTAGCTTAAACACACAGTAAGTTTAAAACTGTTTTATTCTGAAAAGATTACCGGTTAGCATTCGTCTGTGGCTAACATTGTTGCTAAAGTTTATTTTGAAAAGCTATTCCGGAAGAAGTCTCCGGAATACCAACAGTAAGCTTGACTTCCGGTTTTACGTAAATAACGATTAGAGCCGTTTAAAATGCATTAAGTAAAAAGTCATGAAAGAGAGTATGAGGAGAAGAGGCGTGTGGAGTTCTACAGTGAGGACACAATGTCTAAATCTGATTTACGCGATATCAGACAGAAGACCGAGGTGGGAGGTCCCCCTGCGTCACCACAGCCGCCATGATATATATAGTCAGGTGACGGGGTCTGGGGTGCTCTTCTCCACGGCCGCGACTGCGAGAGGACAGCTGCAGCTGCGCTCTCCCCCACTACACCTCTGTTTGTTTCATTACCACGCTATTTAATTAAAGTACCAAATTGAACCTTTTCAGAGACTCCATTAGTCTCTTTATTTTAACTTCTCTCCTGGGACGCGAGAGAATTTACACATATCAACACTGGCTATATGACTTCACTGGAGAGAAAACTTTTGAGAACGGTTTATGTTAAAGAAACCAAAATATCTACTTTAAAGGGCCCATGTCATGGCCATTTCTACTGATCATAATTCCATTGTTGAGGTATACTAAAATAGATTTATACTGTGCAATTTTCCAAACTCACATTGGTTTCTCATACAGCATCTCTGTAAAGTATGTGTATTCACCGGTATTCACTCTCTGTCCTAAACGGCTTGTTGGAGCTCCTGCCCCCCCCTCCCTGTGAGCCCAGTGTGCTCTGATTGATTAGGAAGTTGCGAGGCTCGTTGCTGCGATCTGCTGCGAGCGTATGGCTGCGAGGAGCGGACAGGCTTCCGGGTCGGCGATACAGCGAGAACAAGCAAAACTCATCCTGAGCACACACAAACACTCACAGCCGAAGTAAAAACAATAAATGTGGCTTGATATTGAGTAAGAAAAAGCATTTCTCCGCGATCCCAACTTAGCAGCCCGAAAAACGTTTACCCATTTCAACAGTCGTGGTAGATACCTTGTTTGTTTTAAACATCATAAATACACAAACAACAATGAATACTTACAGGTTGTGTACCCAAATCTCCCGCTGGTCCAAACAAAGTAGGAACAGCATCGTTCTTCAGTGCCCTACGCTGTACATATCCAACCCAGTCTCACGGCATTTCGTGTTATAGTCACGACATTTAATCTATTGATTAAACCAACACGATTTTCCCCTTTTTGTCGTGTCACACAGAACGATTTTAAAAGCAATGTATTTCTATTGGTAGTATGTTTCGTGCCTGCAACACATCTTTTTGTCCGTTCGGGTCTTGGAAGACCGGAAGCTGTGGGGTTCATACAAACATCTTCTTACTCAATACCAAGCCACGATTATTGTTTTTATTTTAAATCGTATAATGTCGGACTTTTTTTTGTCGTCTGTGAGGAAAAGAAATGGGGCTCAGAGCCTCAAAATACTGAAATCTGTATTTTTTTTAATCTTTTTTTCCTTCTAATTTGTTATTCTTTTCTAAATAACACACTTGTAGCTAGGAATCTCCTCTTTCCAACAGTGTATACAACTCAAAATGTGTCTTCGGGTCCCCGAAAATCCTTGATAATAAAAAGTGGATTTTATTTAGCTTTTTTCCACGGACCACCTGCAGCAGTCCGCGAGGGTACTGCAGGTGGTCCGCGGACCACAGTTTGAGAACCGCTGCTCTACACTGCCAAGGACAATATAAATACTCCACAAATGTTGCTAAACCAAAGGGAGACTAGCAATGACTTCTTGGATCCAACAACACGGCCTAATGAGAACATTTCACCTGGTTCCTTTCCTCAGAGCCAGTATCCCTTAAAAAAATCCAATTTGAAAACACAAATGAATTATGGAGATAGCTTGAACGCAAATGAAGATCAAAACAACATACTGGGCATTATGAGAAAACAAAATGAAATAACCAGACTGTTAATACAACAGCAATGTCTTTCATCCTTGCCAAAGAGAGAGATTCCAGGTTTGATGGCGACCCATTAAAATATCATACATTTATGAAGGCTTTTGAGAATGGTGTTGAGAAAAACACAAACAGCTACAGTGACCGACTCTATTTTTTGGAGCAGTACACTCAGGGTCATCCCAAAGGACTTGTTCGAAGTTGCCAGCATATGGATCCAGAGAGGGGATATGTCAAGGCTAAAGCTCTAATCCAGGAGCAGTTTGGAAATGAGCAGAAAGTGGCATCTGCATATTTGCAAAAGGCTCTTTCATGGCCTCCTATAAGAACCGAGGATGTTAAGGCTCTGCAAGACTACAGTTTCTTCCTTAGAGCATGTGCAAACGCAATGGAAGAGGTGCAGTATTTGCATGAGCTTGACATGGCTGCAAATATGATGATCATAATAAGAAAGTTACCTTACCAATTCAGAGACAAGTGGAGAACTTTAGCCTGTGAGCTGCAGGAGAGGAACAGCCGCAGAGCCACATTCTTTGACATCACACATTTCATTGAGAGACAAGTTAAAATCTTAACCGACCCAGTATTTGGAAACATTCAAGATGCTCCCTTCATAACACAAAATACTGGTTTAAACAGATCACAGCCGCGCTCACATTTCGTAGGGACTAGCTTTGCCACCACTGTAGCTCTTGTAGAAAATGAAACCCAGACAGATACTGAATGGAAGGAACACATTCTGACAAGATGGAGGACATGTCTGTGCTGCGGAGGAGGTCACACCTTGGACTCGTGCCATCAGCTTGAAAAAGGAACACACAAAGAGAAGATAGGCTTCTTGATGGAAAAAGGTGTCTGTTTCGGCTGTTTGTGTGTGGGGCACATTAGCAGAAATTGCAATAAACGAATTTCCTGTTCAAAATGTGGCTTCAAACATCCAACCATACTTCACATCCCTTCCAATGAAGCAAGAAACAATCCTGCTCAAGCCAGGAATAAATCAGAGCTATCAGTGGACATCACACTGGTTTCAAGTGGCCTTACAGGGGCTGGTGATGACAATTGTAAACTTCCCATAGTTCCAGTGCAAGTCAAGTAAACGAAGGGCAGCAAGATTGTCACCACCTATGCTTTCTTGGACCCAGGAAGTACAGCAGTGTTTTGTACAGAGGATCTGATGCACGAGCTTGGCCTAACGGGAAAGAAGGCGCAGATTATTTTACGAACCATGGGCCAAGAGAGGCTCGTAAATAGCCATATTGTGTTCGGACTAGAAGTGGCTGGCTTAAAAAATGACAATTTCTTTGAACTGCCACAAAGCTACACCCAAGAGTGCATGCCTGCCAGCAGTGGGAACATTCCTAGACAAGCGGACCTACAGAGATGTGTTGGGGTGGGGCACCTTTTGGAGTGGTTGAAGGTTCGAGCCCGCTCCGCGCCGTTCGTTGATGAGTGGTCTGCTATAAAAGGAAGAGCTCAGACACAGAGATATGAGGTTTAACAATAAGCTGATTTAATGGTAAAAACAACAGTACAATATAACGAAGTACTTCGGGCCTTGGTTCTTCTACCGTGCGATGTACGTATCAGACAGTCAGACAGAACAGAGGCCCCGAGTGTACAGAATTCATAATATTAATGCCCACAAACGGAGAGGAGTTGTGTGGGAGGAGTTGTGTCGGTTGCTCCTCCCTAGGTGTTCATCTACTGGTGGATTTACTCCTGGGCGAGCCCTAGGCAGCGAATCAGAGTGAGTCAGCCATAGCGTGGGAGGTTTGGATCTACTGCGCCGCTGATAAGTCCCAGGCCATCTTTATGGCAGCCATGGGTGAACAATTCTGGGGAGAACGCACCAATCTTTATCCTCGTTTATCTTCGGCACCTGGCAGTACCTCTCCGTATCCCAATCTTTATCTCTGCACAATCTCTGCGTAGTCTCAATGTTGTCAGTTTTAGTACTTTCTCATGCAACTTTTAGCACTTTCCCATGCAACCCCCCCACGCTCCTATCCGGCCCATTAAAAACCCGGGGGGGGCGACTGGATCCTCTACATTCCTAAGTCACGCACACACAATTGAGCACAGAAAGCAAAGCAAAATAATACCATCATGAGAACATTTTCCCTAGTTTCATAACCATACATTTACACAGACTATTGGCGCCTAAGATATGTCGGGCCAAGGTTATAATTATTGAAACAGGTTATACAGGTTACTTTAGATGGCCTCATCTAAACAATGTTAATTTGCCTGAAATAAATGCAGGGATTGGACTGTTGATAGGAACCAATGTTCCTAAGGCCTTGGAACCATTGGAAGTCATACGCAGTGTGGATGACGGACCCTATGCAAGCAGGACAATCCTAGGCTGGACAGTGAATGGACCACTTAAAGGAGTGAGTGGGAATGCAATGGATTTGGACAAACCAGAAGTATCTGTGAACAGAATCTCAGTTATGAATTTAGATGAACCTTGGCAACAGCAGTTCAGCACAGACTTCCCTGAATGCAGATTGGAGGAACAAGCTGGAATGTCAAGAGAGGATCTCAAGTTTAAGAAGTTTGCGAAGAAAGTGTTTTTTCAGCAAAAGCAAGAGTCGAAGAAGAAGTGTAAAAAGAAAAGTTTTAAAGATGAGAAGAAGCCTCATCTCAAATCCCAACAAAAGCCCTCTCCTTCAACGGCTGCTCAGAAAGGCCCCCGCTACAAACAAAGAAATGGAGAACAAGATGAAGTGGACCAGCGTGCTCTACAAGGCCGAAGGACTCAAAATCGAAGACGACGAGGACATGCTGCGCTCCTCGTTAAAGAAGGAGTGGGGCGATCAAAGCGAGAATATTGTGGAGAAGATGCAGAAACGGCAGGAAGATGGAAGAACATCCGACATCAGTGACATCTTTTCCACAATATTGACTCTTTTCGACTGACAGACTTAAATGACACTAAGGATTATCTTTGAATGAGCCTAGGTGGTGGTAGCTTTTGGCCTAACTGACTTGTGACTCGTATAAAGAAAAGAAGAAGGAAAACTACACGCATGAACTGTAACTGTATGGACTTGATTACCAAGCTATAATTGTCACATGTCTCCCATTTGAATAATGTTAGTAATTATTATGTATACTATCCTAAAAATTAGAGCCCTGATTAGAAGACTTCTGGACAAACTGGAAGAAATGCCGCCGAAACTGAATACGTGACGTGGATCATAAATATATCAGCAATTAACAACATCTTCCATTTCTTTCACACAATACGTCTCCTTGCAGTATCAAAACTAATTCGGCTGACTTTTATATTTGATCCAATTGGTAGATAGGCTATATTTACACCATAACGGTGCACAGCTGATAGGCAGGGACTTGTAGTTTTTAAAGATATTACTGATTTTCTTTGAATTAAAGAATGTAATATACTGAGTTGAGAGAAAAGTCAGGGGTTTTGGGTGATGGGAGACACATCTATGGAATCAGAATTTCAATAGCTGAAATTATTATGTTTTATTAACTAGACCACTGGTTTTTTAACCCGCACCGCCTAGTAGTTAAAGCACGTTATTGAATTTTGTTGTTGAATGTTATATTTGATGAAAACATTTAAATATTAAGAGTAGCCTACATACAAAATAGGGGGAAAGTAGAAGGTCAATGATAGAAATATAGAATAGAAAATATCAAGAAGATACTGTAGTGATCTCTACAATAAAACAGTTTAGTGCCGGACGTCCAAAGATATAATATTAATAGGAGGATGTGCAAAACAGAAAAACTAATAAGGCTTTATTTAAACATTAAAGAATACTTTAAGTTAAGGTCTTCTTTTGAATAAGAAAAAAACGTTGGGGGTATCAGCAGATAAATATTAAGTCTGACAAAGTACTTAACGTCTAATATATTGCATAGTTTATTTTGGCACATAACAATCACCTTCCCTGAATTTGACTCAGGTGTAACTAAAGTCTGCTTTAAGGGTTGTTTATATTTCACATCATTAATCAGAATCTGCAAAGTAACAAAAATAAATGCAGTGGAGTAAAAATACCAGGTTAACCTCTGAATTGTAGTGGAGTAGAACAAAGTAGTACATGCTGCTGTAACAAAAACATTTCCCAACTTGGGATCAATAAAGTATATCTTATCTTATCTTATCTTATCTTAAGATGAACGATGGCTACTGCCATATTTGCAAAATGTGCCGCTGAACCTTGACAAGTGCATGTTTCAGGCTTATCAATTAACAACAGGAGGGGTCACAGACATAAGACCAGCTGTTAAATAAAGCTCTTCTGACCTTAGCTGTCATGTGGGTATATTAATGCTGCCCATTATGGACACAAGCAATTTTCACCCATTTATTAATTATATGTTTTAAATTTGATAACACCACTATGTTTCGTATCCCCTAAACCTCCAGGGGTGTAAACAGTTTAATACTGGCAACTTCTAATTGTGGGAAATACGAAAACGTCTTTTAAAACTACAATTCCCAGTAGAGACGCGCCATAGAACATGTTGCGAAACACACAATAGCCAGCATATGTAGTTCTGGGGGGGCGGAGGGCTGGGACGGACCCGTCCGAGTCCAGTTTTGGATAGTCTGCCGTGGTTCCATTCCATTTCAAAGAGCTGTTTGACGCTCGGCGTAACCTTGTCGCACTGCCACTCCAACATCCAATCAAAGAGCTTGAGGATTAATCACGGGGTTTGTAAAGCAGAGCGGATGTTGTAGTCCAAAATGATAGCTGGGGATTCTGGGTAGTGTAGTGTCTTCGGAAACTCTGTAGGGTCTAAACTCCGAAAAAACTATTTGTTTCTCCGAATCGAATGTTAAACACACAAAAGTATTCTACACAATTTAAACCAATCAATATTGTGTAATTAACAAAGATAAACTGATGTTTTTCAGTGGATGAGTACTGTAGATATCACTATGTAATCATTTGACAGTGAGGGGAATACTTCCGGTTTTATTATGAAAACTTCGAGACCGGAAATACTGTTTTCACCCCGTGAGGGTTGACGCTAACTTTACATGGAAGCTGCCGCATATACACGTTCTCCTGGCGAAACCTCAAATCATCTTCGTAATATCTATCAAACTATAGATCCTACACATCCACTGGACGTAGATTCTAAAAGTACAATATACACTTCTCGCTAGAAATCTAATCAAAAAGCATTTTAATGGCCAAACTATTGCACAATTTAGGATTTTCCAGAGAGGGTTATTTGTGAATAAAAGAATCTCCGGAGCGTTTGCAATCAACGGGAGCATTGTTGTGTCTTACCCGACCACTAGAAGTGCTACACTTTAAAACGTGACTCTGGGTCGTAATAAGCTGCTGAACAATCGACCTATATGGTCGTTTTTTGTAGGAGGACAGGCTGATCCTGTAATATAACCTGCCTTGATGTGACGTGACTTTTGGCTCTTGCTAATTTCATCATGTTGTAAGTTGACCATATTTTGTTTTTCTGCTCTTAAGTATTCTTTTTTTCTGCTTTCAAGCATTAGGATTTCTTATAAATCATAAGTTTGGGCTTCTGACAGAAGAGTATGGTGGTGATTATATCTATACAACCAGATGTGACACTGTGTTGCAATGAGCATCAGTTTTAGTCAGCCCTGTACAGGATGGTTGATAGACAGGATGGCTTGTTATTGATGCTAGTTAAAAAAACTAATGGCCCAAATACAATATACTCGGTATAAATTATGCTTCGTGACTTATAGCTTGATCAAAGAAATGTTTTCTTCTTTTGGAAATGCACTGTCCTTATTTAATTATTTGTGTTAATCCTTGATAGATTTGCACAGGGTTTGCATCTACAGAAAGTTGACATGCTTCAAGATGGCATTGCAAAGACCTCAGCAACACTTTCCATGATGTCAAAGAAACTCAGAAGAATCTGTGTAAAAAGCCTGGGTAAGCACCAAAAGAAAAAGAAGCAGAAAGTCGGTGGAGTTAATGTCCTTGTTCACATTGATGAGAGCAAGTTCTGCCATAAACGCAAGGTAATTTAATCTAAATGTGCAATACACTTGACTAAATGTGTTACATTTTCTATAACCTGAAAGAGCTGACATCATTATGTGAATCATAATTTAGGATAGATATAGAGAGTGGGTGGGAGGGGAGAGTCATAGATAGGATATACAAAATAATGGCAGAAATGAATATCACTCTCCCCAAAGCTGTCAATCAGTTAATAAAAAAACTGTTTCATTATGATGTCATCATGCCACTGTAATTTTACAATGGTGATCCACCCTCCCCATTCCCCTGCCAAGGATGTCCTATTTGCAATCTACAGGAAATTAAGAAGCCAAACTTCAGTACAATGTGAACACATAGGGAAAACACATAAAACTGCTCTGAGAACAGTTTCTTGATGTTAAATAAAACCAGCATCCGGTGAAAATTGTGCCTTCCTATCACCAAGCATCCTCTCCAATAATAGTGCCATATTGATTATGTTAAGGAAGATGTTAATTATTTGGGCTTTTGTAAGTGTGTGAGGTGGTTTTCAACCCGAAGATAACAACAAATATGTAACTTATTCATACACAGGGGAAACACTTTGCACTCATTGGCATTTTATTGTATTTGTTTAACCTGAAGAGGGTTTATCTACGGAAGCGTAATGCATACACAAGAGAAATAAATGTTTTCTGTTTTTCTTAATTAACAAGATTATTATCTCAGAATTACAGGAAAAGTTATCATGAAAAACCTTTTTTCCTCAAGTGAATGCATTAGGATTCTGTATTTATCTTATATATTAGTAAAATAAAACCGGAACAGGTGTTCCTAACTCAAACATTACATACATAATGAATAAATAACTAAATATTCACACAAAGCCAGAGTCAAGACTAAATTGAATTGCATTGCAGTGTCACAAGATTAGGTAATTGTTTTCAATCAATTTCAGTCAAGATTTTCTGGTTCCTAATGTGGTCATAGTGACAAAAATAAAAGCACAAATTCATGAACTGTCGAGAAGAAAAAAGATAACCTTAACTCAGACCTTGAGAAGATTATCCATCCATCCATCCATCCATCTTCTCCCGCTTATCCGTGGTCGGGTCGCAGGGGTAGCAGTTCCAGCAGAGAGCCCCAAACTTTCTTTTCCCTGGCCACATCAACCAGCTCTGACTGGGGGATCCCAAGGCGCTCCCAGGCCAGCGAAGAGATATAATCCCTCCACCTGGTCCTAGGTCTACCCCTTGGTCTCTTCCCAGCTGGACGTGCCTGGAACACCTCCCTAGGGAGGCGCCCAGGTGGCATCCTTACTAGGTGCCCGAACCACCTCAACTGGCTCCTTTCGACGCGAAGGAGGAGCGGTTCAACTCCGAGTCCCTCCCGGATGACTGAACTTCTCACCTTATCCCTAAGGGAGACGCCAGCCACCCTGCGGAGAAAACCCATCTCGGCCGCTTGTATCCGCGATCTCGTTCTTTCGGTCATGACCCATCCTTCATGACCATAGGTGAGGGTAGGGACGAAAATGGCCCGGTAGACAGAGAGCTTTGCCTTCTGGCTCAGCTCTCTTTTCGTCACAACGGTGCGGTAAAGCGACTGCAGTACCGCTCCCGCTGCTCCGATTCTCCGGCCCATCTCACGCTCCATTGTTCCCTCACTCGAGAACAAGACCCCGAGATACTTGAACTCCTTCACTTGGGGTAAGGACTCATTCCCTACTTGGAGTGGACAGTCCATCGGTTTCCTGCTGAGAACCATGGCCTCAGATTTGGAGGTGCTGATCCTCATCCCAGCCGCTTCACACTCGGTTGCGAACCGATCCAGTGAGTGCTGCAGGTCGCAGACCGATGAAGCCATTAGAACCACATCATCTGCAAAAAGCAGTGGTGCAATCCTTAGTCCACCGAACTGCAGACCCCCCCCCCCACGACTACGCCTCGAAATCCTATCCATGTATATTACAAACAGGATCGGTGACAAAGCGCAGCCCTGGCGGAGGCCAACCCTCACCGGAAATGGGTCCGACTTACTGCTGAGGACCCGGACACAGCTCTCGCTTTGGGAGTACAGAGATTGGATGGCCCTGAGTAGTGTTGGGTTTAAGCACCCTTCAGTTGTTGAAGGTTCGAGCCCGCTCCGCGCTGTTCGTTTGATGAGTGGTCTGCTGTAAAAAGGAACGGCTCAGACAGAGATATGAGATTAAACAATAAGCTGATTTAATGGTAGAAACAACAGTACAATATAACGAAGTACTTATATAACGAAGTACTTCGGGCCTCAGCTCTTCCACCGTGCGATGTACGTATCAGACAGTCAGACCGAACAGAGGCCGCGAGTGTACAGAATTCACAATATTTATTCCCACAAACGGAGAGGAGTTGTGTGGGAGGAGTTGTGTCGGTTGCTCCTCCCTAGGTGTTCATCCATTGGTGGACTCACTCCTGGGCGAGCCCTAGGCAGTGAATCAGAGTGAGTCAGCAATTGACGAGGTCTAAACAGCGAATCAGAGTGAGTCAGCCATAGTGTGGGAACTTTGGATCTCCTGCGCCGCCGATCAGTCCCAGGTCATCTTTTATGGCAGCCATAAAATAAACAATTCTGGGTCGCACGGGGGTGAGGTACCAATCCTTATCTTCGTTTATCCTCAGCACCTGGCCGTACCACTCCGCATCCCAATCTTTCTCTCAGAACAATCTCTGCATAGACTCAATGGTGTCAGTTTTATTACCTTTCTCCTACAACCCCCCCATGCTCCTATCCGGCCATTAAAACCCGGGGGGGCGACTGGATCCTCTACATTCCTAAGTCAACGCACACACAATTGACCACAGCAAACAAAGGAAAATAAGAACACTTGGTCTAGTTTCATAAGTATACATTTTACACAGACAAAGTTATAATTATTAAAACAGGTTATATAGGATATACAGGTTACTTTAATCCCCCTTTTGATCTCACCTCCAGAGATCAATTCACACAAAGCATTCAAAACATAACCACTGTCATTCTTTTCTACTGCGTCTGTCCCACAATGAGCGGATACAAGGCACACAACAACAACCACATGTTACTAAAATGGCAATACAAGTAGCTATTGAAATCAAAAGAGACATTATTAAACCTTTCCATTGACCAAACATGTTTGTAAACCATTCCTCCAAGGGGTTGTGTATCCCTGATTGTTCATGCATAGTTATGGATAGTGTGCGAAAGCCTTCTAAAGCCTTTGTGACGGAACCGTCCGGAGCCGTATTGTTTGGAATGAAAGTACAACACATATCACCAAACATTGAACACACACCTCCTTTCTCAGCTAACAGCATGTCAAGGGCCATTCTATTCTGTTTCAGCCATAAGGGAAGTCGGCCCCAGCTGTTCAGCGAGTCCTTCTACAGGGTCCCTAGTGAGATTAGCTAAACGGAGCACATTGTAATGTACATAGTTGATCCTGTCTGCATTATTCCATCACTACCTGCTTGGAAAGTGAAGGTTTGTTTAGGAGACATTTTGGTAACAACTACCTCATGTTTGGCCCGTTTGACCCTAGTTACGGACTCCTCTGGCGGGGGAATGGAGTCTGGGTGGTCAATGGAATCATTAAAACAAAAATAAAGGCAAGGGTGAACACACATTATTTCTGTTATTAATAATAGGAGATTTACTAGGACACAAGGAATTAACACCCAATCAAATAATAAGGCAATTCGCTAATGGGCCATATAACTAAGAATGGTGTTCAAGATACAAACAGTGTCCCAAGTAAAACCACGATTCCCACTAGCAGAGTACACCAACAAACAATAAGGAAGTGTAATCCACAGTCTGTCATTGTTGAGTACCTTGAATCAGTGGTCCGTGTTATTGTAATTAGGTCTGAACACAATGCTAAAATCTCCTAAGGAGATTTTTTAAAACTAGGGTGTAAAATAGTACCCTGTAATGGTAAATACTGTGCTCCCAGAACCTGTTAAATAGAAGGTCTGGTGAGTGGGGAGACTTCACTGCCCTTTAACTATAGGGATAACCTCTCGTTATATATAACCTACTACTCTTATTAGAAAGAGGCCCTATAGGTGGGCATAAAAATGCTGCTACTTATTGGAAAGTGCCCCTAAAGGTGGGAGTAAAAAAGTCGGGTCCTATATGGAGTCGTGTGTTTCAGAGTAGACTCGTGTCCGCCTCCTCGCCGGCCGTAATCTCCTTTCCAAGATCGCCTGTTGTTACCTCTGTGTCTTTGTCCTTGTCATCTGTTGTATGGGTCGTTGCTTCTGCTGGGCTGTCGTCGTCAGATGTGTCGTTCTCTCGTCCTGCTGCAGCGATGTCAGTTCTGATGTCGTCTAACGTCCTTGCTGGAGGTTTTCCAACGGCGCACTGGCTCCAATGATACCACGTTTCCCCCTTTCCTTCGAGGCGAACTGCATGTGATGTCCTCTGAGTCACTCTGTGCGGGCCGGTGAACCTTGGGTTGAGCCACTTCGGACGGATGACCTTCAGCCAGATGAATTCTGCGGTGTTAGCCTCGTGCTTCTCCGGTCCCCCTTTGGCGTCAGCCACCTGGGTGGAGAAATCTCATACCAAGCCCTTAAGTTGCTGGTATGGTTTGCTATCATCTCTCTACTTCTTTCCCTACTGCTAATGCTCCAGGACCCGGAAACTGATGGCCGTGGGTCAGCTCAAATGGGGAGAAACCTGTCCCTCAGTTAATGTGTTCATAAACAAAGTCCGACACCGGCTATATCAACCTGTTTCAGAGGAAGGTGGAGTCCCCTGTGCCGTCTTGACTTGCCGTGTCTTCTCTGTCAGAGGCAGAGGTTTCATCCTTTTTTTTTTAGTCCTAAAAAATTTGACGCGTTTTGCAACAAAGTCAAGTATTTCTTCATCTGTAGGTGTATGTGTTGATACAGGTGTTCCTTTAATGTCATGAGGGGAACTGGGTGAGGGGGGGTTAGAGGTGGAGGGAAGCGTATAGGGAGGGGGTCGGGTCTTAAAGGGGTTGTATAAATCTGGATAGAGGAGGGGACCGCCCTCTGGGATGTCTGGGAGGGGCCCACCATATGGCTTCTCCTTCCTGACTGGCTCTATCACTTCTGTGGGAGGGGCTGGTGCAGGACTGGGTGGGGCTGCTATGGCGGGCAGATTTTTGGCGGGAGTTTTGCTCAGAGAGCAGGTTACTGCCACTCCATTCATAACTAAGGCTGCGTTATGGCCTATTCTCCTTAGCTTGTCAACTAGCTCCCTTTCTTTGTTAAGTTTAGAAGCCCTGATAAAACCTGCCTTCTGCTTGTTGAGAGTTTCTAATTTCTGAACCAACTGTCGCTCGTATGTATTGAGTGCTGTGGCTAGGAGACTTATTGCCTCGTCACCCTCTACTCTATTCTCTGCGATCATCTGATCGTGTAAGAAACGGAGATCGCTGCTCGCCTTTTTATGATCTCCGGGCTTAAGTCCGCTAAGTATCAATCTCTCTGCTTGTCCCCACTGTTCCCTTAAACTCCCCGGAACAGGGACTCCTAATTCTCTCTCTTCACGTTCAAATTCTCCTTCCATTTTGACTTCGTTCGTATCTGCTTCTCCTAAAGGTTTTAGTTTTTTATAAAAAATACCAGATATCTCTGCGTACTATAATTTACTAATTATTGTAGTTTTATTCCCACAGGTATACAGTCTGATAGTTTTCGGTGCGAGGTGTATTTCAACCCGTTGCGGAGACTCACAAGAGCGCTTCTCCTAAAGGTTTTAGTTTTTATAAAAAATACCAGATATCTCTGCGTACTATAATTACTAATTATTGTAGTTTTATTCCCACAGGTATACAGTCTGATAGTTTTCGGTGCGAGGTGTATTATAGGCGGCGCGTAAGGCTCAGGTTTGGGAAGGCTAAATAACTTGTTTTACCTGACGCTGCCTGCCTCCGGCGTCTATAGAAAAGAGATCAACTCAGTGAAAGCTGCGCCTGATCAGAGCTCAGCGTGCGGAGTTTAAATCTATCAAGTCATATTACAGGATAAAGGAAATACAGTTTAAACTGCCGTATGAAGAGAAGACGCCGACGTGTCGCACTTATCATTCATATCACATCATCGATCATATAATATCATAATATATCATATATTTCCTTGTCTAAGTCAGCTTCTCGAGCCGTATCTGACCGTGCAACACTTACATTGTCACATACTGTATGCAGAAGTATTATTTTAAGCAACACATTAGGTTGACGAAACACTCAACTCAAATGTAATTAAAGTCAGATCCACTCGTGTCTTAGATGGGCAACAGTGATAACATAAAACTGTTGTACGCTTTCAAACACTCGGTAGTTTATTTATTTTTTAACCAGTTGCTCTATATTCACCTTGCAGGTGCAACTATGTGGCTTGTATCCTTTATTATATGTTTAAGTCATGGATGTTTAAAGTTCATATTTGTCTAATATTAATTTACTTTTCATTAATGAAGTATGACGCTGCGCTGTTAGTACACTTGTCCCTTTCACGTGAACGCGCTCTCAGCTGGAGAGAGAAACCCTGGCTCGATTTACCGAGTTGATAACCAGCGTCGTAGGACCGCTTAGCCGTTACGTTAAGCCCGCGCTGATTGGTCCAAATTGACCAATCCACGGACTTCCTCACACACACACACACTCAGTGCAGGCAGCTCTGCTGATTTCTCCTCCCTGGCTGCAGGCTGATAACAGCCAGTTGGCATCAAGGCGAAATTCTCTCTGCAGACCCATTCTCACAGCGCCTATCAACCTTTTTCTTACTCAATATCAAGCCACACTTAATCACACTCAAAATAAATATACCTAACGTAACCCCAGATCCGTCTAAGGATTGCCTGTGTACTTAGTCGATGAGCCCCAACCCCAGAATTCGTCTAAGAATTACTGTGTGTGTCACCTTATTTCTCAGAGTATTTCAGCTGGACTTCCTTTAAATTTAAAACCACTGAAATCTCGGACGACGATTGCAGCTGGACTTCCTTTAAATTTATAACCACTGCAATCTCGTTACACAGTTAATCACACTCAAAATAAATATACCTAACGTAACCCCAGATCCGTCTAAGGATTGCCTGTGTACTTAGTCGATGAGCCCCAACCCCAGAATTCGTCTAAGAATTACTGTGTGTGTCACCTTATTTCTCAGAGTATTTCAGCTGGACTTCCTTTAAATTTAAAACCACTGAAATCTCGGACGACGATTGCAGCTGGACTTCCTTTAAAAAATTTATAACCACTGCAATCTCGTTACACAGTTAATCACACTCAAAATAAATATACCTAATGTAACCCCAGATCCGTCTAAGGATTGCCTGTGTTCATTAGTCGATGAGCCCCAACCCCAGAATTCGTCTAAGAATTACTGTGTGTGTCACCTTATTTCTCAGAGTATTTCAGCTGGACTTCCTTTACAAATTTAAAACCACTGAAATCTCGGACGATGATTGCAGCTGGACTTCCTTTAACAATTTAAAACCACTGCAATCTCGTTACACAGTTTATATATTCCCCGTACAGTCTAGTTGACTTTTATAGTGCGATGTATATTTCAACAGATGGAGAGACTTCCAGAAGCGCTTCTACACCCCCTTTCGGCGATGTGGCTTTTGGCAAGGAGTCGAAACCCAGTCTACAGAATCTCTTTATCGTCACGTTTAGTCTTCTAGATTAACCCCACAGCAAGAGTTTGCGAGATCCGGTCATTTCAAATTGATTTTGAAAGTTGCGTTTCTCCTCTTGAAATACCCCACATATAACACAACTGCAGCTCCTCTTTGAGACTGGAAAGTGTTATTCTGTAGTACTGCTCTTTCTACCGTAAGACTAAAACACTGAAAATGCCGCTCACAACTCTAAAATTTTGTAGTATAGCCAATCACAGATTTTGATAATAACAGGTATCTGCTCACCTTTCTGTTGTGGGGTACCCTGGTTTAGTTGTCAGAGGTATTCGAGGTGTCTTCCCTGGACCGTTCGTCCGCTGGCTGCCGGTGTGCCTTCTATGAGACCCTACTCATCACGTCGGTCGGTCACCAAATTGTTGGGTTTAAGCACCCTTCAGTTGTTGAAGGTTCGAGCCCGCTCCGCGCGTTCGTTTGATGAGTGGTCTGCTGTAAAAAGGAACGGCTCAGACAGAGATATGAGATTAAACAATAAGCTGATTTAATGGTAGAAACAACAGTACAATATAACGAAGTACTTATATAACGAAGTACTTCGGGCCTCAGCTCTTCCACCGTGCGATGTACGTATCAGACAGTCAGACCGAACAGAGGCCGCGAGTGTACAGAATTCACAATATTTATTCCCACAAACGGAGAGGAGTTGTGTGGGAGGAGTTGTGTCGGTTGCTCCTCCCTAGGTGTTCATCCATTGGTGGACTCACTCCTGGGCGAGCCCTAGGCAGTGAATCAGAGTGAGTCAGCAATTGACGAGGTCTAAACAGCGAATCAGAGTGAGTCAGCCATAGTCGTGGGAAGTTTGGATCTCCTGCGCCGCCGATCAGTCCCAGGTCATCTTTTATGGCAGCCATAAAATAAACAATTCTGGGTTGAACGGGGGTGAGGTACCAATCCTTATCTTCGTTTATCCTCAGCACCTGGCCGTACCACTCCGCATCCCAATCTTTCTCTCAGTACAATCTCTGCATAGACTCAATGGTGTCAGTTTTATTACCTTTCTCCTGCAACCCCCCAGTGCTCCTATCCGGCCCATTAAAAACCCGGGGGGGTCGACTGGATCCTCTACATTCCTAAGTCAACGCACACACAATTGACCACAGCAAACAAAGGAAAAATAAGAACACTTGGTCTAGTTTCATAAGTATACATTTTACACAGACAAAGTTATAATTATTAAAACAGGTTATATAGGATATACAGGTTACTTTAGTAGAGACCCCCTCACCCCATACTCCTGCAGCACCTCCCACAGTAACTCCCTGGGAACTCGGTCATACGCCTTCTCCAAGTCTACAAAACACATGTAGACCGGATAAGCATACTCCCAGGCCCCCTCCAGGATCCTTGCGAGAGTAAAAAGCTGATCCGTCGTTCCACGACCAGGACGGAATCCGCATTGTTCCTCCTCAATCTGAGGTTCGACAATCGGCCTGACCCTCCTGAGAAGATTATCCCTTTCCAGCAAATCATTTTGTAAGCATGCTTACTGTGTTATAAGGAATTTAAAACAGATTTAGATGAAAAGATAATTACACCTGACTAACAATAGATTGATTAAACATAAAGTCAAGAGATTGTTTTGTAATAATGTTCACACTGTTTTTTGGTAGTATGGAAGAGGACGCTTTGGTAACACCTGGAAAAGAAAGAGATTGTGGGTGTTTGGTATACTCGAGATCAAAGCTGCAAGCAGACGTCCCATTCTTCGCCTTGTAAAGAGAAGAAACAAGGAGACCCTTGTTCCCATCATCAAGAAGCATGTCAAGCCTCAAAGTCTTGTTGTGAGTGACGAGTGGAGAGCATATGCCAGTCTTTCCCAGGAGGGCTACAGGCATGTCAGGGTCAACCACAGCCAGAATTATGTTGATCCACAAACAGGACTACATACTCAAAACATTGAGAGAGTATGGCAGACATACAAGAGGGAAGTTTGGCGTATGCGGGGGATTCGTTCTGAGAAAACTTTAAAAAAAACAGCTCTCCTTCATAATGTAATGTAATGTAATAGAGTGGACCTACTGGTTAGCAAGAACATATGTGACCTGCTCTATTGAAATCAGTCGCATTGACCCGAAGACACATTTTGAGTTGTATAAACGGTTGGAAAGAGGAGATTGCTAGCTTTCTAATGATATCAGGATTGTTGTTGTACTCCAAATATTAAGCCAAATATGTCACATTATATAATGACTGTCACCGAGTCATCATTTTGAGAAAAAGGCCTTTAAAGTTTCCTCTTCTCTGGAATCCATCGATCTGATTGATTATTAGCAGAGCAAATGATCAAAATACTACGGAGGGAAGATATTTTCGTTTGGATTACTGGTCTGGGGGAAGCTCGCGAGTGTGTGTGTGTGTGTGTTTGTGTAATTTTGTTTGTGTGTATTGTGTTGGTTTCCCGGGGAAAACACTCACGAGAAACACCGGCTGTTGTTATGCCTGCTGTGACGTCAAGTTACTCCGTTCTCCTCTTGTAGTTATGCCGTTACAAGCTTCTAAGTTGTATTTATCATCTGAATTTGCCGAAACAAGTTTAATATTCTGAAAGCCAAGACTTTGTTTAATTGAAATCAGCTGAAAACAAACTGTAACGGACCCTGCCGTGTTATCTATGATTACTATACGCCTTACATTCATAATTTCAGCCGGAGGGAGGGGAAACAGCGCTGGTATTAGGGTATTAGAAGTGATGAACTGATGTTTTTTGGTGGATGAGTACTGCAGATATAGCTTTAAAATAATTTGACAGTGAGGGGAATACGGTTTTATTATGAAAACTTAGAGAACGGAAATACAGTTTTCACCCCGTGAGGGTTCACGCTAACTTTACATGGGCACTGCCGCATATACACGTTCTCCTGGCGAGACCTCAAATAATCTTCGTAATATCTATCAAACTATAGATCCTACACATCCACTGGACGTGGATTCCGAAAGTACAATATACACTTCCCGCTAGAAATCGAATCAAAAAGCATTTTAATGGCCAAACTATCCTACATTTTAGGATTTTCCAGAGAGGGTTATATGTGAATATACGACCCTCCGTAGCGTTTGCATTCAACGGGAGCACGGAAGAGGTCGAAAACTTTAAAACGTGAATATAGGTCATGATAAGCGCTTGAACAATCGACCTATTTGGTCGTATGAGTTGGAGGACTTGTTGGAACATATAAATAACACGCTGGATGATGCAGGGTCAGCAACACAACCCCAACAAAAGCACTTACTACAATTGGAACAAAGTTAGTGTTTTTGTAAAGGTTATCATAATGACCAAGTCTGAACTCTGAAGACAGAAATTATATTGTATGTGATGGAATCAGATACAAATAGATGCAACAAATGGTGAGCATTCGAGAAACAATATTTCTGTTGAATTCCTCACAACCAAGAAAACCCCAAAGAGAAGCACTTATGAAGATAAAAAACATCAGTGTCTTCCTTAGAGGTAATCTGAATGTGATTTCAATGACATATAATTCTTCCTTTACAGTCTGTAGCATTTGTCATGTTCAAGCGCCCCAACGAGAAGCACTTATTGAATTCAGACTCAGACCAATGCTCTTACTAAATCTTACTAAAGTTGACTACTAATGTACAACTAACACACTGGGAGAAATAAAGGTCAACAAAACTACCCCAACAAGTAGCACTTACTGCATTACACTCAAGTCAGTGCCTGTGTTTGGGTAATTTTGGTGACAAATACATGCAATAAATGGTGAGCATTTGAGAAACAATATTTTTGTTGAATTCCTCACGACCAAGACAAGCCCAAAGATAAGCACTTATGAAGACAAAAATCATTAGTGTTTGCTTTAGGGTAATCTGAATGGATTTCAATGACATATAATTCTTCCTTTACAGTCTGTAGCATTTGTCATGTTCAAGCGCCCCAACGAGAAGCACTTATTGAATTCAGACTCAGACCAATGCTCTTACTAAATCTTACTAAAGTTGACTACTAATGTACAACTAACACACTGGGAGAAATAAAGGTCAACAAACTACCCCAACAAGTAGCACTTACTGCATTACACTCAAGTCAGTGCCTGTGTTTGGGTAATTTTGGTGACAAATACATGCAATAAATGGTGAGCATTTGAGAAACAATATTTTTGTTGAATTCCTCACAACCAAGACAAGCCCAAAGATAAGCACTTATGAAGACAAAAATCATTAGTGTTTTGCTTTAGGGTAATCTGAATGGGATTTCAATGACATATAATTCTTCCTTTACAGTCTGTAGCATTTGTCATGTTCAACCGCCCCAACGAGAAGCACTTATTGAATTCAGACTCAGACCAATGCTCACGTTGGTTCAATATCAAAGACTAGCAACTTTTCATGGCTTATGAGTTTCCACGTGGGGTTTTCCACCATCTTCTCTGACTTTTCTTTTTGTCTTAAAAAAACGTAAAATTAAACATTGCATATGAACATATAAATAACACGCTGGATGGTGCTGGGTCAGCAAAACTACCCCAACAAAAGCACTTACTACAATTGGAACAAAGTTAGTGTTTTTGTAAAGGTTATCATAATGATCAAGTCTGAACTCTGAAGACTGAAATTATATTGTATGTGATGGAATCAGATACAAATAGATGCAACAAATTGTGAGCACTCGAGAAACAATATTTCTGTTGAATTCCTCACAACCAAGACAACCCCAAAGAGAAGCACTTATGAAGAAAAAAAAACATTAGTGTTTTGCTTGAGGGTAATCTGAATGTGATTTCAATGACATGTTTAGTTATAGTCTGTAGCATTTGTCCTCTTCAACCGCCCCAACAGGAAGCACTTGCTGAATTCAATTGCAAACCAATGCTCAAGTTGGGCCAATATCAAAGACTTTCAATGTCCTACAGTAAAGGCATCTTCCATCATGATTTTACCGTTCTCCAAGGGGTTCCTTTCCAACATCTCCTTTGCTGTGTCTCAGTGGAAGTGTTGTTTCTTGCAAAGATATACCCTTCTTAAGTACTGAATGCAGACATTTCCAGCCAACCCCGTCTCATTTTTGATTACTTTCAACGACCATTGTAATATGAACGGACTGCTATCACCTAACAAGTGGTCAATCAGAGTTGTTGATGTTTCTCGTTGCAACTCTGGCAGCAGCAGCAATACTTAAACAATGCTAAGAAGCTCAGGCAATGAATATCCACTTCAGAAGGCACATTCAGCTTAAGTCTCCAAATCAAATCTTGAGATAATGTGTATCACTGCATGTCAATAATATGCAATCTGCAGGTAACTTCTGTGGTGATATAGTACAGAATAATGACTCATTATGAAGTTGGGAGGTGACTGCATTCTGTCCATACTCAAAGACATAGACTATAGTTGAAATATGCATATCTTACTAAAGTTGACTACTAATGTACAACTAACACACTGGGAGAAATAAAGGTCAACAAAACTACCCCAACAAGTAGCACTTACTGCATTACACTCAAGTCAGTGCCTGTGTTTGGGTAATTTTGGTGACAAATACATGCAATAAATGGTGAGCATTTGAGAAACAATATTTATGTTGAATTCCTCACAACCAAGACAAGCCAAAGAGAAGCACTTATGAAGACCAAAATCATTAGTGTCTTGCTTTAGGGTAATCTGAATGAGATTTCAATGACATATAATACTTCCTTTACCGTCTGTAGCATTTGTCATGTTCAACCGCCCCACCGAGAAGCACTTATTGAATTCAGACTCAGACCAATGCTCAAGTTGGTTCAATATCAAAGACTCGCACCTCTTCATGGCTTATGAGTTTCCACGTGGGGTTTTCCACCATCTTCTCTGACTTTTATTTTTGTCTTCTAATATATGACATAAAAATAAAGTGTGCATGTGAACATATAGATAACACATTGGATGATGCAGGGTCAGCAAAACTACCCCAACAAAAGCACTTACTGCAATGTAAACAAAGTTAGTGTTTTTGTAAAGGTAATAATAAGGACCACATCTGAACTCTGATGACATCAATTATATTGTATGTGATGGAATCAGATACAAATAGATTGAACAAATTGTGAGCATTTGAGAAACAATATTTATGTTGAATTCCTCACAACCAAGACAACCCCAAAGAGAAGCACTTATGAAGACAAAAATCATTAGTGTTTTGCTTTAGGGTAATCTGAATGTGATTTCAATGACATATAATTCTCCTTTACAGTCTGTAGCATTTGTCATGTTCAACCGCCCCAACGAGAAGCACTTATTGAATTCAGACTCAGACCAATGCTCACGTTGGTTCAATATCAAAGACTAGCAACTTTTCATGGCTTATGAGTTTCCACGTGGGGTTTTCCACCATCTTCTCTGACTTTTCTTTTTGTCTTAAAAAAAACGTAAAATTAAACATTGCATATGAACATATAGATAACACGCTGGATGATGCTGGGTCAGCAAAACTACCCCAACAAAAGCACTTACTACAATTGGAACAAAGTTAGTGTTTTTGTAAAGGTTATCATAATGACCAAGTCTGAACTCTGAAGACTGAAATTATATTGTATGTGATGGAATCAGATACAATAGATGCAACAAATTGTGAGCACTCGAGAAACAATATTTCTGTTGAATTCCTCACAACCAAGAAAACCCCAAAGAGAAGCACTTATGAAGAAAAAAAACATTAGTGTTTTGCTTTAGGGTAATCTGAATGTGATTTCAATGACATGTTTAGTTATAATCTGTAGCATTTGTCCTCTTCAACCGCCCCAACAGGAAGCACTTGCTGAATTCAATTGCAAACCAATGCTCAAGTTGGGCCAATATCAAAGACTTTCAATTTCCTACAGTAAAGGCATCTTCCATCATGATTTTACCGTTTCCAAGGGGTTCCTTTCCAACATCTCCTTTGCTGTGTCTCAGTGGAAGTGTTGTTTCTTGCAAAGATATACCCTTCTTAATTACTGAATGCAGACATTTCCAGCCAACCCCTTCTCATTTTTGATTGCTTTCAACGACCATTGTAATATGAACGGACTGCTATCACCAAACAAGTGGTCAATCAGAGTTGTTGATGTTTCTCGTTGCAACTCTGGCAGCAGCAGCAATACTTAAACAATGCTAAGAAGCTCAGGCAATGAATATCCACTTCAGAAGGCACATTCAGCTTAAGTCTCCAAATCTTGAGATAATGTGTATCACTGCATGTCAATAATATGCAATCTGCAGGTAACTTCTGTGGTAATAGTACAGAATAATGACTCATTTGAAGTTGGGAGGTGACTGCATTCTGTCCATACTCAAAGACATAGACTATAGTTGAAATGTGCATATCTTACTAAAGTTGACTACTAATGTACAACTAACACACTGGGAGAAATAAAGGTCAACAAAACTACCCCAACAAGTTAGCACTTACTGTTTTACACTCAAGTCAGTGCCTGTGTTTGGGTAATTTTGGTGACAAATACATGCATAAATGGTGAGCATTTGAGAAACAATATTTATGTTGAATTCCTCACAACCAAGACAACCAAAGAGAAGCACTTATGAAGACCAAAATCATTAGTGTCTTGCTTTAGGGTAATCTGAATGAGATTTCAATGACATATAATACTTCCTTTACAGTCTGTAGCATTTGATGTTCAACCGCCCCACCGAGAAGCACTTATTGAATTCAGACTCAGACAATGCTCAAGTTGGTTCAATATCAAAGACTTGCACCTCTTCATGGCTTATGAGTTTCCACGTGGGGTTTTCCACCATCTTCTCTGACTTTTTTTTGTCTTCTAATATATGACATAAAAATAAAGTGTGCATTTGAACATATAGATAACACATTGGATGATGCAGGGTCAGCAAAACTACCCCATCAAAAGCACTTACTGCAATGTAATCAAAGTTAGTGTTTTTGTAAAGGTAATAATAAGGACCACATCTGAACTCTGATGACATAAATTATATTGTATGTGATGGAATCAGATACAAATAGATTGAACAAATTGTGAGCATTTGAGAAACAATATTTATGTTGAATTCCTCACAGCCAAGACAACCCCAAAGAGAAGCACTTATGAAGACAAAAATCATTAGTGTCTTGTTTAGGGTAATCTGAATGAGATTTCAATGACATGTTTAGTTATAGTCTGTAGCATTTGTCATGTACAACCGCCCCAACGAGAAACACTTATTGAATTCAGACTCAGACCAATGCTCAAGTTGGTTCAATATCAAAGACTTGCACCTCTTCATGGCTTATGAGTTTCCACGTGGGGTTTTCCACCATCTTCTCTGACTTTTCTTTTTGTCTTAAAAACGTAAAATTAAACATTGCATATGAACATATAGATAACACGCTTGATGATGCTGGGTCAGCAAAACTACCCCAACAAAAGCACTTACTACAATTGGAACAAAGTTAGTGTTTTTGTAAAGGTTATTGTGGGAATCTGACGTCATTGTCACCTGATGCGGTCACATGACCGGTGACCGGGTAAACAGGAAGTCATAAAAAGTTTGCTGTCAGTTCAAGAAAGTCTCTCTTGGCTGCACGGTCATTGGTCTTCTCCCTCTCACAAAGGGCGAGTGCAAGACGAGATTTTGACCGTTGACGGAGGGAAACTCTCCCGACAGGCACGAGGCCGGAGCTTTATGTACATAACCAGCCCAGCGACTCGGGATATTAGGCGACCATTTCCCCGGCAGGATTGAGCTGAGTTGGAAAACAACTCTGTGGAAGACCAGGCCAGCCACTGTCCTATAGTGTTTTTTTGTATTTTCTTGTTCATTTCCTTTATGTGCAGTTTATGGCAATATAATCATTTTATTGTTTGTGTTTTAGGTTGCGCTCCTCTTCCTCGGTGGCGTAGGCCTGGGCCCGGGTGGAACGCTTCCTGCTTTCAGTGTAGGGACTGCACGGTGTGACACTTTCTTTTCTGTATGCTAAATATCTCACTGTTATTATTCATAGAGATTGTAGTCTGAATATTGCATGCTTTCGTTGTTTTGGTGTGTGGCTTTTCTTGTTTTTGTCCCTCACGATTCGCAGGCACTGCAACCCAGCGGACCAGGCCTGCCCAACTGAGGAGGGTAACTTATACATGTGTTACTATATTTGCCATTTTTAACACTTTACATAAATTGACATTTTAAACTACTGCCAACATTTGTTAAATAAAGCTGCGTTATATTTTTTTGGAATTCATGCCTCTGTCATAATTGAACCTATCAAGGGAGCTGCAGCTACTACCAGTGCAAATGCTGGTGGCTTACCTCCGAGCAGTAATGTAGCATCACCCAACTTTTCTACACCCAAGTTGAGCGTTTTGTGTACGTACAAAGAGAGAGAAAATGTCCCTACTTTTCAGGCTCTAACTCTAAGCTTGACATGTCCATATATGATTGGATAGAACAGTTGCAGTCCACTTTAAACAGGTGTTGGGCACATTGCATGTTGTTGAGGGGATTGAGGGAACTGAGTTTTGAGGAGGAACATGTGGAGGGTGAAGTGGGGGAAGTCGCACCGGTGACGGTAGTTAGCGCACAGGTTGTTGCAGAGGCCCCAGTTACCATTTCCGAAACTATTTCAGCCTTACATTGGCCAGGGCTTTCACCCACAGAAGAAATACAGGCAAGGAGCTGATAGGGAAGTATAGTCAAGTCTTCGCTAAACATGAGGGAGACCTAGGGTGTACTGATGAGATTGTACATGAGATTCCACTCCTTGATGAGACCCCTGTCCGCCAAAGATATAGACGAATTCCCCCTACGCAGTGGCAGGCAGTTAAGGATCACATTAAGCAGCTGCTTGATAGTAAAGTCATCCGGGAGAGCAGCAGTCCTTATGCTTCCCCCATTGTGTTGGTGCGCAAGAAGACTGGAGAGATAAGGATGTGTGTGGATTACCGGCAACTCAATGCTAAAACTTGGAAAGATGCCTACCCACTACCCCGCATCGAGGAAACTCTGGATGCTCTTGCTGGCGCTCAATGGTTCTCCACATTAGATCTGGCAAGCGGCTACAATCAGGTACCTGTCGCTAAGAAGGATAGAGCCAAGACGGCCTTTTGTACGCCTTTTGGACTGTTTGAGTTTGAGAGAATGCCTTTTGGCTTGTGTAATGCTCCTGGGACTTTTCAGAGACTTATGGAGAGAATATTTGGTGACCAGAGCCTTCAGTCAGTCCTTCTCTATCTGGATGATGTCATTGTTTTCTCTACCTCCATAGAACAGCATCTGCAGCGGTTGGAGATGGTCCTCAGCAGATTCCAAATGAAAGGCCTGAAGGCCAAAATGAGCAAATGCCACTTCTTTCAGAAAGAGGTGCAGTACCTTGGACACCGGGTGTCCAGTGAAGGAGTGGCAACTGATCCAGACAAAATTTCTGCCGTGGAGAACTGGAGGGTACCCCGAGATGTGACTGAAGTAAGATCTTTCCTTGGGTTCTGCAGCTATTACCGTCGCTTTGTAAAGGGGTTTGCACAATTGGCTGCGCCCCTACACCAACTGGTGGCAAATGTCATCAAAGTAGCCAAAGAAAGCAGAACAAGACCAGCAGCTGTACTCCCTACCATGTGGACGGAGGAATGCAATCACAGTTTCAGTGAATTGAAGAGGATGTTTACTAGTACACCCATATTAGCCTTCGCCGACTTCACAAAACCTTTTGTCCTTGAGGTGGATGCTAGTCATCAGGGACTAGGAGCTGTACTGTCACAAGACCACCAGGGCAAATTAAGACCAGTCGCCTATGCAAGTCATTCGCTGAGGGGTTCAGAGCGCAACATGGAGAACTATAGCTCTATGAAACTAGAGTTCCTGGCACTGAAGTGGGCAATATCAGAGAAATTCAGGGAATATTTGTTAGGCAGTAAGTGCACAGTGTACACTGATAACAATCCCCTAAGCCATTTTCAGAACATTAAGCTGGGGGCCACTGAGCAAAGATGGGCAGCTCAATTAGCAGCTTTTGATTTCACTGTGCATTACAAACCTGGAAGAAACAATGGAAATGATGACTCTCTCTCTCGCCAGTACAGTGCCCAGGATGTGCCTCAAGAGCAGCCGAACCAACATGCCAACACCTCCTCAAATATTCCGCCTGACGTTGAGGAACCTGTGGTAGTGGCACAGCAGCAAATCGGAGTCTTCCCAAGCAGATCACCAGACGATCTGGCTACACTGCAAGGTGCTGACCTCATCATTGAAGTCTTTCTTTCATTCTGGAAAAGAGGAAAGCCACCAAATAAGGAAGAGAGGTTACTACTCTCAAAGGATATCAAGCGTCTTGTCCAGCAATGGGATCGCATCCTGGAAAAAGAGGGTGTACTGTATAGGCAGGTCACAGCCCCTCATGGGGAAGTCTATGCACAACTGCTTCTGCCCATGTGCCTGCACGAAGAACTTTTAAATAACCTCCACGACAAACATGGACACCAGGGGGTGCGAAGGACCACTGACCTGGCCAGGCAGCGATGTTACTGGCCTGGTATGGGGGCTGATATAGAGAACCACTGTCGGAGTTGCCAACGCTGTATATTGTCGAAATCTGTCCAGCCTGGGGTGAAGACCTACCAGGGTACTCTGTTGGCCACCCAACCAATGGAGATACTGGCCATAGATTTCACCTTGCTGGAGCCTGCAACCGACGGTAAAGAGAATGTGCTGGTCATGACCTACGTGTTCTCGAAATACACACAGGCGGTGCCAACTAAGGACCAGACTGCTCTCACTGTAGCGAAAGTCCTAGTCGACAGCTGGTTCAACCGGTTCGGGGTACCAAAGAGAATACACTCTGATCAGGGGAGAAACTTTGAGAGTGCCCTCATCCGGCAGGTTTGCCAGTTATATGGGATTGAGAAGTCCAGGACTACGCCATACCATCCACAGGGAAATGGCCAATGTGAGAGATTCAACCGGACACTTCACGACCTGCTCCGATCTCTTCCCCCGGAGAAGAAGCGTGTATGGCCAAAGTACATCTCCCAGCTAGTGTGGGCATACATCACCTCGGCACATCGCTCGACTGGGAATACCCCTTATAGCTTAATGTTTGGTGTGCCACCACGGGTCCCTGCTGATTTTCTCTTGGGAGAAGGTACGCCAGAAGACACAACCAGCTCCTGGGATGAGTGGGTCCAGCAGCATCGGGAACGGCTACAAGTAGCAAGAGACTTGGCACGAAAGAACCTACAACAGGCAGCAGACTACCGACAGCAACATCACAACCAGCAGGCACGCGATGCAGGTTTTACAGAGGGACAGCTGGTCTACTTGAAGGATCATCAATGTAAAGGTCGTCGCAAGATCCAGGATGTCTGGTCACCAGTTCTTTATCAGGTGGTTAGAGTGCCCACTGAGGCTGGTGGGCTGTACACCATTACCAGAGCTGATGGCACTGCCGGTGTTCGGCGGGTGCATAGGGCCGAGATGAGGGCAGCACATCTTGAAATTCTACCATCTGCACCAATGACACCTAACCCATGCCTGTCGTCCAGCAACCAAGACATCCCCGCCAGTGACTCCGGCAGTAGTGAAGATGAAGAGATCCTGGGTTGGATAAGTAAAGGAAGACCCCTCAAAACCCTGATTCGACTCCACCGGATGTCCCACAGCCCTTCCCCAGCAGATCATCCAGCACCCAAGGTGCAGTCAATGGCGATTCAATCATACTCCCTGGTAGGCAGGAGGCACTACCATCCCAAAGAGACGCGTCAGCTCCCAGAAGAACAACCCGGGCTACTGCTGGAAGAAACCTAAACCCACATAACCTTCCAAGGTCCACAGTGACTAGCAACAACGCAATGGGTGTGGTGAGGGCGGCTGCTCCCTGGGTGCCTGAAATGGGTAATGACCACTTGTTTAGACCCTGGTTGTGAGGAACTTGTCGTCGGGGCGACGACACTTTTTGATGGGGGTGGATGTGGGAATCTGACGTCATTGTCACCTGATGCGGTCACATGACCGGTGACCGGGTAAACAGGAAGTCATAAAAAGTTTGCCGTCAGTTCAAGAAAGTCTCTCTTGGCTGCACGGTGACTGGTCTTCTCCCTCTCACAAAGGGCGAGTGCAAGACGAGATTTTGACCGTTGACGGAGGGAAACTCTCCCAACAGGCACGAGACCGGAGCTTTATGTACACAACCAGCCCAGTGACCCGGGATATTAGGCGACCATTTCCCCGGCAGGATTGAGCTGAGTTGGAAAACAACTCTGTGGAAGACCAGGCCAGCCACTGTCCTATAGTGTTTTTTTTGTATTTTCTTGTTCATTTTCTTTATGTGCAGTTAATGGCAATATAATAATTTTATTGTTTGTGTTTTAGGTTGCGCTCCTCTTCCTCAGTGGCGTAGGCCTGGGCCCGGGTGGAACGCTGCCTGCCTTCAGTGTAGGGACTGCACGGTGTGACACTTTCTTTTCTGTATGCTAAATATCTCACTGTTATTATTTCATAGAGATTGTAGTCTGAATATTGCATGCTTTCGTTGTTTTGGTGTGTGGCTTTTCTTGTTTTTGTCCCTCACGATTCGCAGGCACTGCAACCCAGCGGACCAGGCCTGCCCAACTGATGAGGGTAACTTATACATGTGTTGAACTATATTTGCCATTTTTAACACTTTACATAAATTGACATTTTAAACTACTTCCAACATTTGTTAAATAAAGCTGCGTTATATTTTTTTGGAATTCATGCCTCTGTCATAATTGAACCTATCAAGGGGAGCTTTAAAATCGGTCCACGACCTACATTTAGGGTCCACGGGTTCCTCCTGCCCCTTAGCAGGAGGTGGCGTTGTCAGTGACTAGCTTTACATGCAGTAACCTCAGTCACGGTTACCACATTATCATAATGACCAAATCTGAACTCTGAAGACAGAAATTATATTGTATGTGATGGAATCAGATACAAATAGATGCAACAAATTGTGAGCATTTGAGAAACAATATTTCTGTTGAATTCCTCACAACCAAGACAACCCCAAAGAGAAGCACTTATGAAGAAAAAAAAACATTAGTGTTTTGCTTTAGGGTAATCTGAATGTGATTTCAATGACATGTTTAGTTATAGTCTGTAGCATTTGTCTCTTCAACCGCCCAACAGGAAGCACTTGCTGAATTCAATTGCAAACCGATGCTCAAGTTGGGCCAATATCAAGATTTCAATTTCCTACAGTAAAGGCATCTTCCATCATGATTTTACCGTTTTCCAAGGGTTCCTTTCCAACATCTCCTTTGCTGTGTCTCAGTGGAAGTGTTGTTTCTTGCAAAGATATACCCTTCTTAAGTACTGAATGCAGACATTTCCAGCCAACCCCGCCTCATTTTAGATTGCTTTCAACGACCATTGTAAGTAACACCGCCCTCTCAACCATCATCTGATATGACGGACTGCTATCACCTAACAAGTGGTCAATCAGAGTTGTTGATGTTTCTCGTTGCAACTCTGGCAGCAGCAACAATACTTAAACAATGCTAAGAAGCTCAGGCAATGAATATCCACTTCAGAAGGCACATTCAGCTTAAGTCTCCAAATCTTGAGATAATGCGTATCACTGCATGTCAATAATATGCAATCTACAGGTAACTTCTGTGGTGATATAGTACAGAATAATGACTCATTTTGAAGTTGGGAGGTGACTGCATTCTGTCCATACTCAAAGACATAGACTATAGTTGAAATGTGCATATCTTACTAAAGTTGACTACTAATGTACAACTAACACACTGGGAGAAATAAAGGTCAACAAACTACCCCAACAAGTAACACTTACTGAATTACACTCAAGTCAGTGCCTGTGTTTGGGTAATTTTGGTGACAAATACAGGCAATAAAGGGTGAGCATTTGAGAAACAATATTTATGTTGAATTCCTCACAACCAAGACAACCCGAAGAGAAGCACTTATGAAGACCAAAATTATTAGTGTCTTGCTTTAGGGTAATCTGAATGAGATTTCAATGACATATAATACTTCCTTTACCGTCTGTAGCATTTGTCATGTTCAACCGCCCCAACGAGAAGCACTTATTGAATTCAGACTCAGACAAATGCTCAAGTTGGTTCAATATCAAAGACTTGCACCTCTTCATGGCTTATGAGTTTCCACGTGGGGTTTTCCACCATCGTCTCTGACTTTTCTTTTTGTCTTCTAATATATGACGTAAAAATAAAAAGTGTGCATGTGAACATATAGATAACACATTGGATGATGCAGGGTCAGCAAAACTACCCCAACAAAAGCACTTACTGCAATCTGAACAAAGTTAGTGTTTTTGTAAAGGTAATAATAAGGACCAAATCTGAACTCTGATGACATCAATTATACTGTATGTGATGGAATCAGATACAAATAGATTGAACAAATTGTGAGCATTTGAGAAACAATATTTCTGTTGAATTCCTCACAACCAAGACAACCCCAAAGAGAAGCACTTATGAAGACAAAAATCATTAGTGTTTTGCTTTAGGGTAATCTGAATGTGATTTCAATGACATGTTTAGTTATAGTCTGTAGCATTTGTACTCTTCAACCGCCCCAACAGGAAGCACTTGCTGAATTCAATTGCAAACCGATGCTCAAGTTGGGCCAATATCAAAGACTTTCAATTTCCTACTGTAAAGGCATCTTCCATCATGATTTTACCATTTTCCAAGGGGTTCCCTCCAACATCTCCTTTGCTGTGTCTCAGTGGAAGTGTTGTTTCTTGCAAGATGTACCCTTCTTAAGTACTGAAAGCAGACATTTCCAGCCAACCCCGCCTCATTTTCGATTGCTTTCAACAACCATTGTAAGTGAACACCCGCCCTCTCAACCATCATCTGATATGAACGGACTGCTATCACCTAACAAGTGGTCAATCAGAGTTGTTGATGTTTCTTGTTGCAACTCTGGCAGTAGCAGCAATACTTAAACAATGCTAAGAAGCTCAGGCAATGAATATCCACTTCAGAAGGCACATTCAGCTTAAGTCTCCAAATCTTGAGATAATGTGTATCACTGCATGTCAATAATATGCAATCTACAGGTAACTTCTGTAGTAATATAGTACAGAATAATGACTCATTTTGAAGTTGGGAGGTGACTGCATTCTCTCCATACTCAAAGACATAGACTATAGTTGAAATGTGCATATCTTACTAAAGTTGACAACTAATGTACACTTAACACACTGGGAGAAATAAAGGTCAACAAAACTACCCCAACAAGTAGCACTTACTGCATTACACTCAAGTCAGTACCTGTGTTTGGGTAATTTTGGTGACAAATACATGCAATAAATGGTGAGCATTTGAGAAACAATATTTATGTTGAATTCCTCACAACCAAGACAACCCCAAAGAGAAGCACTTATGAAGACAAAAATCATTAGTGTCTTGCTTTAGGGTAATCTGAATGAGATTTTTTATAATACTTCCTTTACCGTCTGTAGCATTTGTCATGTTCAACCGCCCCACCGAGAAGCAGTTATTGAATTCAGACTCAGACCAATGCTTAAGTTGGTTCAATATCAAAGACTTGCACCTCTTCATGGCTTATGAGTTTCCACGTGGGGTTTTCCACCATTTTCTCTGACTTTTCTTTTTGTCTTAAAAAAAACGTAAAATTAAACATTGCATATGAACATATAGATAACACGCTGGATGGTGCTGGGTCAGCAAAACTACCCAACAAGTAGCACTTACTGCATTACACTCAAGTCAGTGCCTGTGTTTGGGTAATTTTGGTGACAAATACATGCAATAAATGGTAAGCATTTGAGAAACAATATTTATGTTGAATTTCTCACAACCAAGACAACCCCAAAGAGAAGCACTTATGAAGACCAACATCATTAGTGTCTTGCTTTAGGGCAATCTGAAAGAGATTTCAATGACATGTTTAGTTATAGTCTGTAGCATTTGTCATGTTCAACCGCCCCAACGAGAAGCACTTATTGAATTCACACTCAGACAAATGCTCAAGTTGGTTCAATATCAAAGACTTGCACCTCTTCATGGCTTATGAGTTTCCACGTGGGGTTTTCCACCATCGTCTCTGACTTTTCTTTTTGTCTTCTAATATATGACGTAAAAATAAAGTGTGCATGTGAACATATAGATAACACATTGGATGATGCAGGGTCAGCAAAACTACCCCAACAAAAGCACTTACTGCAATCTGAACAAAGTTAGTGTTTTTGTAAAGGTAATAATAAGGACCAAATCTGAACTCTGATGACATCAATTATATTGTATGTGATGGAATCAGATACAAATAGATTGAACAAATTGTGAGCATTTGAGAAACAATATTTCTGTTGAATTCCTCACAACCAAGACAACCCCAAAGAGAAGCACTTATGAAGACAAAAATCATTAGTGTTTTGCTTTAGGGTAATCTGAATGTGATTTCAATGACATGTTTAGTTATAGTCTGTAGCATTTGTACTCTTCAACCGCCCCAACAGGAAGCACTTGCTGAATTCAATTGCAAACCGATGCTCAAGTTGGGCCAATATCAAAGACTTTCAATTTCCTACTGTAAAGGCATCTTCCATCATGATTTTACCATTTTCCAAGGGGTTCCTTTCCAACATCTCCTTTGCTGTGTCTCAGTGGAAGTGTTGTTTCTTGCAAGATGTACCCTTCTTAAGTACTGAAAGCAGACATTTCCAGCCAACCCCGCCTCATTTTCGATTGCTTTCAACGACCATTGTAATATGAACGGACTGCTATCACCTAACAAGTGGTCAATCAGAGTTGTTGATGTTTCTCGTTGCAATTCTGGCTGCACCAGCATACTTTAAACAATGCTAAGAAGCTCAGGCAATGAATATCCACTTCAGAAGGCACATTCAGCTTAAGTCTCCAAATCAAATCTTGAGATAATGTGTATCACTGCATGTCAATAATATGCAATCTACAGGTAACTTCTGTAGTAATATCGTACAGAATAATGACTCATATTGAAGTTGGGAGGTGACTGCATTCTGTCCATACTCAAAGACATAGACTATAGTTGAAATGTGCATATCTTACTAAAGTTGACTACTAATGTACAACTAACACACTGGGAGAAATAAAAGTCAACAAAACTACCCCAACAAGTAGTACTTACTGCATTACACTCAAGGTGACAAATACATGCAATAAATGGTGAGCATTTGAGAAACAATATTTATGTTGAATTCCTCACAACCAAGACAACCCCAAAGAGAAGCACTTATGAAGACCAAAATCATTAGTGTCTTGCTTTAGGGTAATCTGAATGAGATTTCAATGACATATAATTCTTCCTTTACAGTCTGTAGCATTTGTCATGTTCAACCGCCCCAACGAGAAGCACTTATTGAATTCAGACTCAGACCAATGCTCAAGTTGGTTCAATATCAAAGACTCGCAACTTTTTGGCTTATGAGTATCCACGTGGGGTTTTCCACCATCTTCTCTGACCTTTCTTTTTGTCTTAAAAAAAACGTAAAATTAAACATTGCATATGAACATATAGATAACACGCTGGATGATGCTGGGTCAGCAAAACTACCCCAACAGAAGCACTTACTACAATTGGAACAAAGTTAGTGTTTTTGTAAAGGTTATCATAATGACCAAGTCTGAACTCTGAAGACTGAAATGATATTGTATGTGATGGAATCAGATACAAATAGATGCAACAAATTGTGAGCACTCGAGAAACAATATTTCCGTTGAATTCCTCACAACCAAGACAACCCCAAAGAGAACTACTTATGAAGAAAAAAAAGACATTAGTGTTTTGCTTTAGGGTAATCTGAATGTGATTTCAATGACATGTTTAGTTATAGTCTGTAGCATTTGTCCTCTTCAACCGCCCCAACAGGAAGCACTTGCTGAATCCAATTGCAAACCAATGCTCAAGTTGGGCCAATATCAAAGACTTTCAATGTCCTACAGTAAAGGCATCTTCCATCATGATTTTACCGTTTTCCAAGGGGTTCCTTTCCAACATCTCCTTTGCTGTGTCTCAGTGGAAGTGTTGTTTCTTGCAAAGATGTACCCTTCTTAAGTACTGAATGCAGACATTTCCAGCCAACCCCGCCTTATTTTTGATTGCTTTCAACGACCATTGTAAGTAAACACCCGCCCTCTCAACCATCACCTGATATGAACGGACTGCTATCACCTAACAAGTGGTCAATCAGAGTTGTTGATGTTTCTCGTTGCAACTGTGGCAGCAGCAGCAATACTTAAACAATGCTAAGAAGCTCAGGCAATGAATATCTACTTCAGAAGGCACATTCAGCTTAAGTCTCCAAATCTTGAGATAATGTGTGTCACTGCATGTCAATAATATGCAATCTACAGGTGGAGAGACAGATGCGTGTGCGCGGAAGTTGTGTGTGAAGTCTGAGAGCGTGTAGCTCCCGTAGCAAACTTTTTGAGAAATCAGGTTATGATCAGATGAGCAAGTTGTTCACTCAAAGTTTATAGCGAAATACGATGCGGGGAATGTAATGCCACCGAAGAAACCAAACAAAAAGGCTAAAGTGCCATTGAATGAGAACGGCGGTCTTTCGGGAGTGTGTGACACACAAGCAGCAGAGGAGAACGCCATGGAAAGCGGGGCCTCGCAGGTGAACCACTCGGAGCTGTCGGTACTAATACGCTCCATAATAAGAGAGGAGATAGGGGCCGCTTTTGAGAAATTCCAGCCGCAGCTTGATGCTTTAAAGGTAGAACTTGACTCATGTTGTCAGAAGCTCGGTGATATGGAGGAGGGGATGACCGACATGGATTGTAGAGTTGCTATACTCGAAACCGCAAATGGCAATCTAATGAAGGAAAACAAAGAGTTCAAAGACAAAATAGAGAGGATGGAGATTCAAAGCAGAAAGTTTAATCTACGTGTGATTGGACTGAAAACGGACATTGAGAAGAGCGATCCCATTGCCTTTGTGACAAACTTTTTAAAGGAGGTGTTCGGAAGTGAGCTCTCATGTGAACCGGCAGTCGAGATTGCATACAGGATTGGGCAGGGGACTGATTTGAGACCCAGACCTATGATTGTAACTATGCAGAGATATCAAGCTAAGGAAGCTATCCTGAAGCTGGCAAGAAGCAAGGGAGAGATTATTTTCCATGACATGCGAGTGAAGATATTTCCTGATATTACTCCGGATATTGCCAGGAAGAGAGCCCTATTCAATGACGTCAGGATGAAGCTGCGCAAGGCTGAGGTGAGGCATGGACTATTGTTCCCCGCAACGCTCATCGTAACCTTCAATGGACAAACCAAACTTTATCCGGACTGTAGTGAAGCTGAGCATTTCTATAAAACAGTGATAAGCCCGGTTTCAGTTCAAACCAGAAATGAAGGTGGGAAATGACTGATGGACATGACCTGATAGTTGGTATGATTATACATATAGGAGAAGAAATTAATTGTATTAGGAAAATGGGAATTGTTGCAGTTTTGGTGATTTCCAAAATTGTTTTATTTTCTTGTAGGCCAATATTCACTGGTCTATGAGTTATCTACTCATTTATTTGAAGTTATTTACTTCATCATCTGCAATTATGAATTTATGTTTATTAGATTTTGAATAGAGTCCAATTTCAACTGGTCTCTATTGTTGTTCATTCCTCCTAAAAATGTAATTTTGATGTATTGATTAGATCTAGTGTTGCGAGACATTACCATGAATCTATTTCATACTAGTGTTGCGAGACATTACCATGAATCTATTTCATACTATTATTTTAAAATGTTTGGGAGCTACCGGGAGGCTCGTCTAATTGAGCGAGTGAGTATGCACATTTATAGCAATCTATGTGCAGATAAATGTTGGGTTATGTATGTGATGGTGTGTATGGTTGAAATTGTGTTACATGTATGTTTTAGTTCAGCTCTCAATTTGATAGGAAGTGAAAAAGAGATAACATTTAAATTGCCATCCTAATGTTGAATAAGTTAACAAGTAAAGGGTTTAAATTGGCTCATATAAATATGTGTAGTCTAAGAAATAAAGTGTCTGAGATAGAGGAAATATTATCATGTGGTATTCATTTGTTAGCAATATCTGAAACTCACTTAGATGACACCTTTAATGATGCTGCTGTGGACATTGATGGATATAGAATATTTAGAAAGGACAGGAATGCATATGGAGGTGGGATGGCAGTATACATTCAAAAGCAAATACCAGCTAAAGTGAGATACTATTTGATGTCTGCTGATATTGAAGTACTTTGGTTGCAAATTCATTTACCTCACTTGAAACCTTTGTTGGTAGGATGTTGTTACAGACCTCCAAATGCAAACTTAATTTATTTAGACAAATTATGTGAAATGTTAGATAAAGTTTGTGATCTTGACAGAGAGATTTATTTTATCGGAGATTTAAATATTGACTGGAATATGTTGCACTGTGCCCTTAAAAACAAGCTGCAGACAATAACTAATACATGTAAAAAACAATTGTATTATGGAAATAAAATTAAAGAGATAAAGGATGACAAGAAAAAACTGTGGAGTTTAGTAAATGGCATGATGGGCCGTAAGCCGAAATCCACCTCAACATATCTTGAGGTGGAAGGGACATTTTTGACAAAACCAGTACAAATTGCTAATTTCGTTTCTTAGATATGTTGCTAATTTTGTTGCAGAGCCTATCTGTCATATTATAAATTTGAGTATTGATAAATGTATTTGCCCACAGGCATGGAAAATAGCAAAAATTATTCCACTTGCAAAAAATCCAGCCGGACCATTTTCTGGTACAAATAGCCGCCCAATAAGTTTATTACCAGCGTTAGCAAAGATAATGGAGAGAATAATTTTCAATCAAATACAAAAATACTTTGAAGGTAACAAACTTAACACTGTGTATCAACATGCTTACAGACCTGGCCATTCGACATGTACCGCTTTAACACAAATGACAGATGACTGGAAGGGCGAACTAGATAATAGGAAGTTAGTGGGTGCAGTACTACTTGATTTTAGTTCTGCTTTTGATGTCATTGACCATTCTTTGTTGTTACATAAGCTGGAACAATATGGTTTTCATTTTGAAACGCTGAGGTGGTTAGAAAGTTACCTGACAAATCGAAGTCAAACTGTTTTTAATGGAGGTCTCTCAAAGATGAAGACAGTCACTTGTGGAGTACCTCAGGGTAGTTGTCTGGCACCACTTTTATTTTCTATTTTTACAAATGACCTACCATTAGTGTTAGAAAAAGCTAAAATTGTAATTTATGCAGATGACTCAACAATATATTATGCAGCATCAACTACAAAAGAGTTGACAAATGTTATGAATAAAGATCTACTACTGATATCAGAGTGGGTCATAAATAATAAATTGGTACTTAATGCAGGAAAAACAAAATCTTTATTAAAAGGATCAAATCATCAGTTAAAAGGAGAACCAAAATTGCAACTTCATTTAAACCATATTCAGATTGAACAGGTCAAGGAGACAAAATTGCTAGGTATAACCATGGATCATAAATGATCTTTGTCTAAACAAATTGATAATGTTGTATGTAAAATGGGAAGGGGTGTGTCACTTGTAAAAAGAATTGTAAAATATTTGCCCATGGATGTCAGTAGACAAGTTTTGGATGCTTTGGTTCTGTCGCAGCTTGATTATTGTTTGGTTATATGGTCTAGTGCTGCTGAAAAAGATTTAAACAAACTACAAGTAGCACAAAATAAGGCAGCACGATGTGCACTGCAATGCTCCTACAGAACCAGAGTCACTGAAATGCTGGAGACACTGAAATGGTTAACTGTCAGACAGAGGTCAACTTATATTTTGTTAAATTTTGTCAGAAATATTACAGTGACTCACTCACCAGATATATTATCACAAAGGTTTATTGCGCAATATGCACAACATAACTATCAAACACGACATACAATAGAAGGAAGGTTTGTATTACCCAAATCTAAATCAAATATGGGACAGAAAACAGTAATGTACAGAGCCATGGTCAGCTGGAACTCTTTACCGGTCCACATCATTCAGGAACATTCTCAAGTACATTTCAAAAGGTTGCTAAAAAATTATTTAAGTATTATAAAGTAAATTTGAACTGTGCCTGTGGCTATGTATGCATATATTGAGGGGTGCACATAACTTTTTTTGTGAGTTACTCAGATGAGTACCAGGAGACAGCGTTTGGTACTCACCCCACACGAAGCGTGGTCCTCCTCAGTGTCTCCTTCACTGTCCTCTATTTACACTTCTTGCATGCTAGATGATGAAGATGATGAAGATGCACCTCCCTGTCTTTTAAGCCTCTGATTTGCTTTCTCCAAAACTTGTTGCCAAAACTGTGAAGTCCTTGCATTTCCTGAGGCCAAGTTGAAGGATCAAATACTAAGAAATTATCACATGACTTGAAGTCATATCTGATTTCAGATGTGGGAAGTTACTAAGTACACTTATTGAAGTACTGTACTTAATTACAATTTTGAGATATTTGTACTTTACTTGACTTTGATGCTACTTTGTACTTCTACTCCACTACAGTTCAGAGGTAAATGTGTACTTTTACTCCATTACATGTATTTAATACCTTTAGTTACTTTACAGATCTGGATTAATGATGTGAAATATAATCAAGTGTTAAATCAGACTTTAGTTCCACCTGGAGTAAATTCACAAGCTACCCTGCAGTATACGAAGTCATTCAAACTAGCTGCACCTTTACCAGCTTTGAGAACACTTGAATGATCAATCATTATAAAACATATCATATATATTATTCTGAAATGGACCAATCTACTTTTACTTTTGGTACTTTAACTATATTTTGATAATACTTTTATAATTTTACTAACGTAACATTTTGAATGCAGGACTTTTACTGTAACAGAGTATTCCTACACAAGATCTGAGTACTTCTTCCACCTCTGTCTGATTTCAAACTCTTCCATTAACACCCTGAGTAAGTTTGCAACTGTGTGTTTCACTCCACTTTGTTGTAGATAAAACTGCAGCAGCTTGACCACAGAGCGTGAACGTTGTGATCAGCTGATTTTGCGCAGTTCTCCAGTGTGTGCGCGGGGCACAGAATGTGCACAGGGGAGTCTCCCACTGCAGCCAGTTGGCGGAGTTTTGGCACAATTCTGTTGTTCATACCGACGTTAACCCTGTCTGTGCACACGGTGAACAACTCTGTCGTCCAGTGATCTGCCTCCTGTAAAGCTTCACAGGTCCGTCGGTTATGTCCTTCACGGCTCGCCCAGCTCCAGTTCAATCAGTCATAGAAAGTCCGAAGATCTTTTGCAGGGAGCGAAACGGCAACGTAGCTGCTTAATGTCTTTGGGTTTTTTGACATGTCTCATAGTTTACTCCATTGAGTGTTTACAAGAAACACGTGTAGACGAAATATGTGTTTTGTTTTTGATGTTTTGAGGTACGCAAAGGCGCGTAGTGACACAAGTGACGTTACGCAATTCAGATTTGTGCCGCGCATGCGTACCTGCGTACCAGTTATGTGCACGCCTGCATATATTATTATGTACACTTATTTGTATTTACTTTTGTTTGGCCTTAGGATGGCGATAATTGGATGACCATTTTAGTTTTCACTTCATACAGCACTGTAAATTGCATGAAATTATGAGCTGTTTTGTTTTGTTTTAATTTTGTTGTATGTTTTGTGTGTGTGAGGACCCCAGGAAGAATAGCCAATGCTTATGCTAGTGCTAATGGGGATCCTAATAAAGACATAAAGACATACAGTTAACTTCTGTAGTAATATAGTACAGAATAATGACTCATTTTGAAGTTGGGAGGTGACTGCATTCTGTCCATACTCAAAGACATAGACTATAGTTGAAATGTGCATATCTTACTAAAGTTGACTACTAATGTACAACTAACACTGTCACAAACGAGCTGAGAACCAAAATGCAACACACGGGAAACCAGGGATAGTCGGTAACCAGCTTTATTAAAGGCAATTGGCTGGTAGGAAACAAAACGGCAGATAGTAGGCAATGGGCTGGTCGGGGACAGGCGAGGGTTCCAGGAGTAAGCAAGACGGGAGTCGCAGGTACAGACCGGGTCAGGGAACAGGCGAGGCAGAATAGTCCGGGTACAGGCAGGGTCAGGAAACAGGCGAGGCAGGCTGGTCAGGGACAGGCAGGGTCGAAACCGGGAGAGCAATCTGGAAGGTAATGCGGGAAAGACTGGCATGCTGCAAAGTACGATCTGGCATTGAGGTGAAAGTGAAGTGGGCCTATATACTACTGGAGCTGATGGGTGTAACAGAGTGAGAGAGAGACAGGGTGTGACTACCAGGTGACTAAGGAATGTTAATGCAGAAAATAGGTGAGTGAGAAAGCAGACCGTGACAGAACCCCCCCCCTTAATGGACGGCTCCTGACGTCTTAAGAAAATTCTACGAGAAAAATAAATAAATAGACAACTAACCCCAAAACTGAGAAAAAATTAATAAACAATTAAATAAATCAACAAAAAACCTACAGACACAGGGTGGAAGGTGTGGGTATGGGAAAGGTTAGTACTCATCTGAAAATGCTCTCTCGGCCTCCCCCTCCTGGAAATCCTCGTCCTCCTCGACTGATGACGCCTCCCCCTCCTCCTCGACGAAGCCCCTGGTCTGTAGCGGACGAGTACCCCCTGGCTTAACGCCTGGTTGAGCGTGGGTCCTAGAAGGCTGCTCCGGGTAACGCAGGTGGAAGTCTCGGATGAGTTGAGGGTTGAGGATGACAAGCAGGAATCCACTGCCTCTCCTCAGGACCATAGCCCTCCCAGTCCAGCAGATATTGAACCCCTCTTCCTCTGCGACGGGAACGGAGTAGACGACGAAGGGTGTAGGTAGGACCCCCATCGATCATCCTAGGGGGTGGTGGTGGAGGAGCGGCGGGAATCATAGGACTCTCCCGGACAGGTTTAATCCTAGAGACGTGGAAGGTGGGATGGATCTTCATGTTCCGGGGCAAACTCAGTCTAACCGCTGCAGGGTTAATGACCTTGACAATCTCGAAGGGTCCAATAAACCTGGGCGCTAACTTCTTAGACTCTACCCGAAGGGGAATGTTCTGAGTGGAAAGCCACACCCTCTGGCCTACCAGGTACACAGGTGCCTTGGTGCGTCGGCGGTTCGCTGATGTGGCGTACCGGTTAGCAGACTGAAGCAGAGTTGTTCGAGCCTGCCTCCAAGTCCTCCGACAACGTCTGATGAAAGCCTGGACAGACGGACAGGTGACCTCTTTCTCTAATGCAGAGACCATGGGCGACGTGGGACCGGTAATGGATGAAGGAGGCCAGCTGGCGCTTGGTGAGAGGGTTTGTGCCGATTGCACACAGGACAGGCGTTCACAAACTCCCGGGTGTCAGCCTCCAGCGTGGCCCACCAGAACCGTTGCAGGACCATCCCTCTAGTACGTCGAATCCCAGGGTGGCAGGAAAGTCTGGAGCTGTGAGCCCACTGAAGCACCTCAGCCCTCAAAACCTGAGGCACAAACAAACGGTTGAGAGGACAAGAACTAGGACCGGGTTGGTCCACCAACGCGGTCTTAACCCTCTCCTCAATCTCCCAAGAGGACGCCGATCACTCGAGGAGCAGGAAGAATAGTGTCCGGGATACTGCAGGTGTCTCCCTCCCTCTCTCCCGAACTGCCGGGACAGAGCGTTGGCCTTCACGTTGCGGGAGCCCGGGCGGTAGGAGAGGAAAAAATTAAACCGGGTGAAAAATAACGACCACCTGGCTTGCCGGGAATTCAGTCTTTGTGCCGACCTGATGTATTCCAGGTTCTTATGGTCGGTCCAAACCTGAAATGGTTGTTCTGTCCCTTCAAGCCAGTGTCGCCACTCCTCCAACGCCAACTTGACTGCTAGAAGCTCCCGGTTCCCCACGTCATAGTTTCTCTCCGCCGGACTCAATCTCCTCGAAAAGAAAGCACAGGGGTGGAGCTTCTGGTTCTCACCAGAACGTTGCGACAGGATGGCCCCCACCCCTACGTCAGAAGCATCCACCTCCACCACCAACTGACCAGCGGGGTCTGGTACTTGCAGGATAGGAGCCGACGTAAACCGGCCCTTGAGGTCCTGAAAAGCCTCCTCGGCTGCAGGGGACCATCGGAACGTCACCTTGGACGAGGTCAGGGCGGTGAGCGGGGCGGCCACGGTGCTGTAGCCACGGATGAACCGTTGTAAAAGTTAGCGAATCCCAGGAAACGCTGCAGCTCCTTCCGGGAATCAGGAACCCGCCACGAGGTAACCGCTGAAACTTTGGAGGGATCCATCTCCACACTTCCTTGACCCACGATGTAGCCAAGAAAGGCGACCGAAGAAGTGTGAAACTCGCACTTCTCCGTCTTGACGAAAAGCGAGTTCTCCAGAAGTCTCTGGAGGACTGTCTGGACGTGGTGGATGTGTTTTGAGGTTCTTTGAAAAAATCAAAATGTCGTCCAGATAAACAAAAACATAACGATCCAACATGTCCCGGAGTACGTCGTTCACCAACGCTTGGAAAACTGCAGGGGCGTTGGTAAGTCCAAATGGCATCACCAGGTACTCGTAATGTCCCGAAGAGGTGTTGAAGGCGGTCTTCCATTCGTCCCCCTCTCGGATTCGTACCAGGTGATAAGCGTTTCGTAAATCCAGCTTAGTGAAGATTGTAGCCCCTTGTAGTAACTCGAACGCTGACGAGATGAGAGGCAGGGGATATCGATTCTTCACCGTGACGTCGTTCAGACCCCGATAGTCAATGCAGGGTCTCAGGGTCTTGTCCTTCTTCGCCACAAAAAAAAAACCTGCTCCTGCGGGTGATGTGGAAGGACGAATAATTCCCGCAGCCAGAGAGTCATTGACGTAAGTCTCCATGGATTTCCTCTCCGGTGCCGAAAGCGAGTACAACCGGGCCTTGGGTGGGACTGCGCCTGGATGTAGCTCAATGGCGCAGTCATAGGGCCGATGAGGTGGGAGAGATGTCGCCTTAGTCTTGCTAAAAACCTCCTTAAAGTCCAAATATTCTGCCGGAACCCCTGTGACATCCGGAACCAGGTTCATATCCACAGATAGTTGAGGTGCGGCGGCCTGCTTGAGGCAAACCTGATGACAGGAAGAACTCCAACCTAGGATGGACCCAGTCCCAGTCAATGTTCGGGTTGTGGCGGCGGAGCCACGGATAACCCAAAATCAGAGGAATTTGGGGGGACCGTAGCACATGAAACTGGATTGTCTCATGGTGGTTCCCCGACATGAGCATATGGACCGGTGTCGTCTGGTGTGTCACCGTTCCCAGCAGGTGACCATCCAAAGCATTAGCCGGTACCGGCTGGGGCAGCCGAACCTGTTGGATGCCCAGCTGTAGTGCGAGCTCCTCGTCAATGATGCTGACATCTGATCCGGAATCGATAAAAACAGCCAGAGCCTGAGATTTGCCTGTCAGGAGGAGTCGAGCATGGCACAAGGGTCTTAGATTGGGGATCAGCTCAGAGGTTTGGCCCACCAGTATACTCCCCATTACTGGTGAGCTCTGCCTTTTACCGGACAACGGGAAACAAAATGTCCAGCCCACCACAGTAAAGGCATAGATTACCTCTTCGACGTAATTCCTTCTCCTCAGGGGTAAGACTGGTACGACCAACTTGCATGGGCTCGACCTCCCCGTACCGTGAGTCAGAGTAGGAATGGGATGCCGAAACCGGAAGTCGAAATCCCCCGGAAACCGGAAGTTGTTGTCGCGAGCAGCGGCCCGCCGTTCGCGTCTGTTGCTCTCCTCTCCGGGTCTGGATTCGTCTGTCAATCCGAGAGGTGAGCTCGATCAACCCATCCAAGGAAGCAGGGAGATCATAGGAAACCAGCTCATCTCTAATATAATCCGCTAATCCTCTCAGAAATGCATCACACTGCGCCGGCTCGTTCCAGCTGCTGCGGCGGCTGCTGGTGCGGAAGTCAATAGCGTAATCTACCACCGTGCCGGAACCCTGGCTCAAGCTCAGCAGACCTCCGGCAGCATCGGGACCCAGACGAACGGAACCGAACACCTTCCGCATCTCCGCGGAAAATGCAGCAAAAGAGACGCAGGCTGGAGTCTGCTACTCCCACTCTGCAGTTCCCCATAAACGGGCTTTCCCCGTCAGATGATTAACAGTGAAATCTACACGAGCCGCCTCGGAGGCGAAGGTGTGGGCTGCAGTGAAAACAATATGGAACAGTTTGTGAGAAAAGGACTGCATCCCTCAGGCTCACCAGCGTAGCGTTCCGGCGTTCCCACATGAGGCTCCGGAGCGTATCCAGTCGGGCCAGGGGCTGGAGTGAACATCGGAGCTGCGGGCGGAGGGACGGTAGCAACCATGGTAGCGGCTAGCTGTTGTACGGTGGTGGCCATCTGCTGCATCTGGGCGGTCAGGTAAGCCAGCGTTTGTCCCTGGGTTGAGGTTGCCTGGTGGGTCTCGGTAGCTAAGGTAGCTATCGTGACCTCCTGTCTTTGGATGGCATCCTCAACCCTCTCAAAGCGGTCTCTAGGACACCCGGTGTTTGCTTGGTCCATTTCTGGCCAGATCGTTCTGTCACAAACGAGCTGAGAACCAAAATGCAACACACGGGAAACCAGGGATAGTCGGTAACCAGCTTTATTAAAGGCAATTGGGTGGTAGGAAACAAAACGGCAGATAGTAGGCAATGGGCTGGTCGGGGACAGGCGAGAGTTCCAAGAGTAAGCAAGACGGGAGTCGCAGGTACAGACCGGGTCAGGGAACAGGCGAGGCAGAATAGTCCGGGTACAGGCAGGGTCAGGAAACAGGCGAGGCAGGCTGGTCAGGGACAGGCAGGGTCGAAACCGGGAGAGCAATCTGGAAGGTAATGCGGGAAAGACTGGCATGCTGCAAAGTACGATCTGGCATTGAGGTGAAAGTGAAGTGGGCCTATATACTACTGGAGCTGATGGGTGTAACAGAGTGAGAGAGAGACAAGGTGTGACTACCAGGTGACTAAGGAATGTTAATGCAGAAAATAGGTGAGTGAGAAAGCAGACCGTGACAAACACACTGGGAGAAATAAAGGTCAACAAAACTACGCCAACAAGTAGCACTTACTGCATTACACTCAAGTCAGTGCCTGTGTTTGGGTAATTTTGGTGACAAATACATGCAATAAATGGTGAGCATTTGAGAAACAATATTTATGTTGAATTCCTCACAACCAAGACAACCCCAAAGAGAAGCACTTATGAAGACCAAAATCATTAGTGTCTTGCTTTAGGGTAATCTGAATGAGATTTCAATGACATATAATACTTCCTTTACCGTCTGTAGCATTTGTCATGTTCAACCGCCCCACCGAGAAGCACTTATTGAATTCAGACTCAGACCAATGCTCAAGTTGGTTCAATATCAAAGACTCGCACCTCTTCATGGCTTATGAGTTTCCACGTGGGGTTTTCCAGCATCTTCTCTGACTTTTCTTTTTGTCTTCTAATATATGATATAAAAATAAAGTGTGCATGTGAACATATAGATAACACATTGGATGATGCAGGGTCAGCAAAACTACCCCAACAAAAGCACTTACTGCAATGTAAACAAAGTTAGTGTTTTTGTAAAGGTAATAATAAGGACCAAATCTGAACTCTGATGACATCAATTATATTGTATGTGATGGAATCAGATACAAATAGATTGAACAAATTGTGAGCATTTGAGAAACAACATTTCTGTTGCATTCCTCACAACCAAGACAACCCCAAAGAGAAGCACTTATGAAGAGAAAAATCATTAGTGTTTTGCTTTAGGGTAATCTGAATGTGATTTCAATGACATATAATTCTTCCTTTACAGTCTCTAGCATTTGTCATGTTCAACCGCCCCAACGAGAAGCACTTATTGAATTCAGACTCAGACCAATGCTCACGTTGGTTCAATATCAAAGACTTACAACTCTTCATGGCTTATGAGTTTCCACGTGGGGTTTTCCACCAACTTCTCTGACTTTTCTTTTTGTCTTAAAAAAAACGTAAAATTAAACATTGCATATGAATATATAGATAACACGCTGGATGATGCTGGGTCAGCAAAACTACCCCAACAAAAGCACTTACTACAATTGGAACAAAGTTAGTGTTTTTGTAAAGGTTATCATAATGACCAAGTCTGAACTCTGAAGACTGAATTTATATTGTATGTGATGGAATCAGATACAAATAGATTGAAGAAATTGTGAGCACTCGAGAAACCATACTTCTGTTGAATTCCTCACAACCAAGACAACCCCAAAGAGATGCACTTATGAAGAAAAAAAAACATTAGTGTTTTGCTTTAGGGTAATCAGAATGTGATTTAAATGACATGTTTAGTTATAGTCTGTAGCATTTGTCCTCTTCAACCGCCCCAACAGGAAGCACTTGCTGAATTCAATTGCAAACCAATGCTCAAGTTGGGCCAATATCAAAGACTTTCAATGTCCTACAGTAAAGGCATCTTCCATCATGATTTTATCGTTTTCCAAGGGGTTCCTTTCCAACATCACCTTTGCTGTGTCTCAGTGGAAGTGTTGTTTCTTGCAAAGATGTACCCTTCTTAAGTACTGAATGCAGACATTTCCAGCCAACCCGTCTCATTTTTGATTGCTTTCAACGACCATTGTAAGTAAACACCTGCCCTCTCAACCATCACCTGATATGAACGGACTGCTATCACCTAACAAGTGGTCAATCAGAGTTGTTGATGTTTCTCCATGCAACTCTGGCAGCAGCAGCAATACTTTAAACAATGCTAAGAAACTCAGGCAATGAATATCTACTTCAGAAGGCACATTCAGCTTAAGTCTCCAAATCTTGAGATAACGTGTATCACTGCATGTCAATAATATGCAATCTACAGGTAACTTCTGTGGTGATATAGTACAGAATAATGACTCATTTTGAAGTTGGGAGGTGACTGCATTCTGTCCATACTCAAAGACATACACTATAGTTGAAATGTGCATATCTTACTAAAGTTGACTACTAATGTACAACTAACACACTGGGAGAAATAAAGGTCAACAAAACTACCCCAACAAGTAGCACTTACTGCATTACACTCAAGTCAGTGCCTGTGTTTGGGTAATTTTGGTGACAAATACATGCAATAAATAGTGAGCATTTGAGAAACAATATTTATGTTGAATACCTCACAACCAAGACAACCCCAAAGAGAAGCACTTATGAAGACCAACATCATTAGTGTCTTGCTTTAGGGTAATCTGAATGAGATTTCAATGACATATAATACTTCCTTTACAGTCTGTAGCATTTGTCATGTTCAACCGCCCCACCGAGAAGCACTTATTGAATTCAAACTCAGACAAATGCTCACGTTGGTTCAATATCAAAGACTTGCACCTCTTCATGGCTTATGAGTTTCCACGTGGGGTTTTCCACCATATTCTTTGACTTTTCTTTTTGTCTTCTAATATATGACATAAAAATAAAGTGTGCATGTGAACATATAGATAACACATTGGATGATGCAGGGTCAGCAAAACTACCCCAACAAAAGCACTTACTGCAATGTAAACAAAGTTAGTGTTTTTGTAAAGGTAATAATAAGGACCAAATCAGAACTCTGATGACATCAATTATATTGTTTGTGATGGAATCACATACAAATAGATTGAACAAATTGTGAGCATTTGAGAAACAATATTTATGTTGAATTCCTCACAACCAAGACAACCCCAAAGAGAAGCACTTATGAAGAAAAAAATCATTAGTGTTTTGCTTTAGGGTAATCTGAATGTGATTTCAATGACATATAATTCTTCCTTTACAGTCTGTAGCATTTGTCATGTTCAACCGCCCCAACGAGAAGCACTTATTGAATTCAGACTCAGACCAATGCTCACGTTGGTTCAATATCAAAGACTTGCACCTCTTCATGGCTTATGAGTTTCCACGTGTGGTTTTCCACCATCTTCTCTGACTTTTCTTTTTGTCTTCTAATATATGACATAAAAATAAAGTGTGCATTTGAACATATAGATAACACATTGGATGATGCAGGGTCAGCAAAACTACCCCAACAAAAGCACTTACTGCAATGTAAACAAAGTTAGTGTTTTTGTAAAGGTAATAATAAGGACCACATCTGAACTCTGATGACATCAATTATATTGTATGTGATGGAATCAGATACAAATAGATTGAACAAATTGTGAGCATTTGAGAAACAATATTTCTGTTGAATTCCTCACAACCAAGAAAACCCCAAAGAGAAGCACTTATGAAGACAAAAATCATTAGTGTTTTGCATTAGGGTAATCTGAATGTGATTTCAATGACATATAATTCTTCCTTTACCGTCTGTAGCATTTGTCATGTTCAACCGCCCCAACGAGAAGCACTTATTGAATTCAGAAGAATTATATGTCAATTATTCAGGTGTTTTGCTTTAGGGTAATCTCCAGAGGTTTGGACTCGAGTCACATGACTTGGACTCGAGTCAGACTCGAGTCATCAATTTGATGACTTTGGACTCGACTTGACAAAATCACAAAACACTTGCGACTCGACTTGGACTTGAACACCAATGACTCAGGACTTGACTTGGACTTGAGCCCTCTGACTTGAGGTGACTTGATAATTTAATTCAGGGGACTCCAACTCGCCGATCGCGAGATGCCGCTAGAAGAGCGGACTCCCGTCGGGGAGAGCAGAATCTTCAGCCGCTTCTTCACTTGCTGAGAATCCTTGCAGGCAGGGGCGGGACTTTATTTTGCTGAGCCACCATGCGGCCAATCATATGCGAGGACACAATAGGATCATACCATTATGTGAAAGAAGGGTGGGGGGCAGACGCTCCAAAGACAGCAGGTGTAGTGGTACAGGCCAGCTACACAGAGCGACGGGGAGCCGGATTTAAATGCAAGCGTGTCGGAAAAAGTCAAGAAATTTGCGAAAACCGAAAAAAGAAGCTGCATCTGGCTGCATTTCAATGATATTGGAGAAAGCAAAGCTGAGTGCAGGATTTTTAAAATGAAAATTACCTTCAGAGCAGGGTTTTTTTTTTGGTAACCACTCAGGATTTATTGTCAGAGGTGGGAAAAGTTCAGATCTTGTACTTGAGTAAAAGTACCAGAGTGTAGGAATACTCGGTTACAATAAAAAGTCCTGCATTCAAAATGTTACTCAAGTAAAAGTACAAAAGTATTAGCATCAAAATATAGTTAAAGTACCACCTGCAGAGGGATCTAGATTCAGGTGTTCTTTTCCCCATAGAGACCGCCTCGCTGCACGTTATCCCTTGCATAAAGATAGATTGTGGGTCCCTTATAACATGTTGTACACAGTGGAAATAAACATTCTGGTTACCTTAACATCAAGGATCTTATACATTAAACTCTTTCTGAATCAAACCGTCACAGTAGCCTTACCTTACTGATCCGTCTTAAAATAGAAGAAAACACGTTACTTTACCAGCAGAGAGAAAATGGATTATTAAATCATTAATGTGACCAATAAAGAGCAGTTTGATTATTAAGTATTATTCTGTTGATCGATGTCATTACATTTGTTGAAAAGCACATAATGACTTGTTTAAGACTCGTTTTGTCAAAGTTTAGGACTTGGACTTGACTTGAAATTGCCCATCCTGACTTGACACTTGACTTGGACTTGAGCGCAAAGACTTGAGACTTGACTCGGACTTGAGCGCAAAGACTTGAGACTTGACTCGGACTTGCAAAACAATGACTTGGTCCCACCTCTGGTAATCTGAATGTGATTTCAATGACATGTTTAGTTATAGTCTGTAGCATTTGTCCTCTTCAACCGCCCCAACAGGAAGCACTTGCTGAATTCAATTACAAACCAATGCTCAAGTTGGGCCAATATCAAAGACTTTCAATGTCCTACAGTAAAGGCATCTTCCAGCATGATTTTACCGTTTTCCAAGGGATTTTCCACCATCTTCTCTGAATTTTCTTTTTGTCTTCTAATATATGACATAAAAATAAAGTGTGCATTTGAACATATAGATAACACATTGGATGATGCAGGGTCAGCAAAACTACCCCAACAAAAGCACTTACTGCAATGTAAACAAAGTTAGTGTTTTTGTAAAGGTAATAATAAGGACCAAATCTGAACTCTGATGACATCAATTATATTGTTTGTGATGGAATCAGATACAAATAGATTGAACAAATTGTGAGCATTTGAGAAACAATATTTATGTTGAATTCCTCACAACCAAGACAACCCCAAAGAGAAGCACTTATGAAGACCAAAATCATTAGTGTCTTGCTTTAGGGTAATCTGAATGAGATTTCAATGACATATAATACTTCCTTTACAGTCTGTAGCATTTGTGATGTTCAACCGCCCCACAGAGAAGCACTTAATGAATTCAGACTCAGACCAATGCTCAAGTTGGTTCAATATCAAAGACTCGCACCTCTTCATGGCTTATGAGTTTCCACGTGGGGTTTTCCACCATCTTCTCTGACTTTTCTTTTTGTCTTCTGATATATGACATACAAATAAAGTGTGCATGTGAACATATAGATAACACATTGGATGATGCAGGGTCAACAAAAATACCCAACAAAAGCACTTACTGCAATGTAAACAAAGTTAGTGTTTTTGTAAAGGTAATAATAAGGACCACATCTGAACTCTGATGACATCAATTATATTGTATGTGATGGAATCACATACAAATAGATGCAACAAATTGTGAGCATTTGAGAAACAATATTTCTGTTGAATTCCTCACAACCAAGACAACCCACAAGAGAAGCACTTATGAAGACAAAAATCATTAGTGTTTTGCTTTAGGGTAATCTGAATGTGATTTCAATGACATATAATTCTTCCTTTACAGGTCAGCATTTGTCATGTTCAACCGGCCCAACGAGAAGCACTTATTGAATTCAGACTCAGACCAATGCTCACGTTGGTTCAATATCAAAGACTCGCAACTTTTCATGGCTTATGAGTTTCCACGTGGGGTTTTCCATCATCTTCTCTGACTTTTCTTTTTGTCTTAAAAAAACGTAAATTAAACATTGCTTATGAACATATAGATAACACGCTGGATGATGCTGGGTCAGCAAAACTACCCCAACAAAAGCACTTACTACAATTGGAACAAAGATAGTGTTTTTGTAAAGGTTATCATAATGACCAAGTCTGAACTCTGAAGACTGAAATTATATTGTATGTGATGGAATCAGATACACATAGATGCAACAAATTGTGAGCACTCGAGAAACAATATTTCTGTTGAATTCCTCACAACCAAAACAACCCCAAAGAGAAGCACTTATGAGAAAAAAAAACATTAGTGTTTTGCTTTAGGGTAATCTGAATGTGATTTCAATGACATGTTTAGTTATAGTCTGTAGCATTTGTCCTCTTCAACCGCCCCAACAGGAAGCACTTGCTGAATTCAATTGCAAACCAATGCTCAAGGTGGGCCAATATCAAAGACTTTCAATTTCCTACAGTAAAGGCATCTTCCATCATGATTTTACCGTTTTCCAAGGGGTTCCTTTCCAACATCTCCTTTGCTGTGTCTCAGTGGAAGTGTTGTTTCTTGCAAAGATATACCCTTCTTAAGTACTGAATGCAGACATTTCCAGCCAACCCCGTCTCATTTTTGATTGCTTTCAACGACCATTGTATGTAAACACCCGCCCTCTCAACCATCACCTGATATGAACGGACTGCTATCACCTAAGAAGTGGTCAATCAGAGTTGTTGATGTTTCTCGTTGCAACTCTGGCAGCAGCAGCAATACTTTAAACAATGCTAAGAAGCTCAGGCAATGAATATCCACTTCAGAAGGCATATTCAGCTTAAGTCTCCAAATCTAGAGATAATGTGTATCACTGCATGTCAATAATATGCAATCTACAGGTAACTTCTGTGGTGATATAGTTCAGAATAATGACTCATTTTGAAGTTGGGAGGTGACTGCATTCTGTCCATACTCAAAGACATAGACTATAGTTGAAATGTGCATATCTTACTAAAGTTGACTACTAATATACAACTAACACACTGGGAGAGATAAAGGTCAACAAAACTACCCCAACAAGTAGCACTTACTGCATTACACTCAAGTCAGTGCCTGTGTTTGGGTAATTTTGGTGACAAATACATGCAATAAATGGTGAGCATTTGAGAAACAATATTTATGTTGAATTCCTCACAACCAAGACAACCCTATAGAGAAGCACTTATGAAGACCAAAATCATTAGTGTCTTGCTTTAGGGTAATCTGAATGAGATTTCAATGACATATAATACTTCCTTTACAGTCTGTAGCATTTGTGATGTTCAACCGCCCCACCGAGAAGCACTTATTGAATTCAGACTCAGACCAATGCTCAAGTTGGTTCAATATCAAAGACTCGCACCTCTTCATGGCTTATGAATTTCCACGTTGGGTTTTCCACCATCTTCTCTGACTTTTCTTTTTGTCTTCTAATATATGACATAAAAATAAAGTGTGCATTTGAACATATAGATAACACATTGGATGATGCAGGGTCAGCAAAACTACCCCATCAAAAGCACTTACTGCAATGTAAACAAAGTTAGTGTTTTTGTAAAGGTAATAATAAGGACCACATCTGAACTCTGATGACATCAATTATATTGTATGTGATGGAATCAGATACAAATAGATTGAACAAATTGTGAGCATTTGAGAAACAATATTTATGTTGAATTCCTCACAACCAAGACAACCCCAAAGAGAAGCACTTATGAAGACAAAAATCATTAGTGTCTTGCTTTAGGGTAATCTGAATGAGATTTCAATGACATATAATTCTTCCTTTACAGTCTGCAGCATTTGTCATGTTCAAGCGCCCCAACGAGAAGCACTTATTGAATTCAGATTCAGACCAATGCTCACGTTGGTTCAATATCAAAGACTCGCAACTTTTCATGGCTTATGAGTTTCCACGTGGGGTTTTCCACCATCTTCTCTGACTTTTCTTTTTGTCTTAAAAAAAACGTAAAATTAAACATTGCATATGAACATATAATAACACGCTGGATGATGCTTTGTCAGCAAAACTACTCCAACAAAAGCACTTACTACAATTGGAACAAAGTTAGTGTTTTGTAAAGGTTATCATAATGACCAAGTCTGAACTCTGAAGACAGAAATTATATTGTATGTGATGGAATCAGATACAAATAGATGCAACAAATTGTGAGCCCTCGAGAAACAATATTTCTGTTGAATTCCTCACAACCAAGACAACCCCAAAGAAGCACTTATGAAGAAAAAAAAACATTAGTGTTTTGCTTTAGGGTAATCTGAATGTGATTTCAATGACATGTTTAGTTATAGTCTGTAGCATTTGTCCTCTTCAACCGCCCCAACAGGAAGCACTTGCTGAATTCAATTGCAAACCAATGCTCAAGTTGGGCCAATATCAAAGACTTTCAATGTCCTACAGTAAAGGCATCTTCCATCATGATTTTACCGTTTTCCAAGGGGTTCCTTTCCAACATCTCCTTTGCTGTGTCTCAGTGGAAGTGTTGTTTCTTGCAAAGATGTACCCTTCTTAATAATGAATGCAGACATTTCCAGCCAACCCCGCTCATTTTTGATTGCTTTCAACGACCATTGTAAGTAAACACCCGCCCTCTCAACCATCACCTGATATGAACGGACTGCTATCACCTAACAAGTGGTCAATCAGAGTTGTTGATGTTTCTCGTTGCAACTCTGGCAGCAGCAGCAATTCTTAAACAATGCTAAGAAGCTCAGGCAATGAATATCCACTTCAGAAGGCACATTCAGCTTAAGTCTCCAAATCTAGATAATGTGTATCACTGCATGTCAATAATATGCAATCTACAGGTAACTTCTGTAGTAATATAGTACAGAATAATGACTCATTTTGAAGTTGGGAGGTGACTGCATTCTGTCCATACTCAAAGACATAGACTATAGTTGAAATGTGCATATCTTACTAAAGTTGACTACTAATGTACAACTAACACACTGGGAGAAATAAAGGTCAACAAAACTACCCCAACAAGTAGCACTTACTGCATTACACTCAAGTCAGTGCCTGTGTTTGGGTAATTTTGGTGACAAATACATGCAATAAATGGTGAGCATTTGAGAAACAATATTTTGTTGAATTCCTCACAACCAAGACAACCCCAAAGAGAAGCACTTATGAAGACCAAAATCATTAGTGTCTTGCTTTAGGGTAATCTGAATGAGATTTCAATGACATATAATACTTCCTTTACAGTCTGTAGCATTTGTCATGTTCAACCGCCCCACAGAGAAGCACTTATTGAATTCAGACTCAGACCAATGCTCAAGTTGGTTCAATATCAAAGACTCGCACCTCTTCATGGCTTATGAGTTTCCACGTGGGGTTTTCCACCATCTTCTCTGACTTTTCTTTTTGTCTTCTAATATATGACATAAAATAAAGTGTGCATTTGAACATATAGATAACACATTGGATGATGCAGGGTCAGCAAAATACCCCAACAAAAGCACTTACTGCAATGTAAACAAAGTTAGTGTTTTTGTAAAGGTAATAATAAGGAACACATCTGAACTCTGATGACATCAATTATATTGTATGTGATGGAATCAGATACAAATAGATGCAACAAAATGTGAGCACTTGAGAAACAATATTTCTGTTGAATTCCTCACAACCAAGACAACCCCAAAGAGAAGCACTTATGAAGACAAAAATCATTAGTGTTTGCTTTAGGGTAATCTGAATGTGATTTCAATGACATATAATTCTTCCTTTACAGTCTGTAGCATTTGTCATGTTCAACCGCCCAACGAGAAGCACTTATTGAATTCAGACTCAGACCAATGCTCACGTTGGTTCAATATCAAAGACTCGCAACTTTTCATGGCTTATGAGTTTCCACGTGGGGTTTTCCACCATCTTCTCTGACTTTTCTTTTTGTCTTAAAAAAAACGTAAAATTAAACATTGCATATGAACATATAGATAACACGCTGGATGATGCTGGGTCAGCAAAACTACCCCAACAAAAGCACTTACTACAATTGGAACAAAGTTAGTGTTTTTGTAAAGGTTATCATAATGACCAAGTCTGAACTCTGAAGACTGAAATTATATTGTATGTGATGGAATCAGATACACATAGATGCAACAATTGTGAGCATCGAGAAACAATATTTCTGTTGAATTCCTCACAACCAAGACAACCCCAAAGAGAAGCACTTATGAAAAAAAAAACATTAGTGTTTTGCTTAGGGTAATCTGAATGTGATTTCAATGACATGTTTAGTTATAGTCTGTAGCATTTGTCCTCTTCAACCGCCCCAACAGGAAGCACTTGCTGAATTCAATTGCAAACCAATGCTCAAGTTGGGCCAATATCAAAGACTTTCAATGTCCTACAGTAAAGGCATCTTCCATCATGATTTTACCGTTTTCCAAGGGGTTCCTTTCCAACATCTCCTTTGCTGTGTCTCAGTGGAAGTGTTGTTTCTTGCAAAGATATACCCTTCTTAAGTACTGAATGCAGACATTTCCAGCCAACCCGTCTCATTTTTGATTGCTTTCAACGACCATTGTAAGTAAACACCCGCCTCTCAACCATCACCTGATATGAACGGACTGCTATCACCTAAAGTGGTCAATCAGAGTTGTTGATGTTTCTCGTTGCAACTCTGGCAGCAGCAGCAATACTTTAAACAATGCTAAGAAGCTCAGGCAATGAATATCCACTTCAGAAGGCACATTCAGCTTAAGTCTCCAAATCTAGAGATAATGTGTATCACTGCATGTCAATAATATGCAATCTACAGGTAACTTCTGTGGTAATATAGTACAGAATAATGACTCATTTTGAAGTTGGGAGGTGACTGCATTCTGTCCATACTCAAAGACATAGACTATAGTTGAAATGTGCATATCTTACTAAAGTTGACTACTAATGTACAACTAACACACTGGGAGAATAAAGGTCAACAAAACTACCCCAACAAGTAGCACTTACTGCATTACACTCAAGTCAGTGCCTGTGTTTGGGTAATTTTGGTGACAAATACATGCAATAAATGGTGAGCATTTGAGAAACAATATTTATGTTGAATTCCTCACAACCAAGACAACCCAAAGAGAAGCACTTATGAAGACCAAAATCATTAGTGTCTTGCTTTAGGGTAATCTGAATGAGATTTCAATGACATATAATACTTCCTTTACAGTCTGTAGCATTTGTGATGTTCAACCGCCCCACGAGAAGCACTTATTGAATTCAGACTCAGACCAATGCTCAAGTTGGTTCAATATCAAAGACTCGCACCTCTTCATGGCTTATGAGTTTCCACGTGGGGTTTTCCACCATCTTCTCTGACTTTTCTTTTTGTCTTCTAATATATGACATAAAAATAAAGTGTGCATGAACATATAGATAACACATTGGATGATGCAGGGTCAGCAAAACTACCCCAACAAAAGCACTTACTGCAATGTAAACAAAGTTAGTGTTTTTGTAAAGGTAATAATAAGGACCACATCTGAACTCTGATGACATCAATTATATTGTATGTGATGGAATCAGATACAAATAGATTGAACAAATTGTGAGCATTTGAGAAACAATATTTCTGTTGAATTCCTCACAACCAAGACAACCCCAAAGAGAAGCACTTATGAAGAAAAAATCATTAGTGTTTTGCTTTAGGGTAATCTGAATGTGATTTCAATGACATATAATTCTTCCTTTACAGTCTGTAGCATTTGTCATGTTCAACCGCCCCAACGAGAAGCACTTATTGAATTCAGACTCAGACCAATGCTCACGTTGGTTCAATATCAAAGACTCGCAACTTTTCATGGCTTATGAGTTTCCACGTGGGGTTTTCCACCATCTTCTCTGACTTTTCTTTTTGTCTTAAAAAAAAACGTAAAATTAAACATTGCATTTGAACATATAGATAACACATTGGATGATGCTGGGTCAGCAAAACTACCCCAACAAAAGCACTTACTACAATTGGAACAAAGTTAGTGTTTTTGTAAAGGTAATAATAAGACCAAGTCTGAACTCTGAAGACATGAATTATATTGTATGTGATGGAATCAGATACAAATAGATGCAACAAATTGTGAGCATCTGAGAAACAATATTTCTGTTGAATTCCTCACAACCAAGAAAACCCCAAAGAGAAGCCCTTATGAGAAAAAAAAACATTAGTGTTTTGCTTTAGGGTAATCTGAATGTGATTTCAATGACATGTTTAGTTATAGTCTGTAGCATTTGTCCTCTTCAACCGCCCCAACAGGAAGCACTTGCTGAATTCAATTGCAAACCAATGCTCAAGTTGGGCCAATATCAAAGACTTTCAATGTCCTACAGTAAAGGCATCTTCCATCATGATTTTACCGTTTTCCAAGGGGTTCCTTTCCAACATCTCCTTTGCTGTGTCTCAGTGGAAGTGTTGTTTCTTGCAAAGATGTACCCTTCTTAAGTACTGATGCAGACATTTCCAGCCAACCCGTCTCATTTTTGATTGCTTTCAACGACCATTGTAAGTAAACACCCGCCCTCTCAACCATCACCTGATATGAACGGACTGCTATCACCTAACAAGTGGTCAATCAGAGTTGTTGATGTTTCTCGTTGCAACTCTGGCAGCAGCAGCAATACTTTAAACAATGCTAAGAAGCTCAGGCAATGAATATCCACTTCAGAAGGCACATTCAGCTTAAGTCTCCAAATCTTGAGATAATGTGTATCACTGCATGTCAATAATATGCAATCTACAGGTAACTTCTGTGGTGAATATTGTACAGAATAAGACTCATTTTGAAGTTGGGAGGTGACTGCATTCTGTCCTACTCAAAGACATAGACTATAGTTAAATGTGCATATCTTACTAAGTTGACTACTAATGTACAACTAACACACTGGGAGAAATAAAGGTCAACAAAACTACCCCAACAAGTAGCACTTACTGCATTACACTCAAGTCAGTGCCTGTGTTTGGGTAATTTTGGTGACAAATACATGCAATAAATGGTGAGCATTTGAGAAACAATATTTATGTTGAATTCCTCACAACCAAGACAACCCCAAAGAGAAGCACTTATGAAGACCAAAATCATTAGTGTCTTGCTTTAGGGTAATCTGAATGAGATTTCAATGACATATAATACTTCCTTTACAGTCTGTAGCATTTGTCATGTTCAACCGCCCCACCGAGAAGCACTTATTGAATTCAGACTCAGACCAATGCTCAAGTTGGTTCAATATCAAAGACTCGCACCTCTTCATGGCTTATGAGTTTCCACGTGGGGTTTTCCACCATCTTCTCTGACTTTTTTTTGTCTTCTAATATATGACATAAAAATAAAGTGTGCATTTGAACATATAGATAACACATTGGATGATGCAGGGTCAGCAAAACTACCCCAACAAAAGCACTTACTGCAATGTAAACAAAGTTAGTGTTTTTGTAAAGGTAATAATAAGGACCACATCTGAACTCTGATGACATCAATTATATTGTATGTGATGGAATCAGATACAAATAGATTGAACAAATTGTGAGCATTTGAGAAACAATATTGTTGAATTCCTCACAACCAAGACAACCCCAAAGAGAAGCACTTATGAAGAAAAAAATTAGTGTTTGCTTTAGGGTAATCTGAATGTGATTTCAATGACATATAATTCTTCCTTTACAGTCTGTAGCATTTGTCATGTTCAACCGCCCCAACGAGAAGCACTTATTGAATTCAGACTCAGACCAATGCTCACGTTGGTTCAATATCAAAGACTCGCAACTTTTCATGGCTTATGAGTTTCCACGTGGGGTTTTCCACCATCTTCTCTGACTTTTCTTTTTGTCTTAAAAAAAACGTAAAATTAAACATTGCATATGAACATATAGATAACACGTGGATGATGCTGGGTCAGCAAAACTACCCCAACAAAAGCACTTACTACAATTGGAACAAAGTTAGTGTTTTTGTAAAGGTTATCATAATGACCAAGTCTGAACTCTGAAGACTGAATTATATTGTATGTGATGGAATCAGATACAATAGATGAACAATTGTGAGCATCGAGAAACAATATTTCTGTTGAATTCCTCACAACCAAGACAACCCCAAAGAGAAGCACTTATGAGAAAAAAAAACATTAGTGTTTTGCTTTAGGGTAATCTGAATGTGATTTCAATGACATGTTTAGTTATAGTCTGTAGCATTTGTCCTCTTCAACCGCCCCAACAGGAAGCACTTGCTGAATTCAATTGCAAACCAATGCTCAAGTTGGGCCAATATCAAAGACTTTCAATGTCCTACAGTAAAGGCATCTTCCATCATGATTTTACCGTTTCCAAGGGGTTCCTTTCCAACATCTCCTTTGCTGTGTCTCAGTGGAAGTGTTGTTTCTTGCAAAGATGTACCCTTCTTAAGTACTGAATGCAGACATTTCCAGCCAACCCCGTCTCATTTTTGATTGCTTTCAACGACCATTGTAAGTAAACACCCGCCCTCTCAACCATCACCTGATATGAACGGACTGCTATCACCTAACAAGTGGTCAATCAGAGTTGTTGATGTTTCTCGTTGCAACTCTGGCAGCAGCAGCAATACTTTAAACAATGCTAAGAAGCTCAGGCAATGAATATCCACTTCAGAAGGCACATTCAGCTTAAGTCTCCAAATCTCTGAGATAATGTGTATCACTGCATGTCAATAATATGCAATCTACAGGTAACTTCTGTAGTAATATAGTACAGAATAATGACTCATTTTGAAGTTGGGAGGTGACTGCATTCTGTCCATACTCAAAGACATAGACTATAGTTGAAATGTGCATATCTTACTAAAGTTGACTACTAATGTACAACTAACACACTGGGAGAAATAAAGGTCAACAAAACTACCCCAACAAGTAGCACTTACTGCATTACACTCAAGTCAGTGCCTGTGTTTGGGTAATTTTGGTGACAAATACATGCAATAAATGGTGAGCATTTGAGAAACAATATTTATGTTGAATTCCTCACAACCAAGACAACCCAAAGAGAAGCACTTATGAAGACCAAAATCATTAGTGTCTTGCTTTAGGGTAATCTGAATGAGATTTCAATGACATATAATACTTCCTTTACAGTCTGTAGCATTTGTCATGTTCAACCGCCCCACGAGAAGCACTTAATGAATTCAGACTCAGACAATGCTCAAGTTGGTTCAATATCAAAGACTCGCACCTCTTCATGGCTTATGAGTTTCCACGTGGGGTTTTCCACCATCTTCTCTGACTTTTATTTTTGTCTTCTAATATATGACATAAAAATAAAGTGTGCATGTGAACATATAGATAACACATTGGATGATGCAGGGTCAGCAAAACTACCCCAACAAAAGCACTTACTGCAATGTAAACAAAGTTAGTGTTTTTGTAAAGGTAATAATAAGGACCACATCTGAACTCTGATGACATCAATTATATTGTATGTGATGGAATCAGATACAAATAGATTGAACAAATATTGAGCATTTGAGAAACAATATTTATGTTGAATTCCTCACAACCAAGACAACCCCAAAGAGAAGCACTTATGAAGAAAAAAATCATTAGTGTTTTGCTTTAGGGTAATCTGAATGTGATTTCAATGACATATAATTCTTCCTTTACAGTCTGTAGCATTTGTCATGTTCAACCGCCCCAACGAGAAGCACTTATTGAATTCAGACTCAGACCAATGCTCACGTTGGTTCAATATCAAAGACTCGCAACTTTTCATGGCTTATGAGTTTCCACGTGGGGTTTTCCACCATCTTCTCTGACTTTTCTTTTTGTCTTAAAAAAAACGTAAAATTAAACATTGCATATGAACATATAGATAACACGCTGGATGATGCTGGGTCAGCAAAACTACCCCAACAAAAGCACTTACTACAATTGGAACAAAGTTAGTGTTTTTGTAAAGGTTATCATAATGACCAAGTCTGAACTCTGAAGACTGAAATTATATTGTATGTGATGGAATCAGATACAAATAGATGCAACAAATGTGAGCATTCGAGAAACAATATTTGTTGAATTCCTCACAACCAAGACAACCCCAAAGAGAAGCACTTATGAAGAAAAAAAAACATTAGTGTTTTGCTTTAGGGTAATCTGAATGTGATTTCAATGACATGTTTAGTTATAGTCTGTAGCATTTGTCCTCTTCAACCGCCCCAACAGGAAGCACTTGCTGAATTCAATTGCAAACCAATGCTCAAGTTGGGCCAATATCAAAGACTTTCAATGTCCTACAGTAAAGGCATCTTCCATCATGATTTTACCGTTTTCCAAGGGTTCCTTTCCAACATCTCCTTTGCTGTGTCTCAGTGGAAGTGTTGTTTCTTGCAAAGATGTACCCTTCTTAAGTACTGAATGCAGACATTTCCAGCCAACCCCCTCATTTTTGATTGCTTTCAACGACCATTGTAAGTAAACACCCGCCCTCTCAACCATCACCTGATATGAACGGACTGCTATCACCTAACAAGTGGTCAATCAGAGTTGTTGATGTTTCTCGTTGCAACTCTGGCAGCAGCAGCATACTTAAACATGCTAAGAAGCTCAGGCAATGAATATCCACTTCAGAAGGCACATTCAGCTTAAGTCTCCAAATCTTGAGATAATGTGTATCACTGCATGTCAATAATATGCAATCTACAGGTAACTTCTGTGGTAATATAGTACAGAATAATGACTCATTTTGAAGTTGGGAGGTGACTGCATTCTGTCCATACTCAAAGACATAGACTATAGTTGAAATGTGCATATCTTACTAAAGTTGACTACTAATGTACAACTAACACACTGGGAGAAATAAGGTCAACAAAACTACCCAACAAGTAGCACTTACTGCATTACACTCAAGTCAGTGCCTGTGTTTGGGTAATTTTGGTGACAAATACATGCAATAAATGGTGAGCATTTGAGAAACAATATTTATGTTGAATTCCTCACAACCAAGACAACCCCAAAGAGAAGCACTTATGAAGACCAAAATCATTAGTGTCTTGCTTTAGGGTAATCTGAATGAGATTTCAATGACATATAATACTTCCTTTACAGTCTGTAGCATTTGTCATGTTCAACCGCCCCACGAGAAGCACTTATGAATTCAGACTCAGACCAATGCTCAAGTTGGTTCAATATCAAAGACTCGCACCTCTTCATGGCTTATGAGTTTCCACGTGGGGTTTTCCACCATCTTCTCTGACTTTTTTTTTGTCTTCTAATATATGACATAAAAATAAAGTGTGCATGTGAACATATAGATAACACATTGGATGATGCAGGGTCAGCAAAACTACCCCAACAAAAGCACTTACTGCAATGTAAACAAAGTTAGTGTTTTTGTAAAGGTAATAATAAGGACCACATCTGAACTCTGATGACATCAATTATATTGTATGTGATGGAATCAGATACAAATAGATTGAACAAATTTGAGCATTTGAGAAACAATATTTCTGTTGAATTCCTCACAACCAAGACAACCCCAAAGAGAAGCACTTATGAAGAAAAAATCATTAGTGTTTTGCTTTAGGGTAATCTGAATGTGATTTCAATGACATATAATTCTTCCTTTACAGTCTGTAGCATTTGTCATGTTCAACCGCCCCAACGAGAAGCACTTATTGAATTCAGACTCAGACCAATGCTCACGTTGGTTCAATATCAAAGACTCGCAACTTTTCATGGCTTATGAGTTTCCACGTGGGGTTTTCCACCATCTTCTCTGACTTTTCTTTTTGTCTTAAAAAAAACGTAAAATTAAACATTGCATATGAACATATAGATAACACGCTGGATGATGCTGGGTCAGCAAAACTACCCCAACAAAAGCACTTACTACAATTGGAACAAAGTTAGTGTTTTTGTAAAGGTTATCATAATGACCAAGTCTGAACTCTGAAGACTGAATTATATTGTATGTGATGGAATCAGATACAAATAGATGCAACAAATTGTGAGCACTCGAGAAACAATATTTCTGTTGAATTCCTCACAACCAAGACAACCCCAAAGAGAAGCACTTATGAAGAAAAAAAACATTAGTGTTTTGCTTTAGGGTAATCTGAATGTGATTTCAATGACATGTTTAGTTATAGTCTGTAGCATTTGTCCTCTTCAACCGCCCCAACAGGAAGCACTTGCTGAATTCAATTGCAAACCAATGCTCAAGTTGGGCCAATATCAAAGACTTTCAATGTCCTACAGTAAAGGCGATTTTACCAAGGGTTCCTTTCCAACATCTCCTTTGCTGTGTCTCAGTGGAAGTGTTGTTTCTTGCAAAGATGTACCCTTCTTAAGTACTGAATGCAGACATTTCCAGCCAACCCCGTCTCATTTTTGATTGCTTTCAACGACCATTGTAAGTAAACACCCGCCCTCTCAACCATCACCTGATATGAACGGACTGCTATCACCTAACAAGTGGTCAATCAGAGTTGTTGATGTTTCTCGTTGCAACTCTGGCAGCAGCAGCAATACTTAAACAATGCTAAGAAGCTCAGGCAATGAATATCCACTTCAGAAGGCACATTCAGCTTAAGTCTCCAAATCTTGAGATAATGTGTATCACTGCATGTCAATAATATGCAATCTACAGGTAACTTCTGTGTATATAGTACAGAATAATGACTCATTTTGAAGTTGGGAGGTGACTGCATTCTGTCCATACTCAAAGACATAGACTATAGTTGAAATGTGCATATCTTACTAAAGTTGACTACTAATGTACAACTAACACACTGGGAGAAATAAAGGTCAACAAAACTACCCCAACAAGTAGCACTTACTGCATTACACTCAAGTCAGTGCCTGTGTTTGGGTAATTTTGGTGACAAATACATGCAATAAATGGTGAGCATTTGAGAAACAATATTTATGTTGAATTCCTCACAACCAAGACAACCCCAAAGAGAAGCACTTATGAAGACCAAAATCATTAGTGTCTTGCTTTAGGGTAATCTGAATGAGATTTCAATGACATATAATACTTCCTTTACAGTCTGTAGCATTTGTCATGTTCAACCGCCCCACCGAGAAGCACTTATTGAATTCAGACTCAGACCAATGCTCAAGTTGGTTCAATATCAAAGACTCGCACCTCTTCATGGCTTATGAGTTTCCACGTGGGGTTTTCCACCATCTTCTCTGACTTTTTTTTTGTCTTCTAATATATGACATAAAAATAAAGTGTGCATTGAACATATAGATAACACATTGGATGATGCAGGGTCAGCAAAACTACCCCAACAAAAGCACTTACTGCAATGTAAACAAAGTTAGTGTTTTTGTAAAGGTAATAATAAGGACCATCTGAACTCTGATGACATCAATTATATTGTATGTGATGGAATCAGATACAAATAGATTGAACAAATTGTGAGCATTTGAGAAACAATATTTCTGTTGAATTCCTCACAACCAAGACAACCCCAAAGAGAAGCACTTACGAAGAGAAAAATCATTAGTGTTTTGCTTTAGGGTAATCTGAATGTGATTTCAATGACATATAATTCTTCCTTTACAGTCTGTAGCATTTGTCATGTTCAACCGCCCCAACGAGAAGCACTTATTGAATTCAGACTCAGACCAATGCTCACGTTGGTTCAATATCAAAGACTCGCAACTTTTCATGGCTTATGAGTTTCCACGTGGGGTTTTCCACCATCTTCTCTGACTTTTCTTTTTGTCTTAAAAAAAACGTAAAATTAAACATTGCATATGAACATATAGATAACACGCTGGATGATGCTGGGTCAGCAAAACTACCCCAACAAAAGCACTTACTACAATTGGAACAAAGTTAGTGTTTTTGTAAAGGTTATCATAATGACCAAGTCTGAACTCTGAAGACTGAATTTATATTGTATGTGATGGAATCAGATACAAATAGATTGAACCAATTGTGAGCATTCGAGAAACAATATTTCTGTTGAATTCCTCACAACCAAGACAACCCCAAAGAGAAGCACTTATGATGAAAAAAAAACATTAGTGTTTTGCTTTAGGGTAATCTGAATGTGATTTCAATGACATGTTTAGTTATAGTCTGTAGCATTTGTCCTCTTCAACCGCCCCAACAGGAAGCACTTGCTGAATTCAATTGCAAACCAATGCTCAAGTTGGGCCAATATCAAAGACTTTCAATGTCCTACAGTAAAGGCATCTTCCATCATGATTTTACCGTTTTCCAAGGGGTTCCTTTCCAACATCTCCTTTGCTGTGTCTCAGTGGAAGTGTTGTTTCTTGCAAAGATGTACCCTTCTTAAGTACTGAATGCAGACATTTCCAGCCAACCCCGTCTCATTTTTGATTGCTTTCAACGACCATTGTAAGTAAACACCCGCCCTCTCAACCATCACCTGATATGAACGGACTGCTATCACCTAACAAGTGGTCAATCAGAGTTGTTGATGTTTCTCGTTGCAACTCTGGCAGCAGCAGCAATACTTTAAACAATGCTAAGAAGCTCAGGCAATGAATATCCACTTCAGAAGGCACATTCAGCTTAAGTCTCCAAATCTTGAGATAATGTGTATCACTGCATGTCAATAATATGCAATCTACAGGTAACTTCTGTGTAATATAGTACAGAATAATGACTCATTTTGAAGTTGGGAGGTGACTGCATTCTGTCCATACTCAAAGACATAGACTATAGTTGAAATGTGCATATCTTACTAAAGTTGACTACTAATGTACAACTAACACACTGGGAGAAATAAAGGTCAACAAAACTACCCCAACAAGTAGCACTTACTGCATTACACTCAAGTCAGTGCCTGTGTTTGGGTAATTTTGGTGACAAATACATGCAATAAATGGTGAGCATTTGAGAAACAATATTTATGTTGAATTCCTCACAACCAAGACAACCCAAAGAGAAGCACTTATGAAGACCAAAATCATTAGTGTCTTGCTTTAGGGTAATCTGAATGAGATTTCAATGACATATAATACTTCCTTTACAGTCTGTAGCATTTGTCATGTTCAACCGCCCCACCGAGAAGCACTTATTGAATTCAGACTCAGACCAATGCTCAAGTTGGTTCAATATCAAAGACTCGCACCTCTTCATGGCTTATGAGTTTCCACGTGGGGTTTTCCACCATCTTCTCTGACTTTTCTTTTTCTTCTAATATATGACATAAAAATAAAGTGTGCATGTGAACATATAGATAACACATTGGATGATGCAGGGTCAGCAAAACTACCCCAACAAAAGCACTTACTGCAATGTAAACAAAGTTAGTGTTTTTGTAAAGGTAATAATAAGGACCACATCTGAACTCTGATGACATCAATTATATTGTATGTGATGGAATCAGATACAAATAGATTGAACAAATTGTGAGCATTTGAGAAACAATATTTCTGTTGAATTCCTCACAACCAAGACAACCCCAAAGAGAAGCACTTATGAAGAAAAAAAAGACATTAGTGTTTTGCTTTAGGGTAATCTGAATGTGATTTCAATGACATATAATTCTTCCTTTACAGTCTGTAGCATTTGTCATGTTCAACCGCCCCAACGAGAAGCACTTATTGAATTCAGACTCAGACCAATGCTCACGTTGGTTCAATATCAAAGACTCGCAACTTTTCATGGCTTATGAGTTTCCACGTGGGGTTTTCCACCATCTTCTCTGACTTTTCTTTTTGTCTTAAAAAAAACGTAAAATTAAACATTGCATATGAACATATAGATAACACGTTGGATGATGCTGGGTCAGCAAAACTACCCCAACAAAAGCACTTACTACAATTGGAACAAAGTTAGTGTTTTGTAAAGGTTATCATAATGACCAAGTCTGAACTCTGAAGACTGAATTTATGTATGTGATGGAATCAGATACAAATAGATTGAACCAATTGTGAGCATTCGAGAAACAATATTTCTGTTGAATTCCTCACAACCAAGAAAACCCCAAAGAGAAGCACTTATGATGAAAAAAAAACATTAGTGTTTTGCTTTAGGGTAATCTGAATGTGATTTAAATGACATGTTTAGTTATAGTCTGTAGCATTTGTCCTCTTCAACCGCCCCAACAGGAAGCACTTGCTGAATTCAATTGCAAACCAATGCTCAAGTTGGGCCAATATCAAAGACTTTCAATGTCCTACAGTAAAGGCATCTTCCATCATGATTTTACCGTTTTCCAAGGGGTTCCTTTCCAACATCTCCTTTGCTGTGTCTCAGTGGAAGTGTTGTTTCTTGCAAAGATATACCCTTCTTAAGTACTGAATGCAGACATTTCCAGCCAACTCTCATTTTTGATTGCTTTCAACGACCATTGTAAGTAAACACCCGCCCTCTCAACCATCACCTGATATGAACGGACTGCTATCACCTAACAAGTGGTCAATCAGAGTTGTTGATGTTTCTCGTTGCAACTCTGGCAGCAGCAGCAATACTTAAACAATGCTAAGAAGCTCAGGCAATGAATATCCACTTCAGAAGGCACATTCAGCTTAAGTCTCCAAATCTTGAGATAATGTGTATCACTGCATGTCAATGATATGCAATCTACAGGTAACTTCTGTGGTATATAGTACAGAATAATGACTCATTTTGAAGTTGGGAGGTGACTGCATTCTGTCCATACTCAAAGACATAGACTATAGTTGAAATGTGCATATCTTACTAAAGTTGACTACTAATGTACAACTAACACACTGGGAGAAATAAAGGTCAACAAAACTACCCCAACAAGTAGCACTTACTGCATTACACTCAAGTCAGTGCCTGTGTTTGGGTAATTTTGGTGACAAATACATGCAATAAATGGTGAGCATTTGAGAAACAATATTTATGTTGAATTCCTCACAACCAAGACAACCCAAAGAGAAGCACTTATGAAGACCAAAATCATTAGTGTCTTGCTTTAGGGTAATCTGAATGAGATTTCAATGACATATAATACTTCCTTTACAGTCTGTAGCATTTGTCATGTTCAACCGCCCCACCGAGAAGCACTTATGAATTCAGACTCAGACAAATGCTCAAGTTGGTTCAATATCAAAGACTCGCACCTCTTCATGGCTTATGAGTTTCCACGTGGGGTTTTCCACCATCTTCTCTGACTTTTTTTTTGTCTTCTAATATATGACATAAAAATAAAGTGTGCATTTGAACATATAGATAACACATTGGATGATGCAGGGTCAGCAAAACTACCCCAACAAAAGCACTTACTGCAATGTAAACAAAGTTAGTGTTTTGTAAAGGTAATAATAAGGACCAATCTGAACTCTGATGACATCAATTATATTGTATGTGATGGAATCAGATACAAATAGATTGAACAAATTTTGAGCATTTGAGAAACAATATTTATGTTGAATTCCTCACAACCAAGACAACCCCAAAGAGAAGCACTTATGAAGAAAAAATCATTAGTGTTTTGCTTTAGGGTAATCTGAATGTGATTTCAATGACATATAATTCTTCCTTTACAGTCTGTAGCATTTGTCATGTTCAACCGCCCCAACGAGAAGCACTTATTGAATTCAGACTCAGACCAATGCTCACGTTGGTTCAATATCAAAGACTCGCAACTTTTCATGGCTTATGAGTTTCCACGTGGGGTTTTCCACCATCTTCTCTGACTTTTTTTTTGTCTTAAAAAAAACGTAAAATTAAACACATGCATATGAACATATAGATAACACGCTGGATGATGCTGGGTCAGCAAAACTACCCCAACAAAAGCACTTACTACAATTGGAACAAAGTTAGTGTTTTTGTAAAGGTTATCATAATGACCAAGTCTGAACTCTGAAGACTGAAATTATATTGTATGTGATGGAATCAGATACAAATAGATGCAACAAATTGTGAGCATTCGAGAAACAATATTTCTGTTGAATTCCTCACAACCAAGACAACCCCAAAGAGAAGCACTTATGAAGAAAAAAAAGACATTAGTGTTTTGCTTTAGGGTAATCTGAATGTGATTTCAATGACATGTTTAGTTATAGTCTGTAGCATTTGTCCTCTTCAACCGCCCCAACAGGAAGCACTTGCTGAATTCAATTGCAAACCAATGCTCAAGTTGGGCCAATATCAAAGACTTTCAATGTCCTACAGTAAAGGCATCTTCCATCATGATTTTACCGTTTTCCAAGGGGTTCCTTTCCAACATCTCCTTTGCTGTGTCTCAGTGGAAGTGTTTTTCTTGCAAAGATGTACCCTTCTTAAGTACTGAATGCAGACATTTCCATCCGACCCACCTCATTTTTGATTGCTTTCAACGACCATTGTAATACCATTGTAATAAACTAACACGCCGCCCTCTCAACCATCACCTGATATGAACGGACTGCTATCACCTAACAAGTGGTCAATCAGAGTTGTTGATGTTTCTCGTTGCAACTCTGGCAGCAGCAGCAATACTTTAAACGAGTCTAAGAAGCTCAGGCAATGAATATCTACTTCAGAAGGCACATTCAGCTTAAGTCTCCAAATCTTGAGATAATGTGTATCACTGCATGTCAATAATATGCAATCTACAGGTAACTTCTGTGGTGATATAGTACAGAATAATGACTCATTTTGAAGTTGGGAGGTGACTGCATTCTGTCCATACTCAAAGACATAGACTATAGTTGAAATGTGCATATCTTACTAAAGTAATAATAAGGACCAAATCTGAACTCTGATGACATCAATTATATTGTATGTGATGGAATCAGATACAAATAGATTGAACAATTTTGAGCATTTGAGAAACAATATTTATGTTGAATTCCTCACAACCAAGACAACCCAAAGAGAAGCACTTATGAAGACAAAAATCATTAGTGTTTTGCTTTAGGTAATGCATGAATGTGAATAATGATTCAATGACATATAATACTTCCTTTACAGTCTGTAGCATTTGTCATGTTCAACCGCCCCAACGAGAAGCACTTATTGAATTCAGACTCAGACCAATGCTCACGTTGGTTCAATATCAAAGACTCGCAACTCTTCATGGCTTATGAGTTTCCACGTGGGGTTTTCCACCATCTTCTCTGACTTTTCTTTTTGTCTTAAAAAAAACGTAAAAAAAATTGCATATGAACATATAGATAACACGTTGGATGATGCTGGGTCAGCAAAACTACCCAACAAAAGCACTTACTACAATTGGAAACAAAGTTAGTGTTTTTGTAAAGGTTATCATAATGACCAAGTCTGAACTCTGAAGACTGAATTTATATTGTATGTGATGGAATCAGATACAAATAGATTGAACCAATTGTGAGCATTCGAGAAACAATATTTCTGTTGAATTCCTCACAACCAAGAAAACCCCAAAGAGAAGCACTTATGATGAAAAAAAAAACATTAGTGTTTTGCTTTAGGGTAATCTGAATGTGATTTCAATGACATGTTTAGTTATAGTCTGTAGCATTTGTCCTCTTCAACCGCCCCAACAGGAAGCACTTGCTGAATTCAATTGCAAACCAATGCTCAAGTTGGGCCAATATCAAAGACTTTCAATGTCCTACAGTAAAGGCATCTTCCATCATGATTTTACCGTTTTCCAAGGGGTTCCTTTCCAACATCTCCTTTGCTGTGTCTCAGTGGAAGTGTTGTTTCTTGCAAAGATGTACCCTTCTTAAGTACTGAATGCAGACATTTCCAGCCAACCCCGTCTCATTTTTGATTGCTTTCAACGACCATTGTAAGTAAACACCCGCCCTCTCAACCATCACCTGATATGAACGGACTGCTATCACCTAACAAGTGGTCAATCAGAGTTGTTGATGTTTCTCGTTGCAACTCTGGCAGCAGCAGCAATACTTTAAACAATGCTAAGAAGCTCAGGCAATGAATATCCACTTCAGAAGGCACATTCAGCTTAAGTCTCCAAATCTTGAGATAATGTGTATCACTGCATGTCAATAATATGCAATCTACAGGTAACTTCTGTAGTAATATGTACAGAATAATGACTCATTTTGAAGTTGGGAGGTGACTGCATTCTGTCCATACTCAAAGACATAGACTATAGTTGAAATGTGCATATCTTACTAAAGTTGACTACTAATGTACAACTAACACACTGGGAGAAATAAAGGTCAACAAAACTACCCCAACAAGTAGCACTTACTGCATTACACTCAAGTCAGTGCCTGTGTTTGGGTAATTTTGGTGACAAATACATGCAATAAATGGTGAGCATTTGAGAAACAATATTTATGTTGAATTCCTCACAACCAAGACAACCCAAAAGAGAAGCACTTATGAAGACCAAAATCATTAGTGTCTTGCTTTAGGGTAATCTGAATGAGATTTCAATGACATATAATACTTCCTTTACAGTCTGTAGCATTTGTCATGTTCAACCGCCCCACCGAGAAGCACTTATTGAATTCAGACTCAGACAAATGCTCAAGTTGGTTCAATATCAAAGACTCGCACCTCTTCATGGCTTATGAGTTTCCACGTGGGGTTTTCCACCATCTTCTCTGACTTTTCTTTTTGTCTTCTAATATATGACATAAAAATAAAGTGTGCATTTGAACATATAGATAACACATTGGATGATGCAGGGTCAGCAAAACTACCCCAACAAAAGCACTTACTGCAATGTAAACAAAGTTAGTGTTTTTGTAAAGGTAATAATAAGGACCAAATCTGAACTCTGATGACATCAATTATATTGTATGTGATGGAATCAGATACAAATAGATTGAACAAATTTTGAGCATTTGAGAAACAATATTTATGTTGAATTCCTCACAACCAAGACAACCCCAAAGAGAAGCACTTATGAAGAAAAAAATCATTAGTGTTTTGCTTTAGGGTAATCTGAATGTGATTTCAATGACATATAATTCTTCCTTTACAGTCTGTAGCATTTGTCATGTTCAACCGCCCCAACGAGAAGCACTTATTGAATTCAGACTCAGACCAATGCTCACGTTGGTTCAATATCAAAGACTCGCAACTTTTCATGGCTTATGAGTTTCCACGTGGGGTTTTCCACCATCTTCTCTGACTTTTCTTTTTGTCTTAAAAAAACGTAAAATTAAACATTGCATATGAACATATAGATAACACATTGGATGATGCTGGGTCAGCAAAACTACCCCAACAAAAGCACTTACTACAATTGGAACAAAGTTAGTGTTTTTGTAAAGGTTATCATAATGACCAAGTCTGAACTCTGAAGACTGAAATTATATTGTATGTGATGGAATCAGATACAAATAGATGCAACAAATTGTGAGCACTCGAGAAACAATATTTCTGTTGAATTCCTCACAACCAAGACAACCCCAAAGAGAAGCACTTATGAAGAACAAAAATCATTAGCGTTTTGCTTTAGGGTAATCTGAATGAGATTTCAATGACATATAATACTTCCTTTACAGTCTGTAGCATTTGTGATGTTCAACCGCCCCACGAGAAGCACTTATTGAATTCAGACTCAGACAATGCTCACGTTGGTTCAATATCAAAGACTCGCAACTCTTCATGGCTTATGAGTTTCCACGTGGGGTTTTCCACCATCTTCTCTGACTTTTCTTTTTCTTCTAAATAATAAAAATAAATGTGCATTTGAACATATAGATAACACATTGGATGATGCAGGGTCAGCAAAACTACCCCAACAAAAGCACTTACTGCAATGGAAACAAAGTTAGTGTTTTTGTAAAGGTAATAATGACCAATCTGAACTCTGAAGACTGAATTATATTGTATGTGATGGAATCAGATACAAATAGATTGAACAAATTTGAGCATTTGAGAAACAATATTTCTGTTGAATTCCTCACAACCAAGACAACCCCAAAGAGAGGCACTTATGAAGACAAAAAAAACATTAGTGTTTTGCTTTAGGGTAATCTGAATGTGATTTCAATGACATGTTTAGTTATAGTCTGTAGCATTTGTCCTCTTCAACCGCCCCAACAGGAAGCACTTGCTGAATTCAATTGCAAACCAATGCTCAAGTTGGGCCAATATCAAAGACTTTCAATGTCCTACAGTAAAGGCATCTTCCATCATGATTTTACCGTTTTCCAAGGGGTTCCTTTCCAACATCTCCTTTGCTGTGTCTCAGTGGAAGTGTTGTTTCTTGCAAAGATGTACCCTTCTTAAGTACTGAATGCAGACATTTCCAGCCAACCCGCTCATTTTTGATTGCTTTCAACGACCATTGTAAGTAAACACCCGCCCTCTCAACCATCACCTGATATGAACGGACTGCTATCACCTAACAAGTGGTCAATCAGAGTTGTTGATGTTTCTCGTTGCAACTCTGGCAGCAGCAGCAATACTTTAAACAATGCTAAGAAGCTCAGGCAATGAATATCCACTTCAGAAGGCACATTCAGCTTAAGTCTCCAAATCTTGAGATAATGTGTATCACTGCATGTCAATAATATGCAATCTACAGGTAACTTCTGTGGTGATATAGTACAGAATAATGACTCATTTTGAAGTTGGGAGGTGACTGCATTCTGTCCATACTCAAAGACATAGACTATAGTTGAAATGTGCATATCTTACTAAAGTTGACTACTAATGTACAACTAACACACTGGGAGAAATAAAGGTCAACAAAACTACCCCAACAAGTAGCACTTACTGCATTACACTCAAGTCAGTGCCTGTGTTTGGGTAATTTTGGTGACAAATACATGCAATAAATGGTGAGCATTTGAGAAACAATATTTATGTTGAATTCCTCACAACCAAGACAACCCCAAAGAGAAGCACTTATGAAGACCAAAATCATTAGTGTCTTGCTTTAGGGTAATCTGAATGAGATTTCAATGACATATAATACTTTACAGTCTGTAGCATTTGTCATGTTCAACCGCCCCACAGAAGCACTTATTGAATTCAGACTCAGACCAATGCTCAAGTTGGTTCAATATCAAAGACTCGCACCTCTTCATGGCTTATGAGTTTCCACGTGGGGTTTTCCACCATCTTCTCTGACTTTTCTTTTTGTCTTCTAATATATGACATAAAAATAAAGTGTGCATTGAACATATAGATAACACATTGGATGATGCAGGGTCAGCAAAACTACCCCAACAAAAGCACTTACTGCAATGTAAACAAAGTTAGTGTTTTTGTAAAGGTAATAATAAGGACCAATCTGAACTCTGATGACATCAATTATATTGTATGTGATGGAATCAGATACAAATAGATTGAACAAATTGTGAGCATTTGAGAAACAATATTTATGTTGAATTCCTCACAACCAAGACAACCCCAAAGAGAAGCACTTATGAAGAAAAAAATCATTAGTGTTTTGCTTTAGGGTAATCTGAATGTGATTTCAATGACATATAATTCTTCCTTTACAGTCTGTAGCATTTGTCATGTTCAACCGCCCCAACGAGAAGCACTTATTGAATTCAGACTCAGACCAATGCTCACGTTGGTTCAATATCAAAGACTCGCAACTTTTCATGGCTTATGAGTTTCCACGTGGGGTTTTCCACCATCTTCTCTGACTTTTCTTTTTGTCTTAAAAAAAACGTAAAATTAAACATTGCATATGAACATATAGATAACACGCTGGATGATGCTGGGTCAGCAAAACTACCCCAACAAAAGCACTTACTACAATTGGAACAAAGTTAGTGTTTTTTAAAGGTTATCATAATGACCAAGTCTGAACTCTGAAGACTGAAATTATATTGTATGTGATGGAATCAGATACAAATAGATGCAACAAATTGTGAGCATCGAGAAACAATATTTCTGTTGAATTCCTCACAACCAAGACAACCCCAAAGAGAAGCACTTATGAAGAAAAAAAACATTAGTGTTTTGCTTTAGGGTAATCTGAATGTGATTTCAATGACATGTTTAGTTATAGTCTGTAGCATTTGTCCTCTTCAACCGCCCCAACAGGAAGCACTTGCTGAATTCAATTGCAAACCAATGCTCAAGTTGGGCCAATATCAAAGACTTTCAATGTCCTACAGTAAAGGCATCTTCCATCATGATTTTACCGTTTTCCAAGGGGTTCCTTTCCAACATCTCCTTTGCTGTGTCTCAGTGGAAGTGTTGTTTCTTGCAAAGATGTACCCTTCTTAAGTACTGAATGCAGACATTTCCAGCCAACCACCTCATTTTTGATTGCTTTCAACGACCATTGTAAGTAAACACCCGCCCTCTCAACCATCACCTGATATGAACGGACTGCTATCACCTAACAAGTGGTCAATCAGAGTTGTTGATGTTTCTCGTTGCAACTCTGGCAGCAGCAGCAATACTTTAAACAATGCTAAGAAGCTCAGGCAATGAATATCCACTTCAGAAGGCACATTCAGCTTAAGTCTCCAAATCTTGAGATAATGTGTATCACTGCATGTCAATAATATGCAATCTACAGGTAACTTCTGTAGTAATATAGTACAGTAATGACTCATTTTGAAGTTGGGAGGTGACTGCATTCTGTCCATACTCAAAGACATAGACTATAGTTGAAATGTGCATATCTTACTAAAGTTGACTACTAATGTACAACTAACACACTGGGAGAAATAAAGGTCAACAAAACTACCCCAACAAGTAGCACTTACTGCATTACACTCAAGTCAGTGCCTGTGTTTGGGTAATTTTGGTGACAAATACATGCAATAAATGGTGAGCATTTGAGAAACAATATTTATGTTGAATTCCTCACAACCAAGACAACCCCAAAGAGAAGCACTTATGAAGACCAAAATCATTAGTGTCTTGCTTTAGGGTAATCTGAATGAGATTTCAATGACATATAATACTTCCTTTACAGTCTGTAGCATTTGTCATGTTCAACCGCCCCACCGAGAAGCACTTATTGAATTCAGACTCAGACCAATGCTCAAGTTGGTTCAATATCAAAGACTCGCACCTCTTCATGGCTTATGAGTTTCCACGTGGGGTTTTCCACCATCTTCTCTGACTTTTCTTTTTGTCTTCTAATATATGACATAAAAATAAAGTGTGCATGTGAACATATAGATAACACATTGGATGATGCGGGTCAGCAAAACTACCCCAACAAAAGCACTTACTGCAATGTAAACAAAGTTAGTGTTTTTGTAAAGGTAATAATAAGGACCACATCTGAACTCTGATGACATCAATTATATTGTATGTGATGGAATCAGATACAAATAGATTGAACAAATTGTGAGCATTTGAGAAACAATATTTATGTTGAATTCCTCACAACCAAGACAACCCCAAAGAGAAGCACTTATGAGAAAAAAAAACATTAGTGTTTTGCTTTCGGGTAATCTGAATGTGATTTCAATGACATATAATTCTTCCTTTACAGTCTGTAGCATTTGTCATGTTCAACCGCCCCAACGAGAAGCACTTATTGAATTCAGACTCAGACCAATGCTCACCTTGGTTCAATATCAAAGACTTGCAACTCTTCATGGCTTATGAGTTTCCACGTGTGGTTTTCCACCATCTTCTCTGACTTTTCTTTTTGTCTTAAAAAAAACGTAAAATTAAACATTGCTTATGAACATATAGATAACACATTGGATGATGCTGGGTCAGCAAAACTACCCCAACAAAAGCACTTACTACAATTGGAACAAAGTTAGTTTTTTTGTAAAGGTTATCATAATGACCAAGTCTGAACTCTGAAGACAGAAATTATATTGTATGTGATGGAATCAGATGCAAATAGATTGAACAAATTGTGAGCATTTGAGAAACAATATTTATGTTGAATTCCTCACAACCAAGACAACCCCAAAGAGAAGCACTTATGAGAAAAAAAAACATTAGTGTTTTGCTTTCGGGTAATCTGAATGTGATTTCAATGACATATAATTCTTCCTTTACAGTCTGTAGCATTTGTCATGTTCAACCGCCCCAACGAGAAGCACTTATTGAATTCAGACTCAGACCAATGCTCACCTTGGTTCAATATCAAAGACTTGCAACTCTTCATGGCTTATGAGTTTCCACGTGTGGTTTTCCACCATCTTCTCTGACTTTTCTTTTTGTCTTAAAAAAAACGTAAAATTAAACATTGCTTATGAACATATAGATAACACATTGGATGATGCTGGGTCAGCAAAACTACCCCAACAAAAGCACTTACTACAATTGGAACAAAGTTAGTTTTTTTGTAAAGGTTATCATAATGACCAAGTCTGAACTCTGAAGACAGAAATTATATTGTATGTGATGGAATCAGATGCAAATAGATGCAACAAATTGTGAGCATTTGAGAAACAATATTTCTGTTGAATTCCTCACAACCAAGACAACCCCAAAGAGAAGCACTTATGAAGAAAAAAAACATTAGTGTTTTGCTTTAGGGTAATCTAAATGTGATTTCAATGACATGTTTAGTTATAATCTGTAGCATTTGTCCTCTTCAACCGCCCCAACAGGAAGCACTTGCTGAATTCAATTGCAAACCAATGCTCAAGTTGGGCCAATATCAAAGACTTTCAATGTCCTACAGTAAAGGCATCTTCCATCATGATTTTACCATTTAACAAGGGGTTCCTTTCCAACATCTCCTTTGCTGTGTCTCAGTGGAAGTGTTGTTTCTTGCAAAGATGTACCCTTCTTAAGTACTGAATGCAGACATTTCAGCCAACCCCTCTCATTTTTGATTGCTTTCAACGACCATTGTAAGTAAACACCCGCCCTCTCAACCATCACCTGATATGAACGGACTGCTATCACCTAACAAGTGGTCAATCAGAGTTGTTGATGTTTCTCGTTGCAACTCTGGCAGCAGCAGCAATACTTTAAACAATGCTAAGAAGCTCAGGCAATGAATATCCACTTCAGAAGGCACATTCAGCTTAAGTCTCCAAATCTTGAGATAAGTGTATCAATGCATGTCAATAATATGCAATCTACAGGTAACTTCTGTGGTAATATAGTACAGAATTATGATTCATTTTGAAGTAGGAGGTGACTGCGTTCTGTCCATACTCAAAGACATAGACTATAGTTGAAATGTGCATATCTTACTAAAGTTGACTACTATGTACAACTAACACACTGGGAGAAATAAAGGTCAACAAAACTACCCCAACAAGTAGCACTTACTGCATTACACTCAAGTCAGTGCCTGTGTTTGGGTAATTTTGATGACAAATACATGCAATAAATGGTGAGCATTTGAGAAACAATTTTATGTTGAATTCCTCAAAACCAAGACAAGCCCAAAGAGAAGCACTTATGAAGACCAAAATCATTAGTGTCTTGCTTTAGGGTAATCTGAATGAGATTTCAATGACATATAATACTTCCTTTACCGTCTGTAGCATTTGTCATGTTCAACCGCACCACCGAGAAGCACTTAAAGTGGTTGTGACACCATCCCACCTACTGTTGTGCAATGCAATGTTGGGCTACTAGTCATCTCGAACCATCAGTTTAAAAATGAATTTGCGATACCGTATTGATAAATATCAATAATTTCGAATATCGCGGGAAAAGTCCATCACTCAGTTTCCTTTTTCGGGACGAAGGCGGAACTGCGTCACAAAGGGCCATATTTATTCTGCTCCCATTGAGCCAGACAGGGACAGAAGGGATTTGTCACGCGTAGAGATGGTTCGACGATGCGTTGTGTCTGGCTGTTCCAATACAGCAAATGAGGAACTTAACATCAGCATACATAGCTTTCCAACGGATGTCAAGCGTCAGCGCACATGGGAGAAAAACGTGCCGAACACAAGGGCTGGCTGGTCTGTGATGAACCCCACATCGACCTACATATGCAGCGCCCACTTTCTGGCCGAGAATTTCGAGGAAAGGCCTTTGTTGATGGCTGAAACTGGGATTGATTTTTCGCGAAGACGGATTCTGAAGCCGTCAGCAGTGCCTACTCTCTTTCCCACGCCTTCCCAAATCCGTAAAGGCCGCAAAGACTTCGCCAACCCTCCAGCTAAACGCCCCCGAAGTGTCTACTTCGAGCAACAAGAGAAAACTCAGGTAAGAACAACAACCTTTAAACGTGATGTTTTTTTAGGATACTGTGTGTGTGTGTGTGTGTGTGTGTGTGTGTGTGTGTGTGTGTGTGTGTGTGTGTGTGTGCGCGAGGGAGGGAAAGAGTCGGGGGGGTTGTCGTCTCCACTGTCCGACTCGGAGTTAATTTCATCCCATTCAGAGGCATATGGTTCGAATCTGTAGGGCATATAGTCAATATCGTCTACGAGGCTATCACTAACAGATGCTTCATCCTCATATGAGCTCTCAGACACATTCAAAATTAAACTACAATCGCAGTCGGAGCTTGCTGCTGTGTGCGCCATCGTTTGTTTGCATACAGATACTGTTCTCCGGAAGCATTCGTGTTCCCTCTGTGACGCGGCACACCTTTTCGCGGGAGTTTAAGAATCCCAGAGCAGACCCAGAGAAGATCCAGAATATGGTCACATTGAAGGGCAGATTAACGGTTATCAAAGTACAAATTTTCAAAAATCACTTCAGTAACGGTTTCAAGGGGACATTATTTACTGAAATTAATAGTTTGGATGATGGGGGAAAACCGTGTCACAACCACTTTAATGAATTCAGACTCAGACCAATGCTCAAGTTGGTTCAATATCAAAGACTCGCACCTCTTCATGGCTTATGAGTTTCCACGTGGGGTTTTCCACCATCTTCTCTGACTTTTCTTTTTGTCTTCTAATATATGACATAAAAATAAAGTGTGCATGTGAACATATAGATAACACATTGGATGATGCAGGGTCAGCAAAACTACCCCAACAAAAGCACTTACTGCAATGTAAACAAAGTTAGTGTTTTTGTAAAGGTAATAATAAGGACCACATCTGAACTCTGATGACATCAATTATATTGTATGTGATGGAATCAGATACAAATAGATTGAACAAATTGTGAGCATTTGAGAAACAATATTTCTGTTGAATTCCTCACAACCAAGACAACCCAAAGAGAAGCACTTATGAAGAAAAAATCATTAGTGTTTTGCTTTAGGGTAATCTGAATGTGATTTCAATGACATATAATTCTTCCTTTACAGTCTGTAGCATTTGTCATGTTCAACCGCCCCAACGAGAAGCACTTATTGAATTCAGACTCAGACCAATGCTCACGTTGGTTCAATATCAAAGACTAGCAACTTTTCATGGCTTATGAGTTTCCACGTGGGGTTTTCCACCATCTCTCTGACTTTTCTTTTTGTCTTAAAAAAAACGTAAAATTAAACATTGCATGAACATATAGATAACACGCTGGATGATGCAGGGTCAGCAAAACTACCCCAACAAAAGCACTTACTACAATTGGAACAAAGTTAGTGTTTTTGTAAAGGTTATCATAATGACCAAGTCTGAACTCTGAAGACTGAAATTATATTGTATGTGATGGAATCAGATACAAATAGATGCAACAAATTGTGAGCACTCGAGAAACAATATTTCTGTTGAATTCCTCACAACCAAGACAACCCCAAAGAGAAGCACTTATGAAGAAAAAAAGACATTAGTTTTGCTTTAGTAATCTGAATGTGATTTCAATGACATGTTTAGTTATAGTCTGTAGCATTTGTCCTCTTCAACCGCCCCAACAGGAAGCACTTGCTGAATTCAATTGCAAACCAATGCTCAAGTTGGGCCAATATCAAAGACTTTCAATGTCCTACAGTAAAGGCATCTTCCATCATGATTTTACCGTTTTCCAAGGGGTTCCTTTCCAACATCTCCTTTGCTGTGTCTCAGTGGAAGTGTTGTTTCTTGCAAAGATATACCCTTCTTAAGTACTGAATGCAGACATTTCCAGCCAACCCGTCTCATTTTTGATTGCTTTCAACGACCATTGTAAGTAAACACCCGCCCTCTCAACCATCACCTGATATGAACGGACTGCTATCACCTAACAAGTGGTCAATCAGAGTTGTTGATGTTTCTCGTTGCAACTCTGGCAGCAGCAGCAATACTTTAAACAATGCTAAGAAGCTCAGGCAATGAATATCCACTTCAGAAGGCACATTCAGCTTAAGTCTCCAAATCTAGAGATAATGTGTATCACTGCATGTCAATAATATGCAATCTACAGGTAACTTCTGTAGTAATATAGTACAGTATAATGACTCATTTTGAAGTTGGGAGGTGACTGCATTCTGTCCATACTCAAAGACATAGACTATAGTTGAAATGTGCATATCTTACTAAAGTTGACTACTAATGTACAACTAACACACTGGGAGAAATAAAGGTCAACAAAACTACCCCAACAAGTAGCACTTACTGCATTACACTCAAGTCAGTGCCTGTGTTTGGGTAATTTTGGTGACAAATACATGCAATAAATGGTGAGCATTTGAGAAACAATATTTATGTTGAATTCCTCACAACCAAGACAAGCCCAAAGAGAAGCACTTATGAAGACCAACATCATTAGTGTCTTGCTTTAGGGTAATCTGAATGAGATTTCAATGACATGTTTAGTTATAGTCTGTAGCATTTGTCATGTTCAACCCCCCACCGAGAAGCACTTATTGAATTCAGACTCAGACAAATGCTCAATTGGTTCAATATCAAAGACCGCACCTCTTCATGGCTTATGAGTTTCCACGTGGGGTTTTCCACCATCTTCTCTGACTTTTATTTTTGTCTTCTAATATATGACATAAAATAAAGTGTGCATTTGAACATATAAATAACACATTGGATGATGTAGGGTCAGCAAAACAACCCCAACAAAAGCACTTACTGCAATGTAAACAAAGTTAGTGTTTTTGTAAAGGTAATAATAAGGACCAAATCTGAACTCTGATGACATCAATTATATTGTATGTGATGGAATCAGATACAAATAGATTGAACAATTTTGAGCATTTGAGAAACAATATTTATGTTGAATTCCTCACAACCAAGACAACTCCAAAGAGAAGCAGTTACGAAGACCAAAATCATTAGTGTCTTGCTTTAGTGACTAAGTGCCCGCGGGCACCGTGTTGGCTACCCCAGCTTTAGGGTAATCTGAATGAGATTTCAATGACATATAATACTTCCTTTACAGTCTGTAGCATTTGTCATGTTCAACCACCCCAACGAGAAGCACTTAATGAATTCAGACTCAGACCAATGCTCAAGTTGGTTCAATATCAAAGACTTGCACCTCTTCATGGCTTATGAGTTTCCACGTGGGGTTTTCCACCATCTTCTCTGACTTTTCTTTTTGTCTTCTAATATATGACATAAAAAAAAAGTGTGCATGTGAACATATAGATAACACATTGGATGATGCAGGGTCAGCAAAACTACCCCAACAAAAGCACTTACTGCAATGTAAACAAAGTTAGTGTTTTTGTAAAGGTAATAATAAGGACCACATCTGAACTCTGATGACATCAATTATATTGTATGTGATGGAATCAGATACAAATAGATTGAACAATTGTGAGCATTTGAGAAACAATATTTCTGTTGAAATCCTCACAACCAAGACAACCCCAAAGAGAAGCACTTATGATGAAAAAAATCATTAGTGTTTTGCTTTAGGGTAATCTGAATGTGATTTCAATGACATATAATTCTTCCTTTACAGTCTGTAGCATTTGTCATGTTCAACCGCCCCAACGAGAAGCACTTATTGAATTCAGACTCAGACCAATGCTCACGTTGGTTCAATATCAAAGACTGCAACTTTTCATGGCTTATGAGTTTCCACGTGGGGTTTTCCACCATCTTCTCTGACTTTTCTTTTTGTCTTAAAAAAAACGTAAAATTAAACATTGCATATGAACATATAGATAACACGCTGGATGATGCTGGGTCAGCAAAACTACCCCAACAAAAGCACTTACTACAATTGGAACAAAGTTAGTGTTTTTGTAAAGGTTATCATAATGACCAAGTCTGAACTCTGAAGACTGAAATTATATTGTATGTGATGGAATCAGATACAAATAGATGCAACAAATTGTGAGCACTCGAGAAACAATATTTCTGTTGAATTCCTCACAACCAAGACAACCCCAAAGAGAAGCACTTATGAAGAAAAAAAAAGACATTAGTGTTTTGCTTTAGGGTAATCTGAATGTGATTTCAATGACATGTTTAGTTATAGTCTGTAGCATTTGTCCTCTTCAACCGCCCCAACAGGAAGCACTTGCTGAATTCAATTGCAAACCAATGCTCAAGTTGGGCCAATATCAAAGACTTTCAATGTCCTACAGTAAAGGCATCTTCCATCATGATTTTACCGTTTTCCAAGGGGTTCCTTTCCAACATCTCCTTTGCTGTGTCTCAGTGGAAGTGTTGTTTCTTGCAAAGATATACCCTTCTTAAGTACTGAATGCAGACATTTCCAGCCAACCCGTCTCATTTTTGATTGCTTTCAACGACCATTGTAAGTAAACACCCGCCCTCTCAACCATCACCTGATATGAACGGACTGCTATCACCTAACAAGTGGTCAATCAGAGTTGTTGATGTTTCTCGTTGCAACTCTGGCAGCAGCAGCAATACTTTAAACAATGCTAAGAAGCTCAGGCAATGAATATCCACTTCAGAAGGCACATTCAGCTTAAGTCTCCAAATCTTGAGATAATGTGTATCACTGCATGTCAATAATATGCAATCTACAGGTAACTTCTGTAGTAATATAGTACAGAATAATGACTCATTTTGAAGTTGGGAGGTGACTGCATTCTGTCCATACTCAAAGACATAGACTATAGTTGAAATGTGCATATCTTACTAAAGTTGACTACTAATGTACAACTAACACACTGGGAGAAATAAAGGTCAACAAAACTACCCCAACAAGTAGCACTTACTGCATTACACTCAAGTCAGTGCCTGTGTTTGGGTAATTTTGGTGACAAAACATGCAATAAATGGTGAGCATTTGAGAAACAATATTTATGTTGAATTCCTCACAACCAAGACAACCCAAAGAGAAGCACTTATGAAGACCAAAATCATTAGTGTCTTGCTTTAGGGTAATCTGAATGAGATTTCAATGACATATAATACTTCCTTTACAGTCTGTAGCATTTGTCATGTTCAACCGCCCCACGAGAAGCACTTATTGAATTCAGACTCAGACCAATGCTCAAGTTGGTTCAATATCAAAGACTCGCACCTCTTCATGGCTTATGATTTCCACGTGGGGTTTTCCACCATCTTCTCTGACTTTTCTTTTTGTCTTCTAATATATGACATAAAAATAAAGTGTGCATTTGAACATATAGATAACACATTGGATGATGCAGGGTCAGCAAAACTACCCAACAAAAGCACTTACTGCAATGTAAACAAAGTTAGTTTTTGTAAAGGTAATAATAAGGACCAAATCTGAACTCTGATGACATCAATTATATTGTATGTGATGGAATCAGATACAAATAGATTGAACAAATTGTGAGCATTTGAGAAACAATAATTATGTTGAATTCCTCACAACCAAGACAACCCCAAAGAGAAGCACTTATGAAGACAAAAATCATTAGTGTTTGCTTTAGGGTAATCGAATGAGATTTCAATGACATATAATACTTCCTTTACAGTCTGTAGCATTTGTCATGTTCAACCGCCCCACGAGAAGCACTTATGAATTCAGACTCAGACCAATGCTCAAGTTGGTTCAATATCAAAGACTCGCACCTCTTCATGGCTTATGAGTTTCCACGTGGGGTTTTCCACCATCTTCTCTGACTTTTCTTTTTGTCTTCTAATATATGACATAAAAATAAAGTGTGCATGTGAACATATAGATAACACATTGGATGATGCAGGGTCAGCAAAACTACCCCAACAAAAGCACTTACTGCAATGTAAACAAAGTTAGTGTTTTTGTAAAGGTAATAATAAGGACCAATCTGAACTCTGATGACATCAATTATATTGTATGTGATGGAATCAGATACAAATAGATTGAACAAATTGTGAGCATTTGAGAAACAATATTTGTTGAATTCCTCACAACCAAGACAACCCCAAAGAGAAGCACTTATGAAGAAAAAAATCATTAGTGTTTTGCTTTAGGGTAATCTGAATGTGATTTCAATGACATATAATTCTTCCTTTACAGTCTGTAGCATTTGTCATGTTCAACCGCCCCAACGAGAAGCACTTATTGAATTCAGACTCAGACCAATGCTCACGTTGGTTCAATATCAAAGACTCGCAACTTTTCATGGCTTATGAGTTTCCACGTGGGGTTTTCCACCATCTTCTCTGACTTTTCTTTTTGTCTTAAAAAAAACGTAAAATTAAACATTGCATATGAACATATAGATAACACGCTGGATGATGCTGGGTCAGCAAAACTACCCCAACAAAAGCACTTACTACAATTGGAACAAAGTTAGTGTTTTTGTAAAGGTTATCATAATGACCAAGTCTGAACTCTGAAGACTGAATTATATTGTATGTGATGGAATCAGATACAAATAGATGAACAAATTGTGAGCATTCGAGAAACAATATTTCTGTTGAATTCCTCACAACCAAGAAACCCCAAAGAGAAGCACTTATGAGAAAAAAAAACATTAGTGTTTTGCTTTAGGGTAATCTGAATGTGATTTCAATGACATGTTTAGTTATAGTCTGTAGCATTTGTCCTCTTCAACCGCCCCAACAGGAAGCACTTGCTGAATTCAATTGCAAACCAATGCTCAAGTTGGGCCAATATCAAAGACTTTCAATGTCCTACAGTAAAGGCATCTTCCATCATGATTTTACCGTTTTCCAAGGGGTTCCTTTCCAACATTTGCTGTGTCTCAGTGGAAGTGTTGTTTCTTGCAAAGATGTACCCTTCTTAAGTACTGAATGCAGACATTTCCAGCCAACCCCGTCTCATTTTTGATTGCTTTCAACGACCATTGTAAGTAAACACCCGCCCTCTCAACCATCACCTGATATGAACGGACTGCTATCACCTAACAAGTGGTCAATCAGAGTTGTTGATGTTTCTCGTTGCAACTCTGGCAGCAGCAGCAATACTTTAAACAATGCTAAGAAGCTCAGGCAATGAATATCCACTTCAGAAGGCACATTCAGCTTAAGTCTCCAAATCTTGAGATAATGTGTATCACTGCATGTCAATAATATGCAATCTACAGGTAACTTCTGTGGTGATATAGTACAGAATAATGACTCATTTTGAAGTTGGGAGGTGACTGCATTCTGTCCATACTCAAAGACATAGACTATAGTTGAAATGTGCATATCTTACTAAAGTTGACTACTAATGTACAACTAACACACTGGGAGAAATAAAGGTCAACAAAACTACCCCAACAAGTAGCACTTACTGCATTACACTCAAGTCAGTGCCTGTGTTTGGGTAATTTTGGTGACAAATACATGCAATAAATGGTGAGCATTTGAGAAACAATATTTATGTTGAATTCCTCACAACCAAGACAACCCCAAAGAGAAGCACTTATGAAGACCAAAATCACTTAGTGTCTTGCTTTAGGGTAATCTGAATGAGATTTCAATGACATATAATACTTCCTTTACAGTCTGTAGCATTTGTCATGTTCAACCGCCCCACAGAGAAGCACTTAATGAATTCAGACTCAGACCAATGCTCAAGTTGGTTCAATATCAAAGACTCGCACCTCTTCATGGCTTATGAGTTTCCACGTGGGTTTTCCACCATCTTCTCTGACTTTTCTTTTTGTCTTCTAATATATGACATAAAAATAAAGTGTGCATGTGAACATATAGATAACACATTGGATGATGCAGGGTCAGCAAAACTACCCCAACAAAAGCACTTACTGCAATGTAAACAAAGTTAGTGTTTTTGTAAAGGTAATAATAAGGACCACATCTGAACTCTGATGACATCAATTATATTGTATGTGATGGAATCAGATACAAATAGATTGAACAAATTGTGAGCATTTGAGAAACAATATTTCTGTTGAATTCCTCACAACCAAGACAACCCCAAAGAGATGCACTTATGAAGACAAAAATCATTAGTGTTTTGCTTTCGGGTAATCTGAATGTGATTTCAATGACATATAATTCTTCCTTTACAGTCTGTAGCATTTGTCATGTTCAACCGCCCCAACGAGAAGCACTTATTGAATTCAGACTCAGACCAATGCTCACGTTGGTTCAATATCAAAGACTCGCAACTTTCATGGCTTATGAGTTTCCACGTGGGGTTTTCCACCATCTTCTCTGACTTTTCTTTTTGTCTTAAAAAAAGTAAAATTAAACATTGCTTATGAACATATAGATAACCATTGGATGAGCAGGGTCAGCAAAACTACCCCAACAAAAGCACTTACTGCAATGTAAACAAAGTTAGTGTTTTGTAGAGGTAATAATAAGGACCAAATCTGAACTCTGATTACATCAATTATATTGTAGTGATGGAATCAGATACAAATAGATTGAACAAATTTTGAGCATTTGAGAAACAATATTTTATGTTGAATTCCTCACAACCAAGACAACCCCAAAGAGAAGCACTTATGAAGAAAAAAATCATTAGTGTTTTGCTTTAGGGTAATCTGAATGTGATTTCAATGACATAAATTCTTCCTTTACAGTCTGTAGCATTTGTCATGTTCAACCGCCCCAACGAGAAGCACTTATTTAATTCAGACTCAGACCAATGCTCAAGTTGGTTCAATATCAAAGACTCGCACCTTTCATGGCTTATGATTTCCAGGTGGGGTTTTCCACCATCTTCTCTGACTTTCTTTTTGTCTTCTAATATAACTAAAATAAAGTGTGCATTGAACATATAGATACACATTGGATGATGCTGGGTCAGCAAAACTACCCCAACAAAAGCACTTACTGCAATGTAAACAAAGTTAGTGTTTTTGTAAAGGTAATAATAAGGACCATCTGAACTCTGATGACATCAATTATATTGTATGTGATGGAATCAGATACAAATAGATTGAACAAATTGTGAGCATTTGAGAAACAATATTTCTGTTGAATTCCTCACAACCAAGACAACCCCAAAGAGAAGCACTTATGAAGAAAAAAATCATTAGTGTTTTGCTTTAGGGTAATCTGAATGTGATTTCAATGACATATAATTCTTCCTTTACAGTCTGTAGCATTTGTCATGTTCAACCGCCCCAACGAGAAGCACTTATTGAATTCAGACTCAGACCAATGCTCAGTTGGTTCAATATCAAAGACTCGCAACTTTCATGGCTTATGAGTTTCCACGTGGGGTTTTCCACCATCTTCTCTGACTTTTCTTTTTGTCTTAAAAACGTAAAAATTAAAATTGCATATGAACATATAGATAACACATTGGATGATGCTGGGTCAGCAAAACTACCCCAACAAAAGCACTTACTACAATTGAAACAAAGTTAGTGTTTTTGTAAAGGTAATAATAAGGACCACATCTGAACTCTGATGACATCAATTATTATTGTATGTGATGGAATCAGATACAAATAGATTGAAAAATTTTGAGCATTTGAGAAACAATATTTATGTTGAATTCCTCACAACCAAGACAACCCCAAAGAGAAGTACTTATGAAGAAAAAAAAAACATTAGTGTTTTGCTTTAGGGTAATCTGAATGTGATTTCAATGACATGTTTAGTTATAATCTGTAGCATTTGTCCTCTTCAACCGCCCCAACAGGAAGCACTTGCTGAATTCAATTGCAAACCAATGCTCAAGTTGGACCAATATCAAAGACTTTCAATGTCCTACAGGAAAGGCATCTTCCATCATGATTTTACCGTTTTCCAAGGGGTTCCTTTCCAACATCTCCTTTGCTGTGTCTCAGTGGAAGTGTTGTTTCTTGCAAAGATGTACCCTTCTTAAGTACTGAATGCAGACATTTCCAGCCAACCCCGCCTCATATTTGATTGCTTTCAACGACCATTGTAAGTAAACACCCGCCCTCTCAACCATCACCTGATATGAACGGACTGCTATCACCTAACAAGTGGTCAATCAGAGTTGTTGATGTTTCTCGTTGCAACTCTGGCAGCAGCAGCAATACTTTAAACAATGCTAAGAAGCTCAGGCAATGAATATCCACTTCAGAAGGCTCATTCAGCTTAAGTCTCCAAATCAAATCTTGAGATAATGTGTATCACTGCATGTCAATAATATGCAATCTACAGTTAACTTCTGTGGTGATATAGTACAGAATAATGACTCATTTTGAAGTTGGGAGGTGACTGCATTCTGTCCATACTCAAAGACATAGACTATAGTTGAAATGTGCATATCTTACTAAAGTTGACTACTAATGTACAACTAACACACTGGGAGAAATAAAGGTCAACAAAACTACCCCAACAAGTAGCACTTACTGCATTACACTCAAGTCAGTGCCTGTGTTTGGGTAATTTTGGTGACAAATACATGCAATAAATGGTGAGCATTTGAGAAACAATATTTATGTTAAATTCCTCACAACCAAGACAACCCCAAAGAGAAGCACTTATGAAGACCAAAAATCATTAGTGTCTTGCTTTAGGGTAATCTGAATGAGATTTCAATGACATGTTTAGTTATAGTCTGTAGCATTTGTCATGTTCAACCGCCCCACAGAGAAGCACTTATTGAATTCAGAATCAGACCAATGCTCAAGTTGGTTCAATATCAAAGACTCGCAACTCTTCATGGCTTATGAGTTTCCACGTGGGGTTTTCCACCATCTTCTCTGACTTTTCTTTTTGTCTTCTAATATATGACATAAAAATAAAGTGTGCATATGAACATATAGATAACACATTGGATGATGCAGGGTCAGCAAAACTACCCCAACAAAAGCACTTACTGCAATGTAAACAAAGTTAGTGTTTTTGTAAAGGTAATAATAAGGACCAAATCTGAACTCTGATGACATCAATTATATTGTATGTGATGGAATCAGATACAAATAGATTGAACAAATTGTGAGCATTTGAGAAACAATATTTATGTTGAATTCCTCACAACCAAGACAACCCCAAAGAGAAGCACTTATGAAGAAAAAATCATTAGTGTTTGCTTTAGGGTAATCTGAATGTGATTTCAATGACATATAATTCTTCCTTTACAGTCTGTAGCATTTGTCATGTTCAACGCCCCAACGAGAAGCACTTATTGAATTCAGACTCAGACCAATGCTCACGTTGGTTCAATATCAAAGACTCGCAACTTTTCATGGCTTATGAGTTTCCACGTGGGGTTTTCCACCATCTTCTCTGACTTTTCTTTTTGTCTTAAAAAAAACGTAAAATTAAACATTGCATATGAACATATAGATAACACGCTGGATGATGCTGGGTCAGCAAAACTACCCCAACAAAAGCACTTACTACAATTGGAACAAAGTTAGTTTTTTGTAAAGGTTATCATAATGACCAAGTCTGAACTCTGAAGACTGAATTATATTGTATGTGATGGAAGCAGATACAAATAGATTCAACAAATTGTGAGCACTCGAGAAACAATATTTCTGTTGAATTCCTCACAACCAAGACAACCCCAAAGAGAAGCACTTATGAAGAAAAAAAAACATTAGTGATTTGCTTTAGGGTAATCTGAATGTGATTTCAATGACATGTTTAGTTATAATCTGTATCATTTGTCCTCTTCAACCGCCCCAACAGGAAGCACTTGCTGAATTCAATTGCAAACCAATGCTCAAGTTGGGCCAATATCAAAGACTTTCAATGTCCTACAGTAAAGGCATCTTCCATCATGATTTTACCGTTTTCCAAGGGGTTCCTTTCCAACATCTCCTTTGCTGTGTCTCAGTGGAAGTGTTGTTTCTTGCGAAGATGTACCCTTCTTAAGTACTGAATGCAGACATTTCCAGCCAACACCACCTCATTTTTGATTGCTTTCAACGACCATTGTAAGTAAACACCCGCCCTCTCAACCATCACCTGATATGAACGGACTGCTATCACCTAACAAGTGGTCAATCAGAGTTGTTGATGTTTCTCGTTGCAACTCTGGCAGCAGCAGCAATACTTTAAACAATGCTAAGAAGCTCAGGCAATGAATATCCACTTCAGAAGGCACATTCAGCTTAAGTCTCCAAATCTTGAGATAATGTGTATCACTGCATGTCAATAATATGCAATCTACAGGTAACTTCTGTAGTAATATAGTACAGAATAATGACTCATTTTGAAGTTGGGAGGTGACTGCATTCTGTCCATACTCAAAGACATAGACTATAGTTGAAATGTGCATATCTTACTAAAGTTGACTACTAATGTACAACTAACACACTGGGAGAAATAAAGGTCAACAAAACTACCCCAACAAGTAGCACTTACTGCATTACACTCAAGTCAGTGCCTGTGTTTGGGTAATTTTGGTGACAAATACATGCAATAAATGGTGAGCATTTGAGAAACAATATTTATGTTGAATTCCTCACAACCAAGACAACCCCAAAGAGAAGCACTTATGAAGACCAAAATCATTAGTGTCTTGCTTTAGGGTAATCTGAATGAGATTTCAATGACATATAATACTTCCTTTACAGTCTGTAGCATTTGTCATGTTCAACCGCCCCACGAGAAGCACTTATTGAATTCAGACTCAGACCAATGCTCAAGTTGGTTCAATATCAAAGACTCGCACCTCTTCATGGCTTATGAGTTTCCACGTGGGGTTTTCCACCATCTTCTCTGACTTTTTTTTTGTCTTCTAATATATGACATAAAAATAAAGTGTGCATGTGAACATATAGATAACACATTGGATGATGCAGGGTCAGCAAAACTACCCCAACAAAAGCACTTACTGCAATGTAAACAAAGTTAGTGTTTTTGTAAAGGTAATAATAAGGACCACATCTGAACTCTGATGACATCAATTATATTGTATGTGATGGAATCAGATACAAATAGATTGAACAAATTGTGAGCATTTGAGAAACAATATTTATGTTGAATTCCTCACAACCAAGACAACCCCAAAGAGAAGCACTTATGAGAAAAAAAACATTAGTGTTTTGCTTTAGGGTAATCTGAATGTGATTTCAATGACATATAATTCTTCCTTTACAGTCTGTAGCATTTGTCATGTTCAACCGCCCCAACGAGAAGCACTTATTGAATTCAGACTCAGACCAATGCTCACTTGGTTCAATATCAAAGACTGCAACTCTTCATGGCTTATGAGTTTCCACGTGGGTTTTCCACCATCTTCTCTGACTTTTCTTTTTGTCTTAAAAAAAACGTAAAATTAAACATTGCTTATGAACATATAGATAACACTTGGATGATGCTGGGTCAGCAAAACTACCCCAACAAAAGCACTTACTACAATTGGAACAAAGTTAGTTTTTTTGTAAAGGTTATCATAATGACCAAGTCTGAACTCTGAAGACAGAAATTATATTGTATGTGATGGAATCAGATGCAAATAGATTGAACAAATTGTGAGCATTTGAGAAACAATATTTATGTTGAATTCCTCACAACCAAGACAACCCCAAAGAGAAGCACTTATGAAGAAAAAAAAACATTAGTGTTTTGCTTTCGGGTAATCTGAATGTGATTTCAATGACATATAATTCTTCCTTTACAGTCTGTAGCATTTGTCATGTTCAACCGCCCCAACGAGAAGCACTTATTGAATTCAGACTCAGACCAATGCTCACCTTGGTTCAATATCAAAGACTTGCAACTCTTCATGGCTTATGAGTTTCCACGTGTGGTTTTCCACCATCTTCTCTGACTTTTCTTTTTGTCTTAAAAAAAACGTAAAATTAAACATTGCTTATGAACATATAGATAACACATTGGATGATGCTGGGTCAGCAAAACTACCCCAACAAAAGCACTTACTACAATTGGAACAAAGTTAGTTTTTTTGTAAAGGTTATCATAATGACCAAGTCTGAACTCTGAAGACAGAAATTATATTGTATGTGATGGAATCAGATGCAAATAGATGCAACAAATTGTGAGCATTTGAGAAACAATATTTCTGTTGAATTCCTCACAACCAAGACAACCCCAAAGAGAAGCACTTATGAAGAAAAAAAAGACATTAGTGTTTTGCTTTAGGGTAATCTAAATGTGATTTCAATGACATGTTTAGTTATAATCTGTAGCATTTGTCCTCTTCAACCGCCCCAACAGGAAGCACTTGCTGAATTCAATTGCAAACCAATGCTCAAGTTGGGCCAATATCAAAGACTTTCAATGTCCTACAGTAAAGGCATCTTCCATCATGATTTTACCATTTAACAAGGGGTTCCTTTCCAACATCTCCTTTGCTGTGTCTCAGTGGAAGTGTTGTTTCTTGCAAAGATGTACCCTTCTTAAGTACTGAATGCAGACATTTCCAGCCAACCCCGTCTCATTTTTGATTGCTTTCAACGACCATTGTAAGTAAACACCCGCCCTCTCAACCATCACCTGATATGAACGGACTGCTATCACCTAACAAGTGGTCAATCAGAGTTGTTGATGTTTCTCGTTGCAACTCTGGCAGCAGCAGCAATACTTTAAACAATGCTAAGAAGCTCAGGCAATGAATATCCACTTCAGAAGGCACATTCAGCTTAAGTCTCCAAATCTTGAGATAATGTGTATCAATGCATGTCAATAATATGCAATCTACAGGTAACTTCTGTGGTAATATAGTACAGAATTATGATTCATTTTGAAGTTAGGAGGTGACTGCGTTCTGTCCATACTCAAAGACATAGACTATAGTTGAAATGTGCATATCTTACTAAAGTTGACTACTAATGTACAACTAACACACTGGGAGAAATAAAGGTCAACAAAACTACCCCAACAAGTAGCACTTACTGCATTACACTCAAGTCAGTGCCTGTGTTTGGGTAATTTTGATGACAAATACATGCAATAAATGGTGAGCATTTGAGAAACAATATTTATGTTGAATTCCTCAAAACCAAGACAAGCCCAAAGAGAAGCACTTATGAAGACCAAAATCATTAGTGTCTTGCTTTAGGGTAATCTGAATGAGATTTCAATGACATATAATACTTCCTTTACCGTCTGTAGCATTTGTCATGTTCAACCGCACCACCGAGAAGCACTTAAAGTGGTTGTGACACCATCCCACCTACTGTTGTGCAATGCAATGTTGGGCTACTAGTCATCTCGAACCATCAGTTTAAAAATGAATTTGCGATACCGTATTGATAAATATCAATAATTTCGAATATCGCGGGAAAAGTCCATCACTCAGTTTCCTTTTTCGGGACGAAGGCGGAACTGCGTCACAAAGGGCCATATTTATTCTGCTCCCATTGAGCCAGACAGGGACAGAAGGGATTTGTCACGCGTAGAGATGGTTCGACGATGCGTTGTGTCTGGCTGTTCCAATACAGCAAATGAGGAACTTAACATCAGCATACATAGCTTTCCAACGGATGTCAAGCGTCAGCGCACATGGGAGAAAAACGTGCCGAACACAAGGGCTGGCTGGTCTGTGATGAACCCCACATCGACCTACATATGCAGCGCCCACTTTCTGGCCGAGAATTTCGAGAAAGCCTTTGTTGATGGCTGAAACTGGGATTGATTTTTCGCGAAGACGGATTCTGAAGCCGTCAGCAGTGCCTACTCTCTTTCCCCCCTTCCCAAATCCGTAAGGCCGCAAAGACTTCGCCAACCCTCCAGCTAAACGCCCCCGAAGTGTCTACTTCGAGCAACAGAGAAAACTCAGGTAAGAACAACAACCTTTAAACGTGATGTGTTTTTTTTAGGATACTGTGTGTGTGTGTGTGTGTGTGTGTGTGTTGTGTGTGTGTTGTGGTGTGTGTGGTTGTGTGCGCGAGGGAGGGAAAGAGTCGGGGGGTTGTCGTCTCCACTGTCCGACTCGGAGTTAATTTCATCCCATTCAGAGGCATATGGTTCGAATCTGTAGGCATATAGTCAATATCGTCTACGAGGCTATCACTAACAGATGCTTCATCCTCATATGAGCTCTCAGACACATTCAAAATTAAACTACAATCGCAGTCGGAGCTTGCTGCTGTGTGCGCCATCGTTTGTTTGCATACAGATACTGTTCTCCGGAAGCATTCGTGTTCCCTCTGTGACGCGGCACACCTTTTCGCGGGAGTTTAAGAATCCCAGAGCAGACCCAGAGAAGATCCAGATATGGTCACATTGAAGGGCAGATTAACGGTTATCAAAGTACAAATTTTCAAAATCACTTCAGTAACGGTTTCAAGGGGACATTATTTACTGAAATTAATAGTTTGGATGATGGGGGAAAACCGTGTCACAACCACTTTAATGAATTCAGACTCAGACCAATGCTCAAGTTGGTTCAATATCAAAGACTCGCACCTCTTCATGGCTTATGAGTTTCCACGTGGGGTTTTCCCCATCTTCTCTGACTTTTCTTTTTGTCTTCTAATATATGACATAAAAATAAAGTGTGCATGTGAACATATAGATAACACATTGGATGATGCAGGGTCAGCAAAACTACCCCAACAAAAGCACTTACTGCAATGTAAACAAAGTTAGTGTTTTTGTAAAGGTAATAATAAGGACCATCTGAACTCTGATGACATCAATTATATTGTATGTGATGGAATCAGATACAAATAGATTGAACAAATTGTGAGCATTTGAGAAACAATATTTCTGTTGAATTCCTCACAACCAAGACAACCCCAAAGAGAAGCACTTATGAAGAAAAAAATCATTAGTGTTTTGCTTTAGGGTAATCTGAATGTGATTTCAATGACATATAATTCTTCCTTTACAGTCTGTAGCATTTGTCATGTTCAACCGCCCCAACGAGAACTTATTGAATTCAGACTCAGACCAATGCTCACGTTGGTTCAATATCAAAGACTAGCAACTTTTCATGGCTTATGAGTTTCCACGTGGGGTTTTCCACCATCTTCTCTGATTTTTCTTTTTGTCTTAAAAAAAACGTAAAATTAAACATTGCATGTGAACATATAGATAACACGCTGGATGATGCAGGGTCAGCAAAACTACCCCAACAAAAGCACTTACTACAATTGGAACAAAGTTAGTGTTTTTGTAAAGGTTATCATAATGACCAAGTCTGAACTCTGAAGACTGAATTATATTGTATGTGATGGAATCAGATACAAATAGATGCAACAAATTGTGATCACTCAAGAAACAATATTTCTGTTGAATTCCTCACAACCAAGACAACCCCAAAGAGAAGCACTTATGAAGAAAAAAAAGACATTAGTGTTTTGCTTTAGAATAATCTGAATGTGATTTCAATGACATGTTTAGTTATAGTCTGTAGCATTTGTCCTCTTCAACCGCCCCAACAGGAAGCACTTGCTGAATTCAATTGCAAACCAATGCTCAAGTTGGGCCAATATCAAAGACTTTCAATGTCCTACAGTAAAGGCATCTTCCATCATGATTTTACCGTTTTGCAAGGGGTTCCTTTCCAACATCTCCTTTGCTGTGTCTCAGTGGAAGTGTTGTTTCTTGCAAAGATATACCCTTCTTAAGTACTGAATGCAGACATTTCCAGCCAACCCGTCTAATTTTTGATTGCTTTCAACGACCATTGTAAGTAAACACCCGCCCTCTCAACCATCACCTGATATGAACGGACTGCTATCACCTAACAAGTGGTCAATCAGAGTTGTTGATGTTTCTCGTTGCAACTCTGGCAGCAGCAGCAATACTTTAAACAATGCTAAGAAGCTCAGGCAATGAATATCCACTTCAGAAGGCACATTCAGCTTAAGTCTCCAAATCTAGAGATAATGCGTATCACTGCATGTCAATAATATGCAATCTACAGGTAACTTCTGTAGTAATATAGTACAGATAATGACTATTTTGAAGTTGGGAGGTGACTGCATTCTGTCCATACTCAAAGACATAGACTATAGTTGAAATGTGCATATCTTACTAAAGTTGACTACTAATGTACAACTAACACACTGGGAGAAATAAAGGTCAACAACTACCCCAACAAGTAGCACTTACTGCATTACACTCAAGTCAGTGCCTGTGTTTGGGTAATTTTGGTGACAAATACATGCAATAAATGGTGAGCATTTGAGAAACAATATTTATGTTGAATTCCTCACAACCAAGACAACCCAAAGAGAAGCACTTATGAAGACCAATCATTAGTGTCTTGCTTTAGGGTAATCTGAATGAGATTTCAATGACATGTTTAGTTATAGTCTGTAGCATTTGTCATGTTCAACCCCCCCACCGAGAAGCACTTATTGAATTCAGACTCAGACAAATGCTCAAATTGGTTCAATATCAAAGACTCGCACCTCTTCATGGCTTATGAGTTTCCACGTGGGGTTTTCCACCATCTTCTCTGACTTTTATTTTTGTCTTCTAATATATGACATAAAATAAAGTGTGCATTTGAACATATAAATAACACATTGGATGATGTAGGGTCAGCAAAACAACCCCAACAAAAGCACTTACTGCAATGTAAACAAAGTTAGTGTTTTTGTAAAGGTAATAATAAGGACCAAATCTGAACTCTGATGACATCAATTATATTGTATGTGATGGAATCAGATACAAATAGATTGAACAATTTTGAGCATTTGAGAAACAATATTTATGTTGAATTCCTCACAACCAAGACAACTCCAAAGAGAAGCAGTTACGAAGACCAAAATCATTAGTGTCTTGCTTTAGTGACTAAGTGCCCGCGGGCACCGTGTTGGCTACCCCAGCTTTAGGGTAATCTGAATGAGATTTCAATGACATATAATACTTCCTTTACAGTCTGTAGCATTTGTCATGTTCAACCCCACGAGAAGCACTTATGAATTCAGACTCAGACCAATGCTCAAGTTGGTTCAATATCAAAGACTCGCACCTCTTCATGGCTTATGAGTTTCCACGTGGGGTTTTCCACCATCTTCTCTGACTTTTCTTTTTGTCTTCTAATATATGACATAAAAATAAAGTGTGCATGTGAACATATAGATAACACATTGGATGATGCAGGGTCAGCAAAACTACCCCAACAAAAGCACTTACTGCAATGTAAACAAAGTTAGTGTTTTTGTAAAGGTAATAATAAGGACCAATCTGAACTCTGATGACATCAATTATATTGTATGTGATGGAATCAGATACAAATAGATTGAACAAATTGTGAGCATTTGAGAAACAATATTTCTGTTGAATTCCTCACAACCAAGACAACCCCAAAGAGAAGCACTTATGAAGAAAAAATCATTAGTGTTTTGCTTTAGGGTAATCTGAATGTGATTTCAATGACATATAATTCTTCCTTTACAGTCTGTAGCATTTGTCATGTTCAACCGCCCCAACGAGAAGCACTTATTGAATTCAGACTCAGACCAATGCTCACGTTGGTTCAATATCAAAGACTCGCAACTTTTCATGGCTTATGAGTTTCCACGTGGGGTTTTCCACCATCTTCTCTGACTTTTCTTTTTGTCTTAAAAAAAACGTAAAATTAAACATTGCATATGAACATATAGATAACACGCTGGATGATGCTGGGTCAGCAAAACTACCCCAACAAAAGCACTTACTACAATTGGAACAAAGTTAGTGTTTTTGTAAAGGTTATCATAATGACCAAGTCTGAACTCTGAAGACTGAATTATATTGTATGTGATGGAATCAGATACAAATAGATGCAACAAATTGTGAGCACTCGAGAAACAATATTTCTGTTGAATTCCTCACAACCAAGACAACCCCAAAGAGAAGCACTTATGAAGAAAAAAAAACATTAGTGTTTTGCTTTAGGGTAATCTGAATGTGATTTCAATGACATGTTTAGTTATAGTCTGTAGCATTTGTCCTCTTCAACCGCCCCAACAGGAAGCACTTGCTGAATTCAATTGCAAACCAATGCTCAAGTTGGGCCAATATCAAAGACTTTCAATGTCCTACAGTAAAGGCATCTTCCATCATGATTTTACCGTTTTCCAAGGGGTTCCTTTCCAACATCTCCTTTGCTGTGTCTCAGTGGAAGTGTTGTTTCTTGCAAAGATGTACCCTTCTTAAGTACTGAATGCAGACATTTCCAGCCAACCCCGTCTCATTTTTGATTGCTTTCAACGACCATTGTAAGTAAACACCCGCCCTCTCAACCATCACCTGATATGAACGGACTGCTATCACCTAACAAGTGGTCAATCAGAGTTGTTGATGTTTCTCGTTGCAACTCTGGCAGCAGCAGCAATACTTTAAACAATGCTAAGAAGCTCAGGCAATGAATATCCACTTCAGAAGGCACATTCAGCTTAAGTCTCCAAATCTTGAGATAATGTGTATCACTGCATGTCAATAATATGCAATCTACAGGTAACTTCTGTAGTAATATAGTACAGAATAATGACTCATTTTGAAGTTGGGAGGTGACTGCATTCTGTCCATACTCAAAGACATAGACTATAGTTGAAATGTGCATATCTTACTAAAGTTGACTACTAATGTACAACTAACACACTGGGAGAAATAAAGGTCAACAAAACTACCCCAACAAGTAGCACTTACTGCATTACACTCAAGTCAGTGCCTGTGTTTGGGTAATTTTGGTGACAAATACATGCAATAAATGGTGAGCATTTGAGAAACAATATTTATGTTGAATTCCTCACAACCAAGACAACCCAAAGAGAAGCACTTATGAAGACCAAAATCATTAGTGTCTTGCTTTAGGGTAATCTGAATGAGATTTCAATGACATATAATACTTCCTTTACAGTCTGTAGCATTTGTCATGTTCAACCGCCCCACAGAGAAGCACTTATTGAATTCAGACTCAGACCAATGCTCAAGTTGGTTCAATATCAAAGACTCGCACCTCTTCATGGCTTATGAGTTTCCACGTGGGGTTTTCCACCATCTTCTCTGACTTTTCTTTTTGTCTTCTAATATATGACATAAAAATAAAGTGTGCATTTGAACATATAGATAACACATTGGATGATGCAGGGTCAGCAAAACTACCCCAACAAAAGCACTTACTGCAATGTAAACAAAGTTAGTGTTTTTGTAAAGGTAATAATAAGGACCACATCTGAACTCTGATGACATCAATTATATTGTATGTGATGGAATCAGATACAAATAGATTGAACAAATTGTGAGCATTTGAGAAACAATATTTATGTTGAATTCCTCACAACCAAGACAACCCCAAAGAGAAGCACTTATGAAGACAAAAATCATTAGTGTTTTGCTTTAGGGTAATCTGAATGTGATTTCAATGACATATAATTCTTCCTTTACAGTCTGTAGCATTTGTCATGTTCAACCGCCCCAACGAGAAGCACTTATTGAATTCAGACTCAGACCAATGCTCACGTTGGTTCAATATCAAAGACTCGCCTTTCATGGCTTATGAGTTTCCACGTGGGGTTTTCCACCATCTTCTCTGACTTTTCTTTTTGTCTTCTAAAAACATAAAAATAAAGTGCATATGAACATATAGATAACACATTGGATGATGCAGGGTCAGCAAAACTACCCCAACAAAAGCACTTACTGCAATGAACAAAGTTAGTGTTTTTGTAAAGGTATAATAAGGACCAATCTGAACTCTGATGACATCAATTATATTGTATGTGATGGAATCAGATACAAATAGATTGAACAAATTGTGAGCATTTGAGAAACAATATTTCTGTTGAATTCCTCACAACCAAGACAACCCCAAAGAGAAGCACTTATGAAGAAAAAAATCATTAGTGTTTTGCTTTAGGGTAATCTGAATGTGATTTCAATGACATATAATTCTTCCTTTAGTCTGTAGCATTTGTCATGTTCAACCGCCCCAACGGAAGCACTTTGAATTCAACTGCAACCAATGCTCAGTTGGTTCAATATCAAAGACTCGCAACTTTTCATGGCTTATGAGTTTCCACGTGGGGTTTTCCACCATCTTCTCTGACTTTTCTTTTGTCTTAAAAAAACGTAAAATTAAACATGCTTATGAACATATAGATAAACGCTGGATGATGCTGGGTCAGCAAAACTACCCAACAAAAGCACTTACTACAATTGGAACAAAGTTAGTGTTTTTGTAAAGGTTATCATAATGACCAAGTCTGAACTCTGAAGACTGAATTATATTGTATGTGATGGAATCAGATACAAATAGATTGAACAATTGTGAGCATTCGAGAAACAATATTTCTGTTGAATTCCTCACACCAAGAAACCCCAAAGAGAAGCACTTATGAGAAAAAAAAACATTAGTGTTTTGCTTTAGGGTAATCTGAATGTGATTTCAATGACATGTTTAGTTATAGTCTGTAGCATTTGTCCTCTTCAACCGCCCCAACAGGAAGCACTTGCTGAATTCAATTGCAAACCAATGCTCAAGTTGGGCCAATATCAAAGACTTTCAATTCCTACAGTAAAGGCATCTTCCATCATGATTTTACCGTTTTCAAGGGGTTCCTTTCCAACATCTCCTTTGCTGTGTCTCAGTGGAAGTGTTGTTTCTTGCAAAGATGTACCCTTCTTAAGTACTGAATGCAGACATTTCCAGCCAACCCCGTCTCATTTTTGATTGCTTTCAACGACCATTGTAAGTAAACACCGCCCTCTCAACCATCACCTGATATGAACGGACTGCTATCACCTAACAAGTGGTCAATCAGAGTTGTTGATGTTTCTCGTTGCAACTCTGGCAGCAGCAGCAATACTTTAAACAATGCTAAGAAGCTCAGGCAATGAATATCCACTTCAGAAGGCACATTCAGCTTAAGTCTCCAAATCTTGAGATAATGTGTATCACTGCATGTCAATAATATGCAATCTGCAGGTAACTTCTGTGGTGATATAGTACAGAATAATGACTCATTTTGAAGTTGGGAGGTGACTGCATTCTGTCCATACTCAAAGACATAGACTATAGTTGAAATGTGCATATCTTACTAAAGTTGACTACTAATGTACAACTAACACACTGGGAGAAATAAAGGTCAACAAAACTACCCCAACAAGTAGCACTTACTGCATTACACTCAAGTCAGTGCCTGTGTTTGGGTAATTTTGGTGACAAATACATGCAATAAATGGTGAGCATTTGAGAAACAATATTTCTGTTGAATTCCTCACAACCAAGACAACCCCAAAGAGAAGCAGTTACGAAGACCAAAATCATTAGTGTCTTGCTTTAGTGACTGAGTGCCGCGGGCACGTGTTGGCTACCCCAGCTTTAGGGTAATCTGAATGAGATTTCAATGACATATAATACTTCCTTTACAGTCTGTAGCATTTGTCATGTTCAACCGCCCCACAGAGAAGCACTTAATGAATTCAGACTCAGACCAATGCTCAAGTTGGTTCAAGATCAAAGACTCGCACCTCTTCATGGCTTATGAGTTTCCACGTGGGGTTTTCCACCATCTTCTCTGACTTTTCTTTTTGTCTTCTAATATATGACATAAAAATAAAGTGTGCATGTGAACATATAGATAACACATTGGATGATGCAGGGTCAGCAAAACTACCCCAACAAAAGCACTTACTGCAATGTAAACAAAGTTAGTGTTTTGTAAAGGTAATAATAAGGACACATCTGAATCTGATGACATCAATTATATTGTATGTGATGGAATCAGATACAAATAGATTGAACAAATTGTGAGCATTTGAGAAACAATATTTCTGTTGAAATCCTCACAACCAAGACAACCCCAAAGAGATGCACTTATGAAGACAAAAATCATTAGTGTTTTGCTTTCGGGTAATCTGAATGTGATTTCAATGACATATAATTCTTCCTTTACAGTCTGTAGCATTTGTCATGTTCAAAGCGCCCAACGAGAAGCACTTATTGAATTCAGACTCAGACCAATGCTCACGTTGGTTCATATCAAAGACCGCAACTTTTCATGGCTTATGAGTTTCCACGTGGGGTTTTCCACCATCTTCTCTGACTTTTCTTTTTGTCTTAAAAAAAACGTAAAATTAAACATTGCTTATGAACATATAGATAACATGCTGGATGATGCTGGGTCAGCAAAACTACCCCAACAAAAGCACTTACTGCAATGTAAACAAAGTTAGTTTTTTGTAAAGGTAATAATAAGGACCAAATCTGAACTCTGATGACATCAATTATTTGTATGTGATGGAATCAGATACAAATAGATTGAACAAATTGTGAGCATTTGAGAAACAATAATTATGTTGAATTCCTCTCACAACCACAGACAACCCAAAGAGAAGCACTTATGAAGACAAAAATCATTAGTGTTTTGCTTTAGGGTAATCTATGAGATTTCAATGACATATAATTCTTCCTTTACAGTCTGTAGCATTTGTCATGTTCAACCGCCCCACGAGAAGCACTTATTGAATTCAGACTCAGACCAATGCTCAAGTTGGTTCAATATCAAAGACTCGCACCTTTCATGGCTTATGAGTTTCCACGTGGGGTTTTCCACCATCTTCTCTGACTTTTCTTTTGTCTTCTAATATATGACATAAAAATAAAGTGTGCATGTGAACATATAGATAACACATTGGATGATGCAGGGTCAGCAAAACTACCCCAACAAAAGCACTTACTGCAATGTAAACAAAGTTAGTGTTTTTGTAAAGGTAATAATAAGGACCAAATCAGAACTCTGATGACATCAATTATATTGTATGTGATGGAATCAAATACAAATAGATTGAACAAATTGTGAGCATTTGAGAAACAATATTTATGTTGAATTCCTCACAACCAAGACAACCCCAAAGAGAAGCACTTATGAAGAAAAAAATCATTAGCGTTTTGCTTTAGGATAACCTGAATGTGATGTCAATGACATATAATTCTTCCTTTTCAGTCTGTAGCATTTGTCATGTTCAACCGCCCCAACAGGAAGCACTTGCTGAATTCAATTGCAAACCAATGCTCACGTTGGTTCAATATCAAAGACTCGCAACTTTTCATGGCTTATGAGTTTCCACGTGGGGTTTTCCACCATCTTCTCTGACTTTTCTTTTTGTCTTAAAAAAAACGTAAAATTAAACATTGCTTATGAACATATAGATAACATGCTGGATGATGCTGGGTCAGCAAAACTACCCCAACAAAAGCACTTACTACAATTGGAACAAAGTTAGTGTTTTTGTAAAGGTTATCATAATGACCAAGTCTGAACTCTGAAGACTGAATTTATATTGTATGTGATGGAATCAGATACAAATAGATTGAACCAATTGTGAGCATTCGAGAAACAATATTTCTGTTGAATTTCACCACAACCAAGACAACCCCAAAGAGAAGCACTTATGAAGAAAAAAAAACATTAGTGTTTTGCTTTAGGGTAATCTGAATGTGATTTCAATGACATGTTTAGTTATAGTCTGTAGCATTTGTCCTCTTCAACCGCCCCAACAGGAAGCACTTGCTGAATTCAATTGCAAACCAATGCTCAAGTTGGGCCAATATCAAAGACTTTCAATGTCCTACAGTAAAGGCATCTTCCATCATGATTTTACCGTTTTCCAAGGGGTTCCTTTCCAACATCTCCTTTGCTGTGTCTCAGTGGAAGTGTTGTTTCTTGCAAAGATGTACCCTTCTTAAGTACTGAATGCAGACATTTCCAGCCAACCCCGTCTCATTTTTGATTGCTTTCAACGACCATTGTAAGTAAACACCCGCCCTCTCAACCATCACCTGATATGAACGGACTGCTATCACCTAACAAGTGGTCAATCAGAGTTGTTGATGTTTCTCGTTGCAACTCTGGCAGCAGCAGCAATACTTTAAACAATGCTAAGAAGCTCAGGCAATGAATATCCACTTCAGAAGGCACATTCAGCTTAAGTCTCCAAATCTTGAGATAATGTGTATCACTGCATGTCAATAATATGCAATCTACAGGTAACTTCTGTGGTGATATAGTACAGAATAATGACTCATTTTGAAGTTGGGAGGTGACTGCATTCTGTCCATACTCAAAGACATAGACTATAGTTGAAATGTGCATATCTTACTAAAGTTGACTACTAATGTACAACTAACACACTGGGAGAAATAAAGGTCAACAAAACTACCCCAACAAGTAGCACTTACTGCATTACACTCAAGTCAGTGCCTGTGTTTGGGTAATTTTGGTGACAAATACATGCAATAAATGGTGAGCATTTGAGAAACAATATTTATGTTGAATTCCTCACAACCAAGACAACCCCAAAGAGAAGCACTTATGAAGACCAAATCATTAAGTGATTAGTGTCTGCTTTAGGGTAATCTGAATGAGATTTCAATGACATATAATACTTCCTTTACAGTCTGTAGCATTTGTCATGTTCAACCGCCCCACGAGAAGCACTTATGAATTCAGACTCAGACCAATGCTCAAGTTGGTTCAATATCAAAGACTCGCACCTCTTCATGGCTTATGAGTTTCCACGTGGGGTTTTCCACCATCTTCTCTGACTTTTCTTTTTGTCTTCTAATATATGACATAAAAATAAAGTGTGCATGTGAACATATAGATAACACATTGGATGATGCAGGGTCAGCAAAACTACCCCAACAAAAGCACTTACTGCAATGTAAACAAAGTTAGTGTTTTTGTAAAGGTAATAATAAGGACCACATCTGAACTCTGATGACATCAATTATATTGTATGTGATGGAATCAGATACAAATAGATTGAACAAATTGTGAGCATTTGAGAAACAATATTTCTGTTGAAATCCTCACAACCAAGACAACCCCAAAGAGATGCACTTATGAAGACAAAAATCATTAGTGTTTTGCTTTCGGGTAATCTGAATGTGATTTCAATGACATATAATTCTTCCTTTACAGTCTGTAGCATTTGTCATGTTCAAGCGCCCCAACGAGAAGCACTTATTGAATTCAGACTCAGACCAATGCTCACGTTGGTTCAATATCAAAGACTCGCAACTTTTCATGGCTTATGAGTTTCCACGTGGGGTTTTCCACCATCTTCTCTGACTTTTCTTTTTGTCTTAAAAAAAACGTAAAATTAAACATTGCTTATGAACATATAGATAACATGCTGGATGATGCTGGGTCAGCAAAACTACCCCAACAAAAGCACTTACTACAATTGGAACAAAGTTAGTGTTTTTGTAAAGGTTATCATAATGACCAAGTCTGAACTCTGAAGACTGAATTTATATTGTATGTGATGGAATCAGATACAAATAGATTGAACCAATTGTGAGCATTCGAGAAACAATATTTCTGTTGAATTCCTCACAACCAAGAAAACCCCAAAGAGAAGCACTTATGATGAAAAAAAAACATTAGTGTTTTGCTTTAGGGTAATCTGAATGTGATTTCAATGACAAGTTTAGTTATAGTCTGTAGCATTTGTCCTCTTCAACCGCCCCAACAGGAAGCCCTTGCTGAATTCAATTGCAAACCAATGCTCAAGTTGGGCCAATATCAAAGACTTTCAATTTCCTACAGTAAAGGCATCTTCCATCATGATTTTACCGTTTTCCAAGGGGTTCCTTTCCAACATCTCCTTTGCTGTGTCTCAGTGGAAGTGTTGTTTCTTGCAAAGATGTACCCTTCTTAAGTACTGAATGCAGACATTTCCAGCCAACCCCGTCTCATTTTTGATTGCTTTCAACGACCATTGTAAGTAAACACCCTTCCTCTCAACCATCACCTGATATGAACGGACTGCTATCACCTAACAAGTGGTCAATCAGAGTTGTTGATGTTTCTCGTTGCAACTCTGGCAGCAGCAGCAATTCTTAAACAATGCTAAGAAGCTCAGGCAATGAATATCCACTTCAGAAGGCACATTCAGCTTAAGTCTCCAAATCTTGAGATAATGTGTATCACTGCATGTCAATAATATGCAATCTGCAGGTAACTTCTGTGGTGATATAGTACAGAATAATGACTCATTTTGAAGTTGGGAGGTTACTGCATTCCGTCCATACTCAAAGACATAGACTATAGTTGAAATGTGCATATCTTACTAAAGTTGACTACTAATGTACAACTAACACACTGGGAGAAATAAAGGTCAACAAAACTACCCCAACAAGTAGCATTACTGCATTACACTCAAGTCAGTGCCTGTGTTTGGGTAATTTTGGTGACAAATACATGCAATAAATGGTGAGCATTTGAGAAACAATATTTATGTTGAATTCCTCACAACCAAGACAACCCCAAAGAGAAGCAGTATGAAGACCAAAATCATTAGTGTCTTGCTTTAGTGACTGGTCATCTTTAGGGAATCTGAATGAGATTTCAATGACATATAATACTTCCTTTACAGTCTGTAGCATTTGTCATGTTCAACCGCCCCACGAGAAGCACTTAATGAATTCAGACTCAGACCAATGCTCAAGTTGGTTCAATATCAAAGACTCGCACCTTCATGGCTTATGATTTCCACGTGGGGTTTTCCACCATCTTCTCTGACTTTTCTTTTTGTCTTCTATATATACATAAAAATAAAGTGTGCATTGAACATATAGATAACACATTGGATGATGCAGGGTCAGCAAAACTACCCCAACAAAAGCACTTACTGCAATGTAAACAAAGTTAGTATTTTTGTAAAGGTAATAATAAGGACCACATCTGAACTCTGATGACATCAATTATATTGTATGTGATGGAATCAGATACAAATAGATTGAACAAATTGTGAGCATTTGAGAAACAATATTTCTGTTGAATTCCTCACAACCAAGACAACCCCAAAGAGAGCACTTATGAAGAAAAAATCATTAGTGTTTTGCTTTAGGGTAATCTGAATGTGATTTCAATGACATATAATTCTTCCTTTACAGTCTGTAGCATTTGTCATGTTCAACCGCCCCAACGAGAAGCACTTATTGAATTCAGACTCAGACCAATGCTCACGTTGGTTCAATATCAAAGACTTGCACCTCTTCATGGCTTATGAGTTTCCACGTGGGGTTTTCCACCATCTTCTCTGACTTTTCTTTTTGTCTTAAAAAAAACGTAAAATTAAACATTGCTTATGAACATATAGATAACACGCTGGATGATGCTGGGTCAGCAAAACTACCCCAACAAAAGCACTTACTACAATTGGAACAAAGTTAGTGTTTTTGTAAAGGTTATCATAATGACCAAGTCTGAACTCTGAAGACTGAATTTATATTGTATGTGATGGAATCAGATACAAATAGATGCAACAAATTGTGAGCACTCGAGAAACAATATTTCTGTTGAATTCCTCACAACCAAGACAACCCCAAAGAGAAGCACTTATGAAGAAAAAAAAACATTAGTGTTTTGCTTTAGGGTAATCTGAATGTGATTTCAATGACATGTTTAGTTATAGTCTGTAGCATTTGTCCTCTTCAACCGCCCCAACAGGAAGCACTTGCTGAATTCAATTGCAAACCAATGCTCAAGTTGGGCCAATATCAAAGACTTTCAATGTCCTACAGTAAAGGCATCTTCCATCATGATTTTACCGTTTTCCAAGGGGTTCCTTTCCAACATCTCCTTTGCTGTGTCTCAGTGGAAGTGTTGTTTCTTGCAAAGATGTACCCTTCTTAAGTACTGAATGCAGACATTTCCAGCCAACCCCACCTCATTTTTGATTGCTTTCAACGACCATTGTAAGTAAACACCCGCCCTCTCAACCATCACCTGATATGAACGGACTGCTATCACCTAACAAGTGGTCAATCAGAGTTGTTGATGTTTCTCGTTGCAACTCTGGCAGCAGCAGCAATACTTTAAACAATGCTAAGAAGCTCAGGCAATGAATATCTACTTCAGAAGGCACATTCAGCTTAAGTCTCCAAATCTTGAGATAATGTGTATCACTGCATGTCAATAATATGCAATCTACAGGTAACTTCTGTGGTGATATAGTACAGAATAATGACTCATTTTGAAGTTGGGAGGTGACTGCATTCTGTCCATACTCAAAGACATAGACTATAGTTGAAATGTGCATATCTTACTAAAGTTGACTACTAATGTACAACTAACACACTGGGAGAAATAAAGGTCAACAAAACTACCCCAACAAGTAGCACTTACTGCATTACACTCAAGTCAGTGCCTGTGTTTGGGTAATTTTGGTGACAAATACATGCAATAAATGGTGAGCATTTGAGAAACAATATTTATGTTGAATTCCTCACAACCAAGACAACCCAAAGAGAAGCACTTATGAAGACCAAAATCATTAGTGTCTTGCTTTAGGGTAATCTGAATGAGATTTCAATGACATATAATACTTCCTTTACAGTCTGTAGCATTTGTCATGTTCAACCGCCCCACCGAGAAGCACTTATTGAATTCAGACTCAGACCAATGCTCAAGTTGGTTCAATATCAAAGACTCGCACCTCTTCATGGCTTATGAGTTTCCACGTGGGGTTTTCCACCATCTTCTCTGACTTTTTTTTGTCTTCTAATATATGACATAAAAATAAAGTGTGCATTTGAACATATAGATAACACATTGGATGATGCAGGGTCAGCAAAACTACCCCAACAAAAGCACTTACTGCAATGTAAACAAAGTTAGTGTTTTTGTAAAGGTAATAATAAGGACCAAATCTGAACTCTGATGACATCAATTATATTGTATGTGATGGAATCAGATACAAATAGATTGAACACATTTTGAGCATTTGAGAAACAATATTTATGTTGAATTCCTCACAACCAAGACAACCCCAAAGAGAAGCACTTATGAAGAAAAAATCATTAGTGTTTTGCTTTAGGGTAATCTGAATGTGATTTCAATGACATATAATTCTTCCTTTACAGTCTGTAGCATTTGTCATGTTCAACCGCCCCAACGAGAAGCACTTATTGAATTCAGACTCAGACCAATGCTCACGTTGGTTCAATATCAAAGACTCGCAACTTTTCATGGCTTATGAGTTTCCACGTGGGGTTTTCCACCATCTTCTCTGACTTTTCTTTTTGTCTTAAAAAAAACGTAAAATTAAACACATGCATATGAACATATAGATAACACGCTGGATGATGCTGGGTCAGCAAAACTACCCCAACAAAAGCACTTACTACAATTGGAACAAAGTTAGTGTTTTTGTAAAGGTTATCATAATGACCAAGTCTGAACTCTGAAGACTGAAATTATATTGTATGTGATGGAATCAGATACAAATAGATGAACAAATTGTGAGCATCGAGAAACAATATTTCTGTTGAATTCCTCACAACCAAGACAACCCCAAAGAGAAGCACTTATGAGAAAAAAAACATTAGTGTTTTGCTTTAGGGTAATCTGAATGTGATTTCAATGACATGTTTAGTTATAGTCTGTAGCATTTGTCCTCTTCAACCGCCCCAACAGGAAGCACTTGCTGAATTCAATTGCAAACCAATGCTCAAGTTGGGCCAATATCAAAGACTTTCAATTCCTACAGTAAAGGCATCTTCCATCATGATTTTACCGTTTTCCAAGGGGTTCCTTTCCAACATCTCCTTTGCTGTGTCTCAGTGGAAGTGTTGTTTCTTGCAAAGATGTACCCTTCTTAAGTACTGAATGCAGACATTTCCAGCCAACCCATCTCATTTTTGATTGCTTTCAACGACCATTGTAAGTAAACACCCGCCTCTCAACCATCACCTGATATGAACGGACTGCTATCACCTAACAAGTGGTCAATCAGAGTTGTTGATGTTTCTCGTTGCAACTCTGGCAGCAGCAGCAATACTTTAAACAATGCTAAGAAGCTCAGGCAATGAATATCCACTTCAGAAGGCACATTCAGCTTAAGTCTCCAAATCTAGATAATGTGTATCACTGCATGTCAATAATATGCAATCTACAGGTAACTTCTGTAGTAATATAGTACAGTATAATGACTCATTTTGAAGTTGGGAGGTGACTGCATTCTGTCCATACTCAAAGACATAGACTATAGTTGAAATGTGCATATCTTACTAAAGTTGACTACTAATGTACAACTAACACACTGGGAGAAATAAAGGTCAACAAAACTACCCCAACAAGTAGCACTTACTGCATTACACTCAAGTCAGTGCCTGTGTTTGGGTAATTTTGGTGACAAATACATGCAATAAATGGTGAGCATTTGAGAAACAATATTTATGTTGAATTCCTCACAACCAAGACAAGCCCAAAGAGAAGCACTTATGAAGACCAACATCATTAGTGTTTTGCTTTCGGGTAATCTGAATGTGATTTCAATGACATGTTTAGTTATAGTCTGTAGCATTTGTCCTCTTCAACCGCCCCAACAGGAAGCACTTGCTGAATTCAATTGCAAACCAATGCTCAAGTTGGGCCAATATCAAAGACTTTCAATGTCCTACAGTAAAGGCATCTTCCATCATGATTTTACCGTTTTCCAAGGGGTTCCTTTCCAACATCTCCTTTGCTGTGTCTCAGTGGAAGTGTTGTTTCTTGCAAAGATATACCCTTCTTAAGTACTGAATGCAGACATTTCCAGCCAACCCGTCTCATTTTTGATTGCTTTCAACGACCATTGTAAGTAAACACCCGTCCTCTCAACCATCACCTGATATGAACGGACTGCTATCACCTAACAAGTGGTCAATCAGAGTTGTTGATGTTTCTCGTTGCAACTCTGGCAGCAGCAGCAATACTTTAAACAATGCTAAGAAGCTCAGGCAATGAATATCCACTTCAGAAGGCACATTCAGCTTAAGTCTCCAAATCTAGAGATAATGTGTATCACTGCATCTCAATAATATGCAATCTACAGGTAACTTCTGTAGTAATATTGTACAGTATAATGACTCATTTTGAAGTTGGGAGGTGACTGCATTCTGTCCATACTCAAAGACATAGACTATAGTTGAAATGTGCATATCTTACTAAAGTTGACTACTAATGTACAACTAACACACTGGGAGAAATAAAGGTCAACAAAACTACCCCAACAAGTAGCACTTACTGCATTACCTCAAGTCAGTGCCTGTGTTTGGGTAATTTTGGTGACAAATACATGCAATAAATGGTGAGCATTTGAGAAACAATATTTATGTTGAATTCCTCACAACCAAGACAACCCCAAAGAGAAGCACTTATGAAGACCAAAATCATTAGTGTCTTGCTTTAGGGTAATCTGAATGAGATTTCAATGACATGTTTAGTTATAGTCTGTAGCATTTGTCATGTTCAACCGCCCCAACGAGAAGCACTTATTGAATTCAGACTCAGACAAATGCTCAAGTTGGTTCAATATCAAAGACTCGCACCTCTTCATGGCTTATGAGTTTCCACTTGGGGTTTTCCACCATCTTCTCTGACTTTTCTTTTTGTCTTCTAATATATGACATAAAAATAAAGTGTGCATTTGAACATATAGATAACACATTGGATGATGCAGGGTCAGCAAAACTACCCCAACAAAAGCACTTACTGCAATGTAAACAAAGTTAGTGTTTTTGTAAAGGTAATAATAAGGACCAAATCTGAACTCTGATGACATCAATTATATTGTATGTGATGGAATCAGATACCAATAGATTGAAAAAATTGTGAGCATTTGAGAAACAATATTTATGTTGAATTCCTCACAACCAAGACAACCCCAAAGAGAAGCACTTATGAAGACAAAAATCATTAGTGTCTTGCTTTAGGGTAATCTGAATGTGATTTCAATGACATATAATTCTTCCTTTACAGTCTGTATCATTTGTCATGTTCAACCGCCCAACGAGAAGCACTTATTGAATTCAGACTCAGACCAATGCTCACGTTGGTTCAATATCAAAGACTCGCACCTCTTCATGGCTTATGAGTTTCCACGTGGGGTTTTCCACCATCTTCTCTGACTTTTCTTTTTGTCTTCTAATATATGACATAAAAATAAAGTGTGCATGTGAACATATAGATAACACATTGGATGAAGCAGGGTCAGCAAATCTACCCCAACAAAAGCACTTACTGCAATGTAAACAAAGTTAGTGTTTTTGTAAAGGTAATAATAAGGACCACATCTGAACTCCGATGACATCAATTATATTGTATGTGATGGAATCAGATACAAATAGATTGAACAAATTGTGAGCATTTGAGAAACAATATTTCTGTTGAATTCCTCACAACCAAGACAACCCCAAAGAGAAGCACTTATGAAACAAAAAACATTTGTGTTTTGCTTCAGTGACTTAGTGTCCGCAGGCACCGTGTTGGCTACACAAGCTTTAGGGTAATCTGAATGAGATTTCCATGACATATAATACTTCCTTTACAGTCTGTAGCATTTGTCATGTTCAACCGCCCCAACGAGAAGCACTTATTGAATTCAGACTCAGACCAATGCTCAAGTTGGTTCAATATCAAAGACTTGCACCTCTTCATGGCTTATGAGTTTCCACGTGGGGTTTTCCACCATCTTCTCTGACTTTTCTTTTTGTCTTTAAAAAAAACGTAAAATCAAACATTGCATATGAACATATAGATAACACGCTGGATGATGCTGGGTCAGCAAAACTACCCCAACAAAAGCACTTACTACAATTGGAACAAAGTTAGTGTTTTTGTAAAGGTTATCATAATGACCAAGTCTGAACTCTGATGACATAAATTATATTGTATGTGATGGAATCAGATACAAATAGATTGAACAAATTGTGAGCATTCGAGAAACAATATTTCTGTTGAATTCCTAATGTACCTGTGTTCACAGTTTTAGCTATAGTGTTATAGCAAAAAAGTTTAATCCAGCGTATTTTCTATATTCATTTAAAGATTCCATAAATGAATGTGTATGCCTTAAACCTGTTTAGATGAAATGTGTGTGTGCTCATTGCAGTGCATATAGGCTGTATGATTGTTGCTACTGTTAGGCTGCTGGGGTAGTAGGGGATGTAACTTCTCATTATTGTTTGATTGTTGTACAACGAAATAATAATTGATCAACTATACCTGATAGGTGCATCATATAGTGAAACATCGTTATGGGAATTATAGATCAAATGTATTAACATTTAGGATTCTTGATATAACGCACACACATTTATCATGTAGCCTACCACACAAATGTCACATGTTTTTCTCTCTGAAAGCTATACTTGTATATGTTTAAACATCATCATCCCATGACATCTTTAGGAGTAGTTAACTAACAAAGGTTGACTGTTCTTATAGCCTAAAGCCTTCTCTGGACTTCCTCTAAACTCGAAGACAGCTGACCTAATTAGAAGGACCATTGTCTCTCACTCTGTTAGTCATGTGAATCCAGAGGTTTTTGCAAGAGGGTTTGAGGAAACATTACATGTTACTTGAAACAACATAAAGTTAGAATAAGGTGTTATCTTTTATCTGCTGTTCTGTTTAGTGTGTGAGTGTTTGAATATATGGTGCAAGGGGGTCTCAGCTGACCTAATCAAATGTTATCTTGAGAGACTGTTTCACTCAGAACAGGACGTGCTCTTAGTTCATACTTGCACACACACACTGTAAAGAGAGGGGACGGACTACAAATCAACACCAGCTGACTCACTGCTTGGGGGTCGTCCAGGAAGTATAACTACTGTAAAATTTCAATACTGTAGCACTCACTTCTGACTGACTGTCCGGATAACTTGTATCCCACGGTGGTAGAATTGAGTCCAGAGTACTCTGTGAGAATTGGACTGTCTGTTTTGCTAATAAACTAGTTGATTTAACATAGCCTTTTATTTTGTAGTTTTCTTTTGTGCTGCTTTCAACGACCTCTTCTTCTCATCAACAAACGCGCTGAAGTAGGGCCGGCCCTCTTGACGGCCGCCTGAGGGTGCCACTACAACATTCCTCACAACCAAGACAACCCCAAAGAGAAGGTCAACTAAACTAATAAAGGTCAACAAAACTACCCCAACAAGTAGCACTTACTGCATTACACTCAAGTCAGTGCCTGTGTTTGGGTAATTTTGGTGACAAATACATGCAATAAATGGTGAGCATTTGAGAAACAATATCTATGTTGAATTCCTCACAACCAAGACAACCCCAAAGAGAAGCACTTATTGAATTCAGACTCAGACCAATGCTCATGTTGGTTCAATATCAAAGACTTGCAACTCTTCATGGCTTATGAGTTTCCATCTTTTCTGACTTTTCTTTTTTTCTTAAAAAAAACGTAAAATCAAACATTGCATATGAACATATAGATAACACGCTGGATGATGCTGGGTCAGCAAAACTACCCCAACAAAAGCACTTACTACAATTGGAACAAAGTTAGTGTTTTTGTAAAGGTTATCATAATGACCAAGTCTGAACTCTGAAGACTGAAATTATATTGTATGTGATGGAATCAGATACAAATAGATGCAACAAATTGTGAGCATTCGAGAAACAATATTTATGTTGAATTCCTCACAACCAAGACAACCCCAAAGAGATGCACTTATGAAGACAAAAATGTGTTTTGCTTTAGGGCAGGGGTCTCCAACACGTCGATCTACTACTGAAAAGCTGCTTGCGGGCAGCTTTTCAGTAGCTCGCCGCTCGCGGTTCACAGACTGTGTAGAAAAAATCTGACGACAATAAATGCACCTGAATCAGTCCGTGTCGCTGCGGCTCAGACACACATGGATTTATGTTTTAAAAAATACTCGCGTTAGCACCATGTCAGGTTTTTGGTGGATTTAATCAAGTCTTGGATTGCAGAGTATGAATGTCCTCTTGCTATTTTCAGTTGATAAATACTTGTGTAAAGTTTGTGAAGGCAGGAGGAAAAAAGCTTCCGCAATCACCGTCTCCTCTGTTCTGAGTGACAGGCTGATAGTAACCTGATAGAAACTATTATTCACTTAATCACTGATTGAGATGATAAAGCTAACTTAATCTCATACATTCATGGGATTTATGTAACAGTAAGACAGAGAATGTAAGTGTGCACCCACTTGCAGTATTTTTGTTTTTATATGCTATTGTAAATACTCCTGTTGTCTGCTGTGTTCAGACTCAAGTCATGTTTGTGATGCTACATTCAAGACCTTCAGTGTCCCTTTTTTAACAGAAGACCGTTGCTAGAATCCGCAGCTAGACTGCAGAAGTATTAGTTTTTTTTTTTTGAGGGTGGAACAATTTCACACACAGATATAGGGAGGCTAGACCTATACAATTGATTTATTATGGTTTATAATTTCATGTCAAGACGAAGAAGAAGAAGAAGAAGAAGAAGATGGCTGAACTGTTCAGTGTCAATCCTGTGGAGATGGAGGTTATAAATCTCCAAAATCATGTTCAGCTTAAATCTCGGCAAAACTCACAACATTTCTGGAGCCTTGTAGACCCAGAAAACTATAAGAACATCACCAAGAAGCACTGAAAATGTCTGCTTTATTTGGCTCTACATACCTTTGTGAAGCAGATTTTTCTGACATGAATGTCATGAAATATAAATACAGAACAAGACTGACTGATGAACATTTAAATGACTATTAGAGTTAACCTAAGTGGGTACACTCTAGCATACACCTCTGGTGGACTCCATGCAGTGCCAGTCATCTCACTAGTTGTGAAAAAGAGTGAATGCCACTTATTTTACACATGTGCCATAAGATGCTTGTAAGGTGGTGATTAAGGTGATGTATTTACTATGTGGGCCATAATAAGAAGTGAAAAAAACATCTTTTTTCCTGGACATTTATGTGAATTTTCAGTGATGTACTTTACTATGTGGGCCATAATAATATGTGAGAAATTGTCGTTTTCTTGGACCTTGATGTGAAGTTAAGACTTTGGGTATAGCAATTTCACACGTGTACAAAAGTAGCTTAATTCAACTGGTGAGTGCTATGTGAATAAATGTAAGCGATGTGATGCAAGTAGCTCTTGGCCACTTTCATTTTTTAAAAGTAGCTCTCAGATGAAGAAAGGTTGGAGACCCCTGCTTTAGGGTAATCTGAATGTGAGCAGAAGCCGAGAAGGGAGACTCGGGCGGACGGCCCGGGGGCAAGGCAGAGGCAGAGAAGGGGAACTCGGGCGGACGGCCCGGGGGAACGGGAGAGGTCGAGGAGTTGGTCTCGGGCAGACGGCCCGGGGGCAAGGCAAAAGGGCAGGGAAGTCCGCGGCGGGGAAACTCAGGAGGCCGAAGACAGGGGTGAAGGCCTCGTCGGGGTAACTTAGGGGGATGGGCTCGAGGGCGACGGCAGCGGCTGGGAAACTCAGGGGGCCGGGCTCGAGGGCGAAGGCCGCGGCTGGGGAACTCAGGGGGCCGGGCTCAAGGGCGAAGGCAGCAGCTGGGGAACTCAGGGGGCCGGGCGGAAGGACGGGCAGGAAGGCAGCAACGGGACAGCTCCGAAGGACGGGCAGGAAGGCGGTGACGGGACAGCTCCGGAGGATGGGCAGGAAGGCGGCGGGACAGCTCCGGAGGACGACTTACGCCGCGATGGGACCCCTCCAGTGTCAGCTGGATCGCCGGAGCAGGAGTACTGGGATCGGGAGCATGAGCTGGTGGGACCCCCGGCGGGACAGGCGTAGCAAGGGCTGTAGCTGGTGGGACCCCAGACGGAACAAAGGCTGGTGTCGAAGGGACCGCCGGCAGAACAGGACATGGTGTAGGCGGAACACCCTGCGGGTCAGGATCTGGTGGCAGCGGGACCTCCGACTGAACAGGATTCGGACCCGGCTGCATCTCCGACGGAACAGGTGTCGGCGGGGCCCCCAACGGAACAGGACAAGGAGTTGGCAGGACCCCCGGCGGAGCAGGTGTCGGCGGGACCCCAAACAAGACAGGACATGGTGTTGGCAGGAACCTCGGCAGAACAGGTGTCGACGGGACCCCCAACAGGACAGGGCATGGTGTTGGCAGGACCCCCAGCGTAACCCCCAATGGAACAAGACATGGAGTTGGCAGGACCCCCGGCAGAACAGGTGTTTGCGGGACCCCCAACGGAACAGGACATGGAGTCGGCAGGACCCTCAGCAGAACAAGTGTCGGTGGGACCCCCAAGAGGAAAGGACACAGAGTTTGCAGGACCCTCAGCGGAACAGGTGTCGGTGAGACCCCCAACAGGTCAGGACTAGGGGTCGACCGATTATCGGCCTGGCCAAACAAAAAAGGTGGCCAAGTTCTGATAACCGATCTATACAAATGGACAAACTAATTACAGAGATGATTGTCACTGACAACCAACCGTTCACACTGGTCTCTGATGTTGGCTTTAAGTGCCTCATGGCTGCAGCGGAACCACGATATGCACTGAAAAATGAGAAGTATTACCGCACTGTAAAGCTGTATGATGTTCACCACAAGGTTGTAGAGAAGATAAAAGCCCTGATCCAACCAGAGAACGCTGGCCACTCACTCTCCTTCACTACAGACTGCTGGTCTGGATCAACCGAGTCACTGATGAGCCTAACATGCCAGTTTATTGTCAATGAATGGACCAGAAAGCAGGTTGTTTTGAATACAAAGGCGATGCATGGATCCCACTGGGGAATATATCGGAGAGACATTCCTCGGCATGCTTGATGACTGGAAAATAAGCAAAGACCGTGTAGCGCTTGTGCTTCGAGACAGTGGAGCAAATATGGTCAAGGGAATGAGACTTGCTGAACTCCCAGACCTCAGCTGCACAGCGCACTCATTGCAGCTCGTGGTGAATGATGGTCTGTCAAGTCAAAGAGCCGTCATAGATGTCATTGCGATATTAAAGAGGTGTGCCACCCATTTCCACCACTCGATTCTTGCCAAGCAGCGATTGAGGGCCATTCAGAAGGACCTTGGCCTGCCAGAACACAACCTAGTCCAGGCTGTCCCGACCAGGTGGAACTCAACGCTCCACATGCTGCAAAGAGCACTGGAGCAAAAGCGTGCTCCTAGCATCTATTCAGGCGAACACGGAGGATTTGCCTGTCCTAATTCTCACCAGTGGGACATTGTGTCCAATTTGGTCGAAACTCTCATCCCAATAGAGGAAGTGACACTAGAGGTGAGCCATAACAACTCCTCAGTGTCCTGCATCATTCCATGTCTGACTGTGCTGAAGATGCTATTTCAAGCTGAAGGGCCCTCGACACAAGGCATCAGAACACTCAGGCAAGTCATGAGGGAGAGCCTGGTCAAAGGTTTCTCAAAACTGGAAGAAACAAAGATGGTGGTGCTGGCATGTCTCTTAGATCCTCACTATAAGAATCATGTATTCTCCTCTGACGCTACACTGACCAAGGCCAAAGAATGGCTGAAAGAGGATGTGACCAGTCAAGAAGGGCCTGCTGCTACAGAAGGAGTCAACAAGGAAGAGCCTGCTGCTGCAGAAGATATCAGTGAGGAAGAGCAGGCTGATGCAGAAGGGACCAATGAGGAAGACAGAAGAACCCTCAAAAGGCAACGGAGAGAACAGATATCTTGTCGTAGCCGTATTGATGACATGTTCAGTTCTCTTCTAGCATCCCACACTGATGAGCAGTTGGCTAAATCCTGCCTCGAGGATGAGTTATATCTGTACCTCAAGGAGCCAGTGATCGACAGGCGTAAGGGGGATCCACTCCAGTGGTGGAGACAGAATGAAGGGCGCTTCAAGCTACTTGCCAAACAAGCAAGAACGTTTCTTTGCCCACCACCCTCGTCTATTCCAAGTGAGCGGGTCTTCAGCGAAATCTCTGCAATCTATGAGAAGCACAGAAGCTGTCTCACTGGAGAGCATGCTGAGCAACTCTGCTTTCTGCACCACAATCTGGTGCTGCTGAATTGGGACTACTAAATGAGACTCAAATATCAGAACAAGTTTTAGTAGTTTTTATTTAATTTTGACTCCATTTACTTTACTCAGGGTCACAGAGAGGAAACCAGTTATATTTGGAAACTTTGATATCTCTAACACAATTATCTGTCAACATTGAGCATTTATTAATGAAAGCAATATAAACATGTAACAAAAAAGATACACATGTCTCTCAAATTAAAATGAGTCCTATCATTCAGTTCATGAGAGAAACTAGCTTCATAAGAAATGTTGCTGGAAGCTCCCTGCACTTCTTGTTTTAAGATGTTGAAAAGTGAATTAAACATATGCTTAAAGGCATTTCAACGAAGTTGTGTTGGAGTTTGTGTTATTCTACATTTTGACACCAAGATTTTCTGATTTTACTGCAAATGTATATCGGTTCCAAATATCGGTTATCGGTCTCCTTGATTACTAATAATCGGTATCGGCCTTGAAAAAGCCATATCGGTCGACCCCTAGTCAGGACACAGAGTTGGCAGGACTCCAGGCGGAACAGGTGTCGGCGGAACCCCCAACTGAACAGAACATGGGGTTGGCAGGACCTCCGGCAAAACAGTAGTCGGCGGGACTTCCAACGGGACAGGACTCGGAGTTGGCAGGACCCCCGGCGGGACAGTAGTCGGCGGGGCCCCCAACGGGACAGGACTCGGAGTTGCAGGACCCCCGGCGGGACAGGTGTCGGCGGGACCCCCAACAGGACAGGACTCGGCGGGACCCCCAACGGGACAGGACTCGGAGTTGGCAGGAACCCCGGCGGAACAGGTGTCGGCAGGACATCCAACAGAACAGGACATGGAGCTGGCAGGACCCTCAGCAGAACAAGTGTCGGCGGGAGCCCCAACAGGAAAGGACACGGAGTTGGCAGGACTCCAGGCGGGACAGGTGTCGGCAGGACCTCCAACGGAACAGAACATGGGGTCGGCAGAACAGATGGAAGGCTGACAGGCAGGTAGGCCATCCAGTTATTTTAGCCGGGCCGGCTAAAATGATTGGTCGTGCTTTTTACAGCGCTACGCTTCCACAGATGCATTTTTTTTAATGTATTTATTGTCAAAGCATTTAATATATTCATTGCTATCGGGATGTTAAAAGCATTCCATGGAATATAACAAAAAGTGTTTCTGAAATAAATTACATACCCCACCTTTAAGTGTTGATGCCTCTATTGAAGATAAGTCATTGGGAAGGCTTGTTAATGATGACAACAAGAAGCCTAACTGCAAAATGAAACGTGTCGAAGTTGCCACATCTCTGCCTTTTTGCCCTGAGAGAGATTTCCCCAGGTGAAGAAATGACATACGACTATGGGGATGCAGACTGGCCTTGGCGCAAACAGGTACAGTAAGTTTTTATGGATAACTGATAATGGATCAGTGATTTCACAAATGTTCTAGTTTTCCCTTGATATGATGACATTAATTCGTTTTTATAATAGTTTTTGTCATTTTCTGCAGTAACTAAATGAGCCTAAATGCACAATCTTTCATCTCAATATATCTTGAGATTTACAGAAAGCTGTGTCTGTCTGTCTGTCTGTCTGTCTGTCTCTCTCTCTCTCTACCTGTCTCTCTCTACCTGTCTATATATTTATCTATCTATCTATCTATATATATATATATATAATATATGGCACACTCTAGACACAAATGACCTTTGCTGGAGTCGGCAACCTGGCAACTTCTAAGAACCAAATACGTCACGCTTACATTGGAGGGGGTCAAGATTAACCTGAGCAATAACAGTTCACGGTTAGTACAGTACAGCGAATACAAGTTGTAACAAGCAGTAGCGCTGAGAAAAGTGACTAGAACGCGACCAGACACTTATAAAAAACACTTATATAAAGTCAGGCAACACTAACCAGCTAAGTGTGATTCTGTTTATTTTGTGTAGAAAATGGTTTATGCCACAATATGATACGAGATAGTCTGATTAGCTTCGGTTGCTATGCTAACATCACCTGTAGAATGCCAGAGAAACTTTAATAACCGCGTTGTGATGCCAAACAGCGTCAATTCATACTGAAACACATTCACCGATGGGGATGGGGATATTTATCAGCTGCTTATGTGACAGTCGGACTGTGAATACTTTACAGCGGCCGCTGCCGTGAATAAACTCCGGTGCACAAGCAGCACTGCAGCGGGCGGTAATCCCGCTGAACCTGTTGTAGTGGCACCCTCAGGCGGCCGTCAAGAGGGCCGGCCCTACTTCAGCGCGTTTGTTGATGAGAAGAAGAGGTCGTTGAAAGCAGCACAAAAGAAAACTACAAAATAAAAGGCTATGTTAAATCAACTAGTTTATTAGCAAAACAGACAGTCCAATTCTCACAGAGTACTCTGGACTCCTTTCTACCACCGTGGGATACAAGTTATCCGGACAGTCAGTCAGAAGGGAGTGCTCCAGTATTCAAATGTTACAGTGTTTATACATCCTGGACGACCCCCAAGCAGTGAGTCAGCTGGTGTTGATTTCATCTGGTCCGTCCTCTCTCTTTACAGTGTGTGTGTGCAAGTATGAACTAAGAGCACCTCCTGTTCTGAGTGAAACAGTCTCTCAAGATAACATTTGATTAGGTCAGCTGAGACCCCCTTGCACCATATATTCAAAAACTCACACACTAAACAGAACAGCAGATAAAAGATAACACCTTATTCTAACTTTATGTTGTTTCAAGTAACATGTAATGTTTCCTCAAACCCTCTTGCAAAAACCTCTGGATTCACATGACTAACAGAGTGAGAGACAATGGTCCTTCTAATTAGGTCAGCTGTCTTCGAGTTTAGAGGAAGTCCAGAGAAGGCTTTAGGCTATAAGAACAGTCAACCTTTGTTAGTTAACTACTCCTAAAGATGTCATGGGAGGATGATGTTTAAACATATACAAGTATAGCTTTCAGAGAGAAAAACATGTGACATTTGTGTGGTAGGCTACATGATAAAATGTGTGTGCGTTATATCAAGAATCCTAATGTTAATACATTTGATCTCATAATTCCCATAACCGATGTTTCACTATATGATGCACCTATCAGGTATAGTTGATCAATTATTATTTCGTTGTACAACAGTCAAACAATAATGAGAAGTTACATCCCCTACTACCCCAGCAGCCTAACAGTAGCAACAATCATACAGCCTATATGCACTGCAATGAGCACACACACATTTCATCTAAACAGGTTTAAGGCATACACATTCATTTATGGAATCTTTAAATGAATATAGAAAATACGCTGGATTAAACTTTTCTGCTATAACACTATAGCTAAAACTGTGAACACAGGTACATTAATTCCCCCTTTGGATCTCTAATCAAGAGATCCACATCGTTTACCCAGAACCTTCAAACATGCTTTGTTCATACTATTTTTTTAAAACTTCTATACAGTGTCTGCCCTACGCCATTGTATAGATCTATCAGAAACTGAGATCTAGAATATTTGAAACCTTCATGGGGCCAGAACACAACTTTTCATGGCAGTGAAGGAACTATTAGAAGGGGTAACTTGAGTTCTAAAAAGCAGCATCTTTGTGTGGTGAATCATCAGGGCCCTCCTCCCCCTCATAGGAATACGCCAACAAGGGCATCTGATAGGGAGGGGGAGTCGCGGCTTTCCCTTCAATGGTGGAACTGATGAGTCGAACACACAATGAGCGAATACAGGGCACACAACAACACCCACATGTTACCAAAATAGCCATGAATGTAGCAATAGAAACTAGAAAAGACATTATTAAACCTTTAATCAGTGGTCCGTGTTATTGTAATTAGGTTCTTCTGAACCCAATGCTAAAATCTCCTAAGGAGATTTTTTAAAACTAGGGTGTAAAATAGTACCCTGTAATGGTAAATATTGTGCTCCCAGAACCTATTAAATATAAGGTCTGGTGAGTGGGGAGACTTTCACTGCCCTTTAACTATAGGGCTAACCTCTCGTTATATATAACCTACTACTCTTATTAGAAAGAGGCCCTATAGGTGGGCATAAAAATGCTGCTACTTATTGGAAAGTGCCCCTAAAGGTGGGAGTAAAAAAGTCAGGTCCTATATGGAGCCGTGTGTTTCAGGGGTCGGGGTCCCGTAGACTCGTGTCCGCCTCCTC